>CM070621.1:57253879-58453879 GCA_036346255.1 Ampelocalamus luodianensis
CATTAGATGCGCAAATGCTATTAGGAACTCATTCTTGCCCTTGTTTGGCTCCTGTCATTTTGGAGCAGGTGGCAATGCCGGGAGGCCAAGCTTGGTTCTTGTCGGGCGTCAGGCACAAGCGTAATGTAGCATCATTAGGGTTATGCACAATCATTAGTTTTTAATTGTGGATCTATGTCGAAAAATCACGTGTTAATGTGTTAAGTGTAGGGCTCTATGTGCGATGACACGTGGGCACGACACTTGAAGTGTCATGTACTATGCTTTTAGCCGTGTGGACCAAGTTCATAGACCACCTCGATGACAATGCCCCTTGTCGATTCGTTTGACTTTGGGTGACATTTGGACCACTCGAGGCAGGCCCTATTTGTTAGATCGGATGGTCGAGCGTTATCGACCCGAATTTAAAAAAACCGAAAATCAATTAGTTGTATCACGAAAATTTTTGTGACTTCAAAAACTCATATCTAATTCAACACAACTCAAATCAGTGAAACCAATTTTAATAATTTTCATTTAAATAAACTTTATTTTGAAATAGGTTTCAAACTTGTCTCTATTCTAGAAAATATTGTTAGTTGAATTACTTTCGTTTTAGCATTATTTCTTGCACTAAAAATTATTTTAACTTGAAAAAGCATAAGTATTTCTCTGGAACTCCAATTGGAGTGAAATCAATTTTGATGGTTTCCTTTGTTACTTTACTTTAATGTGGAATAGGTTTGAGTATGTTTACGTCTCTAAAATCTTGGTATTCAATTTGTTTGTGCACTACTTTCTTGACTTTGAAAAATCATAAGAAATTTATTTTAGCTCCAAATGAGGTGAATAAAATTTCATTGTTCATCTCATGTTGTGCTCTGTCTACCATGAAATTTTCAAAGTCACCACTTTTCTGGAAAATTTCACGAAAGATTATGTTTTGGATGAACAATAGCAAGCCCCTATTTTCTGATTTTTTCTTTCCCGATAGTTTTGTTTTGGCTATAACTTTGCATGCAACATCAAATCAATTGATTTTTGTTGATAAATTCATTTAAAATCATGCTCTTCCTTCAGGTAAATTTCATGATTTTGGGCGAGTTTGAATTTTTGAGTTTATTAGCGTTATCAGTTCTTATTGTTTCTTCTGATTCTTTCGATAGGTTTCGAATTAGTTGAACATGAGTGATCCTCGGTAGCAAGTAGATTATATCCAACAAGGCAAGCGAGTCCCTCCTTTGATGCATGTTGATCCTATTATGTTCGCATGCTAATATTTTAATTTCAAATGTATGTATGCATGCTATGTTGACAAGTAATTTCTCGATTCGCGATAGCTAACATGAATAGATACTTGAACTATAGGTGGCAAGAGGGCTAGGAACTCTGCAGTTTCTATCCAAAGGGTGAAACCTTAGTGGGGATGGCTACAATGGGATGGAGCTTTGTAAAGGCCTTATCACGAGCTCTGGATGCTCACCTAAGGTAGTGAGTGGTGGTAAGACGGATGCTAAACAAACTAGATAGGTGTGTGTCATGTGCGTAAGTTGTACAACCTCTGCGAGTGTTAAGAACTATTCGAATAAGCGTATCCACGGTCATAGACATGCGTAAAGCCACTCAAGTTAGATTTTGGTTTTCCCAAAGGCTTTAAGCTGGTTACGGATCTCTATCCAAATGGGTTTTAATGCGGACCTTGTGATAGGAGGTATCTTTACGTAACTCTTGTGAATGTTATCTAACTATAAAACTTGTGTTGAGAAAATAAATTTTACTTATAGTTTATCTACTTTGGAACTTAGTACAAGTAATTGAAATAAACTTGGCCTTATGCAAATCAACTCTATAAGCCTCTGTTGTTAGTCCTTGCATTCATGAATCACATTATTTTGTGGATGTGACTTGCGAGCACGAGTTGTTGTGCTCCTCTTGCTTTGTTGGCGGTGAGGAGGTCTGGCCCGAGGACCAAGAGGTCTTGGATGACTAGGTTTGTGCCCAGTGAGTGCTGTGGCATATTGGGTGCCACGAGCTCTTTTCTTTGCAGTCGTGTATTTTTCTCTTGGCTTAAATGCCCTTTGTAACAACTCAAACTATTTTGTTAAGTGGCGTTGTATGGTTGTGTTATCCCTCTTGTTGTTATGTACACTAGGCGTGGACCTCCTAAGACTAGTGTGTGTTGCAGTGGTGCACCGCTGTCCTCAAACCACCCAAGAGGTCGTTGCAGACATGTACAAAAGCGAAGACCATATCACGAGACCACACCCACCCCTTGCATCCCTACTTTAAATCACTACCACGACGGCTAATGGCGTCCAACATCTAGCCTAACCTTTTCATCGTCATGCACACCCAAACCACAAACATCTACGGTGTGCTCTTCGTATCGACTAAAATAGCCTAACCTTTTAGTGTAAATGCATACAGGTCACAACTAACTATCAGGTACTCTTGAATTAGCTAGAAGCAAACCAGTCTACTGAACAATTATGAAACAAGAATCGAGAACCAACATAAATTAAACCCTCGTAGTCCAAACTCTCTCTCTCTCTGTATGCATCAGTGTTGTCCTCATGACCACAATGAAGATCCGAATAGATCCCCTAATCTACGGTACTAAGCAAAAGAATGTAAACTAACATGCATCATCGCACTAAATCAATCTAATCACCACGACCAAAATGACTAGCTAAAGCGATCTACGGTATAGAAAGAGAGAAGCAAACAAGAGAGTAGATCGGATCAACTAAAGCTTTAAACAACTTGAAGGACTACATCGTACCTCTCACGAGAAGTTGAAGTAGATGCTCAGAGCAGAGCAAAAATTCAGCGACAGGATAGACTAAACCAAGCCCTATCAACTAGAAAGATATGATTTTGAGGTCAAAATCCGCCAAATTAGATGGGGAGATGTACCTTGGGGCTTGGATGGTGGTGGGAGGAGGGCGACAAGGGAAGGAGGAGGCGCGGCTCTGGGCTAGAAGTAGGCGTGCGTCGATGTCGGGCGGCGGGTGCGATGGCGAGAGGCGGTGGCGTCGTTGATGTCGGGGTGGCCGTTGGGAAGGCTTGGTGGTGACAACGTGGCGTTGAGTGCAGTGTGTGCTCGGGTGGGAGGCGAATGGGCAAGTAAGGGTAAGCTGGCGGGGAGGGTAGTGTCGAGTAAGGGTACAAACCTAGTGATACCCAACTTAATAGAGAGATATCACTGAGACGGTTCTATTATGGAACCGTTTGTGATAAGCAATCTAAGCAGTTCCATAATAGAAATGTTTGTGATATGCAACCATATCTACTATGTGGTAGTTCATTTAGAGATATGTGCAACAAGTATTAGGCGTACAAGAGCGGGAGACATTAAGTCATACAAGAGCACATTGAGAGAAATCCATAATATGGCATGGGAGCACATGAACCTTTATAAGCCATACAAGAGCGGGGAGACATTAAGTCCATAATATTTGACATATTAGGGCGTGAGACAAATAGGTTGTACAAGTGCATAATATTAACATTCCACATTATAATGAAGTCCACATTGACAACAAAATCGAGAGATGATAAGTCCATATATAACACATTAACACATGACAATTCCACATTGACACAAAATAAAAGATTACAAGTCCATAACACATGGCAAGTCCACATGTGTGAAATAATAACCAAGAGTAGAAAACACAGATCATGTCTCATGTTATGGAATAAATTGCAATAGAATAAATTCTCAACTAAAATATAGCCCTTCATGATGATCGATGCACATATAGCTAGCTTCCTCACTGGTTCTACCTCAAACTTGATGTCATCTCGAAAGGAGGCAACTCGTCAAATTGATTATACTCTTCCTCATCCACGACATTCTCAACTCCGACAATCCTTCTTTTTCCATGAAGAAGCTGCGTGGTAGTTCTTATTTGCGAAGTCCGTTACATAAAAAACTTGAACAACTTGCTTGGCGGTACAAATGGTTCACCCTTGTATCGACCGTTTGAGGTCCACGATTATGATGTCGTACTTATGCGACCTTCACACCCGAGTTTAACCCAATAGCATCGAATTAGGTGGATCTTAAAAGTATGCGATTGAGCTCCCAAATCGCCTCTCACGAATCCATAGTAGGAGTTCAACCCACGTGGTGCAGCGGTGATTGAGCAGTTCGTGAAACCCAAGTGGTTAGTCTAGATTTTGTTGGCGTACCATGTCTTTGTGCTCATCGATGTCTGAGGGGACACTTGGGTCATGTGTTGCAAGGACCGTGAAATAGGCACGATCGTGCGTATCGGATCGGGGTGATTGCTTTCCTTCCGATGGTCCCGATACCCTCTAGTCTCCCCTCATGACAAGATAGAGGCACCCCTATCGGTTCCACACGAGCCATGTAGTCAATGTAGAACTCAATGACCTCTTGGTTGCATAACCCGATGATGCTGCCCTCCGGTCGAGATCGATTCGTACATAGGACTTGAGAATTCCATGTACCTCTCGAACATGTACATATGATGTAGGAACACGAGTCGTATATCTTTATCTCTTTCACAAAGTGAACAATGAGATGGACCATGATATCAAAAAAAACAGAGGAAATACATATCAAGATAACAAGAGTCGTCACCACCGGCCTGCGAGCATCTAGTCCTTGGGGATCGATGACCTTTTGAGCAATTGAGTTAAAGAAATAACATGATACAGCCCAACTAGTAATTTGGTTGACCCGATCTTTCACGGTACTAAAACCAGCAACAAGTCATATCTCTCTTACGTGAACAGCAACCAGCAACAAGTAAATTACTATTCATGTGAACAATATTTTGATTTGTGTTGGAACAGCAACTAGTAGTCCTTGTTCCCTCTTCTCACATACCAATAAGCCAGCAGTCCCAAGCAATGAATGACACAGATCAATGCAATCATCGATTCGGCAATGGATGTTGAAACACCAACGTGACTTTGGCCAGCAAAAACAGTGATAGAACTTGACAATTGATGTGAATTTCCAGAAGCTGTCCTCGTGCACGAACAAGAAATAGAGAAACCTCTCATGTATGCGCCTTGTCAACTAAACAGCAAGCACTAGTCTCCCTGGTTCTTGTGCGCCAATAGAAATATTAGTTCGTGTGTGTATGTACACCACAAACCCAACCTCCTTCGGCAGTAATTCCTCTCGGATGATTAGCAACACCCTAGATTGCAATCCTTCCACCTGTGCACACCTCAATGCACTAACGAAAGCAAGGATCAAAATCTAGCTTATAGATCTAAGCACCACAGCAGAGATCCAAACACCTAGATGAATTCCTTCTTCAAGACTTCACAGGAACCATACACATGGTATTGGCCACCGCAACCTGGATTTTCTGGTTATCTTTTATGCAAAAAACTACAAACTGTCCCCTAACAATGGGGCCGTATAGGCTTTATACTGACTCCACATGCACCCATGGCACATAGGCCTGACTTAGACTCTAACTCACTTGCAACCTGGTTTAGAACTTGTACTCAGAAACTAAAGATAGAATAGCACAGATTTAAGGAAATAAAGAACTGATTTAACAATAACAAATAGGAACCATAATATCTCCTATGCGAATCAATTTTGGAGTTAGTTGCACACGCCTGATGCTTCCCTCTCAGATTGATTTCCTTCCTGTCCAACTCTTTTCTATTTTCTTTATTGCACAGATCAACACCAATTCTTTTATTCTTTTGTCCCTGCACAACTGAACCGATGATCTAATTTGTAGAGCTAGGTGTCGAGTCATATCATAACACAGCCTCAAGATTGCCACTCGGACCTTGTTGATAAAATACTTCTAATTAACAGGAATCATTTGTGTCATCGGTATATGCCAATCATGACACTCCATATCAATTAATTTTAAATCTTCCATAGAAACCAATTTCTTAATCTTTGGTGGAGTAGTGGATGGAACTTTCACACCATGCAAGCTACATGCACGATTCATTTCTCTTTGCTTTGGATAGAGTGTAGAAAGTTGGGGAGAATGCGTTTGTCCTTTATCGGTCACTTTCGGTGTTAACTCGGTCCTTATGTTCATATCAACAAGTCATGCTTTGTGCGTTAAAACCATCATTTGTTTTGCCACTAATGTTGATGAGAGACCAATCAAGCTATCACACATTCTTCTCCACATGCATGGCGTCAATGCGTTGCAAACTTCTAAGTGCTCCCAATAAGGTAAGTCCCAAAAAATTGATCGTTTCTTCGGATGTTCTTACGATGGGGTCCTTAATTTACGTCCTTCCCAAGCACAACATTAATATCCTTAATCATATCATAGATCTCTTTCCTCTAAAAGCCCTTAGAGCTGAACCATCCTCTTTATTTTCGTCTAATTGTTTCTTCATCTTATGGTATGAGTGAATCCTGTGAAGGAACCTCTGGTGACACATATACGAGTTTTGCGAGTTGTTGACCATACACTCTCGGTACCATCTAAGCGATCTGAGATAGGCTTTGGCTCCTTTTATGCTGAACACTTATGAGTTACCAAGAGCGAGAAAATCATTGATAGTGCAGAGCAACATGAGTGCGTAAAGTGAAGTTCTCGTTTATGCGCATCCCATACTTGCACCTTCATTCCATAGTGTCACAAGATCTTCCAACAATGGAGCTAGGTACACATCAATATCATTCCCATGTTGCTTGGCCCTTGAATAAGTAGTGACATCAAAATTTACTTCCACTTCATACACAACTAAGGAGGAAGGTTGTACATACATAGATTCACAGGCAGTGCTATGTTGGCGGCACATGTTCTGAAAAGATTCATTCTATTTGTACTCAACCTAACATTATGTTCCTCGATTCGCACCAAACTCTTCTAAGCTCCAATCGAAGTTGCTCCACTAAGCGAGAATCAACAAGGTGTCTTAGCTTTCCATCTTTCTTACGTTCCTCAAAGTGCCAATGTAGTAATCTTGCCTCTTTTAATTCGGTTCGCAAATAAAGCGCTTCAAATATGGGATTACAGAAAATACCACAACATCTTAGCAAGATGTCCTTACTTCACCTTAGTAGTATTCTTACGCTTGTATCGGGATGCTTTGCACAGGGACATACATGCATGTCTGCATACTCTTTATAGTAGAGGATACAATTGTTTAGACATGCATGTATTCTTTCTACTTCCATTTCTAGTAGACAAAGAACCTTCTTGGCTTGGTAGGTGATGCTAGGCAACACATTTCCCTCGGAAAGATGTCCACTAGGAGACATAACAACGTCGTGAAACTCTTGTTGGACCAATCATTGCTTGCCTTCAATTTCAGTGATTCAAGCACGGATGACAACTTTGTATTAAGCTTGCGGCCGGGAACAAAGGTTTCCCGAGTCCTCCATTAAGCCCTCGAATTTACAAAACTCTATCTCGTTTGTAGTTCCATTACGCATAGCGTCATCGATCCAATTATCATTGTGACCCATCCTCGGCAAAAATACGATCCACATACGGCATATCATTGACTTCCTTGGCGATGTGCGTCGTTATTATCAACTTCATGTATAATCTGCTCCCTCCGTTGACTAGTCCAACATGTATACCCTTTTGAAACCCCTTGAATCAAGTGCGCTTGATCTCGTTGGGTTGTTAAACATCTTGATTACGCAATCAATGCATGGATAGTACATAAATTTTATCCCTTCTTGGTATATTAACTTGGCGGTTCTTCTAAAAGAAAACATGCCATTAATGTACTCTTCACTCACACGGTTCTCACCGTACACGATTTTGGTCCATTTACACTCATACGTAACAAATTAGTGTTAAATTAGATTAATAAACCATAAGTACTCTTTCTATTAACCAAACAATATACTAAAATTTATTACGATTAACCTAGAGCAAATATAAAGGGTTCTGATTGTTTACCCTCGAGCTCACTGACGAAAATCCCAAATATCCATGAGATTCCTCGTGGCCTTCTCCTTCTCCTCCCTTCCTCCCTCCCCTCCTTCTCCTCCCTTACTTCTCTCTTTAGCTTCATCCTTTCCTTCTCCTCTCTAAGGTGGCACAATGGGAGGAGGCGCAGGAGGTGGCGACTCAAACCGTTCTTAAGGGGGTGGGCGCTAGGACAGGTGTCGAGGATAACTGATATTTATAAAGGTAGCATATCATAGACGGTTCTTAATAAGAACCATCGCGATAGTTCATAAACTGATTATTAGAAGAATAAATGCGTGATGAGTGCAATTATCATGACGGTTCTTAAGAAGAAACGTCTGTGACAAGTACAATTATCACAGATGGTTCTTTTAAGAATCGTGCGTGAATTATTCTGAGTTCTAGTTATAAACTATACGTGATAGTTAAATATCATGACGGTTCCAAAGGAATCGTCTATGATTCTAACCTGAGCCAGTTCCTTTAGAACTTATGATGAGGCATGCAATATAGCCTATTTTGTAGTAGTGCCGATGAGGGCCACTGTCAAGCCTTTAGGGTTTTTCTTTAAATTAAATCGATGGAATATTCCATAGAATATTCTTTTCTATCATATTTTCCTTTTCGATCAAACTTACGAGCTCGTTCTCCCTCATACGAACTCGATTGAACCCATTCAAGTTTTTAAATTCATATAAATTCAATATCTACCTTTCGGTACCATTCAATTTCAATTTAGAGTTTATTTTATTTGTCTTTTTGAATTTAGTTTGTTTTGCACTTTCTTTCGTTAGGCGTTGAGATTGGAATCGTCCAAAGGAGCTAAAGATCAAGGAAGTAGAAGATTGAAGATAAAATAAGAACATCATTGCTATAGCAAGGCAAGTTGTACCTTTGAGCGTGTTAAACCAGTTTTCCAAAATTACCTTGATTCAAATTATTGCATTTTACTTTACGTATTTTTAAAAATACTTTTGATGAGGACATTAGCCACCGGATCTGCTTTCTCCACCTCCAAGCGGGCTACTCTCACTGCCATCGATTCGGCTACGTCAAATGCTACTCCAACGCGTCCAACGAATTTACTTCACTTATATCAGTGTGCGCCACCTCACATTGGGCAGGGCCTTCTATTAGTTATTGGGTCAAGAGCAGCCACCACTTTAGGGTATTTGGGCGCGACTCCTAGCCCATATGGAAACCTAGGGTCGTGCTTGTTCATGTGGTACTATTCATGCATGAGCAGTGCCGCGCATCCTCTCCCTTCTCCTATAGATAGTGGCGCCATCCCTTTAGTTCCTCGGGTTTTGTTGATTGAAGTTTAGCTTTGCTACTTTATTCTTTATCCTCTTGGTGGCGAGATCAATAGCAACATTGTTCTTCAAAACCCCACCTATCAATACATTCAATTCATATTAAGTAATTTCAGATTGCTTATTTATCTTGTTCTTGTGTGCTTCTTTGGTGTATGTAGGAATCGATCTTTGTGATCAGTCAGCCGAGGTATTCGTGTACGGTTGATAACGACATTGAGAAGTTCAACGATTGCGTGGTTTTGAGCCTTGCAAGTTCATAGCTAAGATCATGAGAGTTGGCGACTACTACGAACCTACCTTCTCATTGAAAGATCGGGCTTTGGGATTATTCATTGTCCCATTTGATTATATCCACTTTGCTCATTATATTACCATGATCTTTTGTCACTCTAGGTTGGTTAATTATTTGTTGGTATTATCATAGCACTAACGTGGATTAGTTAATTCTGAATAGTTTTCTTAGCTATACAACAAGTCATTTATATCATTTGAGTTGCAAATATAAACTTTACTAAGTGATTATGGAATTTGTGTAAAAGCTGTATGTGATATGTTGTTACTTGTTGATGGCATGTGTTGCATAACCAACAAGGTGGGAAAAGATTTAAGTAGGCAGTGGATGGAAATGTGTTATGGTGGATCTGTATTGGGAAGAATGCATGGTAATATGATGGTTGTGTATCGGAAAAAGTGAATGGTGATATCTGGAAAAAGTGAATGGTGATTACTTAGTTAGAAAATATTGATAATCTCGTCTTGGCCAATTAAGGACTTAATTTTATGCGTCGTCGAACTAAACCACAATTGTACAACCACATACACGATGGGATGGGCCTAACCTAGTAAGCTCTCGAAGTCTTGATATTGATTTCTCGAACAAGCGATTTAAAGCATGTGTCGGAGTTGGAGGTGTGTTTAGGCTGTGTGGCAATTCACATCGATGGACGGTTAGCAGCTTCGAGTCCAACGGTGTGCGATGGACTAACCACCGTGTAGGGGTTGGTGCGGTAGTAAGCACAATGGGAGTGTCAATTGTTGAAATGAAGTATTGGAAAAGTTTTGTTATGATTGCTCAATCGCTTACAGTATGGCAAGTCATATGAGGCATAATGAGTTAATTGTATCTTGTGGGTAAAGTGTACAACCTCTACAGTGTTAATCAACCTATCCAAATTTCCGTTATGCGAAGTCGTGGACATATTCGGGATTTCACACGAGGCATAGATTTTCATAAAATAATTGGGAAGGGCAGGTGTGTGAAAAATTAATTAGGTTATGTGAGTTTGTGTAAACAATTGTTAAGTTATTATTGTTATTTTTTAAATTACGTTTTCAATCTATTATTCATATTCAAGTGCAAGTGCATTTGTTGCTTTTAGGCAAAAGAACCCTAAGAAGGATCGCGGGAAGGCTACGATAGCACAAACAAAATTTTACTGGCACCAACCAAGGAACCATGAAGTAATAGATCACGAGATTACCACTAGGCGGCCGACTGCGTGGCGGAAGTAAGTCGATGTAGCGAGTTGAAGAAGTCGTAGATGCATTGCCCGCGCCTTCTCCTCCTACTCAGATGAGCGTCGTGAGTCGCGGATCGCCCTAGTCGCGATGCCGCAACAACACCTCCAAGGTATCCACACGTGCGGCGAGAGACACCACACGCAGAGTGCTAGCGCCGGCGGCGTGGTTGAGAGCGTGGCTATTAGGGTTTGAGATTTCTTCGAGAAAGATTGATCAATCATACCCCATGCCACCGCTCCTCTATATATAGGCATCCATAATGGGTCCGACAGGAGGCCCAATAGGAACTAAGTGGCCTATAAAATTCGGATCACCATCCAAATCAAACCCTAGCCCTTTAAGTGTGTGACCCTATAGATTACGTGTGTAATCGGTTGTGACTGGAATCTCTTTCCGATCACAAGTAAATCGTGATACCTAGCGACACATAACGATTCCCGAACGAGAATATATCGGACGAACCTAAATGCAATATGATCTCGACGGTCCTTATCACTTACGACCGGCTCGTGCCAGTCACGACCGATTCATAATCGATTACAACGATTCGTAACTCCTTACGACGATTAGTATCTAACTACAACGGTTTGCAACTCCTTACGACCGGTTGGTGATTATGTTCGAGTAGTCTTCGACCAGTCGCATCTCCATCGACTTGACCAATCTATGACTACGGGCTGAACAACACGCTTGTGTATTCTCCCTTTGCCTCCGACATCTAGTTGAACTCGGTGAGATAATATGTCATCCATGGGTATTCAATACTTTCTCGATCAAGTGTCGAATAACTTCATGTAGTGCGACACCCGACCACTAGTGGCATGACCATGCACTTTCTTTATTAAACCACAACAAGGGGCCGGAGATATATTTCCCGTTATGTAAGGAGGGCAAATCCCATATCAGACCAGTCACATTCCTCCGCATGTTTCATAACATACAAAGCTACCTTTATAACTATCGGTTATGGAGTAGCGTTGGCAACCCCTAAAGTGCTATTACACATGTAGGAAACCATGCGATCTCGGTCTAAGGATTATACATCATAATTGCTTGAGACCAACTAACGACACATAGAATCATAACAATCTCAATAGTGTCTCAAGGTGGGTCTTATCCAACACTATGTTCTCTAACATGTGTCCACATTATTGATTCGATATCTCTATATTCATGACCGGTGAAACATGGTCATCAATCAATACATGTCTTGGTCGTGAGAGCCATTTGGTGTTCCAGACTAGTGACATTCGACCAAGGATACTTTTAGAATGACATCATATAAGATAAAGAGTTTCATCAACAAGTCACATACTCATTGATCTATATAGCGATGATTAATTCAAGGAATAAGATAACATATTATCAAATGTTATTAATATAATGAAATATAATCATCTCTATGATTGCCTTTAGGGCATATTTCCAACACCATAGATGCCATATCCTTTGGAATAATCCATCATCTATAATTTGCATTACGTGAGTGCGACTTCTTTGAGTACTCTATGTACTAATTACGGCTATAAACAATGTTGTTCATTTGAGAAGGCTACAAGTGTCGCCGTTGGCACTGCAAGGTCTACTTTAAGGATCATGGAGAACTAAGTCGCGCTACCCCCGATGGATTGCACTGTGGGTATATAGATGGACTTCATGAAGTTATTCATTACCTTCCACGCGCAACTTATTTGAGTTACTATACGCCTTGAGGCATTAATTGCAAGCTTTGACTTTAAGGTTGTTACTCGATAATTATTGTTATTTGCCTATTTATTACTCATTTTTATATGGAATGATATTTTATCAATGTTGCCTTGTGTGCACTAGCATGATCCTTGACTAGTCACGGTATACAGAGGCCTAGATTAACATATTTGGGTCCCGACACAGTAGCGTCGTTGAGGCGTGTTATCGGTTTCTTGGTGTTGCTATTGCATCATCAGGTGCTTTTGCGATTCTTTCTCTTGTTGCTTTTCTTGATTCTTGGCGCCATGGGCGACTCGGCGGCTTCCATCCCATCCGTCAGGTGAGGCTAGCCACCACGACGTCATCATCTCTGTACATACCCCCAATATATTCAGAAGAAATAAATTAGAGAGAAGGACCAATTAGAAAAATATTTTAACGGGAGATTAGAGGGATTTATGCATAATTTTGACAACTTGGGCTATGGTCTTCAACCTCTGACATTTAGGCCCATGAGGTGGCTACCAATAAAAGGAGGAAACCCTAGAGGTGGTACTTGCTTTTAGGTACTTGTTGGAATGTGAAAAGGTTTTCATGAGAATCTTGATTTTGGATTTGAGTGTTTTGGAGGAAAGTTGGAATGGCATTGTGAATCCTTTGTTTTTACGTTGAATCTGATTATTAAAGTTTGATTAAAATAAGTCATGTTGTGCGTCCTTGCGTAATGGAGAATCTCCTTATTATGATGAAGAGATTCAGTGAGAGATGGAATAAGAGTTCCATATGTTACGTGCAAGTTTGGTGGATTGGACAGAAGAGATAGATAGCCTAATGTATATTTGGTTATTGCATGAGATTCTGGGGCCATCGGAGGAAACCATTCATTAGGACCATCTCGAGTCTTGGGTAGGGAATATAACGTGTTGGGTGAGCTGGTGTTCACGAGAATGCGAGAGCCGTGCAGTGTGAAAATTCGTTGGAGCCGGTGACCTCTGAGTAAGACCATGCCCTCGAGTCATATCAGTTGAGTGACTCTTGAAAGGTTGGGGCGAGTAATAAGGCGTAACACATCGATTGCATCAAGGTGCGGTAGTTCCATAATTACGAGAGGAAAGCGACTTGGGAATTGGAGTCGCATGCGCGATCGAGAATCCAGAATTATTCACAGCGGATATGTGGTAATGTCGGTATGTTCTTAGTTGTGGTTATTCTTTGGCGTTAAGTGTGAGCAGAATTTGGGGTCGAATTCCATTTAAGGGGGTAGAATATAATACCCCAAATGTATTCGAGAGAAGAAATAAATTAGAGAGAAGTACCAATTAGAAAAGTGTTTTAACGAGAGATTAGAGAGGATTTATGCATAATTTTGACAACTTGGGCTATGGGCTTCCATTTATAGTATTTAGGCCCATGAGGGGCCGGTTACCAATAAAGGAGTGGGGAAACCTAGAGGTGGTGCTGTAGCATGGAGTGCTATAGTAGCGCCTATGCTGATACCCACAGTGAGCAGTAGCCACGATTGGAGGAAGAAGGCCACCGGAGATCGATTGGCCAAGAAGAAGAAGAAGAAGAAGAAGAAGAAGAGGAGGAAAGGGAAGGGAGGATCGTGGCCGAGGTGAGTGTTCATCACGTTCAGCGGTGATTCTTCAGGGTAAGACCCCATCCCCTTCCGATTAGCGATTATTTGATTTTTAGTAGTTGTCGGTATTAGAAGTGCGCTCAGATGGAATGATTTCGTTAGGCAGTCGATTTGAAGTAGTTAAGTGCAGATTCAGTTCTGGACTTCTCCTAGAGTATTGTAGAGGACGTCGTTAGATTTCGATGAAGTACTAGATCGCGTTATTTGGACCTCTGTAGCAGAAGTTTTGAATTTATTAGTGTGACTGTTCTGCAAATCTGTCGGTATTCTGACAGGTTTTAGTAATATGACTTGAGTGATCAGTTAAAGGGAAAATTAGAGGATCTCAGTATAACAAAAGTTGTATATACTTGTCGTAGATTTCAGGGAAGCCCAAGAACGCAAAATTTGGACAAATGAGCTGAAAGTTATGATAGTTTTAGTGTACTGTCTAGAGAACCTGACGTGAAATCGATGTTCTGTTAATTGGTATGATAGGGGTATTAAATGGCGAATCAGGAAGGCCCACCAACTAGGTCTAGTTGGGAAAATTGATAAGATTTCAATGAAGTCCAAGAACACCTCATTTGGACTCCTGTACAAAAAGATATGAATTTTAGATTATGGCTGTCTGAGAGGAGGACAAATCGAACTTTAGGAGTTGGAATTGGGAATGCGCTTGAGTGCGAGTGCGGTTGTGCTTTGGCTAAGTTTTGGTTCAGTATGGTTGTCTTAGCATGCTTTATATTTATATTCGTGTGAGGATTGGTTCGAGCAGCGCCCTCTTGCGTCTTTCATCCCTACACGGTTAAGGCAAGTATTCATTTGATAGAGTAATTATGAATTGTTTGATAGTGAGTGCTATGTTTTGATACATATTAGCTATGCTTGATTGATAGTGTGATATGTTGATTAAATATAGTAAATGCTTATGATATGAATGATAGAAGTATGAATGAGTTAAATTCATAAGTGATATTCTTTGAGGAGGTATGATTATGATGATTCATGATTTGTGCATATGCATCATGTTGACAAAATGAAGACTTGGTCACGTGGTGACCAAGTATTTATTGAATCCACATCATGTATATGGCCAGGCTTGAGTCCCCACACTTGTGGAGTGTGGGCATGAGGTCCCCTTTACTTGCGGAGTATTGGGCAATTGGTCCACTGTGCTTGCGAGCACGGGCATGGTATCTTGTGCGACGGTGCATATCTCTTGATACGGTGAAATGTGAAAAGAGTGGAAGAGAAAAGATGCATTGCATATTTCTATTCATACATCATGAGCTATGTTTAGAGTAAAGCTTTGGATTTGAATGTTGTTCTGTAATTGTGAGGTTAATGATTCTTTTTGTAGTTCTTTGAGTCTTTGGGCTCACTCTTGCTTTTGTTGTGTTTTTAGGTATTTTTGTTGAGATCGGCATGCATGGGAGGAGTAGACTTGAGTTGGATTCACACACTACCACGCATCCTTAAAACTTGATTAAATTTTGGAATATCTTTTAGTAAATAAGCAAACTACTTAAGTATTGATTATGGTTATGCCTCATGCATCGGGTTATTTGTAATAATGAGGACTAACGTATTTTGGATATCCTTGCATATGTTCTAGGCGATTAGCTTTGTTTCTAAGGCTTAGTGATGATATTGGATGTTGGAATATTTAGTTATGATATTCTTTTATCTATCGGAATCTCCATATAGTTATCTATACAAAGGAGGTTCTGTCAAAATTTAACAAATTGTCCTAGTTTAGATTTGTTTAATGTTTCTTCAGTAGCATTCAGGCTCATGTTGGGCTGGGGTGTTACATCTACATTGTCGAGCGCCATCGTCCACGACGGTCATTGCCACTACGGTGGTGCATTGCATCTGTCGGAGGAAGAAGAGGCGGCATGTGTGTAGGAGTCGCGTCGCCTTTGGAAGACCGGAGGAGACAACCACTCAATGCATCCAAGAAACCGGCTATTTAAACAAGCTTAATTTGGACTTTCAAAAGGCAAAACAATTTAATGTGATTAATCTCAACACTAATTAACTCCAAAACTATTTTATTAGAGTTCTTTGTGCTTGAAAATATTTTCTAGATTTTTCTAGAATTTTTGAGCTCAATTCCTATTTTTATTTGGATTTCTTGGTATTTCTAAAATGCATAACTTAATTAAAATCTAAAAATCCTTTTGGTCAAAACCCATTCCTCATTAATCCTATTCAATTTTTGGCCCAATCCATGTGGCCCATCTCTATCTCTATCCCCACTCGCCAGTGCACCTAGTCCCACTTGCTAGCCTCCTGCTTGGCGTTTGCTCTGCGGTTTCGTCGATCACCGTGTTCTTCATCTCCAAATCGGTTGAGAATCGGACTCCTCCACCGCGTGGACCTCCCTTAGCTTGCGCGCCTCGACTCTTACGGTCACCGTATATAAAGGAGGGAGGCCTCGACCTCCACATCCCAGCCGCACCGTCGCCGAGCCAAAACCCTAACCCCAGCCATCGGAAATTGCTGAAGAAGCAAAGCACCACCGCAAGCTTCGATGAGCTTTTCCTCCGCCGTCAGTGAACCTCGACATTCACCATTGCATCTGTTGAGTTCGCAAGGATGAAATCTACCTTGTTGTGGCCTTTACTTTGCCAGAGCATCACTGGAACTCCGATCCCGTCAAGCCCGAACCCTAGCCTCCGCTTCAACCTCACCACCGGCCAACTCTGTCATCTCCTTGCACCAGTGAGTGCACCATCAAGGTTGCCGTGAGCTTAGCTACCAGTTGTGCTCCTCCGTGTCCACCGCTGAGGTGAAGAATCTAGACCCGTCATTATGAGTTAATGGAGTATTTTGGTCATTAATGATAAATCTATATGTGAGACTAACACTTTTATTAATATACATATTGTGTAGTCTTATTTGGGTGAAAAGGTAAAAATTATGGAGGTATACATTCGACATAATATTCTTATATCTTATTGCATTCCTCGGATCCAAAATATAGGTTGAACTCCACCAAAGGTTTAACTTGAATATATGCATATGTTCTTATTACACATTCATGTAAGCACACATTTAGGGGAGTTCACTCTATGTTTTGTGGTTTCATTAGTATTGATCCATATTTTCTTTATCCACATATATTAGGGATCTCTACTTTGAAATATATCCTTTAGTATATATGATGGCTACGGTGTCCGATCTTCCGATAGGTTCGATTGATTTAAATCGTAGGGGCGTTGGCGCTTTAAGGCTTTCACGACGGCGGATCGTCGCCTGCATGATCGCTACACCGCATCATCGCCGTTATCGACCACGCCTTACGCGATCGACCTTACCACGAGGGTTATTGCTCACAAGCAATCGAAGCAACTCACAAGAACAAGGAAGATGCGATCTGATTTGTATTGCAAATATGAATGAAGATCAACAAAGTGGGGTTCCTCAAGCCGCATAATGGCGTAAAGCGCAAGTGGCGAATAATTCTAAGAAAAACCCAACCCTAAAGCTGTGGTAGCCGTTGTATATATATAGGGGACGTGGGGTTGGCCTAGGGTTGTGTTACCATGGGGAGAGGCGTACACAACCTAGGCTTTGACCCCGACATGCTTGAGGCCCTATTAGGCCCGAAGCAGTGTCGCAGCACCTAAAGGCTGGTCGTAGAGCTTGAGACCTAGTCGTAGTGGCTGGTCCGGTCGCGTGGCGCCGCGAACCTTGTCGAGGAGCTTGAGATTTGGTCGAAGCGTTGGGTGAGTGCTGGTCATAGCGCTTAGCGAACCTAGTCGAGGATCTTGAGACTTGGTCGTGTGAAGCGGGGCAGGAGTCGTCAGGGCTTGTAGACACAGTCGTAGAAAAGATCACAATTATTAGGTAGTATACCATTCGCATAGATAAATTATTAGCACCTAGAAACGAGCTCACCTCATAATTTAAGTGGCGTGCACGAGCTCTTGTCATATGACCTTGTAGTTTAGCAACTGGATCCAGATTTTGTGTAGTATACCATTCCGAAGGAGTGATGTCCTCATCATCCCCCCCTCTTGAATTGGAGTCATCCTCGACTCAAGCTCATCTGCTTCTCCCACGTATGGCTTCAAATCTGAAATGTTAAATGTGGGGCTAACCCCAAAATCTGTGTAGCTCCAATTGATAGGCATTGTCATTTATCTTCTTAATGATCTTAAATGGTCCATCAACTCTATGCATCAATTTTGATTTTCTTAACTCCGAAACACTGTCTTTCCTCAAATGCACCCAAACTAAATCACAGGTGCAAATTTTATTTCTTTCCTACCTTTACTTCAAAGAACCCTATACTTTTCAAGTCATACGCTCTATATTTTCTTTAGTTGTTTCATGCAACTTAGAACAAATTCAACACGCTTCTCGACATCTAAATTAATGTGTCTGTGAGGTAGGCAAAGGTAGTAAATCAATAGGAGCATGGGGTTGAAACCATACACTACGAACGGACTTACCTTGGTGGTGGAGTGTACCGACCTATTGTAAGCAAACTCAATGTGCGGTAAACACTCTTCCCACATCTTCAAATTCTTCTTTAAAACAGCCCGCAACATGGTGGATAACGTCGCGGTTGACAACCTTCGTTTGTCCATCGGTTTGTGGATGCACGTAGTAGAAAACAACAGCTTTGTCCCCAATTTGTTCCAAAGTGATCTCCAAAGTGGCTCAAAACTTCGTGTCGCGATCCAGAGACAATAGTATTGGGCACTCCATGTAGCGAATGATTTCTCGAAAAATAAATCAGCTATGTTTGTAGCATCATCGCTCTTGTGACAAGGTATAAAATGTGTCATTTTAGAAAATCGATCCACTACTACAAATATACTATCTCTCCCTCTTTGTCCTAGGCAATCCTAAAACAAAATCCATAGAAATATCCTCCTAAGGGCACTAGGAATAGGAGAGGCATATAAAGTCCATGTGGATTGAGGCGGGACTTAGCTTTGTTGCATGTAGTGCAATGAGCCACGTAGCGCTCAACATCGCCTCATCTTTGGCCAAAAGAAGTGGGTGGCCAGCACATCTTTGTCTTCTTTGCTCCAAAATGCGCTATCAAACCTCCTCCATGCGCCTCCCGCAACAACAAAAGAATAACAGAGCTAAGCTGGAATGCATAGCTTGTTAGCACGATAGATCAAACCATCAATTATCACATATTTATTCCATGTTCTCCCTCCTTTACAATGTTCAAGCACTTCTTTAAAGTTCAAATCAGTAGCATATAACTCCTTAATGGCCTCTAAACCAAAATCTTATGGTCAAGTTGAGATAACATGGTATAACGTCCAGAAAGCGATCAGCAATCACATTGTCCTTACCTTTCTTATGCTTTATGATATATGGAAATGACTCAATAAATTCTACCCATTTAGCATGTCGTTTATTTAGGTTAGCTTGGCTTCTAATATGTTTTAGCGATTCATGATCTGAATGTATAACAAATTCTTTGGGCCATAGATAATGTTGCCAAGTTTGAAGCACACAAACTAAAGCATCTGATTCTTTGTCATAGGTAGAATAATTCAGATTAGACCCATTTAGTTTCTCAACTGAAATATGCATTTGGTTTACCTTCTTGAATCAATACACCACCTATCCCAATCCCGCTAGCATCACATTCAATCTCAAAAGTCTTACCAAAATCAGGGAGTTGGAGTAGGGGTGCTTGGGTGAGCTTCTCTTTCAATAAGTGGAATGCCCTCTCTTGCGCAGGTCCCCATTGGAAAGGCACTCCTTTCTTTGTCAATTCATTCAATGGTGCAGCAATGGTGCTGAAATCTTGCACAAAACATCGATAGAATCCGGCCAAGTCCATGGAAGCTCACTTTGTGACACAAGATGGTAGGCGTTGGCTAGCTTTGGATGGCTGCGATCTTTGCCTCATCCACCTCAATGCCCTGTGGTGTCACAACATAACCAAGGAACGCAACTCGATCGGTGCAAAAGGTGCACTTCTCAAGGTTACCAAACAAACGTGCATCTCTCAAGGCATTAAAAACAACACGTATATGATTCAAGTGTAGCTCATGTGACTTGCTATAAATCAAGATATCATCAAAATAAACCACCACAAATTTTCCAATGAAAAGACGTAAAACCTCGTTCATTAATCGCATGAAAGTACTAGGTGCATTAGTTAGACCAAAAGGCATCACTAACCACTCATATAGTCAGAACATAGTTTTAAAAGCAGTCTTCCATTCATCTCCCGTTTCATTCTAATCGGTGGTAACCACTTGCAAGTCAATTTTTGTGAAAATAATAGAGCCACTCAACTCATCAAGCATGTCGTCTAGCCTAGGAATAGGATAACGATACCTTATGGTAATATTATTAATGGCTCTACAATCAACACATCACGCCAAGTTCTATCTTTCTTATGAACCAAAAGAACAGAGCAAGCACAAGGACTAAGGCTTTCTAGTACATACACCACGGTCCAAAGATCTTGGACTTGTCGCTGAATTTCCTTAGTCTCCTGCAGGTTGGTCCTATATGCATACGCAGTTTGGCTAAAGTCGCTCCGGGATCAAATCAATTTGATGCTCTATCCCTCGAATAGGTGGCAACCCAGGGGTATCTCAGTTGAAATACATCCACATACTCCCGCAAAAGGTTAGCAGCAAGGAGGAGGCAAAGAGCTAGATATATCCTCAAGTGAAAATAAAGCATCTTTGCATATCAAAGCATAGCATGGCAGCTCGTTATCACAAATTTCAGCAAGCTCAGATTTAGTGGCAAGCATGACACACCCTTTCATTTAATTCCTCGGCCTTGGAACTAGCGCCACTTTCTCCCCTTTAGATGGGAAAACACGTTTAGCTACTTGCTGATTTTCGTAATCATGTTCAAGTGGTGTTTCTTTCATTTCTAGCACGCTCTACTTCATCTTTCATAATTTCAATGAGTCAAAGGCAACAACTTAATCTTCTTACCTATGTGAGAACGAGTAGGTATTAGCTCTACCATGGTGCAAAACATCATTATCATATATCCAAGGCCTCCACCGAGTAACAACGAGCATGCTTGCATAGGCACTACATCAAAGTTTGTACTATCTTTGTAATTACCATGAAAATTGTACTCTCACAACTTTGTTTACCATTAACTTACCACACTGAATTGAACCATTGGATGTAGTAGGGACGTGGGTGTGGTTGTGTGGTCAAGCCAAGCCAAGCTTCTCAACCATCTCGGAGCTTGCAAGGTTGTTGTAACTCCCTCCATCAATGATGACTCGTGCGCTCTCTCCTTGCGAGAAATGCGGATTGGAACAAGTTGTGCCGCTGATTTTGCTCCGCTCTCTCCACTTGTGCGCTCGGACTCGCTGCGCAACAAGGCTCACATGAGTCCCTGTGTCAACGCGACTACTTGTTCTTCTCGTCATCGACATCACTATCCGTCTCGTCTCCTCCACCGCAATGTTAGCTGCAAGCACGTACTCATCCTCAATATCACTAGCACTTACATAACCTCCGTCTTTCTGGTATGCTCGGCACGACTTGGCGATCCCTCATGACATGGCCCATTCCCTTGCAACGATAGCAAATAATTCCAGTCGTCACGACTGTGGAAGCAACCAAGAAGAACTCTTGGTGGGGCACTGTACACTGGTCGATTTGTTTACCCTGGTGCATGTGTTGGTGTCGGAGGTGTCTTGAGCGTGCCCTACTTGAGGAGGGCGCAGCGACCGTGTAGCTGAAGGTGAGGCGCTTTAACTTGCCCCGATGTTGATCTCGGTGTAGGCGTGCTTCCAAAATTGTTCCTTGGCCTCATTGTCGCCTGCAATTCCTTTTACGCCAAACATGCAAGGTGGAACAATCTAGGAACACTATCATATTCTTTGTAATCAACTATGTCTTGAATTTCACGTGTTAGTCCTCCATAAAATGTGCCATAGCAGACCTCTTCGTCCTCAATAATATCACAACAACATACTAATTTGTAACTCCCGATAATATTCTTCTACGGATTTATTACCTTGGTTTAAGCGCGGTAATTTCTTACGCAGTCCCGTTTAAAAGAGGGTGGAATAAATCATTCGCATAACAACCTTTAAAGCATCCGTGTAGTGGCGCTAATCCATCATTGCATACTCTACTCCACCAAATGATGGCAAAGTTTTTAAATTCGCTTGGCTTGCCTAACTCTATGCACGGGAACTAAGTGAGCATTAAATTTGTTCACCGTCATCTCCCAATCTAGATATACTTGACATCATAAGCACCGCAAAAGATGGTATAGTGAACTTGACTTTAGCATATGGATCATCATTATCACGTGTATTGTGGTGCGGAAAGTTATTACCTCTCATACCTTGACGGTTGAAGTTGATCCGGTTCCGTTATGCGTGCATCAAGGCATCGTGGTGGCGCATCTCATTATCGTGGTCGATCTCATGGTCGTGGGTGCACCTTGAGGATCCACACGACCATTGTTCGGCGGTTGATTGGCCAAACCATCAATACGTGCATTGAGTGTTGCAATACTAGCATTGAGTCGTTGTAATGTAGCATTTGTCTCCGCATAGCTTCCTTTCAATGTCGTCATTAATAGCATGGCGGTGCTCATCCAACACCCTCGTGAGCTCTTCCTCAAAACACACTCTTGCATCCGATCCTCACCGCCATGGTTAGTAGGAGACACAAGACAACACAAAGATTTTATCCCTATCAACTACTAGGTGGTGGAAGGTGGAATCACACACTCTCAAGCGTCTTACCAAGCTCTTATGAATTTCTTACCAATTGCAGCAGGTGGTATGATCGGAGAAGGTGGGATGTATGATCACAAGTGAGGCGAATGCGAGGATCCAAATCTAAGGGCCAAAAGTACGTGGGCTCGGACAGCAAAGTTTAGTAGCAAGGAGCAGCAACAGTGAAATCAGATTAGCAAAGTTAAATCAAAGTCCATAGTACTCGTCACAGTTGCTGGCCCAAACGCGCTCCTAGCACTAGCTCAAGCAAGCCGAAAGATAGGGTAGATATAAGCACAAAGGAACAAAAATTGCAAAGCAACCGATATCTCTCGTGGGTGGTCGTGGAGCTCCGGTGGATTGTCGTAGACCAACTGAGGGTGGTCGTGAGCCAACTGAGGTGGTCTTTTTTTTATTCTCTTTATCTTTTCTTCTTCTTCTTTTTTGATTCTTTCTTCTTCTTTTTTTTTTTAACTGACGAAACCCAACCTAATGTTCCTCTTTTTTTCCTTTTTTTGCGCAAATGACCTCAGCTCACAACTCTTCAAAACCCTTTTCTGGGCCTGGGGATATATGTAAGTCACAAACTTTTTTCGGAGAGCAGGGGTATAAAGGTAATAAAAAGATACTCTCTCTCTCTCTGAACTTTGGCTATCTCTGCTTCGGCTATGCGATTTCTTCTCGGTCTTTGTTGGGTCAGACACGATATGATGAGTGCATGGGTGTCCGAGAGCAACCAGAAACAGATAGACTCCGAGTAGGATGTCGGGGCAGAAACGAGTAGATTGTCGAATCCGACTAGGTAGTCGAACACGAGGAGGTGGTCGGATGGGGGTGTTGGCTCGAGTAAGGTGGTCGGATGGGGGTGTTGTCATGAGTAAGTGGTCGGATGGGGGTGTTGGCTCAAGTAGGTGGTCGGATGGGGGTGGTGACTCAATCTCGGCTATAGCTGACAAGCCCTAATTGCAACGGATGCAACTAAGGACAAGCCGAGATACACGATGACCAAAACAGTAAAGACTCGATGCTAGAAACTAGATCACGGCGACTAGACCAAACAACAAAGACAACCGCGATGGACTCGAACTCAACAACGCGAATATCGAAAACAAAATTGCGAAGGCACTGGCGTGGTTTGGACAACGGAAAACTAAGATCTAAAGCTTTTGTGGGGCAATTTTACGGACTCTAGGTGATGGAACACAACTAACAAGGGGATAAGCGAGATTACCTAACGGGCAACCTTCGCCTCGATACCAACCGATGGCTACGGTGTCCGATCTTCCGATAGGTTCGATTGATTTAAATCGTAGAGGGACGTTGGCGCTTTAAGGCTTTCGACCGCCAGATCGTCGCCTGCACTCGCTACACCCTTACATCGTCGCATCGAACACGCCGCACGCGATCGACCTTACCACGAGGTTATTGCTCCTGCAAGCAATGAAGCAACTCACAAGAACAAGGAAGATGCGATCTGATTTGTATTGCGAATATGAATGAAGATCAACAAAGTGGGGTTCTCAAACCGTATAACGCGTAGCCGCAAGTGGCGAATAATTTAGGAAAAACCCAACCCTAAAGCATGGCGGCTGTTGTATATATATAGGAGGGACGCGAGGGGTCGACCTGGGTTGTGCGACCATGGGAGGCGTACACAACCTAGGCTTTGACCGACACGCTTACAAGGCCCTATTAGGCCGAAAGCGGTGTCGCAGACACCTAAAGGACCAGTCGTAGAGCTTGAGACCTAGTTGTAGCTGGCCGGAGTCTGGCAGTGCGTGCGCTTAGTGAACCTTGTCGAGGAGTTTGAGATTTGGTCGTAGCGGCTGGCCAGTGGTCATAGCGCTAGCGTAACCTAGTCGAGGATCTTGAGACTTGGTCGTGTGTTGCGGCAGATCGTGTCGATTGCGGGGCAGATCGTCATAGACCTTGGGGATCCATTATTCCTAAGTAACAAAAGATCACAATTATTAGGTAGTATACCATTCGCATAGATAAATTATTAGCACCTAGAAGCGAGCTCACCTCATAATTTAAGTGACGTGCACGAGCTCTTGTCATAGGACCTTGTAGTTTAGCAACTGGATCCATTTTGTGTAGTATACCATTACGAAGGAGTGATGTCATCATCAATATAAAACTTGTGTAGTTCATATATATTCATAGTGCTTGATATTTAATTATCGCAATTGTGTTATGGGACTAATGTGTGTGCTAAGATGTTTTAAGACTTAGTCACGAGTTTAATGGTGACATGAAAAGGAAATGCAAAGGTGATAAGATATCAACATGGCTCAAGATAAAGGAGTCATGCATTGCATTTAAAAGCATTCAATGAGAAATCGGTATAATCGCATTTGGTAAGCGGTACTACGGATGTGTGGTATCATCAAGTTTATGTGGAGGAACTACGCGTGCGGTATGACCACTAAATCCTTTGGCGAACTACTGGTGGAACATTGGACCATCTGAATGTATGATCCAATCGTCGTGCGGTTAAGACACGTGGTCCAAGCGTTCAAAGCAACTCGAGTCGTCCACATGTTTTATTTGATCATTTGTTCTTGTGTTATTGTTTTGCCAGCGGTAGTACGAGTTCCTTGGCGAACTATCGCTCAAGCGGTAGTACGGTGTTCTTTTAGCGTACTTTCCGGTGAACAATCTGACCGCCCGAGCGCATGATCAAATCGTGCGGTTAAGACACGTGGTCCGAGCGTTCTTTCAACTGAGCCGTCCATGTTTTGGTTTTGTTCGGACCATCCAAAGTTGTTCGGATCGATGCGGTTAAAAGCTTTGGTCCGAACGTTCATTTCAATGCTGGTCGTCCACGTGGACACTCCGTCGGGTGGTGGTGCGGTCATTCTTGTGTTAGCGGTAGTACGGCGTTCTTGTTGCGCGAACTACCGCATCCAGTAGCACCGATCTTTGTGTGGTATGTTTTTCTGAGTCACACCGCTTTTTGGTGTTTGTTGGCTTCTTGGAAGTGCGGTAGTCTGTGTAGTACTTTTGCGGAACTACCGAACCCGGTATGACCGAAAATTTTTAGGCGGTACGTTATTTCTAGTGGGTGTAATTTTTGGACCAAAAAGTAAAACAGTAGTACCGCTCTTATAATCAGAACAACTGGAACACGGAACTATCGCATGATCAATGGAGGTAGTACCACACCTTTACTGCGCATGGCTTGTTTAGAAGTATTTATTGCGGGTATATCTTAGTAATTAATGTTAATCATTGTGGGACTAACATTTTTCATGAGTTGGATGAATAGGTTATTGTCGACGATCAAGACGTCGATCTTACAGAAAGAAAATGAGAGAATGACATGAAAATTCTGAGGAGATAATGGGACTGCTCTTTTATTAATATGAACTGGAATTTACAGGGAATGCCTTCTGACTAGATGGTGAACTACTCCTGTTTACACTGAGAACACTGCTTGTTATGCTACAATGTCAGACTTAAAACATAAATCTAATGTCTATGCTTTAGTCCGATCTTCCCCTCCCTTTGCTCTGTCCATGCTCCATCATTAAATAGCTCTCGAAGGGGTGGCAGTTACTTCTGGAGAAGACGTCTATTGTGAAGCGTCGCGACTGGTCGGAGCTGGATGACCGTTGATGGAGAATCAACCGTTCGGCGGTTGTATACTACTGAGATACTCAACCGCATGGTGGTTGTTCATCGCTGTTCGAGGTAAGAAACATCGTGTGCTATGGAATATACGCACGTGTTCCACTCATCACATGATAGAGAATATTTCTGGGATCAATTCCAAACATCAGATCATACTCTGTATGAGCAGTTCTCTGGTCGAGGGTTAGGCACAGGGCCTCGTCCGACCAGGGTACCAATTGTGTAACCTCTGGAATTTCTATGACCAATGAGGTCGTGAACCTCAGGGGTCACTGTGAGGACCCGGAATATTTAACTAGTAACACTAAACCTCCAAATGGTTCTAGCATTACTAATTAAACATTCTAAGCCTCGATGGACATATGCTTCCCAGAATGGCAGCATATGCACATCATCACAAAATTACACATCATTTCCATACACCATACAACACTAAGTTCAATAACGACATACGTAAAGTAAAGTTATTACAAAAGAGCCACCGACCAAATAGAACAATATACAAGAATAACAATGGAAGCAAAGGTGCCATAAGATGGCTAGAACAAAAGTCGGCCAGGTTAGCCATACACCCACAAGGCAACATGGCGGGCCGCTCAAGCTAGGCATGCCAAGACTACTACAGACAGACTCACAAAAGTGAGGCCTCAAGCTCACCTTCTTCCTCTGCAACAAATATATTTAAGCAAGATAAGCGAGTACACAAAGGTACTGCAAAGGTAGACGTGTGGAATAGCGGACCTATTCATAAACTACATGCAAGCTTAGTTAGGTGGAGGTTGTATGTCTCATTTTGCATAAAGCCAACTTTATTTGCAATAATGTAATACATTTAAAGGCAAGTTTGCAAATCTATTTTGTTGTCAACATAAAAGCGTAATAAAGATACATACAAGTAACCACCTGGAAGTGACTATCCCAATAGTCACCACAACATAGCACGAATCCCTGATTCGTACCACCCATTAAGTTTTAATTAAAAAGGTTGTAGTCTAACTCTTGAAAGCTTACCCAAGCGTGTCCATAACCTAGGACTAGGCTATTCGAATAGTTTTAACCCTGCAGGGGTGTATCAATGTACCCACACTTCAGACCGCCTTTAAGCCACAAAGCACACTTCCGAAGGTATGCCAGCACGGCTAAGTCCTACGAGACGTTTTCCAATATTGTGTATTAACCACGAGCCGCTCGTATGGATAGAAACCCATGCGCTTACATTGCCACCGAAAGACAACCACCCATTTCACGAGGACCTTCGGACTCTACAATGCTCCCAACACCATCCCTCCTGCGACTCCTGCGACCGAAGCCAATACACTCCAAAGTACTAAGTCAGAGAGGTCCCATACCCTCTAGTGTGGTTAGCACGTACAAATTGCTCGGATAACGTGTACTCACAAGATGTTCGGTCCTTAATTGGCTCGGGCACCATTCAGTCACACCGAAAATCACACCATCTTACCATTGTGCCCAAGTCTAAATCCTTTTGTTTTTTCAGTTTTAGTTTTCATAAGTAGACATGGCACAAGGTGGAAATCATAAATCATAATAAGTTTTATATGATCAAGGTTATCGACAAGTCGATAACCGCCCATTTCTACCGTAGCTAAGCATGGCTAAGCAATCAATTCATAAACTACTAAGTGACAAGAGCTCATCCACGAACTCTAAATCACAGCCATAACCTAGGCTCAGGGTAGTAGAGGATAATCATTTGTCTGAGAAATGCATCTACTAGGCTAACTATCGACAATAGTTAAAACAAGATAGCAATGCATACATAGAAGTTGTAAACAACATAAATACTTAAAATACTGGGATTTAACATGATCAAACTGCTTGCCTTGCTGGATCTATTCTTGCTGCAGAGGAGTGCTCAGGTTCAATAAATTCTTGAACCTAACGGAAAAGGCGATAAAAGCCGATAAGCGAAGAACACCAAAAGGAACTCAACAGCAAAACACATCCAAATCCAATGAAATTTCTACAGCAGCTAGAGGTTGATTTTAGACAATTTTAGAAACAAGAATCACTTCATTTGGACTTAGCATGAAAAAGTTATGCCTAAACAATTTTGCTCACCTGAAAAATCATAATTAAATTAATTAGGGTTCTGTTCATGGCAAAAATTTCTAGAATGATCTGGAACTTGAAATTTTATGGTAGGTAGACATGGTATCCTAACAACAGCAAACTGAGTTTGTACAATTTGGAGTTATAATGAATTAGTTATGATTTTCTAAGTTCTAAAACTAGCATATATCGTTTCTAGAACATAAATAAAGACAAGGTCTAGTTCATATTAAAGCATGTCTCTGACCAATTTTACCAAGTTGAGTTTGCTCAGTTTGCAAATCTGAGAGAGAAAGTTATGTATTTTACAAGTTTTCAATGAATTTCTAAACAACTATTTCATATTAAACAAGTTCTTGCAGTTCCTATCATTTTCTACTATATAACGATTGCCTAAATTTATTCCCATATTAAAGTTCACATTATAACAAAGCTACAGCAACTGGATTCATTCAAAAGGAATTAAAATGACAAAATTATGCACTTTTGAAATTTGAAACATTAAAGGACTTAGGAAATTTGAGCTCTCGGAGCCCAAATGAACCGGAAGACAAAGGAGAGGTCGTGGGCGTCGATCTTGCATCGCAGAGACCCTGCACTCAGAAACAGTGCGCATGGAAGAAGACCTCCCGCAGACCGGGAGAGTGCGGGACGGTTGAGATCGGATCCAACGATCACGACCGGTGTGTGCCGCAGCGCACGCAAGGAGAGTCTCACGCGCTATCAGAGTGCGTGGACAGTGTCGGATCGAGATCTGGCGTCCCGAGCACTAGGGGAGGTCTAAGGGTAAACCTACGGAGGAGGTGCAGGCGGCTAAGATCTCACGGAGGAGGTCTTCTTGGTCTAGATCTCGGAGGAGGTCTTTAACTGACACGATCAAGTGAGGAGGTCACCGGCGATCAAGATTGAGCGAGGAGGTCCTAAGGCTTTAAATGTCGAGGAAGGAGGTCTGGCAGTTAGATCTAAATCTAACGGTTTAGACCAGAGGAGGAGGTCCTAACGCTACGGATCAAAGGAGGAGGTCCTAGGCGGCCAAGATCTCGGGGAGGTCTTGATCAAGTGGATTTACACGAGGAGGTCTTGGATGGCCAGAGATCTGCTCGGGAGGTCCTAGCGATAGTGTTTTAATGGGAGGAGATCGGGCGGCCTGGATTAGACCTAGGGAGGTCTTGAGCGGTCGGATCGACGCGGAGGGAAATACGACGCTAAGATTTTACAAAATGAGATCTAACGCTCGGATCTCGGCAAGGAGGTCGTGAGCGGCTAGGATTGAGCCTAAGAGGTCTGGAAGGGTTTTCTTTGTAAAGGCCGGGGTGGCTTTTACAAAGAGGACCACAGGGTGGTCTTTACAAAATGACCGAGGGGAGGTCTTTTTGCAAGAGGACCTCGGTGGAGAGTCCGAGGTGGTTTTTGACAACACGACCGGGGTGGTCTTTGCGGAAACTCGAGTGGTCTATGCGGCTAAGATCTGTCGGGGTGGTCTTAGGCGGTTGGGATCAACTCAAGGGAAATCCGGCGCTAAGGGTTTTGCGGACCGAGATCTAAGCGGCTAGAGCTAAACCCGTGAGGTCTTACACTTGGGGTTTTCACGGAAAAGATCTAAAGGTCCAGATCTAGCCCTAGGGAGGTCTTAGGCGGCCACGATGGACTCGAGGAGGTCCAATGACTTGACAAAAAGCGCGACAAGTGCAGAGCTCGGCGGTGAGCTTCGCCGGCGCGTCGCCGATGACCCGAGCCACGGCGGCGAAACAAAGCCACCAAACGGCGAAGCTAATATTGCGAACCTAACGGAGGTGCTCGACCGGCGGCGGCCTTGAGCGCGAGACGAGCGCGAGGCGGAGAGCGTGTTTTCGGCAAAAGAAAGCGAGAAAGCTCCGCTCGAGCTAAACTAATGAGTCCTTAAACACTAAAGGGATAACGCTAACTCACACAGACACGAGAGGTCCAAGAGAGGTCGGAGGCGGTGGCGGGGCCATAGCCGGAGATGAAGAAGGCAGCGGCGACAAGATGCCCTGAGCCAACAGAGGACAAAAGAATGAGAAGGGCGAGGTTGCGATGACACGTAGGTGGTCAAACCAAAAGGTTGGCGGAGAACACTCACCGAGTTGGGGCAATGACTCCACCTACGGCGCAAAAAACGATAACCCAAATCCAGTTTGCTCACAGGGAGGCAAACCAAAATGGGATTAGGGCTCCACTTGGCGGCGACCAAAGGTGTACAGAGGGGTAGAATTAGTGCAAGAGATCCTTTGGAACAACGCCCGGTAGAAGAGCTCCGAAGCTCGAAAATGGCGGGGGGAGAGGCACACGGTGGCTTTGCACCAAACTAACAACGAGAGGAAGCTGGAGTGCCAGGGGATGTGAAGGAGCTAGAGGAGGACCTCGGAGGTGCCCAAGTAGCGGTGGCCACCGGCTCGAGGCCGGTGGTTTAATGGCGATGGGACAAAAGGCTTATGCAGTGCGAGAAAACGAGGGAAGGCAGGGGGGTCAGGTAAGGTCAGCGCTGCTCCTGACATGGGCAAAAGCGAGACTCAGAGCCGTTGTCGGGTCCCACGATGCGACGGAGGCCTGCACTGCTCACCTTCCCTCGCTTGCACGCGCGCACGGAGGGACAGAGGAGGAAGAAGAACAGAAGGAGGCGCCGTGATCGTTAGATGCGAGATGAACGACCACGATTAAACAAGGCCTCGGATGGTCAAAGCTCACCAGAAATCGGGAGGTTGGATTGAGATCCAACGGTTCAAATTCAAGAGCTCAACCGCACAGCCCGAATGCTTGTTGAACACGGGCGCTCGATCAAGATCCAATGGCTGATATTGACCACGCGCTAAAAGGGACCCGGTGCGCTTAGTGACCCACCGAAGTCAAGTGGTTCGAGCCCGAGTCAGCTCGAACAGAGAACGGAGAGAATAGGTTAGGGTTTTAAATTTTAAGCTGAGACTTTGGGGATTCATTAGAGGTAGCAAAACAACTCTAAAAATTATGAAATTTTTACAGGAGCTTGCTAACTGAGCTATTGACCTTGTGTAAATTTTGCAGAGGTTTTGTGCTATACATTTTCCTCTAAAAATTCCACAAGTGCTTTGAGTCCTGATTTGACAGATTTTGAATTGGGTTGACTTGCCTTCATCAACATTCAAACAATTTCTAAAATTGTAGAATTTTTTGAGGAGCCCAAGCCAACCCAAGAATTTAGGAAAATTATTTCCAGGAGATTATCACAAGATGGAATAAGAATGACTAAGAAGAATAAGATGTGGGTCGAAATGACTTTTGATTTTTGTATTCCCATAATCTCTTTACAACAATTGCCCAAAGCATACAGGAAATACAAGATGTAAGAAAAAGTTTTAATTTCCCCTCATTTTCTTACATTTGAAACACAAACCCAAAATTGGGATGTTACAGTCACGACCATGAAGACTTATGGTCTTTTATGTATTAAAAATAATACATAGAGATTTTAATCCTCGTCAGCTAGCCCCCAAACTTTAAATGAATAGGTCGTGTGAACACCTCTCTTCCGATGAAGTCGTATCGGGCAGACGCTCATTAAATGCAATGACATTTGAAGCGGTCTATATTCATTTTAAAGTTGAGAACTTGCCTTGGGAATCGAAGAGTTTTTGTGTCCGTTGGGAAAAAAGATTTTTGTCCGTTGGACTTTTGGGTAACTCCCGATAGCAGTTAGAAATTCTGAAGTTATAAAAACCCCTTAGTAGACATTAGGTTTTTACACTTCTTACTTTTCCTCTTCATCTCCTGAGTAGACAAATTGCCTCTGACCTCTTATTTTTCAACCCTCCTTTCTTTCCTCATTCAAAAATTCGACCATGTTGGACCAAATTACTAACTGGTCGGCTTCCAATCTGAGCGAGAAGAAACTTGAGAGCTTGGAGAAGATCGGGCTACTTCCCGGCAAGAATCTGATTTCTTGGAGGTCAGCGGCTGGAGAACATTCTCCGAGCAACGAAGATGGGAAAATTTCGGTTTTTCTTGCATATGTCGAATGCGGATTTAGACTACCAATTCACTCCTTCCTTCCTACAGTTTTGGAGTATTATGTAGTTGAATTGGTGAATCTTGCTCCCAATGCTATCGCCAATCTCAGCATCTTCATCTATATCTGCGAAGCGTGCGAGGAATTCCACGATCTGGATCTGTTCAAGTACTACTACTGGGATGGCGAGTGCAGGAAGACGATCGGGACACTTAGCGAGTGCACCTTGCGCTTCCATGATGGAAAAGCTGATGAGTACATCTTCATGTACTTAAAATCTTCGTGGTCGTCATGGAAGAAAAGTTGGTTCTATATGATGGTCACAAAGAAAGACAACCATTATTATTTTGGTAAGAAGGCGGTCGAGAATCCGAGATGGCACTCCTCCACGGAGAAGGAGGGAAAGATAAAAAGATGGGCCGAAGCTATCAAGCTTCTTAGTGTCAAGGGTCTAACATCTTGGCACGTAGTAAATGATTTTTCATGCGCGAATTAGTTCTTTGAAGGCCGAGCATACCCAATGCTTTGGTATATTGGTCGTGGTGATCGACCAAAGATTCCAAAGAGGGTAAGCTCGAGTGATTTCGACCGGTTGTCTATATTAGTTGATTACTTGTGTATCCTCAAGTCTCTTGTTTACCTTCTGACTTTATCTTCTAACGAGATTAGAAGCCGAATCAAAATGATGTCTGCTGGAGAGCCTAGCGATAAGGCTAGTTTCCATCGGATCTTAGCGGTCGTTTCGCAGAAGAGAGGGTCGAGACTTAAGGTAAGACTATCATCGTGCTTTTTCCCCTTTGTCGCATATACATATTATTTCGATCGGTATACCATAAATCCTCTTTGATGTGTAGTCGGTTGGGTTGAGGATCAGCGAGGCCTTTGAAAGATGTGAGCAGATTGATGATCAGGCCACCCCTCGACCATCTGAGGATGTCGACCTTCCGGTAGGTGACCGAACATGAATGATATTTTGACAAATGATTTTCATCGCCTAATTATTTTTGATGATTTATTTAGACGGTTGTCATACACTCCAGCAAGGTCGCTAAGGACCTACCTGCCAGTGGCTATTGAGGCTACTATTTTGGAGGTCGACGAATCTACACCTATTGACCTGGCGACCAGGGACCTTATCCTTGACCACCTAGTCGTGGATATTGCTTCTGATTTTCAATCAGTGGATGTGCAAGATCTAATCAACCCTGCCGGTTCAGAACCAGTGAAATTGGTTGAGAAGAAGAGGAAAGCTAGCGCAACGGATTTTACTCTGATGCGTTACAAGATTAAACTCAAAAAATCGACCAGGTATATCTAAATGAAGAAGTCATGTACATACATACCTTGAATATTTTTGATATGTTGGAACCTTGATCTTCCTTACTTTCTTCTTTCATAGATCTTCTGGTGTTCTAGTCATCTCCGACTAGAACATCCCTCGGGGAAAATTTCCTGGGGAAGAGGTGGTCACGGAGGTTCCTGATTAGGACACTCTTTAGGCTAAGACCACAGAGGATGAAGTGGCAAAAGATCCTCTAGTGATTTTCACTCCGTCTCCAGAGGTAGTCATCCCCAGATATCCCCAACAGGTTCTACCTCCCCTTGGAAATACTCCTCAGGCTAACAAGTTTCCTTCCCCCCCCGATTTATCGAGGATAAGGAACTTGACGAGGCCTAGGGAAAGATATCAGACCGTCAAGTTGAGATGGGTCGGATATGATTTTTAGAATATAATGACGTGGTAATTCGTGTAAGTGTTTCACGACCATCTTTATAACTCTTTCTTTTGAAGTTTCTTTGAAAATTTATCAAAGAAAGGGACTTATTTTGTAGCATATAGTCGAAATACTTTGTGATCTGAGGGTGACCCAGCGAATAAAGAATGCAGAGCAAAACACTCCGATTTGAGAAGTAAGAATATTTAAGGATCAATTCCAAATATCGATTCATACTGCACGAAAGCGATTATCTTGTCGGGAGTTAGGCACGAGGCCTCGTCAGGCCAGGGACCCATTGTGTAACCTCGGAATTTCGACCAATGAGGTCGTGAACCTTAGGAGTTCGACCATGAAGCGTATGGTCTTTTATGTATTAAAAATAATACATAGAGATTTTAATCCTCGTCAGTTATGTTCTAGGGTGATGAAGACTTTGGATGTCATCATGATTTGATCGTCGTCAAGTCAAGTTTCAAGAATATGATGTATCATGTGTTGATACATATCAAGATGTTGAAAAGGAGATGATCATAAGTTGATCATCAAGTCAAGAGAAGACCCATTATGTGTTATTGGAGTACTAGTAAAGGATGCATCATGGGTTGATGCAAGTCGGATTCAGGAGTAACACCCCCAAATCCTCTGTGTATTTCTGAACTAGTCCCATGATCAGTAGCTAGTTCACATAATAAACAAATGTGGTAACATCGATAATTCGCATAACTTTATTAAATAACAGAGTTGATTACCAGAAAGGCTTACGAGCCAACAATAAAGAATACAATGGAAGACAAAGAAGGCGTAGTAGAGTCCAGCCTAATCGCCATAGGCAATCGTAGGTAGCGGCCTAGTCGTCACTATCCATCTTAGATAGAAGTCCTTCTCCTCTGAAATTTGTTTGCATAAAGCAAGTATGAGCACAACTATCAGTGCTCAGTAAGTTACCTATGATTAATGAGTTAATGCATGAATGGATGTAACAAAGGAAGGCTTATAAGGTAATTTGTGCAAAAATAGCATTTGACATTAAATACAATACTAAGTTCAAAAGCTCAAGTTTTATAATATCTAAAATTGATTTTGAATTAATAAAGATAGTGTAGGCACCAACCTAACACAAAAAATAAACACGGGTACCAACGTGGGGCTTCAACCCATAACTTTTCTCATGGACACCCATCTATGTTAAAACTGTTTTACAAAAACATTTTAAAATCAAAACCAAAGTCTAACTTTGAGTGGCTTTGCCAAGCATGTCCATGACCGTGGACACAGCTATTCGAATAGATTGACACTCTCCAGAGGTTGTATGACTTTACCCATAAGAGATAACCAATTTACACTGTCCGCTCACACACTTCCAAAGGTGTGCGACTAAGGTTATCACAAGACTTTTACAATGCACCATTCCACCACAGTCCTCCCTCGCTAAGGTTGCACCCCCTTTGGACTACCCGTCTGCAGGGTTCAGGCCCCCTCTTGCGCTAGGTGGGACTAACAAAGGTCATTAAAGACTACCCACCACATCAACATGAACAACCATGATGGAACTTTTGCAAATTAATCAGCCAGGTCCTGCCCACTCAGGACATGTGGTAGTATGTTATGGCTTAGCAAGATGCGGCTCGAAGACCGGTCCTTAACTGACCTGGGCAACAATCAATTGAACCCTAGACCTCAACCTACCCAGTTGAGCCCGTGCGTAAACTTGCACCCACCAAACAACCAATTCGGCCAAGTCCAAACCATCATTTAATTTTATTTTATTTTTCAAAGTCATTTATAAAACTCCTATGACACACCAATGCGAAGGGTACAATTTAAACAACACTTGACTTTTGGCTGAAATTCCCCAAATCAAATTGTTTTGGTCTAAGCATGGCTAAGCGTATATTTTTCCAAAGTGTTAGTTTATAATATTGCACAAACTAGATTTTTATCTAAGGTGTCAAAGTACGCTTGATACAATGTCAAATTTGGTAGTACAAAGGATTTAGGCATAACTATGATTTGAAACATGTATTTAAATTACATTGAATAGAAATAAACATGCAATAATAAGTTGAAAGCAAATTTAAATAATTTGAAATCTTTGGGATTAAATATGATCAAAGATGTAACTTGCCTCGCTTGATTAGTCAATGCTCTCAAACGGTGTCGAAATCTGGTCGTCCGAAGTCGTTGAAATCTATACGTGTAAACGATCTGAATTCAAATAACATTCAAATAAAATCCAAATAAAATCAAAAAATTATAAAATAAATACTGGACGGAAGATATCGACTTTATATGAATTTGCAAAGTTGAATCGACGGAATCAAAGTTCGTATCAGGGAGAACGGATTTTTGAAAGTTTTGATGTCACATGAAGTGATAGAGTTCTGAATTTACTGTTCACCCAAAAATCACTATTCACCCAAAAAATTTCTGTTTCGGATTTTTACATGCAAACTGAAGCAAAAGGATTGTGTGAATGCCTTGTGGACCCATTTGCTAGTGAAGGAAAGAGAAAGGGAATGGAGAAATCAATGTATGACATGTGGACCCGATGTGTAAGTGACTCCATTGCTAAGGAAGAAAAAAGAACAGAACACTACACAGGCTGCGCATGGAGCTAGAGGTGGCGCCGGTGAGGAAAGGTGAGGAAAAGGAGAGACGGTCGGCGAATGGGCAAAATGGAACCCCGGTGATGAGGCGAAGATGATGATGCGAACGGTTTTTGGGAAAAACTCACCAAAGAAGCGGGGAACGCGACGCACGCATTTCAGCATCATGGCTTGATATGGCCGGCGATGATTCGGTGGTCTTTGGGCAATGATGATGGAAGCACGACATAGAACACGTCGAGGCGAACCCAACACCGCAGACAGTTCGACTGGGGGACATCGGATAGAGGCGGAACACGACGAAGAAGACCTTCGGGTTGACATCGTCGTTCTGGGCAAACGGAGAGGAGTTAACAGGTGAGGTTTGTGGCGAAACGAAGAGGGAACCACGGGGAATGCAATGCTCTCTTTGGTTGGGGTGGAGAAAGGCGGTGACACGAAAAATGGACCAAATAAATAACAGAAAATAAATAAAATCTAAAAATTACAAAATAGATATTAAAAATAGTAGATGAATTTTGATGAATTTAGGAGAAAGAATCAATGGATTTGGAGCTTGCATGTAAGAGAACTAATTTTTGGAAGGAATAAAATGTTTATGTACAAGGATGAAACCCATGACTAGATAATTGTACTCTTGCTCATTGTCTTCTCCAACGAAACAAAGCAAGCATGGAGAAAAAGATCATGTGGTTCATGTGATGAGTTAATTGCATATAATGATCATGTGAAATTCGTTGGACATAAAAAGTTTTGACTAGAATTTCTCCTGCTGATTCTTTGTGTTATATTATGTTTGATTCACCTATAAAATTGTCACATGCTATGGAGAAAGTTTCTGAAATCGTATGTTCAAAATGCTTGTCTAGTGCCTACACGCCTGGGTATAAGTTTAATTTGATTGGAGATTATGGTGTAGACAATCAATTTCTTGTTTATCGAATATGCATAACTTATGATTACATGGATGAATTTCAGCTGCTTCGCTTTGAACAACAATTCTTATGTGCGAATCTTGTTCATTATAAGAGAAAATTAAAATTTAATGATCATTCAATGCCCATGTGTTCGTCTCTTATTGCACCATCTAGTATGGACAATCTACATCATGATATTGAAGTATAAAATAATTTACACATCCATTCACCCTTGCTAGATGGATTTCCTATTGCTCGATTGAAGTCTGATAATATGGATGAACTTTGTTTGATTCCAAAAGTTGTAGATTTGCCCATATGTGCTACCACTGCAAGTTTACACCTTCGGAGAGTTGAATTGCATAAATACTTCACTTATATTTGCAAAATTAGTTGCAATAATTACTATGTGAGAAATTTTGTTTTGCTCATTAACATATATGATTATTCTTGGGGTAATAATACAATAAGGTTTTACAATCGCTGCTATTTTATAACATTAATTGTGCAACAACGAAGAATTGTTAAAACGGATGACATATACATATATCATGCATACACCTTGGCTTCTTTGTTACCCTATTTTCAGTCTATCAAAAGCCGAGGACGACTTTGTTTTCAAGAAAGGGAGGATGATGAGGACATGACCCCTATAGATTTAACCAAATTTGCTATGCTTGTTGTTCCAAATACAAGAGCTCGTACACTTCACTTAAATTATCAGGTGAGCTCGTTTTTAGGAGTGCCTTTATATTATATGAACTATATGATGCTACCTAATGATGAAAATGTATATTTGTGCAGCACCACATCACTTTGTGTTGTCGGGACCCAAAAATACAATTCTGGACCCTCTGTGTATACTGCACTAGTCCAGGATCACGCTAGTGCACACAGTGGCAACATCGATCAAATATCATTTCCAAGGTCAACATCCTGCCTTTGTGATTGTTTAGCTAACATATCTTGTACTGACAATGGTTTGCCTTCTTTTGCTAATGTTCTGACAGTAGCTCGAAAATTTTCTCACGACGCTATGCTGCGAAGTCAACCACGAATACATAGGCAATCGGCTCTGGACAATGATCATCACTTTCACACAAGAAACATGTGATCTTGATCATGGGACATGTGGGGACCCCGGTAATTATCTCCATAAGACCGAGATTAGACAAGGTCTTAGGGACATAATTACGGGTCTCCGGTAAATGAATTCCAATTTAACTCTATCCAAGTGAGAGGCTTAGTCGAATACTAGAACCTCAACGATCAAGCGCTACGTGATTGTCGATTCTCTTTCGATTCGAAGCACTACACTTAGTGAGTTAAATGGGGATTCATTAACAACGAATATGACTTATATTGGCTCCCAAGATCAACGACCAATATACTCATACCCTCATCCAACGTTGATTACATCCATACAACGCATACAACAAGAGATCAAAAGACATACCGCATAATAGTCAAAGTCTGACTTATTACATACGGCCGACCGCCAAATTCAAAGTAAAGTATCAAGTAGCAGTGGAAGCAAGTAAATTAAGCAAAAGACCAGTGAGTGGTATGCCCATCACCCATCGCAACCTGATCGGGAGTTAAATGATAGCACACTATTCGTTAGTGTCACCCAAGTCAATACTAACAAGATCGCCGACTCATAATCTTCCTCACCTGAAAAGGCCAGCAAACATCTGGCTGAGTACAAGTGTACTCGCAAGTCTTACACAAATAAAATTAGTTATGCATAAGGGTCATTCAAAGGATGGCTCATATTGGTTTAGTTTTGCGAAAGAGACGCAACAAATAACATCCTACACATACTAGTTTTTCATGTGCCCATTTTAAAATCAGATTTGAAGTAGAAGTAAAGCATATAGTAAAGCATTTCAAGTAATAATCAATTGAATCATGCAAAGACCAAAGTGGCAGCCCACTTTGATGTATTAAACACATGAACATCCCGTTCATGACGAATACCAAGTTCAACCACAATTTTAATTAAAAGTCTAACAATAGTAACTCCCGAACTCAAGCGGTTGTCCATAACCGTGGACACGGCTATTCGAATAGATTGATACCTGCAGGGTGTACTACTTACCCATTAACGACTTGATTCGCGTAAGCCTCCGGATGCCTCCGCAGTAGCATACTTCCTATGGTATGCCGTGTCTGTAAATCAAGATCTGATCATTTTCAGAAGAAGGCCCTATTGAGCTAAGTCCCCTTGTGAGATGGTTCCTTGCCTAGTACAAGCATCTGATAGCACTTGCTAGGGGCTCACAAGTTATATTGCACATACCGATGCAATCAAAACAAATAGAATTGGTGCTCCCTTACACACTATAAAGGATTACATCGGCTCCTAAGGGACAAAGGATTTCACAGGCCGCTATGCACTTACACCCCCATGGGACTTAACACAATAAAACCCTCCCCTACTTAACCATACGGCTCCCAACCGCGTGTGGCAAAGACGAGTGTACTTGAATTAACGACGTTACCAAAGTTCGGTCCTCAATTGTCGGACAAGTCCTTCCACTTACCCAAAGCTCGTGCACAAAGACACCATCACTAACCAACACTTTTCCGACCAGATCTCAATTTAAAATGACAAATTTTAGCTCATAACACGTATACTAAGATCTGAATTAAAGTATAAAGAGGTAAGTATGTGTTTCCATAATTGTCGGGTTAGCCCGTGAATCAAACTACCAATATCTAGACTTGCATGACTAAGCAATCCCTATTCAATAATCATCACATCCTATCTTAAGCATGTAGGTACTGGCATAATTCAAGATTAACCTCAAGCATAGGACATAACTAAACTACACATCACAAGAATATTTACATAATCAAATAGCATGCAAGCAATTATCATTGCACTAACTTAACCAAAACGGGATCAAATATGATGCAAAAGAAAGTTCAAATGATGCTTGCCTTGCTGGTACAGTAGCTGCTCACTCTCAGTAGCGTAAGTGTCGATATCAATATGCTCGGGATCTATATAATTATAACATCAAATAAATACGAGAAAACAACTCAAAACCAAAATGCTCAAAAATGCATGATTTTCTACAGTAGTTAGGTCATGATTTTAGATGGATTTAGGTAAAAGAATTATTCCATTTGGAGTTATGAATTGGAAGTTATGCTATTTTGAATTTCAGGTTTCATTAACCATAAGTTATGTAATTTAATTATTTGGCCAAAATTTGTAGAATAGTGGTGGGGTAAAGGATTACATAGGTAAATAGGTAATATTAAGACAAGTTCAAAACAGTTGAGTTCGTCCGATTTGGAGTTTTTATGATTTAGTTATGTATTTTCAAAGTTATCAGCCTTTTATAGTATAACAATAATGGAGTTAAAGATTATATTCTCCCAAATATAGTTTCTGTGACAGAGGTAGGATGGAGACCATTTTTAGAATTAAGTTCACTGAAAATAAAAATTATCAAAAGTGGTCTCACTGTTTTTGGAGTCTTCAATAATTACCTATGCATTTTTGAAGTTATCAGTCCTTTTCCTATTGTAAAAATAATGGTTTTAATGGATTAATCTCCAAATAAAGCTCTCTGCTACAGAGACATGTTTGAAACTAATTTTAATATAAAGTTTACTAAAAGTGAAAATTTCCAGAAGTGGTTTCATGTGATTTAGAGTTAAAATCAATTAGTTATGTATTTTAGAAGTTATTCATATTTTTCAGTGTATCAATAATTCATTTTCAGAATTTCTTAATCGGCTAATACTTTTCTTACCAGTCGCTGCGCTAGCCGTAGACGCACGTGGCGGCCCCGAGTCAAGGTTGACTTGGTCGTCGCGACAAGTGAAAAGCGCATTCCGAGGAATACGTTTTCAAACTCCTAAGCGTAAAGCTATTTTAAGCATGCTAGTGATACGTTTTCCTTTTGCAGCGTGCTCTACAAACTACGCATCCACTTAAACTTCTTTGGGGTCCACAAGTCATAGACTTATTACTATAAAACAACAACGATTAGCGCTAATGATCGACAAACGCAAGTTGGCCGTAATCGTCCGGACAACGAGGCAGCGCGGCGCGGCTGCGCGTGCTCACGCGGCAGGGAAGGCCGAGAGTGCAAGATCTAAGTGAATATGGAAAGGCAATAGCGACAGCTACCTTGAGTGATGACCTTGCCGGTGAAGAGGTACGTGGCGCATGGCACGCGAAGTCGAGCGGAGGAGAGGTGCATCGATGCGAGGATCTCGGCGGGAACCACTCCGAGGCAAAAAGTGCCGGATCCACCTCCCGGGTTCAAACGATGCTGAAGAAGAGGCACGGGGACCAAGGGTCTTCGTGTTCAACTCCGGCGGCAAGAACCAGCGGCGGCGAGGAGGAGGTCACCGCGGCGGGAACTTCTGGAGATAAAGAGAATCAATGCAAGGTTGGATCAGAACCGGGGCATCTAGGAGGTGGCCCGGAGGTTGAGTCGACGGAAAACTCACCGCGCCGTCGTCGGGAAGAAGGCGAGCTCTCACGGCCGTGTATTTGGAAACAGAATTCCACGAGCTCCTGTGCATAATCAGACAAATAAGTTGAGGTTTTACTCCTTAGAACCTAGCACACGGCAGTGACCAGCAAGAAATGGAAAAGAACTCACGGAGCTAAGAATGACACGGTGAGACCTCCGGTGCGCTGCTCTGGAGCTTGAGAGAGCTTGAAGATGGAACACGAGCTACAAACGACAAGAGAGGCTCGCATTAGCAAAAATGGATAGGACATCGAACAAGAAGAAGAGAGGAACCATGCGGTTGGAGCTTACCCAGAAGCGAGCTCGGCTAGCCTCCTCCTCTCGGTCGTGAGAGAAGAGGTGAGAAAAAGCCGGCCATGGAAGGGTAATATGGCGAGAGCGATGGAGTGGGTGTGGTGTGCGGAGGAGCTCGGGGATAGGCCAGCGGAGCGGTGAGGTGATGGCGGCCACGACGCGGAAGGCATCGCCACCGCGTGGCGTGGAGAGTCTGCGAGGGCGCCGGCGGAGGTTGAAGGCGATCGGCAGCGGGCTGGCGGTCGGTGACTCAACGCGTGGTGCGAGTGTGAGTTAAGTGCTTTGATGCGCCGTCGGTTTGGATGGATGGCTCGATTTAAAGAAACGATTGTAGCGAGTGAAGAAGTGCGCGATCCGGACCGTCGATCTCTCATCGGACGGTAAACCTCGGTTGAGTTAGGCGCCGTGCATTTAGTGGGTTAGGTCTGGCCGAAGAGTGCGGTCGGGCGAGCACGAGGCAGATCTGCACAGTGCCGGGTTTAGGGTTTGGTGAGTTTAAATAAGAATGCCCTACTTTGGTCGAGGCTTAGAAATAAAGTAAAATTCCAAAAATCATGAAATAATTTGTGGGGTTCTGAAAGATATAGTTCCCATAAAATTATGAAACCCACTGTTCATATTAAAATTTGTGACATTTAAATTCAAACATGTTGTATGTCTATGAATGTTGTTTGAATTTTAATTAGGTTCAAACTAGTCCCAAAAATTTTGGAAAAATTATATTTATTCATGAGCATTAATGTAGTATTTAAATAAATTGATCCCAGATGATGATAACAACTTTTTATTACAGATGCTAAAAGAAAACCGAAATTTGAAGTGTATGTTTATATGAAATGAGATTTTCCAAGTACAATATATTATGAAATGATTTGAATTTGATAATGCATGTTAGTGAGATTCTTTATAATCCATTTTAATAGTTGGGGCTATGACAGGACATTTTCCAACAGAATGGTTTCCTTCGCAACTAGAACAATTGATATTGTGCTCATCAGCACTATGGCCTATTTCTCCACAGTGGGTACATGCACAATCTTCTGACTTATCTGATTGGCAGCATTTCAATTGATAACAGCTAGATTTGGTGTAGGGTATCGAAATAGCAGGTTTCTCTTGATCACTTATGCTTGATATCGCATGCTGTTGGCACAAAGCGGTGGTGAACTCTACCCAAGTGATGGTGTGCTCGTCCTGATGGGTGACGCGAAATTTTTCCCTCCAATCTAATGCAACTCCTTCTAATTGATGAGCAGCATAGAAAAATTTCTCATTATCGTTGCACTGCACAATAGTTAGCTTTTCTTCTATGGTACGAATCCAAGATTCTGCATCCTTGAGTGCGGTGGAACCTTCAAAAATAGGCGGCTTGGTCTTTAGAAACTTCACAAACTTGAACTGAGGGCACGTCATTGGGATGGCAACGAGTTGTGCATCATTGCAAACGGTAATACTGTCTGATGGTTGCATCGTTGCTAGCATGAGCTGATTCTGGGCGACAGGAAACTAGCTCGGGTTCTGATGTGTCACCTCCGCACCGGAGATAGTGGCGGTTATAAATGCGCTAGCATCGACAACGGCGACGATACGACGACATGCTTGATTATTCTGATTCATCAAATTGACTAAGGTAGCGGTGGTCTGATTCTACTGGGTCATCCTGCTATTCATGTTCTGCATCATCACGTTCATGGATTGAGTCTGAGCTACCAACAATTGTTCCATGACTGGATCTGCTACTCATGATCGACAGCGTCCACTAGGATTGACAACATCGAGTGGTATGGTGTCTCAAAATTATAAACAAGAGCGCCTTCTTTGGGTTCTTCATCATTGGTGACCGGGCTTATAGATGAGAGGGAAAAGCACAAGGTAAGGGAAGAGAATCTACTAAGGGAGCAAGTTTAACCCAAAGAACACCAAGGAACACACAAAATATTCGGAAAGCTATTAAGAAGCATAAAACTCATAGCCAAACTACACCGAAGAAGGGAAACAAAGATCTAATTGTCTAGTCGACTAAACTCCAACATAACAGGGCGACTTGGCTCAACATACGGGAGGAACCTACGCTGATTTATCCTATATGGCTAGTCTGAAGAAAACTCAATCTGATCACGGTCTTTGTTAAACATTGACTACTTGCGATCCTTGTAGGCGAATCTTGGAGAAGGCAGGGCGACGTACAACTTCTTCTCGGTCTTGAATTCTTGCGACGAGCTTGTCTTGAACACTTAGGGAGATGTTGATACCATGTTGTTTGTTGCATGGTCCTCAAGCAGTTACTCAAAAAAGCGCTTGGGCATCCACCAACACATTTGACATGGATAGCGATGACTATTGAAGTTATGAGGAGAGAGTCAATTTAACACTCCAAATGGTGAGGACGAATATAGATGAGAAAGGAATAGAGTGGAAGAGTATAGAAGCTAGACAAGATGAGAATAGCACCTCATTAAGATTTTCATTGGTAAAATAAGTTTTGAAGTTTCCTTACAAGCGGCCATTCTAACTAAGGTCACGACCTACGATCGATATGGCTCGAGATAACACCTCTGTCGGGACCCAAAAATACAATTGGACCCTCTGTATCTGCACTAGTCGAGGATCACGCTAGTACACTGGTAGCAACATCGATGAACTATCATTTCCATATACAAAGATGACTAATAAATAGGCAAATAATAATAAATATCGAGTAAAGACCTTACAGTGAAAGCTTACAATTAATGCCTCGAAGCGAATAGCTCAATGAAGGCTGCGAACGCATGAAGAATAACCGGTGAAGCCCATCCATATGCACATAGGCAATGGTGGGGTGCGCGAGCTAGTTCTTCTTGATCCTTGAAGTAGACCTTGTTGACCGACGATTCCTCAATTTACGTAGGTTTGGGCGCAAGTTTTACAACAAGCGTGAGTACACAGCCAGTACTCATGCAAGTCATACCACGAATGCAATGTATAGATGCAGCTTATTCCAAAGGAAATAGTTTACGTGGTTCTTTTGTATAACAGCAACATTTGCAATTGAATACAATAATAGATTGAAAACATAATTCAAAACAAATAGACAAGAATAATTTAACAGATTGTTTTCACAAAGACACATAGCCTAATCAAATTCTTTCACAAAGCCATATGACTTAAATCACCAATTTGTCCCTTCCCAAGGTTTTATGAAAATCAACTGTAATACTCTGATTAATCTTTGAAGGTTTTGATTAATCGGCGTAGGAATCAATGGAATCGATGAATAGTCTAAAGAGCGGAGGGTTTTCGCTATTTTTGGCCAACTTTGGGCACAGGCTAGAGGCCCATTAGGCCTCCTTGTGGCCGGCCAAGGAGGCGCCACCCCTTTCTTTCCCCTTGCAAACCCTAGCCCCTCCCTCCTTTTGCCTCTCCCACCCCCTTGGCACGCCCCTTTGGCCTCCCCTCCTGTGCACCTGCCTTCTCCCTCCTGGTTTTTCTTCCGTGGTGCTGCCCCTCAAGGCGTCTTCCCGCTGCGGTGTTGGTCTCCCTCCATTGCCGGTCTTCGCGAGGATCGGGGCGGCGATCGTGGGCTGTGGAACAAGAAAGAAATCACCACCAACTTCTTCTTGAGGCTCGCTCAGCGTCATCTCCCACGTCGTCAAGGGTAACGATGTGTTCTTAGGATTTCTAGAAGTCATTCATTAAGTGAGCGAGTAGTTTGGTTAAATTCCAGTCTGTCTGCGTTTAGTTCAGTTCTGTCAGTATGTTGGAGGGTTGTTTCGGTTGTTTTTAGGCAGAATCTGAAGGTTTGGTCTCCTAGAGATTTCTAGGCCTCGTTCTTAAGTTTCAGTGGCCACTGAGTTCACTCGATTCCGAGGTCTGAGTCAAAAGTTACGGTCATTTTAGTTTCTGCTGCTAGAAACCTGACGAGAGTAAAACTGTCTGGAGGTTTCCTTTATTTTGAAAGGGAAATTTGTTGAATCCGAAGGTTCACCCAACTAGGTTAAGGTAGAGGATTCAATAAACTTTTCAGATTGATAAAGAACGTTCAATTTGGAGTTACCTATTAAAAGTTATGGTCTTTTTAATTGTTGCTGTTCGTTCTGTGGGCAGATTCTGTACTGAAAGTTCAAACAACTGTTAGCCTTTTAAATTGGCCGAGTTGGTTTATCATGTCAACTAGAGTATTGTAGTTTAGTCAGTTAAGAATCTACAGAAATTGGGTTTACCTCTTTTCGACTTCCTGACACTGAGATATGTTAATTGTCGTGCTGCTGTCCAGGGACAGTTTTATAGCTGAAAACATTGTTTTCAGTTTAAGCTTTGTAATAATGACTAGAGTCATCGAGGAAGCGATGTAGAACGCCGATTAGTAGAATTGGGTATTTTGGTGTTCTTATTGAATTTATTTCATTGGTTAGGCGGCGGAGCTTGAGTTTAGGAACACCATCGCTACATTACTTGCGTCTCAACGCGAAGGCAAGTAATTTGTTAATCTAAATGTTTGTGCATTGTGGTTATTGATATGAGCATCTTTGTGATAAGCTGTTGTGTAGTATGAAATGAAATATTCATGTTTTGTCTCTTGTGTTGAATTCATGAATAGAAATGATGATAATGTTTATTCAATAAGTTGTTTCATGCATTCATTATCATTTGCGAGTCCACGGGAGTGGATGAGAAGACCATCAATTCGGGATGGTTGAGTAAGACCCATTAATTCCAAGATGGGCAATGTTGGACACCGTATGAAACGTTCTTCATGCGGAAATGGATCCCGCATTTTTGTCAAGATGCGGGCTTGAGTGAATTTCTGACCGGGTGATTCATGGCTATCTTGGTATATGCATGTGCGATCCATCCCATTGATTTTAAGCATTCATTTCATGTCTTCATAAGTACTCATTTGTGATATGATCAATGTTGATGCCGAGAAGGTCTTATTCTTATTGATGAATGTTTTATTAACCATTGTACTTGCTGAGTCATGGACTCACCCTTGCTTTGTTTATTTATTTCTAGGTGAGCGTTGATGAAGTTCTCTTGGGAGGAGTAGACATGCACTACTCGATTAATGCACTTCACCTTAGTTTCATTGCAAGAATGGTTAAAGACTCTATTGTGTTAACGTTGATTGTAATAATTAAACCTAGACAAGGGTGGTACTTTTATGATCTTTGAGGATTGATTGATTTTGTTGAGAAAATTTATCTTTGTTTGGTTATATGTTAAGTTGGTAGTTAGCATCTTGGCATGTGTAGCCAAGGTGTTACCTTAGTTAGTTAACTATGATTTATGAACAAGTTTTACAAGCTGTTTTACTATTGTTTCATGGTTTCTTGTGAAGAACCTCAGGTATCTTCGTATACAAAGGAGGTTCTTGAAATTTTGTGGTTTATCTTAGGATAGTAGCATTCGAGGCTCGTCTTTGAGTTGGGGTGTTACAGATTGGTATCGAGCGGGCTTTAGGTCCGTGGTAAATGAAATTAATTTGACACACTATACACTGATGGGTTGGGTTGGGTAATTTAATGTTTCCATTTATTATTGTGATGCTCCTTTTGTTGTGCAATTTGTTGTTGATTCAGTGATCCTATAGAGCAGTTAAGTTAAATGTTTAGTTTTGTTTTGTTATGTTGTTCTTAGATGGCGAGAGGTAGAGGGCGTGGTCGTTTGCCGTGCCGTGGTCGTGATCGTGGGCGTGGTCCGTCGTGTCGCCACCTCGCGAAGAGGTTGGTGGAGCTCTTGAGGAGGTTGCCTGGTGCTCAATCATTCAGAAGCTCGAGATGTCTGCATTGCACAAGCTCAAAGGCGTCGGCTATTGTATTCGAGAACCGGAGGAGATCGACCGCTTAGCGGCAGCGCGGCGGCTCCTCTGCTTTGTTCTATTCTGCTTCTTCTTTGTATCGATTGCGGATCCGGTTGTTGCGTGATACCACCCGAGACTAGGATGAGTCTCCGTGAGTGGATGATGCTTATTTGGACACTTTTGACGAGCGGGTACCCAGTCGAGCGAGGGCGGCCGGTACATGGAGCAGCGGTTTGAGCGTTGGAGATGACCTCGGCTCAAGGGTTCGATTCGTGGCTTTTCAAGCCGAAAGGCCAGGCGATATATGGTGGGTAGGAGTTACATGCTGGACCCGATCGAGGGCGATCACTTGGGAACTTTGTGGGCGATTTAGAGCCAAGTTCTATCGGATTCATTTGTTGAGAAGATGGGCGTCTCTTCGCATCGTTGACTCGAGAACAACGGATCGATGTCAGTACAAGGTGGAGTTCAACAATGCAGTGCGCTTTATACGTGATGGCCAATGTGATCTAGAAGGCCAAGAGGTTCGCGAGGCCTCATTCAGGAATGTCGCCGATTGCGGGGCGTCGCCTTGCGCGATTTGATGCGGTGGTTGAGCAGGCTAGAGGATGGAGTTGGAGAGGAATCTTCCTTTGCATAGGCGCACGGCTAGTGGCACTACCTACGTTGGTGGTTACGCGTTGGCGAGCGGAGCTTTGGAGGTGGAGGTGGGTCTTCTCGATGACTGCTTCCAAGAGGTTTTAGGGGTCATCACTCTCGTTACAGTCGGCAGAGGCGATCTTCTTCATCGGTGCCACGATCATCTTGACTTTTCTGCGAATCGCGATTCGAGTCGGGAATGAAATGCTTGGTGTGGTGAGGGCACCGTCTTGAGTGTTCTTCGAGCGCGTGTCGTCATTGTGGTGCGTGAGGGCCACAAGTTGTCGATGTGTAAGCAAAAATCGGCTAGTATCATCAAGTGGGAAACAGTCCCATGATATCTAATTCCGGTACACCTCGGGGCTCAATTCGGACTCTAGCTACTCTTAGGTGCCTCGGTTTCCTTGAGGATGGGTTCCTCTGCGGCTTTTACTCTGCGCCACTGCGAGGTTCTCACGGAACCCGTTAAAGCTCGCACCACCTTCATATGTTTCACCTTGGCGATTCTGTTCACCTCGCGTAGTGTTGGCGCGTCCTGCCGGCGCCATTGGAGTCACGCCATGCCTACCCACGATACCGTGAGCCGACTGGCGTGGTGCGAGTACATTGCTAGTCGATTCGTTTGAGCTTTTATCTTTGTTTGATTCGGGGCTACTTATTCTTTTGTGTCCTTAGAATTTGTTAGAAGCGGGTTTGAGAGTGCGGTTTATATCCGAATGCATGGTGGTCGATTCTCTAGGGTCTTATTTCTAGCTCCACAGCGTGTCTGGTCGTTCTATTACTATTGGTGATGAGAACTTCACTTGCCAACCTTATGGTGATTGATTGTAAGCCTTTTGGCGTCATTACAGGTATGGGTAGTTATCGATTACCATGCTAAGATTTGTTGCTTACGAAAAACTGATAACTTTGTTAGCTCGTCAGGCGAAGAATTGGTGTTTCAAGGCGTATGCGCCGTTTGAATCTTTGTCGGTGTTGGCTAGTGCATTTTCCATCATCGTATCTCAACCATTGGGTTGCTTTGGTCTCTCGGTGAGAACAGAATCTTCTTTGTGCATTGAAGAATCTGGGTGGTGAATGAGTTCCACGATGTTTTCCTATGGAGCTTAGGATGCCTCGGGCGTAAAGTGGAATTCAGTATAGATCTTGTGCGGGAACCCGACCCATTTCGTTGTCTCGTCTGGGTTGTACGACCCTTCAAGAGGAGTTGAAAAAGCAATTGGATGATTTGTTATCCAAAGGCATGATTCGGCGTAGTGTTTCGCAGTGGGAGCTCTGTTCTTTTCACTAAGAAGAAGGATGGTAGTTGGCGTATGTGTGTGGATTATCGGGCTCTTAATCAAGTAGCGTGAAGAATAAATATCCTTTACCTCGCATTGAGGATCTCTTTGATCAGCTAAAGGAGCTAAAATATTCTCAAAGATTGACCTCTGATCGAGTTATAATCAAATTCGAGTCAGAGAGCAAGATATTGAGAAAGACTGACTTTCTCTACAAGGTATGGTCATTATGAGTATAAAGTTATGTCTTTCGGACTAACCAATGCTCCTGCGATCTTCATGGAAGCCATGAATAGTATGCTGCACCAATACCTTGATGATTTTGTCGTAGTGTTCATTGATGATATCTGATTTATTCCAAGGCAGAATCGACCATGCACGACACACGAGATTGGTTCTTGAGACTTTAGAAGCGAACCAATTTACGTAAGCGAAGAAGTGTGAGTTAGGATTTACGAAGTTGAGTTTACGGGCCATGTAATCAATCAAGAGGGCATTTCGGTGGATCCTAGCAAGATTTGCGGTGGTGGATTGGAAGAGGCCAACTAATGTAAAAGAAGTGAGGAGTTTTTAGGTTTAGTTTGGTTATTGCCGGCGTTTTGTGGAGGTTTCTCCACCATTGCTGAACCGATGTCTCGGCTAACACGAGAAGGGTGTCAAGTTTCAGTGGTACGATGCGTGTGAATGCGGTTCTGTACTTTGAAAGATAGGTTGGTGACGCTCCGGTTCGCTCTTCTGAACTAGGAGCGGTTCACTATTTATTGAGATGCATCAAGAGTTGGGCTTGGATGTGTGCTTATGCGGGAGGCGAGTGATTGCTTATGCATCACGGCAGTTGAAGAAGCATGAACATAACTATCCTACTCATGACCTAGAGCTTGCGCGGTAGTACTTGCTCTAAAGATCTGCATGCCATTATTTGTGCAGCGAATCTTGTGACATTTTCACGATCACAAGAGCTTAAAATACATCTTCACCCAAAAGATTTGAATCGGAGGAGCGAGAAGGTGGTTAGAATTGATAAAAGACTATGATCTCACCATTGATATCACCACAGGAAGGCGAATGTTGTAGCGGATGCCCTAAGTCGTTTGGTGACCCCACCTACCACTCACTGCGGCCTAATCGCGAGCGGTTCGGCAAATACGTGTTTTTATACGTCTGTGATAAGCGGTGGTTATCACGAGCGGTTAAAAATCCGTGCGTGATAAGTCACAAACGAGCGGTTCTAATTATATAGCAAATGCAGCTGATATCTAATATCCGAGCGGTTCTATTTACAAACCGTGCGTGATATGCACATATCCCGAGCGGTTCTAATTATTTAACAGTGCGTGATATGCACATATCCCGAGCGGTTCGTAAATAGAACCGTGCGTGATAAGAGATATCGAGACGGTTCTATTTGACAAATGCGAGATATATGTATATCATGAGCGGTTATTAAATAGGCGATGCAGGATATGCATATTCCTGAGCGGTTTGATTGTTAAGCGTGCGTGATAGTTACTTGACCTAACTATTTTTAAAATTTTGGCTAGCCTCGGAATTGCTAGCCATGCCCTCGAAAATAAGCGAGCGGAAAATAGATACATCACGGATAAATCAATCATTGACAACCCAAAGTGATCATTGTCAATTACAAACCAACATATATCAAATATTGTCGCTAGTGTACCATTGAATTACAACTATTCAAAGTGAATTACAACTATATCAAAGTGAATTACAACTATATCAAATATATATTAATTGTTTAGAGTCGTTCGATGGTGAAACTCTCAGTTGGCGCAATGATATCCGTCATGATGAAGGTCGAGCCTCCCTCGAACATCAGAGATCTCTTTACGAGCAGTGAATCTAAATCTATATTCAAAACCTACAAACAAGAGTAAAGTGTTACACATATATATTTAAATTTATAATTAGCAATTATTGCGAGATTGACCAACCTCGGGATCGGCAGCCTAGCACTCATGAGAATCGCATATGATGGCAAGCGTAGAATGCACATTCTTACATTTTTTCTTTGTGACATGAAAAATAGAATTACATATATAGGTATAGTCGGTTCGAGGCGCATTATCACGAAGTATGATATAGGATTATTGTGTTGTAGCGCGTCAGAAAATCGCGTCACGTGATTAAGTGTGGCGTTCGTTCCCTTGTATAGCCCTCCTCGGCAATATAGGAGATGAGCGACCTACATGTTTCAAAAAGTTAACCTCGGCCATTTCAAGCGAAGGAAGACTACAATAGAGTTATGTATGGAGAAATGAGCACACTGTCAGTACTTCTTGCACAGGGTGAAGTCGTGGCCTTTTTCATTAGGGAATCAAGGTATAGTACTGATTCCTCTTTGAGTATAATGACTAGAAGGATCGGTGATGCCTACTCATGTATGTCGCTATAGTCATTAAACCTAAGTTCATCTTGCGTATAAAGTACAAATGAAATTTGTATAGCAAGTAGTGAAGCACTTACTTACGGTTGTAGGGCACCATTATGTAGTCCCAGTAGTTTTGAGCAAGCAATCCTGCGTTATGTATTTCTCGGCGTAGGATAAATGCGCCAAGATGGTTTGCTTTCGAGAGACCACGTGTGGGTCGAGAAACCAGGTTCTTTCAATCGTAGGCGGTTTTAATCATGTATCTATACATAAGCAATGAGTTGTTATATTACGTGAATGTGCGTGAATGTAGAACTTGATTGTACACTTACGATGTCGGCATCGTAGAAGTGAGGCATCGAGGGCTTTGAGGTTGAATAGGTCGAATAAGTCGTGAAGTCCACGATGAAGAGCGGCTCGTGGAGAAATAGTCCTCAGTGTATCAGCGGTGATTCCATCAGCGCACCCTTTCTCTTTGGTCTTACGCAAGTTCGGCTATGCAAACTCGACAACCTAATCGAGCGTAGGCTAATCTGTGCTCGTCGCCAGCGGACTTAGAAAGAGTATTTCTTAGGGTTAGGAGGCGAGCGCCTATAATGTTCTTCGATTTCGATTTGTCGAACGACTTGCGCTCGCGTCTTCCTCTGTCGAACGACTTCGGGGCAATCTGGCGGCACGCTTTTGTTCGTTCGATGTCTTCTCTCAGGAGGCAGATGGCGGGCTTACGGCGAAGGTTGAGAGTGCGATCATGGAGGTCTGTTGGAGAGACATGGTCGTGTCGAGATGGTTGGGGTAGAGTCATCAAAAGTTGAGCGACCTCTGCGAGGGTCGGGGCGATGTCCTTCAAAGTTGAATTGGAGGCATGGTGGGTGTGGAGATGGTTTGGGTGGAGTCATCGAAGGTTGAGCGACGCTGCGGGGTCGAGCGATGTCCTTCTTTGGCCCTTGAATAAAAGCATGCAGGCATCCCCTAGTGTTATGATTTCGTCGTTGAGGCGAATCTCGGTAGAGGCGGCCCTAAAATTATCATGTACCATGTCCACTGGACCCTAGCGTAACCTGCGCCACACGGGTACCGTGCTGCACTATCCCTTCATTGCATGGATACACCCCGCCCGACCTCAATAGACATCCCAACCATCCTCACTTGGGTGTGCGGTCGTCGGCTCCTACAAAGCGATCGCAATTAGCTAAGGCGTCCTATAGGTCTATCTTTGGAGCATTCAGAGATGTACATTACCTTGATGTCGTCGATAGGTAATTGGACATCATCATGTTCACAATTTTGCGTGGGCCGGCGGCTACTCCGATGTTGAGAGGGCGCCTACAAAACAACGAGGCGACTGGCGGTTGTTGAGGAGTAGTAGTTGATTCACTTGGTCTTGCAATCTTGCTATCTTTTCTTCAAATTTTGCAGTAAGCACCGTTCTCTTCCTTCAAATTTTGAAGTAAGCACATGTTCCAACAACGTGTCGTACTCGGTCTTGGATCTCTTCTGCTCCTATCGTGCGATGAGTAAATGCAGGAATCCATCCCTCCAAGATCGTTAACCCCTTTGCCTCGCGTGCGACCAGGTGCTCCTTGTTTCCCGGGCCGTAGTTAGTATATCCTTCTCCTATGCGCTTGGAAGGAGCCTTGGAACATGCGGAACTCAATTCTTGCTGCAAGAGGTCATCATGTTATTATATACATTATGAAGTTATAGACTTATTAACAACTAGGTAGTTCGAAGACATTTACCACGGTTGGCCACATCGATGCGGAGTTTGTGAAGAGATTTCGCGAAAGCGTAGCGATGCCCTCGCTCTTAACCGGGAGAGGCGCTGATGCGTGATCTCGGCAAATGGCCTTGTTTCGTTCGCGTCCTCCGCCCCATTGCGCGGTTTTACCGTACCAATGATCTGCAGAGTTTGTGGGGTGAGTGTTAAGTGTCAGGAGAGCCTTGTGCGTCGCACTTTCCTCAAGAAATTCGGCGTCGTCTTCATTTGCACTGGCGTCCCATATATCCGCGACAAGAATTTATCGCCGTGAAGGCGTTCGACCTGTGTTCACGTGCTTTGTGACAAGCACGCTCTTCAAGGTCCTCCACGCCTTCCGTCGAAAACAGCGCTGTCGTTCCGCGGCGCCCGAGTGCTGCGGTGGGAAAGTGAGCGATTTTAAAACCGTCCCACGGTGGCTTCTCAGAACATCCGACCAGTGTGTCGGCTCGGTGTGGTGATGGGGACCGTTCCCTTCCAAGTATCCCCTGAGTTCAGAATCTACGCGCATTGCTTTGGGGACTCACGGGGATCCATTGGCATTGACCTCGTGGCGGTCATTGGGCTGGAGAATTCTCGATGTTCCTCTGCCATCTCGCGTGCGTACCACTTTCCTCGGAGATCGGGGCGGCGAAGATGGATGCGGGCGCCATGTAAACACTTGCTATCTATATATGCGAAGCAATATCGTAGCTCTAAGCGACGATTCAAGCGGTTACTCAACTTAACGAAAATGATGCACAAGCGTATAATATATAAACAAGGATTGATGGTAGTTTGTGCTCTCGGAAGGAGAGTTGCAAAGAACAAGTCTTTGCCATCTCAATCCTATTGTCTATACTCTTCATTAAATGAATATGATAGTATAAATTCAAACTATGAGCTCTAAACAATACTTTGCTTAAGCGTCAAATGATCTCATTTATTCACAGAAAATGATGTTAACTATCACATTCAATCTCGGTATAAGAGAAAAGTTCATCACGGGCGAGCAGAACAAAGCCCACGATCAATTTGAGTTCACATTATCAAAGACTATCAAAGTCACATCACAGACGGTTCGTCGATACAATAGAGCTCAAGAATGAACTAACGGTATATCAAATTGTGAGTGGCATTCAAAATGCTGTGATAACTAGCATTCAATCAAAGTAACAAATTAACGGTATATGAAATTGTGGTAGCAAGTAATTTGTACAATAGAGCTCAGAATCAACTAACTATCACATTCAATCTCGGTATAGACAAAATTCATCACGAGCATGTCAACAAAGCCCACTAGATTCGGTTCACATATTATCTTTAGGAATACTCACGAGAGGATCTTGCACAACAACTCACGGTGCAAGGAGGAGGCGGTGCGGGGAGAGGCCGGCGTGGGGAGGAGGAGGCGGGAGGAGGCCGACGGGGAGGAGGCCGGTGTAGGGAGGAGGGCAGCGGGGAGGAGGCCGGTGCAGGGAGGAGGCGGTGCGAGAGGAGAGGCGACACGGGGAGGAGGCGCGCGTCGGCGGAGAGTAGCGTCGTCGATGAAGGCGGCGGCGTCGGGTCTTCGGCCGGGGAGGTGAGCAGGCGAACCTAGAGGCGAGAAACGCGAGAGCCTAAGGGCGTGGGAGGCAGTGGCAGTAAGAAGCAAAACCTAAGTGCGCCTTTTTATAAAAAGGATATCACGAGCGGCTCTATTGAAGCACCGTGCGTGATATACTATCCGACGGTGCTTTAATAGAGCGTGCGTGATATGAATATCCTGAGCGGTTCTTTAATGGGCAAATGTCGTGATAATGAGAATATCGAGCGGTTCTTTAATGGAACAAATGCGTGATATTGATGATATCATGAGCGGTTCTTACATAAAGCGTGCGTGATATGGTAATTAACGACGGTTATTTAATATATCAAATGCGTGATATCTTATCACTGAGCGGATCCATCGCCGAGCCGTCGTGTTATGGATCTCATTCCCTTCATCTCCGCGAGTGTCTCTTCGTCTCTGCTCGGCTTTACTACTTCTTTTATATAAATAGACAACCCTTATCGGAGGATTTCTCACGAACCTCGATCCTTGATCATCCCTCTCTCTCACAAATTCCAAATAGCTTCCTCTCTCGTCAGTATCTTGGCCTACATTATGGTTGTGTACTCGCACCTCTCTGATGCAACTTGGCCCAAGCTCACCAAACAAGATGTCCGTTCGCAATGCAATCCGTTGTAGACCCTCGATCTCACAGGAGACCATAACGGCGATCATCGGTCGATTGGACTCCTCCTCCAACAGAACCGGTCACGAGGCTCTCCGGCATCCGGCGAGTAAACCTCGTCGTGGGATTGTCTATGGAACTCTTTGGTCGCACCGAGGATGCGGCCGAGGAGAGTCGGGGCGACCTCGACATTGCGAGGAGGCGGGTCGGCCTAGCGAGGCGTGGAACGGGGTTGATGGCCTGCAGGTTATATGGGACTTGATTACGGTCAGAACATCTACAAGAAATTGGCGTGCAAGGTCGCGGTGGGCGTTTGGTGGGCGATCGTGATCCGCTCCCTTGAAGCCAGCGAGAATGCGTCACGAAGATTTGAAGACTAAGATAGGATCTCTCATCCTTTTTATAAATGCAGTGATGTAAAAATGATAAGGCGATCTATTATGCATGATGTAAATATGGTCTTTAATTTTTATAAATGCGTGATGATATGGTCTTTTTATAAATGCAGTGATGATATGGTCTCTTTATCATCTATTTATTCTTGGCAAAATTCATTTTGTTAATTATTTGCGCATATACATGCTCCATGCGCTATCATAGGCGGTTGAATGAAGAACCATCATGCTAATATCCTCATCACGAGCGGTTCCTATTACTAACGTTTGTGTTGAACTTGCCTGAGCGGCTCCATGTGGGCGAAATGCATGATATACTCAATATCATAGGCGGTTAATAAGTAGAGCAAATGCGTGATATCCTGAGCAGTTCTACTTATTAACGTGCGTGATATTGAGTATATCATGAGCGGTTCCACATGTAAACGTCTGTGAGTTCAACCTGAGCGGTTTGTGGAGAACGATGCATGATATACTCGTATCTGAGCGGTTGGAAATAAGAAGCAAATGCGTGATATGCCACCCTATAAATATAAAGACAAGCGTGAGGCCCCCGCCTAGCGCCTCGATCTCTTCTTTGGAATAGAGGGCTTGAAGCTTTGCTCTGTGTTGGTGTAGGAGGCTTGTTTATTTTGCTTGCCTTGTTCTTGGTTGTGGGTTGCCCTAGCAACTTATGACCATTTGGCTTACATGTATGCTTGCTTTGTGAGGCTTGGCTTTGGTGGTAGCTCTCGGTTTGGGTCTTTGTGAATGAGTGTTTTTGTGAGTGGGATAAGCTTATGTGGGAGGTGGTGCATTTATTGTGGCTCTTCTCTTGCCTGTTCATTGGCACGAAGGAGAAAGACGGTGAGAATCTCGCGGGATATTAGGAATTTTAAATGCGTGAGCTCAGGGAGTATGATCTTTAACTCTTTATATTTGCTTAATAGGAGGAATGCGTATTTGCGGTTTATTAATATAATTTAACACTACTAATTGTTACATGTGTAGCGTAGATGGACAAAGCCGGATGTGCAGTGCGGCAGTGTGAGTGAAGTACATTAATGGCGTGATTGCTTTTAAAAGAAGCTGCGGGCGAGGATATCTTTGAATAAAGGATAGAATTTATATCTTGTCCATGCATTGATTGCGTGTCGAATTTTTAACAACCGGCGCGAATCGTAGGGCACTTGATTGAAGGGTTTCAAAAAGGTATACATGTCGGACGATCACGGTGAAGAAGCGGATTATACGAGAAGTTAATAATCATGACATCGCAGAAGTCAGCGATATGGGATGTGGTATGTGTTTTGATGGCGATAGGTCGTCGATGACAATCTGGATCGGATGCTCTGCGATGCGAGAAACTACTGATGAGAGAGTTTTGTAAATTCGGCGCTTAATGGAGGACTCGAGAAACCTTTGTTCCACTAGTGCAAGCGGAATACCTAAGGTTGTCAGCAGTATGAGCTGCTGAAATTGAAGGCGAGCAATGGTTGGTCAGACAAGAGTTTAACGGCGTTGTTAGGTCTCTAGCGGACATTCTTAGGAGGAAGCGTGTTGCCCGGCACCACCTACCAAGCCAAGAAGGTTCTTTGTCCATTGGGAATGGAAGTAGAAAGAATACATGCATGTGCGAGCGATTGTATCTGTATCGTAAAGAGTATGCAGGACTTGCATGTATGTCCGTGTGCAAAGCATCCGATACAATCGTAAGAATCTGCCAAGGTGAAGCAAGGACCTCCTGCTAAGGTGTTGTGGTATCTGCACTGTGATCCCACGTTTGAGCGTTTATTTGCGAGCGAAAGGAGGCAAGATTCTGCGTTGGCACTCGGAGCGTAAGAAAGATGGAAAACTAAGACACCTGCTGATTCTACCTAGTGGAGAAACTTGATCGGACCTTCAAAGAGTTCGGTGCGGAATCGAGGAACATAAGGTTAGGGTTGAGTCACGGATGGAATGAATCCTTTGGTAACATGAGCAACAGCACGCTTTGGCAGTGAACCTATGTATGTACAACCTTCCTCCTTGGTTTGTGTATGAAGCGGAGTACATTTTGATGTCACTACTTATCAAGGGCCAAAGCAACTTTGTGAGCGATATTGATGTGTACCTAGCACCATTCTTGGATGATCTTGTGACCTTTGTGGAGCAGAGGGTACAAGTATGGGATCTGATACAAGCGAGAGAACTTCTCTTTCTGCGTCATGTTGTTACGCACTATCAATGATTTTCCTGCCCTTGGTAACTGTGGGCTTGATGCGAAAGGCCAAAGCACTGTCGCCTTTGCTTAGATGCTCACGGAGAGTGTATGGTGAATAACTCGCGCAAAGCGTATATATATGCGTCACCGTAGGTTCCTTCAGAGTCACCCATACCATAAGATGAAAAAATAATTCAACGGAAATAAGGAGGGCAGTTCGGCTCAAAGGGCTTTTAGAGGAAAGAGGTCATGATATGGTTAAGGATATCGATGTTGTGCTTGGGAAGGGCGTAAATTAAAAACCCGTCGAAGAACATCGGAAGAAGCGGTCAATTTTTGGGACTTGCCTTATTGGGAGCATTTAGAAGTTAGTCCTTTGCATCGGCGTCATGCGTGGAGAAGAATGTATGTGAAAGCTTGATTGGTCTCTTCTTGAACATTAGTGGCAAAACAAAGGATGGTGTTAACGCATGCTACGCGACTTGGTTGATATGAACATAAGGACCGAGTTAGCACCGAAAGAGACCGATAAGGGCGAACATACCTTCCACCCGACTTGCTACACTATGTCAAGGTCGAGAGAAATGAATTGTGCCAAAGCTTGCATGGTGTCAAAGTCCGTCACAGTTACTCGCTAACATTAAGAAACTTGTTTCTATGCAAGATTTGAAATTAATTGGTATGAAGTCTCATGATTGTCATGTCTTGATGACACAAATGCTTCTGTTGCAATTAGGGGTATCTTGCAGAACAAGGTCAGTGGCAATCTTGAGGTGTGTTATTTCTTCAACAATTGCTCGAGAAGGTCATCGATCCCAAAGGACTAGATGCTCTGGGTAGAGGTGGTGGCGACTCTATGTCAACTTGAGATGTATTTCCCTCGTCATTTTCGATATCATGGTCCATCTCATTGTTCATCTTGTGAAAGAGATAAAGATATGCGGTCTGTGTTCCTATGTCATATGTGCAGTTCGAGAGGTATATGGGAATTCTCAAGTCCTCGTGCGGAATCGATCTCGGCCCAGGAGGCAGCATCATCGAAGGTTATGCAGCGAAGAGGTCATTGAGTTCTAGCGTCGACTACATGGCTCGGTGGAACCGATAGAGTGCCTCTATCTGCGTCATGAGGAAGGTTGGATGGTATCGGGACCATCGGAAGAAATCAATCACTCCCGATCGGATCGTGCGCTCAAGCCCATTTCACGGTCTTGCAACACATGACCCAAGTGTCCCCGTACATCGGCGAGCACAAAGACATGATGCGCCAAGAATCCGGACGGTCGGAGGTTTGGATCACGAGAAACTGGCCAGTCGGTTCAGCGAATGGGTAAAGTGCGAATCATGGTAGGAGGTCATCAAGTGATGATCTGTTGCTATGGTTGGCAAAGGGCCACAATTTACAATTTTCACATAGCAAGGATCGACATAAATGGGTACACATTTTATCGGCGGCTCGGAGGATAGGAAAACCTGATCCGAGCAGCGGTGTCGCATAGATGCGTTCGATGCCGATGGTGAGGAGCTCGTACTATGGGCAAATCACGGAGAGATATGGGAGCTCGACTACGTGCTTTTCAAGATCCCCACTGTTTGGTGCCGTTGGGTCCATCTCCCACATGTAAAGGTGCGACAAATGCGGCGTCACTCTTTGTGGACCTCGATCGTGTCGGATACAAAGGCGAACCATTAAATCTTGGCTAACCAAGTTGTTCAAGTCTTCTATGTAACCGAGACCGGCAAATAAGCGTCACGTAGTTCTTCATGGAAAAGAAGGATTGTCGGAGTTGAGAATGTAGTGGGCGAGGAAGAATACAATCAATTTGACGAGTTGCCTCCTTTCGGAGGCGACATCGAGCTCGAGGAAGAACCCGAGGAAGCTAGCTATATGCGTCGATCATCATGAAGGACTATATTTTAATTAAGAAATTACTCCATTGTAATTAATTTATTCCATAACATCATGTGTTATGAACTTGTAATATATCGTGCGTATATTTTGATGTCAACGTGGAATTGTAATCGCTCTGTCCTTGTGGACCGTATATTTTGGTGCATTAAAAATTCATTTAATTTGGAAAATAGTCCAGTGCACCACCTTTCTAGAAACCTAAAAACTAAAATTTTATGGCAAATAGTCTAACACCTTTGCAAAAAGCGGTATACTCATGCCTAATCCTGCGATCGTCACTGCGAGAAGATGGCGTGTCGTCCCACCCTTCCACACGCGACCAATGCTCGTGCCGGTGGCCATCCTCGATAGCGCCCACACGGCCCGATGGCGGCCTTCTTCCCCACGCCGCGCTGGACCATGTCTGCGGCGAGCCTCTGGCACCGCCTGCCTCCGGTTGGTCTTGGCGTCTCGCGCGCCGCCGGTCGGCTCGTCCTCAACACGGCTGATATAGTGCTTCCCAACGTCGCGCGTCTCGCGGCGTGTAGAGAGAGACCGAGCATGTAGGCGCGGCCTTGTGGCGGCCGCGGCGCCCGTTCAAGAACATGAGGCATGTTGCATGTCTTGGGGCGCGAACAAGCCGGGCCGGCGATGAAACAAGCCCGGGTTGCGGCGGCGCAGTGGTTGGCGGCGGCGAGTGGCGCTCGTTGTCTGCCACTTCATCGCCTCCTCTCATTTGGCGCCACGCGCCTCCCAGCGCGTTCCTTGGACACCTTGTACAAGGCCTTGCAACTATCGTACATACATTCAAGATGTTAGAATAAATAGTAGTATGTACGTGCGTATATTGTAGATATAAAGATGTACGTCGTTAATCGTAGGCTGCATAGGTCCTCCATGGGTGAGGAGAGCTCGCGGCCACGCGGCGGCGATGTCGACGGCGACATCGTGAGAAAAGCGGCGATCACCGACCTCTGCGCCTTGGTGCTTGCTTTGGCGCTCTGCATGCTCACCTTGGCGATTGGCGTACTCAAAACCGTGAGACGAAGGCGATGGGAGAGTTTAATCTTGGTGAATTATTCCGTCTTATAAAAATTAGGAGTAAGCGCACATGAGGCGAAGAGCGCATGTATCGTCGGCGTGCGAGAGCGAAGAAGGCGGTTGTCGCGATGGTGAAGAGACACATCGCGGGAGACAAAAAGTTTGGATATCACGAGCGACTCTATATAGGAACAAATGCGTGATAATAATATCCTGACGGTTATTTAATAGAGCCGTGCGTGATAGTAGCTATCACGAGCGGTTTAAAAATAAAACAAATGCGTGATACTTCCGCGACGGTTTTATTTACAAGCGTGCGTGATAACTGTCCTCATCACGAGGCGGTTCATATTGCGATAAATGCGTGATGCTTCCTGACGATTCTTAATATGATAAATGCGTGATATGTCTCATCACGAGCGGTTCTTATTACCAGCGTCTATCACGACGGTTGGTAATAGAGCAAATGCGTGATGAGACATATCCTGAGCGGTTCCCAGACAGTTCAAAGGGGACGTCGTATAAATTCAACACGAGCGGCTCCTTTGGGCAAATGCGCGATGAGGTGTCTGCTATTACTGTTTTGTAGTAGTGTACCTCGGTTGTCTTATCGCTGATTTTGGCGTATGGATATCACCTTTTGCTTTGCGGGTACCGCAAGTCCGAGACACAAATGCATGCAGGTCGGCCGTTCGGGCCGTGTGAGGAAGCACAACTTCTTGATCGAGATGCTCAGCGTGTGAGGAAGCGCCTAGATGAGGGCAAGCAAGGCCATTTTAGCATAGATGATTCGGTGCTCTGCGATTTAAAGGTCGCCTTTGTGTGCCACAAAGGGCACGAGTTAAAGAGGATATTTTATGGAAGCTCACACGTACAGTATCATAGTACATCACTGGGAGACCAAGATGTACAAGGATTTGAAAAAAACTTATGGTGGAAAAGAATGAAAGTTGATATTGCTCAGTATGTGGCCTCTTGTGGTGTGTGCCAACAGGTCAAAGCCAAACATAAGCGACCAGCGAGTTTGTTGCAACCTTTGGAGGTTCGGTTTGGCCATGGGATGACATCTCCATGGATTTTGTAGTTGGTTTACCTACTTGCGGCGAGGAAGGGCGCTATTTGGGTCATAGTGGACCGATTCGACAAGCGGCACATTTCATCCCTATTCGTACAACCACCTGCGAGTGATCGGCTCCACTCTATGTGCGAGAGATAGTGCGGTTACGGGGTACCAAAGACTATTGTTTACGATCGTGATGCCAAATTCGTTTCAAGTTTTGGGAGAGTTTGCGAGTCGTTAGATGCGCAACTCCGTCTTAATCTTGCTTTTCATCCCCAAGCGGATGGTCGGTCAGCGTACAATTCAAACTCTTGAGGATATGCTCGGTGTTGTGTCTTGTCATGGAGAGGTGGTGGGAAGATCACCTAGCCCTAGCGAGTTCGCGTATAACAACAGCTATCACACCGGCATTCGAGCGGCGCCATTTGAGGTTCTTTATGGCGTAGATGCAGATCCCGTTGTGTTGGGATGCGGTTGGAGAGCGGGCGTTTGGGTCCCGATTGGGTTCATCAAGCGGTGGCGAGTGGCGAAGTGAGGAAGAACTTATTAGCGGCGCGAGCGAGCAGAAGAGCTATGCGGATGTCGGAGGCGAGACTTAGAATTTGAAGTGGGGGCGAGTTACGTTGAGAGTTTCGCCTACGGAGGTGTGGTGCGATTTGGTACCAAAGGAAAGCTTAGTCAGAGGTACATTGGGCCATTTCAGTTGTGGCGCGTATTGGGAAGATGGCTTATCGTTTGGATCTTCCGAGACCTTAAGAGGAGTTCATAATGTATTCCATGTGTCTATATTGAGAAATTCTTGAGGACCCGAACATCTTTGTCCCACTAGAGCCATTGAGTATTGAGCGGGACCTTACTTTTGAGTCGCGACAGAGAAGATTCTAGAGGAGTCGAGCGGGTTACGAGGAATAAAACCACGAAGTTTATCAAAGTCCTTTGGTCCCATCGCATCGAGAAGGAAGCCACTTGGGAATTGGAGTCTCGCATACGCATTCAATATCGGACTTGTTTTCGACAGTGTGTATCTCTAAATTCTTAAAGTTGAATTCGGATACCTTCCTTGTAGGATAATATCTAGATTAGAGTCGAATCACGGTAAGGGGTAGAGTGTAATACTCTGATTAATCTTTGAGAAGGTTTTGATTAATCGGCGTAGGAATCAATGGAATCGGTGAATAGTCTAAAGAACGGGGTTTTTCGCTATTTTTGGCCAACTGGGCACAGGCTGAGCCCCATTAGGCCTCCTTGTGGCCGGCCAAGGAGGCGCCACCCCTTTCTTTCCCCTTGCAAACCCTAGCCCTCCTCCTTTTTGCCTCTCCCACCCCTTGGCCGCCGCCTTTGGCCTCCCTCACATGCGCCTGCCTCCTCCCCTCCTGGTTTTCTTTCGTGGTGCCGCCTCAAGGCGTCTTCCCGCTGCGGTGTTGGTCTCCCTCCATTGCTGGTCTTCGCGAGGATCGTGGACGACGATCGTGGGCTGTGGAACAAGAAGAGGAAATCACCACCAACTTCTTCTTCGAGGCTCGATCAGCGTCATCTTCCACGTCGTCAAGGGTAACGATGTGTTCTTGGGATTTCTAGAAGTCATTCATTAAGTGAGCGAGTAGTTTGGTTAAATTCCAGTCTGTCTGCGTTTCGTTCAGTTCTGTCCAGTATGTTGGAGGGGTTGTTTCGGTTGTTTTTAGGCAGAATATGAAGGTTTGGTCTCCTAGAGATTTCTATGCCTCGTTCTTAAGTTTCAGTGGCCACCGAGTTCACTCGATTCCGAGGTCTGAGTCAAAAGTTACGGTCATTTTAGTTTCTGCTGCCAGAAACCTAACGAGAGTAAAACTGTCTGGAGGTTTCCTTTATTTTGAAAGGGAAATTTGTTGAATCTGAAGGTTCACCCAACTAGGTTAAGGTAGAGGATTCTATAACCTTTTCATATTGATAAAGAACGTTCAATTTGGAGTTACCTATTAAAAGTTATGGTCTTTTTAATTGTTGCTGTTCGTTCTGTGAGCAGATTCTGTACTGAAAGTTCAAACAACTGTTAGCCTTTTAAATTGGCCGAGTTGGTTTATCATGTCAACTAGAGTATTGTAGTTTAGTCAGTTAAGAATCTACAGAAATTGGGTTTACCTCTTTCGACTTCTGACACTGAGATATGTTAATTGTCGTGCTGCTGTCCAGGGACAGTTTTATAGCTGAAAACATTGTTTTCAGTTTAAGCTTTGTAATAATGACTAGAGTCATCGAGGCGATGTAGAACGCCGATTAGTAGAATTGGGTATTTTGGTGTTCTTATTGAATTTATTTCATTGGTTAGGCGGCGGAGCTTGAGTTTAGGAACATCATCGCTACCACTAACTTGCGTCTCAACGCGAAGGCAAGTAATTTGTTAATCTAAATGTTTGTGCATTGTGGTTATTGATATGAGCATCTTTGTGATAACTGTTGTGTAGTATGAAATGAAATATTCATGTTTTGTCTCTTGTGTTGAATTCATGAATAGAAATGATGATAATGTTTATTCAATAAGTTGTTACATGCATTCATTATCATTTGCCGTCCACGGAGTGGATGAGGAAGACCATCAATTCGGGATGGTTGAGTAAGACCCATTAATTCCAAGATGGGCAATGTTGGACACCGTATGAAACGTTCTTCATACGGAAATGGATCCCGCATTTTTGTCAAGATGCGGGCTTGAGTGAACACCGACGGGTGATTCACCGCTATCTGGTATATGCATGTGTGCAGTCCATCCCATTGATTTTAAGCATTCATTTCATGTCTTCATAAGTACTCATTTGTGATATGATCAATGTTGATGCCGAGAAGGTCTTATTCTTAGTGATGAATGTTTTATTAACCATTGTACTTGCTGAGTCATGGACTCACCCTTGCTTTGTTTATTTATTTCTAGGTGAACGTTGATGAAGTTCTCTTGGGAGGGAGTAGACATGCACTACTCGATTAATGCACTTCACCTTAGTTTCATTGCAAGAATGGTTAAAGACTCTATTGTGTTAACGTTCAGATTGTAATAATTAAACCTAGACAAGGGTGGTACTTTTTATGATCTTTGAGGATTGATTGATTTTGTTGAGAAAATTTATGCTGTTTGGTTATATGTTAAGTTGGTAGTTAGCATCTTGGCTTCTGTGTAGCCAAGGTGTTACCTTAGTTGGTTAACTATGATTTATGAACAAGTTTTACAACTGTTTTTACTATTGTTTCATGGTTTCTTGTGAAGAACCTCCGGTATCTTCGTATACAAAGGAGGTTCTGTTGAAATTTTGTGGTTTATCTTAGGATAGTAGCATTCGGGCTCGTCTTTGAGTTGGGGTGTTCGATTGGTATCGAGCGGGCTTTAGGTCCGTGGTAAATGAGAATTAATTTGACATACTATGCACAGTAGGTTGGGTTGGGTAATTTAATGTTTCCGCACTGTTATTGTGATGCTCCTTTTGTTGTGCAATTTGTTGTTCAGTTCCGTGATCCTATAGAACGGTTAAGTTAAATGTTTAGTTTTGTTTTGTTATGTTGTTCTTAGATGGCGAGAGGTAGATGACGTGGTCGTCTGCCAGGCCGTGGTCGCGGTCGTGGATGTGGTCCGGTCGTATCTGTCACCTCGGCCGAAGAGGCTGTTGGTGGAGCTACTGAGGAGGTTGCCTCGTTTGCTCAATCACCGCAGGCTTCGAGATGTACCGTTTGCAAGCTCGGCGGCGTCGGCTATTATTATGAGAACCTCGAGGAGATCGACCGGCCGCCGGCGGCTGAGCGCTCCTCCGCATTCTATTCGCTGCTTCTTCTTTGTATCGGTTGCGGATCCGGTTGTTGCAGCAGTACCACCCAAGACTAGGATGAGTCTCCGTGAGTGGATGATGCTTCGACTGGACACTTTTGACGGAGCGGGTACCCGATCGAGCGGCCGGCCGCCGGTACATGGAGCAGCAGTTTGAGGCGTTGGAGATGACCTCAGCTCAAAGGGTTCGATTCGTGGCTTTTCAACTGAAAGGCCAAGCTCACATAGAACTAGTATAACACACACCGCTGGACAGGGATGCGGCGAACCATCCCGCGATGCAACCACCAAGTAGTCACACCTCCACCCTGTCACATAGCCTAACCTATCCACCTGAACATCAATGCTGAGAATCCATAACTTACTAAGTTAGGCCCGTCCCATACGGGCATGTGGTCGTGCAGTGAAGGCTCGATTCAATGGCGCACAAAGTTAAGTCCTTAATTGACCAAGGCAGGAATTCCATGTTCTAACTAAGTCACAAAGATTATCATTCCCACGCACATAGCTTCCACCATATCACACAGTATCCACCATATAACACTACGTAGAAACAACAGAGGCAACAGACATGAATAGTACACAGAAGTTAGGCTGATTCTTGTGCAAGGTGGTGACAACGAACGGATGCAAACCAGCGGTGGCGAAGGGGCAAAACAGAAAGGAAACGACGAGCCGGAGATGATGACGCGGTCCGAACATCAAGATTTTGCTCCATGCGACGGCAGCGACGCGAAGAACGCGGACGACGGCGGCCTCACGCGCGCGTAACACTTCCGGCGATGCTCTGCGAAAAGGGAGGTGAGCACGGCGTAGAACGCGGCAACGCGAACTCAACGGTTGTGGAGTTGAAGGCAGGGGATCAACGGTTGCAAAGTAATTGGCCAGAGAAGGATGACGAACAAGAGGCGAGAGAACGCTCGATTCTCGGTGCATGGTGGATGAAACTTGAATCTACAAGATGCGAAAAATAGGTATTGACGAGGGGCAAAAGATGACGCGATCGAATTTTGGAAAAACTCACCGAGGAAGCGAGGAACGCGATAACACGTTTCGGCTTTAGGGCTTGACATGGCCGACGGTGCTCCGGTGATCTTTGGGCGAAGAGGAAGGAACCATGGCGTGAAACGCGATGATGCGAAGCCGCCGCATGACGGTTGGCGGGGGCGTCGGATGAAGGCGCGATTCGCGGAGAAGAACCTCGGTTGGGCTCGGTTTTCGGAGATTGCGGCGAAAATAGATCGGTTTGGAGAAACCAAATCGGGGATTAGAAGAGGGGATCAAGGCGGACGCGTGAGCGCAAACCGTTCGCTTTTATATGCACCGTGGAGGAAGATATGGAAATTTGAAGTTTTCGGTCCAACACGTACACGTTCGAGCGGAAGATGAGCGATAAATCAAGATGAGCGGTAGCACGTAGGAGAGAGGAAATACTGATTTTCGGAATTAAAATAAAAGGCCGAAAATCAAGGAGATCAAATAAATAGCAAACAAATCCGGAAAAATCTCAGAAAATACCCAAAAATTCCTTGAAAGACAAGGAAGCCAAATAACACAAGATTTTATTTAATTAATGTTTATATTAGTCAAATTAAATATTTTTAATATAGAAAATTCCCAATTAAGCTTTATTAATTCAAATAAAATTGGTGAATTTTTCAGGACCTAAACTACTCAAAAGATTTTTGAAAAGCCAAATTTGGGACGTTACAAACCTCCCCTTAAAGGAATCTCGTCCACGAGATTCAGTGCTATAGAATAGGATAAGAAACTCACCTTGGGTTCACTTTGTTACTTTCAAATTGCTTTGACTTTGTGAATCGCTCTTCGACCACTTACAAAACAACGCCTTGCTTCTTGCTAAACTTCGCTTCCATCGAAACTTGTGGTGGCTCTTGGTGGAAGGCATCTTAAAACTTAATTGCTTCTCTGGGTGCTTGATCGGTGCTTGAAGGCACTTACGGGTGGAGGAAATCTTGCTGCCGACCGCAACTCGGGTTGGCAAACTACCTCTTCTTCCGCGCAGATCGAACTAGCGACACATTTACATCAACTCTGTCATACAATTCTTTGCATAGAACTTCAACACGTATTCTGAAGATAGCCATGGCTGCGAAGGTGATAATCTGTATAATCTGCGTAGCTTTTCTTCTTGAACACTGCTACTTGAATTCCATTTAAGATTAAGGACCCTTGGTCTTCTCCTTCATGATTAATGCAACATCCACATACTTTGTAATATGATCTGCTCCTAGCTGAGCGATGACTTACACAATCAACCACTGTGAACTTCAGAGGGTGACAACTGCAACTGGCTGACATCTGGGTTGTAGGGAGACTCTACACACAGCACTTACTTGCTCGACTTGGTATTATGAGTTAAGGCACAACTCATTTTTTTTTTAATCTATCTATCGATTCAGGGCGATACACAGTGTTGAACCGAAATGACCATTCAAGCTTCATATAGACTTTGTCGCTAATACAAGATAAGCTGGGATCCTTGGTCTGACACTAACTTCTCTGACATGTCATGCAAATTGACCATCTCTGTAGATCTAACACTGCACCCATGTTGACAAATACCATCTCTGTTGTATACAACCTCCGTCGTATGCCACTTTGCTAGACGATCTCCAAACTAGGTTATATCGACCGAAATGAAGCGATGAATTCCTGTTAAATGATCAACTACCACCCTTCAAGAAATTATATCCCGATTGGGTCCTGCGAGATCCCATATTTGATGTAACAACCCCAAACTAGGGTTTGTATTTCAAATGTATAAAAGTATTAAAGTTTAAAAACTTTTGTTGTATCTCTTGGTCATGCTCTTGGTTTTCTAAAAACTTGTGCACAATTTTAAACTTTTGATGTTTGTATTAAAGTTTGTGTTGAAATTTCAAAGTTTTAAACTTAAATTCCATTTCTATTTGAATTCCAAAAAACTGTGTGAATGAAAGTTTCTGAAAATAATTTATTCAAATACTAGATTATTTATATTGAATTGTAATTATTTTTACCGAATTTTTAGAAGTGATTTTGACTTCACCAAAATTCAAATGAAATCACTAACGCAGATTTGAAAATAATTTAATTCTAACAAATTTTAGTATATAAAGTGTTTGAAACTATTTTTCCTAAGTCTTATTTGAACCTCAGAATGCCCACAAAAATTTACAGAATTTTTCGAATTTTATTTCTATTTCAAACGGCTAGGTCAAACTTACTTATTTTCGGTCAATACTAAAACCCTAAATCTAAATCTAGCTATGCAATGTTCCTCTGACCGGACCCGAGCCGAAACCCTGACCGCACCGAACCAGTTCGCCCGAGCCGCCCCTCCCCTCTCACTTACCTGTGGACCCCCGTCGTCAGTCCTTCTTCTCCATGCGGCGTCAGCGCCAGCTCGCCCGAGCGACGTCGCATGCGTGCCACGCCATGCCGCTGGTCATCTCGTCGCCCATGCGAGCTCTCTCCTCGTCCGCTCCGTCCTTCACCTATAAATGGCCGCTCCCGAGCATCACTTCATCCTCTCGACCTCCCTCTTCATCCTCAGTCTTCCTCTCAGCTCAATATGAGCTCCAGAGCCGACCCGCTCGACGCCGTTCCAGTCGCTCTGGCGAGCTCCGACCTCGGCCGACCGCGTCACGGTGCGCCCTTCACCTAGAGGAGCAAATCCCCTTGGTCAATTTGGATAAACCGCCACCGAGGAGCCGCGCGCACGGTTTCTTCTCCGACTCCGGCCTCCACCGCCTTTTCCGCCGCTGTGTCTTCTCCAGCGAGCCCCAACTCAATTCCTTCCTCTGTGAGCATTCCCTAGACTCCCTCTTCCTTCCCCGATCACTCACTTGTGCCCTCTTTATCTCTAGGGACCCCTCCACGGTGACCACCCCGCGCCACCAACGGCTCTCGTCGCCGGGCCACTCCGGCCACAGTCCGTCATCGCCGACCACCCGGCTGCTCGGGTAACTCACTGGTGCCCATGCGCCCTATTTTCCACCCCCTTCCCCCGTGGCGGCGCCTTCCACCTCCACGGCCGGCGCGCGCTCTGCCCGCACCGCCACAGTACCTCTCCGCCACCCGAGACCACCTAGCCCAGTAGCCCTCGGGCAACCCATTTTGGCAATAACCTTAGTCTCCATGCCACTCCAACCGCGGCGATGAATGCCTCACGAGCCACAGCTATTACATTCTGTAGCTCATTTACACGAAGATGTTTTTTCAGAAGCGAAAATAGAACCTTTTGTTAAATCAACTCTCTTAAGCTAACCAATTTTGTGTATGTAAATTGATCACTAAATTTAAATTTAGCAAAGCAGATGATTAGTTGTCGTGATATAATTTGTCTTGGTGAGGTTTTGAGAGAAGGTAGTTTAGAAGAACTTGCCGATTATAGGTTTTGAGCAGTGATCGAAAATAGTTTGTCATTAGGCTAATGGCTTGGTTAGCAGTAGTTGGAAAGGTTAGTGAAACTTTCGATCGATTGGTCATTTAGTTCTCTGTGGCAGCAAATCAGAAAACCCTTATGGATGGGTGTTTTGAGAGATCAACAAAGTAACCTGTAGATAATAAGTTTTGGCAGGAGGTTGTAACCTTAAAAAGTCCAGTAGCTAAAAGGGTTATTAATCCAGTTAGCCTTTCACACACTTAAGCTATCAGGAAACAAACCTAATTGAAAGCAAGTATAGAATTGAAAACCTTGAAACCATCAGAGTGGCTGTGTTGTGGACTTCATCTAGCAGAAGCTCCCACTCTTGCTCAATCTCTCTGTGTCTTTTTAGGCTCTTTGTTAGTAGGACTAGTTCCAGTAGTTGATGAGTCAATACTAGTCTTACTAATTGACTTACAGTTGAAGTTGCACTTTGATAAGTTGTATTGTCGGACTGTACAAGTCAGTTTGGGTCGCATGATCTGGATAGCAATGGGTTAGTATGGCACCTTTGGAAGATCTGCAGTAGGGCTAATTCTATTAAGTTGGTTAGTAGAAGCATGATTAAATCAGTTAATTTGTAAGTACTCGATTAGTAAACTATCTTCTAGCCAAAGAAAAGGGTTAGTGAAACTAAGTAATCTCAGAGGAGAGCATATAAGAGGATTGATTTTGACTGTATGATCGTCGTGGTTGTATACATAGAATGCCTGGAGAGAATGCTTGTGAGTATTAGGTGGCCTGTTAAGGAAAACATCATCACCTAAGCTCTAGGTATCGTCCGTCGTCATACGTTCTCAGTAGCAATAACATGACAACTATCAGAATTGCCAATAGGTTTATGACCTGGTTAGTGCAGTAGTTAGATATGTTTCTGAGTCATTTAGTTGGTTGGACAATTATCTAGTAGTAGTAACCTAATCTGAAAAATAAGCTTCGCTTGGATCCTCATAAACAAACAGTGAAATCTATGATAATGTGGAAAATAAGTGAGTTTGGAAAGAACAGTAAGAAGCAATCCTAACTATTTTAAATAACTCTGAATCAACTATTTTTTGTTCCTAAATTCATAATCTATCTTCTGTGTTATTAATTTTTGGATATTTTTTGAATTTCGGTGTTTATTCGGTGTTATTCTTTCTTATTGGCTCTTCTCGATTCTTTCGATAGGTTTGACGATTCTATTGTATACGAGAGTGATCCTCTGCAGCAAGTCAAATATCTCTAGCAAGGCAAAGGCAAGCAGTTTGATCATATCCACTCAATCCCATTACTTTAAAATCTAATATTTTGTTTTACTCGTATGTATGCATGCTTTTGTGTCAATGATTAATTTTATCGATTAGAGGTAGTTAATCCCATTGCATTGTTGCCCTGAAATTGTTCACCCCTGCCACTACCTTAGGAATATTATTCTCACTGGTGAATTAGAGCCCGGTGAATGATTTAGGGCCTTTTATTTGTCTTTACGATATGATACTTAGCAATTCTTAGATACCGGTAGAATTGGGCGGTTATCGACTTAGTCGATAACCTTGATCACACAAACTTATTATGACTTTATATTTCAGCCTCTGTGCTATGATTACTTGTGAAAACTAAAAAAATGAAAACAAAATGATTTGGACTTGGGCACAATGGTAAGATGGTGTGCTTCTGGGTGTGACTGGAATGGTGCCCGGGTCATTTAAGGACCGAGTTACTTGCACCACCGTACTGAGCATTTTTTCGTTCTAACCACACTAGAGGGTATGGGACCTCTCTTGACTTAGTACTTTGGCGTGTATTGGCTCCGAGTCGCAGGAGGTCGCAGGAGGGATGGTGTTGGGAGCATGGTAGTTGTTCGAAAAGCTTTACCCTTTGTGGGTAGTTGTCTTTTCGGCTTTACCATGTAAGCGTATGGATTTCAATCCATACGAGCGGCTCGTAGTTAATACACAACATTGGAAAACGTCTTGTTAGACTTAGCCTTGCTTGCATACCAAAGGAAGTATGCTAACCGTGGCTGGTGGAAAGGTGGTCTAAAGTGTGGGTACATTGGTACACCCCTGCAGGGTTTGATCTATTCGAATAGCCTCGTCCTAGGTTATGGACACGCTCGGATACGCCCCGTGAGAACTAGACTACAACATTTAATTAAAACTTGATGGGTTGGTATGAATAGATGTTCATACTATCGTTGTGGTGACTATTGGGTTAGTCACTTCCAGATTGTCTTTACTGTTGTTATTATTATTGTATCGCTGTTATTTCAACAATTGCAAACAGTTTGTTAAATTGCTTTGAATCTATTACATTATTGCAAATGCAAACTTGCTTTATGTTAAAAGTAAGTCCAGAGCCCCCTCCACTTAAATAAAGCTTGCATATAGTTTATTATAGGTCTGTTACCCTTACACGTCAGTCTTGCGAGTACATCTTTGTACTCAGTTGCTTTGCTTAATGTTTTTGTTGTAGAGGAAGGAGGTGAGCCCCAAGGGCTTCCCTTTTGTGAGATGTGCTGCGGGTTTGACGACTAGCTTGGCGGCCTGATTGGTTGCCTTGTGGGTAAAGGCACTCTAATTGGCTCTTTTGTTTATCGCCATCTTATGGCACTTTGGCTTTCGTTGTTTAATTGTTATTTAGTTGTTATTTGGCCGGTTGGCCCTTGTTGTAATAAATCTCTATTATGTATGTCTTTTGTTAGACTTGTTTGTATGGAATTGATGCACGATTTTGTAAAAGGGAGTATGTACAACATTTCTGGGATGTACATATTTTCCCGAGGCACGGGATATTTTATTTGTGATGCTAAACTAAGCATTACAAGTTAAATATCCCAAGGTCTCACATTTGAGTCCTCAGGGATAGAAGTACTCTAACTGGCCTCCAACATTTTGGCTGACTTTCTGACATACCAAACACATGGTAACCCACTTTGCGATATTTTGCCTTATTTTGGATCATCACAATTCAACTTTGAGATCTTTATGCGCCTTGGTACTTTGGAGAAAATGAAATGCTTGCACTCAAATGTTGGTTTGAGCATCAACTACATGAGTTTCTTCTCATTAGATATGCAGATATGCTCATTGATTTGTGCATCATTTCTGTTTGCCTTCAGCGGGTTCTCACGCTTTCCTTGGCTTTACGTGAGGACAGATTTCTTTGACAAAGCTGTCATTCCAACATCGGTCAACACGATTTCTAGCATCGATTCGAACCACGGGTTCAACAAATATCCTCTTGAAATGACTTAAGACTCAACCGACTTTCACAAGTAACTTTGGTGATGATCAGCAGATTCTTACGATGGCTCTTACGTTTCAAAGTATCTGCATTTGTCTTGTCCGGCTCGAGGAACGGATTTCAACTTCGTAGTTTTTAATCCAATAACCGTCTTTGTTTCTTCATGACAGCAAACTTTGAATTACGACTAGGATAATTCACTGCTTGAAACTTTAGTTGTCAGGAAGTGCACGCGAAACTTCTTAACACACAAATTCTTAGAGGTTCCGTGATAAAAACTATCAAGGTTTTTCCTGGTATCTGGCAATATGAACACTGAGGTTGTGATTAATCTCTTCTGAAATTCGTACAAACTCAGTTCACTTCTAGCGATCTGCGTGAACTTGTCTTCTTACAACAGGTGAGGGGTCTTGGCTAACTTGAAACGACTGTCTCACTGATCTTCAACTAACACTGTTTCACTGGTATTCAACTGACACTTGCTAAGCTGATGGGTTTGATTCGACACTACCTTTATCTAAGAAAATCATCTGATCCGCTCTATCATTTTTGCAAACTCATTTAACAACTTTTATCATAATTCATCTCTGACGTAATTCCTTCAGGAATTGGCTGATCCTGGGTACCAAGTCAAAGACAAACTTGACTTCTAATACAGTTGCATGCTGTATAGATCATTTGCAATGGCAATTGCATACTCTCTTGCAGATATGGACATTATCCAATGATTAGATTCTTCAATCATTTACCATTGTCTCACTGCTATGCAAAATGATGAGTTGGAATTCAACATCATATTCCATAGTTACGGCTCTACAGTCTTCAATCATCATGACTTAACGCTTGGTTACTCAACTTGCAAAGGCAGACTCTTGGAAAGGTATCCAAGGATTTAATATCCAACAATTTCTTTTTTCTCCATAACTTGCATGCAAAGAAGTCCACATTTTTAGCTCTCCAACAAAGGAAAAGTTACATTGATTCTTTGACTTTCTTGGTAACATCACCGTTCATACGTCTCTTCTTTGACTACTTCGCTGAACACACGGATCCTACTGCGTTACCACCTATTCTGGGTGTTACAATCTTGACTGAACTAACTTCTGGCATTCTTGCATATTTGAGTTAGTGATTGGTTCCACTGAGGACACTGGCTAACGTAGTGACCTTTTCCATGATAGTTGTAGCATAGACCTGTCGAACCTTACAATTTTTCTGACGAGACTATGGCAGAACGACTATTCTAGTGTTCTTTAACTTTTAAGAAGGATAGTCGCTTTGTAGGGCATCTCTTTGCATAGTGGTCTTGCTTACCACACTCGAAACAACCTCCTGACGATACTGGCTCGCTTCTCTTTGGAGGTGGGTTGCCAAGGTCAACATCCTGCCTTTGTGATTGTTTAGCTGACATATCTTGTACTGACAATGGTTTGCCTTCTTTTGCTACTGTTTTGACAGTAGCTCAAAAATTTTCTCGCTAACATTGCGTTGCAGAAGTCAACATGGAATACATAGGGCACTGGCTCGGACAATGATCATCGCTTTCACACAAGAAACATGTGATCTTGATCATGGGACATTTTCCAACGGAATGGTTTCCTTCGCAACTGGAACAATTGATATTGTGCTCATCAGCACTATGGCCTATTTCTCCACAGTGGGTACATGCACAATCTTCTGACTTATCTGATTGGCAGCATTTCAACTAACAACGGCTAGATTTGGTGTAGGGTATCGAACTAGCAGGTTTCTCTTGATCAATTATGCTTGATATCGCATGCTGTTGGCACAAAGCAGTGGTGAACTCTGCCCAAGTGATGGTGTGCTCGTCCTGATGGGTGACGCAAAATTTTTCCCTCCAATCTAATGCAACTCCTTCTAATTGATGAGCAGCATAGAAAACTTTCTCATTATCGTTACACTGCACAATAGTTAGCTTTTCTTCTATGGTGCGAATCCAAGATTCTGCATCCTTGAGTGCGGTGGAACCTTCAAAAACAGGCGGCTTGGTCTTTAGAAACTTCACAAACTTGAACTGAGGGCGTCGTTGGGATGGCAACGAGTTGTGCATCATTGCAAATGGTATCTTGTCGATGGTTGCATCGTTCTTTGGCATGAGCCGATTAAGGCGCGGGAAACTAGCTCGGTTTCGATGTGTCACCACCGCATGGAGATAGTAGCCGGTTATCGTGCGCTCACGCATGCGACATCGCGATTTATATCGACGGCATGCTTGATTATTCTGATTCGTCAAATTGACTAAGGTAGTGGTGGTATGATTCTGCTGGGTCATCCTGCTATTCATGTTCTGCATCATCACGTTCATGGATTGAGTCTGAGCTACCAACAATTGTTCCATGACTGGATCTGCTACTCCTGGTACTGACAACTATCCACTAGGATTGACAACATCTGAGCTAGCATAGACTGTCTCAAAATTACTGACAAGACTGCCTTCACTGGGGTTCTTCATCTGTTGGCTGACCAGGGCTTATAGATGAGAGGAAAAAGCACAAGGTAAGGGAAGAGAATCTACTAAGGGAGCAGGTTTAACCCAAAGAACACCAAGGAACACACAAATAGCCGGAAAGCTATTAAGAAGCATAAAACTCACAACCAAACTACACCAAAGAAGGGAAACAAAGATCTAATCGTCTAGTCGACTAAACTCCAACATAACAGGGCGACTTGGCTCAACATACGGGAGGAACCTACGCTGATTTATCCTATATGGCTAGTCTGAAGAAAACTCGATCTGATCACGGTCTTCGTTAAATGTTGACTACTTGCGATCCTTGCAGGCGAATCTTGGAGAAGGCAGGGCGACGTACAACTTCTTCTCGGTCTTGAATTCTTGCGACGAGCTTGTCTTGAACACTTGGGGAGATGTTGATACGTTGTTGTTTGTTCCATGGTCCTCAAACAGTTGCTCAAAACAGCACTTGGGCATCCACCAACACATTTGACATGGATAACGATGACTATTGAAGTTATGAGGGGAGAGAGTCCAATTTAACACTCCAAATGGTGAGGACGAATATAGATGAGAAAGGAATAGAGTGGAAGAGTATAGAAGCTAGACAAGATGAGAATAGCACCTCATTAAGATTTTTCATTGGTAAAATAAGTTTTGAAGTTTCCCTTACAAACGACCATTCTAACTAAGGTCGCGACCTACAGTCGATATGGCTCTGATACCACCTCTGTCGGGACCCAAAAATACAATTTTGGACCCTCTATGTATACTGCACTAGTCTAGGATCACGCTAGTGCACACAGTGGCAACATCGATGAAATATCATTTCCATATACAAAGATGACTAATAAATAGGCAAATAATAATAAATATCATAGTAAAGACCTTACGGTAAAGCTTACAATTAATGCCTCAGAAGGCAAATAGCTCAATGAAGATGCAGCGGAACGTAACGGAATAACTTTGGTGAAGCCCATCCATATGCCCACAGGCAATCGGCTGGGGTGCGCGACCTAGTTCTTCTTGATCCTTGAAGTAGACCTTGTTGACCGACGATTCCTCCATTTCTGTAGGTTTGGGCGCAAGTTTTACAACAAGCGTGAGTACACAACCGTACTCGCAAGTCATACCACAGAATGCAATGTATAGATGCATGCTTATTCCAAAGGAAATGACTTCTGTGGTTCTTTTGCATAACAGCAAAATTTGCAATTGAATACAATAATAGATTGAAAACATAATTCAAAACAAATAGATAATAATAATTTAACAGTTGTTTTCACAAAGACACATAGCCTAATCAAATTCTTTCACACAGCCATATGACTTAAATCACACAACTTATTTTGAAATTTTCAAAGAACTCAAAAAGCCAGGGTGTTACAGTCGTCGAGTCAGTAGTCGCGTTAGCGCCGCGTGGCAAGCCAGAACTAAAACCCTAAACCTAGATAGATCTAGTTCACCTTGAGCCGAGTCTATGCCATGTGGACCCCACATGTCACAGCAACAGTGTCGTAGACCCATGAGACATAGACCCGTGAGCCAACTCCATGGACTTGGTCCATAGACCTGAGGCCCCACCTGTCAGCCGTTGTTTAGGATTTCTCAAATTTTCTTTTAATTCCGAAATTATGGTTGACGTTAGGATGACACAATAAATCAAAATTTCCAGTAGATAGATAATTCGGGAAATTTGAAATAGTATTTCCTTTATCTTTTTCTTAGGGTTAGATCTTCCAAAAGCCCGTTCTTCCTCATACGAACTCCGATTAGGCCCATTCAAATTTCTAAATTCAAGATCTACCCTCTTGAGATTTTTATTTATTTTTGTTGTCTGTTATCTCTCTGTTTTGTATATATTTAGTTATTTGCTTTCGTTTGCGAGTAGACGTTGATACTTCGGGAGATTTCGAAGGAGGAGAAGTTGATCAAGCTCAAGACCACCACCAAGACTTGTTCCAAGGCAAGTTGTACCTTTGACCATGTTGAACTCAGTTTTCCAAAATTATCTTGATTCAATTACTGCATTTTACTTTAAGTATTTTTTAAAATGTTTTAGGTTTAGTTATACACCAATTTGATTATATCCACCATGCTTATTGTGTTATCATGATCTTTTACCACACTAGGTTGGTTAATTGTTAGTTGGTAATATTATAGTACCAACGTGGGTTGGTTAGATATGAATAGTTTGCTTAGCTTGCACCTGTGTAGGGGTTGGTGTCGGCAGTAAGCACAACGAAAGTATCAGTTATTAAGATAAATGTTGGAAAGATTTTGTTATGATTAACTCTGATCTAGTTAATTAAATCTTTTAGGTAAAGTGTACTACCTTGGCGATTAAGAAATCAGGCGAAAGCGTGTGTGTGAAAGAGCGAAAACGTCCAAAAATGGGCGAGGCATGATGTGTGGGCTTCAAAGCGCACGACGGTGTGATGATTCGGGGAGGAAATCATGGGATTTGACGAGCTCGAGCCGACGCTCATGGCAACAGTGCGTTCGGGGAAGGAGGATGACAGAGGTAGAATTCTAGAAAAATTCACAAAAATTCCTTGAATTATTTTGAACTTAACAAAATTATTTCCAACTTAAAGTTTGTTGTTAATTTTGTAGATAAATTATTTTTAATTTCTATAAATTAGGGAAAAAATATGTCGGTGTTTTAGAACCGATCTTACGTAAAGATTATTTGATTCAGGGGTCTCCACAATTGATCACGCAGATAAAAGAGACGCGGGGATTTTTATACAGGTGCGGGCCTTCTCCAGCGAGAATAACAACCCTATACCTGTGTGTATTGTATTGGGTATCTTGGTTACAATCAGTGGAAAGAATTGCACTAATACTCCTACTGATTACCTCCCTCTCTACTATCTCTGAAAGATGTCTATTTATAGTATGCAAAGGGAAGGTTGTCGTTCCAGGTTAGGAGGCGCTCATTATTCCGTAATAATGAGGGTAATCACCGGAGTAGTAACCTCCCCACGTTGCCTGACTGTTATCAATCAGAGATAATGGTGGGTTATCTGCAGTTATTCCAGAAATAACATCGTGTCTTGATTGCTTAGATCTTACAGTTAATAGGGCCTACTGACGAGTGGACCTAGTTATCTGTGGAGAAGTTGTGGCGGGATTGGTCGTAAAAGGACTTACGACCAGGGGGTAGTCGTAGAAAGGCTTACGACTAGATACTGGTCGTAGAAAGACTTACGACCGAAGGTAATCGAAGGACAACTTACGATTACGTGGTAGTCGTAGAAATACTTACGACTATATGGGTGGTCGTAGAAAGCCTTACGACCACCTGATTGACCTCTCCCTTACAACTGTAAGGGGTATACTTAGTAACTATGTGGCGTCATATTTACCCATAATACATAATTACGAATAAATAGTAAAATGAGGATTATTAGATCCTCGTCATCTAGCCTCCCAGCTTCAAGTGAAAATAACTTACTTGGGTAAGGAGTCATAGATGGTCATACGACCACTAGCTGTATATGGTCGAGGTAATTTCTTGGAAATCTCACGACTACAAGGTAGTCGTAGAAAATCTTACGACTTCGGAGTAATCGTGGTACTATGATCGGAAGTAAAACCCTTCCGATTGGTATTTCTATTGACCAGAAGTATACTTGGTCAAGAAGGTAATTTCACTTGAGGTGTGAAAAGAGCCTCGATTTTCTCGAACAGGCAGATTAAAAATATCTATCCGTTAGAGCAATTCCCGAAGCGGTGGAAACCGTTGAGTTTCCACGGCGTTTCATTTCAAGCGCGCGGTTATAAAACTGACCGTGGGGGTGACTTTAGGGTTCTTACCTTTCCCCAATTCACCCTGACTGTTCGTTGCCTTTGTAATATCCCGAAAGTGAGTTAAGGTTTGAATCGAGGAAGATTAATTTTATTTCGGAGAGATCGATTAATCGGGAAGGATCAAGCGGGCGTCGGGAGGGACTAATTGATATGTTGTCGGTGCTGCAGTTTTAGAGGGGCAAAGAGCAATTTTACGGCAACTTGGGCGGGGCCATGGCCCATGAGGGTGGCCGGCCAGGGGGCCCCTCCCCAAAACCCTAGCCCTTCCCTCCCTCCCCTTTCCCCTCCCACTCCAACCGGCCGCCCCTCTCCCCATCTCCCCATCTCCCCACCTCTCCACCTCCTTCCACCCTCCCTTGCGCCTCTCCATCTCCCCACCACCTCCATTGCTGCTGTCCAAGGTGGAGTAGGAGCTCCTTGCACCCGCCAAGGAGGAAGAAGAAGGAGAAAAGAAGAGAAAGAAGGGAAGAAGAGAAGGGAAGAAGAGGGAGAAGAAGGGATCCGCAGCGGATTCGTGGTGGTCTTCATCCCGCTGTGTGCTCTCTTCGTTTCGGCAAGGGTAACCCGTGGTTCTTTGTTTTAGGTCGTTTTCTAGTTGTCTAATTTTCGGGTGCCAGTTCGTCGTTATTCTGCAGCAGGAAGTTTGTCGGTTTTGATTAAGTTAGAGGAAGATTTGGGTCTGGGTGTCTCCTAGAAAGTTGTAGATATCGTAGTTACCTTTCATTGCCGACAAGAATCAAGTCATTTGGACTTCGGTAGCCAAAGTTATGAATTTATTAGTACTTCTGTGTTTCTGGAGAGAAGCAGATTTGCTAGTGTTAGTTAACCTGATAGAAGCGCGTATTTAGAGGGGTTTCAGAGGGCTCACCATAACGAAAAATGAGGCTAATCCTCTTAGCTTTGAGGAAAACTAAAGATCACTGAATTTGGACGAACGTAGAGAAAGTTATGATAGTTTCTTTGTCGCTGTCCAGAAACCCGACGTGAAATATTTGCTCTGATTAAATAGATTGGTAGGTCTGGTAGATGGCCGAATCAGAGGGTCTCCCCAACTAAGTTTATTTAGAAATTTCAATTACCTTTTCAGATTGTCCAAGATCATCCTATTTGGACTCCTGAGCAGAGAGTTATGAATTTTTGAAGTCCGTTGTCTGCAGTGACCGATCGCTAGAAATTAGAAAAGTTAGAATTCATAAGAGGTTAGCGATTTCGATTGTGATGTTATGTATGATTTTGGTCCAGTATGCTAGTCTTAGTTTGGGGTTATCTTCTTGTCCAGTGGCAGCGAGATCCCAAGGGCAGCACCACTTCAAGCGTCCGCTTTTCGCACGGTTGAGGCAAGTATTCGGGTTATAGCGTATTTTCGGTTGTATGATATGATTGTGGTGATTGCTTGTTGTAGCCTTGCACGAATGTTAGCGTAATGAGTTTTCCTTTTATCTTGATGAATGCAAGCTATGGTTAATGTTTCCTTGAGCGTTGCTAAATCTTACATGTTGTTATGTACATGTTAAATTCGTGTATATGAAAGCGTGGGCATGGAGCAATTGCATGTTCCAATCGTGTTGGAGACATGGTCATACATGCATGTTTTTGATATATGATAGCGAAGTAAGGTTCTTGGCATGATGTTTATATTGAGATTGGTGAATGCTCCAAGTATGATTATGCTCTATTTATGTCCGATGTTATTGTACTTGGTATATTAATGATGAATAGATGTTGTGCATGTGCATATTGAGATCATGTGAAGATTGGTCACGTGGTGACCAAGCATGCATTACGTTGAGTCCCCGTCATGTATTGTGGGCTTGAGGTCCCCACATTGGTGCAATGTGGGCTATGAGCAAAGAGGTCCCCATCATTCGGATGATGGGCAAAGGTCCCTATACATGTGGTGTATAGGCTTTTGGTCCCTGTGCGGAGGGCGCGAGCAAGGGTATCAATGACGGTTGTATACCCGCATTACGGTAAAATGCGAAAGAGATAAAGTTAAAAGGTGCATTGCATTGGTTGCATTCACATGAGCGTGAAGGCTTTACTCGTGCATTGTTTATCTTGGATTATTGATGCTATGAATGTTAACTTGCTTAGCCTTGTTGGTACTTCTTTGAGTCTTTGGGCTCACTCTTGCTTTGATGTGTTTTAGGTACAACCTGGCAAGACTGACATGCATGGGAGGGAGTAGATGAATTGGAAAGCACGCACTACCTCACAACATTAAAGCAATTGTCATTTAGCTTCATATAAGAATAAATAGACTGCTGAGAAATACCCATGGTTGTTTTATGATTCTGATTATGGTTGTGAGAATAGTGTTAATTTGATTACATTCATATGATTATCTCTTATGCATGAGTGAATTGGATTATGAAACTATTGTTAAATGTTATGTTTACCTGTTAGAAGCTATGGATAGTTTGAGTTTCAGGTTAACTGTAATAATGAGAATAGAAAGTTTTGGTTATGTTTATGATATTATTCTACACGCTTGAATGAACCTGATTATGATTATATTGATAAATGCCTTGATCAATTGTTGGAACCTCGGTATAAGCGACTATACAAAGGAGGTTTTGTCGAGATTTCGTAATTGGTCTTAGTTTAGCTTAGTTTAATTTAATTTTAGTAGCATTCCGGACTCAATGTTGAGTCAGTGTTGTTCTGATTGGTATCGAGCGGTCAGAGGTCCGTGGTGACTAGATATATATAAAAAAATTGCTAATGTTAATCAACTTAAAAGTTTGACACATCGAGCACGATGGGATGGGGATGGGTCAATCTTTGCATTTACGTTCCGTTATATCGTTTTGATTATTGCTGATATGAATTGAGTTTGGCTGCTTATTAATTAATTATTATGATTATTATGAGTGGGATTAGTCGTTGTTGAGAGGTTAAGGTCGTGGTTGTGACCCTGGGCTTTACCAGGTTACACCACCGTTCATGGAGTGGGTATAGAGAAGTGCTACCCCGGATATCTTAGTACAGGTGTCGATAGCGAGAATCTTTAGAAGAGTTGCTCTCTTCCCTGAATTTGAATTTGGTCAACTCTTAACCGGTTGCGATTGATGGGTTTCTTTGAAATGTTTGGTGTGTTTCCTTTGGCTTATTTTGCCCCGTAAATCAATTATTGTTTTTCCCAGCCGTTGAGTTATTCTCGCGATTGGTGAAGTTTGCTAATTGTCAAGATTGACTTTTGTAGGGGAGTTTTGTTTTTCTTATTGGAAAGCTTGACCTATTTTATTCGCTTGATGTTTTTGGTTAATGAAAGTTTCTTTTGTAAGTCCTTTAGTTCATGAAGGCTTTGACTCAACGTATCTCTTTTGGGTATTTTGAGCGTTGAATATTAATGGTTGTGTTATGAGTTTCAAGTTAAGTTCGCAGTTTGTGCATGATCGATCTTAACTAAGGTCCTTATCAAAGAAAGTTGAATAAGTGGAGGTTGTCCTTTAGTGGTTCTTGATGAGTTATGACTATGAGTATGACAATATTTAGTTGGAATCAATGGAGTTGTTAAGAGGTGTGGTATTTTGATGAATTGGTCTGATTGTTAGGATTGTGGAATCAGATAGATTTATTGGATAGCATGGAGTAATGTATCTCTATGGATTAGCTTACCCATTAGTGATGGTTATGTTAAGAATGTGTTTGAACGATGCTTTAGAGGATATCAGATTGGAAATTTTCGTAAACTAGTTACTTGATGATCATACATAATTGCTAGATTAAAAACATGTATATTAGATTAGACGAACGTTGAGGTAGCATGTTGTGAAACCCTGTCGTACAGGCGATGAGATTATTAAATGTTGACTTTGTGTTTACAGATGGTTACACGACTACAAACAGAAGTAGGACCCTATTTGTATACATGATTCATACAATTGACAATTGTTAATGTGATTGGAGCGGTGTGAGTAACACTAATGGTTGAGTGGGTGATTGAGTAAGTGGCCTCTGATAGTGTGCTTTGCGAAAGTATCATTTGATAGTATGAACTAGTTAAAATAGGTTTGTTTCAACCTTGTGGCTTGTGTTTCTTTTGGAGAAATTTATGATGGGATAAGAGGCTATGATGAGTCTCGCTAAGAGTGTATTGTTACATTACTAGTGTGATTGTCGAAGGGATTATGATGATAATATTGAATGTTTTGTATAAAGGATTTGGATCGCCGCACGATGTTAATTAATTGAATATGTTTCTAGTTCGCATTTGTGATCTTTCGGACCTCATGTTGATGTGATAGCTGAATTTGTTTAGAGCAAAGTGACGTGTTGAGAGGTTTTATTAGTTCCTAAGTGGAATAGGTGTTGTGATCTTCAAATACTCTTTGTCGGAAATGCCATGGTGATGCTATAACCAACGAAAATCGAGTAAAGTGGAAGTATTTGAGATTTAAGTAAAGTTTCATAACTTGAGAATATTGAAGTTTGTCTAAAATTTTGTTCTTGCCCATAAGAGTTTTCCGGATTCTAAAAGCGTGTTTTTTTTCTAAATCGAGGTTTGATATTCTCTCGATTGTGGACGCGCCCTCAACTTTGATCATATCTTTTGGTTTTGAAACGATTTTATCGATTGTTTCTCTTGATCTTGTAACTACTGTAAGTGGTAACGTTTTCTTTTGAGTGAAACTTATTTCTATTTGCCTCTTCTTCTAAGAAAGGGTTAACCGATCTGTATTGTAAAGTCTCGTAGGTGGTGTCTTGGCATCTAGATAGTGGTGGTCTAGTAGATGGTTTGATGAACCGTTAGGTGTCAAGTCGTCTGAGAGGCTTGGAGTAATAAATCGATTTATTGGAATAATCCTTGGAGAGGAATTGAGTTGAAAAGAATATTTGTCTTTGGAGCTAATGATTTCGTTGTCGCAACTAGTAGGACCTATAACAAGTTGTAGTCCAAGATTTGGTGTTCTTTTGACCGAGCATTGGAATTAGTAAGTATGGAAATCTGGATCAATTTATTAGAGTATCGCAATTTTGTAGTATTGCGAGGCTATGAAAGTTATTCTTGATGATGTGGTTTAATGAGAGTGGGGTTACAAAGTAATCAAATCGCCATGTTAATTAATGGGATAATGGAAAATATTGAGTAACGTCAAGAGTGATTTGGCTTTAAATGAGTAACCTTCGAGGGTTATAATCTTTGTAAAGGTAAACTGGTCAAGAAAATATTTTCATGATGATGTTAATGAGAGAGTATGTTGGAATTATGGGATTTTACTGGATTTAACTGAGGATTTCCTATCTTTATATGAGAAGTTCGTTGTAGGAATCTTGGAGTTTAATTTGGGCTTTGCAATTTTATGCTAGGACTTGGGGCACCCAATGATTATGTGTAGAGGAGGTAGATTAAGGGTGGGTTTGAGCAGTGAGATAATCATTGATAGAGCTCTTTTAGAGAAAGTATATGACTGTGAGAGTGTGAATTCCAAGTTGTTTATTTCTAAAACATTGAGGAGATGTGATTGCGTGTGTAATCTATTTTGAGATGCATTGGAAGTCATTTGTCAAATTAATCATGTAGATAGAGGAGTTGTTGAGATAAAGTTTGGTGGCGTCGATAGAGCCTTTATACGAATTGTGGATGATGTATTTCAACTTGAGTGTAACATTGAGAATGTAAAGTTAAGAAAGATGAGTTAGTGTGTTTTGTGATGAATCAAACTCCAAAGTGAGAGAGATTTTATTCTTAAAAGAGATCTGAGAATTTGATACTTCCTCAAAGGAGTGAATTGTTTCCTCGATTCTCGCTTGAGTTTTGTGTTGTTGACCAATATCTTTCGTAAGTTGAGTTTGACTCGATTTTGGTATATATGATTCTTATCGGTTCAGAAAGAATAAAAGAAATGATGGATTTGGTTAATCGAGTGGTTTCTCTTTTAGCGATCGTGGTGTTTATTTGCAAATTTTCTAATTGAAGGTGGAAAGATTTTCGTGTTAAATCATCGATTTTGAATTTGACTCCTTTTAGTACCGAGTTGGTAACGTTTGGTTGCGTTGAGAGTTCTTCATTTTCGTTGAGCTTTCTTTGGTAAAAGAGTGTGTTTAGGAAGAGTATTGTTGTTGTGTGTTTGGTTAAAGGAGGTGATTTTTGCTTTAGTGAGGAGTATAATTGAGCGGTGGAACACGAGTTCGTGTTCTATGTGCATGTCGTGTGGTTCGGTATCTTTGGGAGGTTTAACCCAAGATACATTGGGTTGTTTTAAGCTAGTTGGCGATCGCCAGACTGTCTCGAGTTCGTGCGCGAGTACGTAACGCCTTGTATGTTCGGTGTTGAGTGAATACCGAGATCCGAGTTTGAGGTTTCGATTGCACCGTTAACCATCGAGTGAGGTCTTACCTCGAGTCTTGTCCGTGAGTGTACGGAATGTCGAGTGGAGCGTTAGTACGCACGCGTCGATTTACGCCTTGGTGTTGTGGTCTCTTCGTTGGAGAGAGGTCACTTGAGAGTTGAAGTCTCACGTGAGCGAGTTTAGTAAGAGTTGATCGCATTGGTATCTCGTTGTTAAGTTCTAGTCGTGGTTTTCTTTCGAAGATTGGCGTTTAGATTCGGGTCGAATCTCGTTAAGGGGTAGAATGTAATATCCCGAAAGTGAGTTAAGGTTTGAATCGAGGAAGATTAATTTTATTTGGGAGAGATCGATTAATCGGGAAGGATCAAACGGAACGTCGGGAGGGACTAATTGATATGTTGTCGTGCTGCAGTTTTAGAGGGGCAAAGAGCAATTTTACGGCAACTTGGGCTGGGCCATGGCCCATTAGGGTGGCCGACCAGGGGGCTCCTCCCCAAAACCCTAGCCCTTCCTCCTCCCCTTTCCCCTCCCACTCCAACCGGCCGCCCCTCTCCCCATCTCCCCACCTCTCCACCTCCCTTCCACCCTCCCTTGCGCCTCTCCATCTCCCCACCACCTCCATTGCTGCTGTCCAAGGTGGAGTAGGAGCTCCTTGCACCGGCCAAGGAGGAAGAAGAAGGAGAAAAGAAGAGAAAGAAGGGAAGAAGAGAAGGGAAGAAGAGGGAGAAGAAGGGATCCGCAGCGGATTCGTGGTGGTCTTCATCCCGCTGTGTGCTCTCTTCGTTTCGGCAAGGGTAACCCGTGGTTCTTTGTTTTAGGTCGTTTTCTAGTTGTCTAATTTTCGGGTGCCAGTTCGTCGTTATTCTGCAGCAGGGAAGTTTGTCGGTTTTGATTAAGTTAGAGGAAGATTTGGGTCTGGGTGTCTCCTAGAAAGTTGTAGCTATCGTAGTTACCTTTCATTGCCGACAAGAATCAAGTCATTTGGACTTCGGTAGCCAAAGTTATGAATTTATTAGTACTTTTGTGTTTCTGGAGAGAAGCAGATTTGCTAGTGTTAGTTAACCTGATAGAAGCGCGTATTTAGAGGGTTTCCAGAGGGCTCACCATAACGAAAATGAGGCTACTCCTCTTAGCTTTGAGGAAAACTAAAGATCACTGAATTTGGACGAACGTAGAGAAAGTTATGATAGTTTCTTTGTCGCTGTCCAGAAACCCGACGTGAAATATTTGCTCTGATTAAATAGATTGGTAGGTCTGGTAGATGGCCGAATCAGAGGGTCTCCCCAACTAAGTTTATTTAGACATTTCAATTACCTTTTCAGATTGTCCAAGATCATCCTATTTGGACTCCTGAGCAGAGAGTTATGAATTTTGAAGTCCGCTGTCTGCAGTGACCGATCGCTAGAAATTAGAAAAGTTAGAATTCATAAGAGGTTAGCGATTTCGATTGTGATGTTATGTATGATTTTGGTCCAGTATGCTAGTCTTAGTTTGGGGTTGTCTTCTTGTCAGGTGGCAGCGAGATCCCAAGGGCAGCACCCACTTCGTCGCCGTTGCTGCACGGTTGAGGCAAGTATTCGGGTTATAGCGTATTTTCGGTTGTATGATATGATTGTGGTGATTGCTTGTTGTAGCCTTGCACGAATGTTAGCGTAATGAGTTTTCCTTTATCTTGATGAATGCAAGCTATGGTTAATGTTTCCTTGAGCGTTGCTAAATCTTACATGTTGTTATGTACATGTTAAATTCGTGTATATGAAAGACGTGGGCATGGAGCAATTGCATGTTCCAATCGTGTTGGAGACATGGTCATACATGCATGTTTTTGATATATGATAGCTAAGTAAGGTTCTTTGGCATGATGTTTATATTGAGATTGGTGAATGCTCCAAGTATGATTATGCTCTATTTATGTCCGATGTTATTGTACTTGGTATATTAATGATGAATAGATGTTGTGCATGTGCATATTGAGATCATGCTCAAGATTGGTCACGTGGTGACCAAGCATGCACATTACGTTGAGGTCCCCGTCATGTATTGACGGTTGAGGTCCCCACATTGGTGCAATGTGGGCTATGAGCAAGAGGTCCCCATCATTCGGATGATGGGCAAAGGTCCTATACATGTGGTGTATAGGCTTTTGGTCCCTGTGCGGAGGGCACGTGCAAGGGTATACAATGACGGTTGTATACCCGCATTACTGTAAAATGCGAAAGAGATAAAGTTAAAAGGTGCATTGCATTGGTTGCATTCACATGAGCGTGAAGGCTTTACTCGTGCATTGTTTATCTTGGATTATTGATGCTATGAATGTTAACTTGCTTAGCCTTGTTGGTACTTGCTGAGTCTTTGGGCTCACTCTTGCTTTGATGTGTTTTAGGTACAATGGCAAGACTGACATGCATGGGAGGAGTAGATGAATTGGAAAGCACGCACTACCTCACAACATTAAAGCAATTGTCATTTAGCTTCATATAAGAATAAATAGATCACTGAGAAATACCCATGGTTGTTTTATGATTCGATTATGGTTGTGAGAATAGTGTTAATTTGATTACATTCATATGATTATCTCTTATGCATGAGTGAATTGGATTATGAAACTATTGTTAAATGTTATGTTTACTGTTAGAAGCTATGGATAGTTTGAGTTTCAAAGTTAAGCTGTAATAATGAGAATAGAAAGTTTTGGTTATGTTTATGATATTATTCTACACGCTTGAATGAACTCGATTATGATTATATTGATAAATGCCTTGATCAATTGTTGGAACCTCGGTATAGCGACTATACAAAGGAGGTTTTGTGAGATTTTGTAATTGGTCTTAGTTTAGCTTAGTTTAATTTAATTTTAGTAGCATTCCGCACTCAATGTTGAGTGGGGTGTTACGACCTTTCGTCTCCTCACGCCAATGACACTATGCGCTTTCTTGAAGCTTTTCCAAATCCAACCCTCCCTTTTGTGAGAAAAGATGGCTAAGATCATCTCTGAGTGGGCTGAATCGGAAATGGATACATCGAAGATGAACGCATTGGTCGCTGCCGAGAAGATTTCCGAGAAGGTTCTCGTAAAATGGATTTTAGCAGCTGGACAACACTAGTCGTTGGGGGAGGATAGTCAAATCCCCGTCTTCTAGGCATATTGTGAGTGCGGTCTCCGATTGCGTGCTCACCCTTTCCTCACACTCGTGCTCAAGCACTTTGGGGTGGAATTAGTAAACCTTGGTCCTAATTCCATCACAATACTAGGTGTATTCGTGTATCTGTGTGAGGCATACCTGGGGATTCTGCCTGACCTTGAGCTTTTCCAGTACTGCTACGGGATGGCTCGACAAGCCAGAATTGCTAGGAGTTGCGGTCTGAAGCTCCACGACGAGAAGTCGAAGGAGTATATTCAAATGTTCACCCGGTCCTCGTGGCCAGGGTGGAAGAAGAAATGGTTCTATTGGGAAGTCACCGAGGAAGACAGCCTTTCATTTATCGGAAATGTCGTTAAGAGGATTTCTTCCTAGTATTTGACTCCTAAAGAACTTGACCGGATCGCGCCCTATATTCAAGTTATCAAAGACTTGAAGGTGGAGGGGCTCACTGGATGGCACGTGGTGAAGGACTTCATCACGCGCCGCATTAGCCCCCTGAAGAAACGAGTTCCTCCTTTGTGGAGGTACTCGGGGAAAGAGGACCCGACCAGGGACTACAAGGATGGTAAGTGGAATGCTCACTTTTTGACTCTGGTCTTGGTTAATCCTAATCTGGTCTGTTGACTGTGCTACTTGTCCATACAGATCTTCCATAGGCGGAGATTGACACTGCATCATGCTCATCTGTGAGAAGAGTCCGTCAAGTGTAGCTACTCCCTAGATTCTGGCGGTTTTGACCACAGAGGAAAAGGTGGAGCGCCTAAAGGTAATTGAAAATCGACTTTGTCTTTAGGCCTTTATGGTCGTAAAAGATTTACAACAATAGGATTTGTCATAGAAAAACTTATGACTATGGGCTGGTCGTAGAAGAACCTACGACCAGTGAGTGATCGTAGAAAAACTTACAACCACTTTCTGTAATATTTTCTTTTCCTGATCTCATCATAAAGTAGGCATGGAAGACCGCCAAGACGATGCGGAAGTCGCATTGGTGGTCATTGGGGCGACGGCGCAAGCGGAGCCAACAAAAGCTTCTCCAACTAAAAGGCATCGATTTTCAAAGGTCGGTGACAAAGGTGGCGTGAGTTCGACTCCTTCTGCTCCCTTTGCTCAATTCACTGCGGACATGAAGGCAGCAGCGAGGTTAAAAGCAGAGGAAGTTGCCTTTGCCCTTAAGCGCAAAACCCCCAAGGCCAAGGTACCCTTCTATTATGACAACAAGACTGTCGCAGTTTCAGCTTCTTGTGACTTTATAAGGCAGCTAGGAAAGGAGAACTGGAAGAGCTTCGTGCCTTTTGTGAAGGAAACTGCTGCTCCAGCAGAACCTGAGGTCGAGGAGCAGTGCTCTTGAGGTGGTCGAGACAGATCTCAGCCATTCAGGAGTCGAGGGTCACGGCGGTGACTCCGCTCTCAAATTGGATCTCGACCAACCGTAGTCGAGAGGAAGTCCAGGAAACTTTCCGTTGGGAAGGTTGCTCCTAAGTTCTGGGTTAGGTCCAGTACGCAGAGGTACGTGAAAAACAAAAGCGTAAGAACAACATTTACCCTTTGTTTTTCACAAGTTAACTTGCTCTTTTGTTTCATGATCTTAGCCCAACTCCTTCAGCCTTCGTGGATGCTTCTATTGAGAAGCCCGCTGTTACTTCTTCAGCCACTGAAGGTGCGACAGCGGCGGTAGCTGAAGTTCTAGCTACCATTCCCATGGTGGAAGAAGTCGTCGCTGCTGAAGTCGCTACGACTATCGAGGCAGTCGTAGGGATGGAGGTGGAGAGAGGGAGGTCACGAGGAAGACGCTAGGAGTAGGTGGTAGTGAGAGCTCCGACCACCGTGCCAGTAAGGAGGTTGTCGAGGACATTCCTTCTGGTCCTCTAGGCGGTGCTACCATCACTAAATCAGAGGAAGAAGAGTTTTTAACTTCTGCTCTGACTTCTTCGGCCCTGCTTCTATCGTAAGATCTTTCGCCTATAGATCTCGCGACCGAGTCCCTCACCCTAGCAGCATTCCCAATTGTTGGGATGTGTTCGATGACGAACGTCTCGAAGGGGTTTGGTGGAAATGAGTCGAGGAGATGGATGGGTTGAAAGATCCGTTACGCATAGTCTCCATGTTTACTTGGTCAAGCATGAATGTAAGTATCTATCCATACCCACAAGTATAGTTTTATCCTTGTTTCTTATTGCCTTTCTTTCCCACAGAAAGCTCTGGAACAAGTTGCTACGGTTTGCGAGTACAACCGGCAACTTGTCAAGTTACCGCAAGAAAAAGCAGTACTCTGAGAGGGGCAAAGAGGTGGTGAGTAACTGACACTCATAATCATTTTACAAATCGGCTACTTGTTCAGTACTCGGGACGGGCTTGTCGTAGAAAATCTTACAACATGGTACTAATCGTAGAAAAACTTACGATTACGCGTCAGTCGCAGAAATACTTACGACTGCTTGCCTCTTTATTCATGTCTACCCTTAACTTTTTCAGGTTTAAGAGTGACGAAAAGACCTTAGCCGATTCGCTCGACGTCGAAAAAGCCGAGACAAAAAAGTTAAGGAATGAGATCACCAACCTTCTGAAGAAGCTTCAGGAGGTCAACTTTGTAACTCAAGAGTTACAGAAAAAATAAACAGTACGTCTTTGGGGTTACGACTACTTATAATCTTGATTTTCACCTTCCTAGCTTCTCATTCTTTTTCAGAAAAAGAAGTCGAGACCAAGGCCCTTCAGCCTAAGTGGGGACTCTTGCATCGAGGTTCAAGAAAAACCTTGGTCGCCCATGAGATCACCCGCATCGCAAAGATAAAGATCAAGAAATTGAGAAATTAGATTCTCAATTAGCGGGTAAGTAATCCTTTACCTGCTATTAGATTATTTTTCTTCTTCTCGTGGAATCATTTTATCTAACTAACCTTACTCTTTTCAGAGAGATTAGTTGAAATAAAACAACTCCATGAGGCTTCGACTTGCACCCAGGAGGAGATGAAGTCGATGAAGATCAATCTTCAAGACAACATTTCGCTTTTGAATAATGTTCTCGATGGGCTTCATGCTGAAAAGGTCACACCTCGTGACAACACGATCGCTGCTCATACGAGTGCCATTGGGAGCAAGTCGGCACCTTGCAAGAGTTGGTGACTACTCAAGACCAACCGAATGACTCGATAAAGGAAGCGGTCAAAGGGGCTGTGAGCTTTGTTTTAGCAAAGCTTAAAGCCCATGACCCCAACCTTAACCCTCATTCAGTTGAAGCCGACTTCGACTGCACCGAAGCCGAAGCAGAACGGTTAATCAAGGATATGCAGTCGGTTGGTGAGAAGATTGCGGAGGAGATGCAAATAGAATCTCCTTCGTCAGAGTAGTCTGTAATAGGGACCTATAAAGACAAGCTTTTTGGTGATGTATAAATATATGATATTTTTCTTTTTCCTGCAAATCATCTCATAGAGTGGTTAGTAACTCGTAAGATAGTGAAAGGAAAAAGGAATTAGACGAGATATCTGAAATTCCTCCTTCCTTCTTGCTTTTTCCTGCAAATCATCTTGTAGAGTAGTTAATAACTCGTAAGATAACGACTTAGAAAAAGAAACCAAGACTAAGAATCGAAGTCATGTTTATAACTTTATTCTAGCCCCCGACTATTTGCTTAGTTTATTTTAATAAACTAAGGAAATAGTAAAGAAAGGGTTTCCGAAAACAGAGAGGTTTGTTCGACTTATAGCTTTCGTTTCTCGATTATCTTGCACTAGTCGAAAGAGCGGAAACTAATCGACGCTAGGAAGTTCCTTCTAGTGGGCAGGACCACGTGTAGAAAGGAAAGGATTCGACTAGGTGATGTTACCATCTCCGACCGGATTAATCAAATCAATAACGACAACTTGAGTAAAACAAACATCTAGAGGACCTTAAAAAATTCATTCGACCTTTTTTAATGTACCCGATAACTTTGTCCTAGCAACAAAAGTAGGAAACGGGACGACGCTAGAAAGTTCCTTCTAGTGGGCAGGACCATGTGCAGAGAGGAGAAGCTTCGACTAGGTGTGTTTCTTCCTTCGACCAGTTAAAACTGACCAAGTTTACCAAAAGCAGTCGAACAAATCTCAAAAGTGCGCTCTTCTTAGAGTATTTTTCAAAATGAATAAATAAACTAAGGTGATATGAGATTGCTTAAAAACTTTTCGACCATGCTTCTGAGCCCAAAAAACTTTGTATTGGCAGCAAAAGTCAGGAACAAGGCGATACTAGGAAGCTCCTTCTAGCGGGCAAGACCACATGCAGAGAAGAGAGACTTGACTAGTTGTTGTGTCCTTTCTCCCACCAAAGGTAAAGCGAGAAAATGAGCGTATAAAAATGGTCAAAAAATCACGGAAGCAAAACTCAAAGAAAGACAATAAAGATAGAAATAACCTGATACTTTATTGTCGTGGAGGTTTGTTGCACATAAAATTTGCGTAACTGGTCGATGTTCCAAGAGTTTGAGAGAACATGGCCATCTGTCGGGACCCAAAAATACAATTCTGGACTCTCTGTGTATACTGCACTAGTCCAGGATCACGCTAGTGCACACAGTGGCAATATCGATGAAAAATCATTTCCATATACAAAGATGCCTATAAATAGGCAAATAAAAACAAATATCAGAGTAAAAACCTTAAGGTCAAAACTTACAATTAATGCCTCAGAAGGCGAATAGCTCAATGAAGCTGCAACGGAACGAAACGGAATAACTCAGTGAAGCCCATCCATATGCCCACAGCAATCTACCAAAAGCGCGACCTAGTTCTTCTCGATCCTTGAAGTAGACCTTGTTGACCGACGATTCCTCCATTTTTGTAGGTTTGGGCGCAAGTTTTACAACAAGTGTGAGTACACAACCGTACTCGCAAGTCATACCACAGAATGCAATGTATAGATGCAGGCTTATTCCAAAGGAAATGGCTTCTGTGGTTATTTTGCAGAAATGCAACATTTGCAATTGAATACAAATAATAGATTGAAAGCATAATTCAAAACAAATAGACAATATTAATTTAACAATTGTTTTCACAAAGACACATAGCCTAATCAAATTTTTTCACACAGCCATATGACTTAAATCATACAGCACACAGTTTTACACAAAGTTCCATAGTCACTTAGTCATAGTTCATATTTGCAACTTTCATGAGATGTGAGACTCGTAGCATGGCTAAGCAATTGTACTCGCATCTAACCAACTCACGTTGGTGCTATAATATTACCAACTAATAACCAATCTAGGGTGACAAGGAATTATGACATACAAGGCCAAGGTGTGATAACAATTTGGATAATAACTATGCCCAAGGCATTTAAATAAATAATTAAAGTAGAATGCAATAATTTAACACAAAGTAATTTGAAAACTGGGTTCAAGATGATCAAAGGTATGACTTGCCTTGCTATAGCAATGATGTTCTCATTTTATCTTCAATCTTCTACTTACTTGATCTTCAGCTCCTTCGAACGATTCCGGGACTTCGGCGTCTAACGAGAAAGAAAGCGCAAAACAAAACTAAATTTAAAAAGATAAATCAAATAAACTTCAAATTGAAATTGAACGGTACTGGAAGGTAGATATTGAATTTAGATGAATTTAGAAACTTGAATGGGTTCAATCGGAATTCGGATGAAGAAGATATGACTCTCGGGAGATTGGAATTCACATGAAATGATGAAAAAGCTCTACGGAATATTCTCAGAATATTCTATTCCGAAAATATTAGAAAAAGAATAAGTGTATGATAGGTGGGACCGACTGGTATTTATGAATTTTTAGAATTAAAATAATTCCAGAAATAAGGTAGAGAGAGTGACAAGTGGGACCAATAAGATAAATGACTTTTCAAGAATTAAATTAATTCCCGAAAATAGAATTAGGCGTTGACATGTGGGCCACTGGTCTATGGACCAGATCCACAGAGATATGCTAGTCCACGGTGGACCAAGCTCATGAACAAGGGTTGACCAAGAGTTGACTGACATGCGGGACCTGCATGTAAGTGAGATAAAATAAATATGGTGTTTAATTGGGTGGATGACATGTGGGGACCACATGTAAGATATATATATATATATACATATATATATATATATATATATATATATATATATATATATATATATATATATATATATATATATATATATATATACATATATATATGTATATATATATATATACATATATATATATATATATATATATACATATATGTATATATGGATGGCAAAGGTCCACATGGAAGTGAGAGAGATATAGGTAGTATGGCTTGAATTGTTTGGATGACAAGTGGGACCGAATAGGAGAAAGAAAAGGTGTTGACCACGTTGACCAAGTCAATAGAATAGAAGAAAGAGCATAGGTTCTGTTGTTGAAGAAAGAACAGGAAGTCGCTACATGCCGATTTCGTAAACAAGGTGGTGACGGTGAACGGAGGCGAACCAACTTCGCGAAGGGCAAAACGGAAATGAAATGACGAGCGGAGATGATGACGCAATCCGGACATCGAGATTTTGCTCCATGCGACGGCAATGACGCCAAGAACGCCGACGACGGCGGCCTCACAGGCGTGTAACACTCCGGTGATGCTCTGCGAAAAGGAGGTGAGCACGGCGTAGAACGCGCGACGCGAACTCAAAGGTGGTGGAGTTGAAGGCAGGATCAACGGTTGCGAGTAATTGGCCGAGAAGGACGACGAACAAGAGGTGAGAGAACGTCCGATTCTCGCGCACGGTGGATGAAACTTGAATCTACAAGAGAGGAAAGATAGGTATTGACGAGGGCACAAGATGACGCGATCGGATTTTGGAGAAACTCACCGAGTAAGCGAGGAACGCGATGAACACGCTTCGCTTTAGGGCTTGACATGGCCGAAGGTGCTCCGGTGATCTTCGCGAAGAGGAAGGAACCATGACGTAGAACGCGACGACGCGAAGCCAACGCCGCAGACGGTTCGGCGAGGACGCCGGATGAAGGCGCAGTCACGGAGAAGAACTTCGTTGGAGCTCGGTTTTCGGAGATTGCGACGAAACTAGATCGGTTTGGAGGAAACCAATTTAGGGATTGGAAGAGGATCAACACGACGCGTGAGCGCAAACGCTCACTTTATATGCACCGTAGAGGAAGATATGGAATTTGGAAAATTTATTTGGCTCACGTATAGGGAACGGACTCGGTGCTGCGTTCGGTTGGAAACGATGATGAACAGTGTTTCGCGATTACTGTAGCATGTGGGTAGGAGAGAGAAAACAGCAGATTTCCGGAATTAAAAGAAATCCCAAAAATCACGGAGACCAAATAAAATAGCAAACAAATCCAGAAAAATCTCAGAAAATACCCAAAAATTCCTTGGAACACAAGGAAGCCAAATAACACAAGTTTTTATTTAATTAATGTTTAGATTAGTCAAATGAAATATTTTTAATTTAGAAAATTCCCAATTAAGCTTTATTAATTCAAATAAAATTGGTGAAATTTTCCAGGGACCTAAACTACTCAAAAGATTTTTGAAAAGCCAAATTTTGGGACGTTACAAACCTCCCCCCTTAAAGGAATCTCGTCCCCGAGATTCAGGCTGGCTATAGAATAGGATCAGGAACTCAGCCTTCGGGTTCACTTCTTGCTTTCAAATCGCTTTGACTTTGACAGAATCGCTCTTCTGACCACTTACAGAACAACGCCTTGCTTCTCGCTGAACTTCTTACTTCACTGAAAACTTGACAGACTGGCTCTTGGCTGGAAGGCATCTTGAAACTCGATTGCTTCTACCAGGCTGCTTGATCGGTGCTTGAAGGCACTTCTGGAGTGGAGGAAATCTTACTGTTAACTGGCAACTCGGGTTAGCAAACTATCTCTTCTTCCGTACTTCGAAATCTGAGCTAACTGACACATTTCTGTCACTTCTTTCATACAATTCTTAGCATAGAACCTCAACATGTATTCTGAAGATAAACATGGCTGTGAAGGTGATAATCTGTATAATCTGCATAGCTTTTCTTCTTGAACACTGCTACTTAAATTCCATTTAAGGTTAAGGACCCTTGGTCTTCCGCTTCATGATTAATGCAACATCTATATACTTTGTAATTTGATCTACACCTAGCTAAGCGATGACTTACACGATCAACCACTGTGAACTTCAGAGGGTGACAACTGCGACTGTCTGACATCTGGGTTGTAGGGAAACTCTGCACATAACACTTACTTGCTCGACTTGGTACTCTGAGATAAGGCACAACTCATTAATCTTTTCAGTCTGTCTATTGATTCAGGGTGATACACAATACTGAACTGAAATGACCATCCAGGCTTCATACAGACTCTATAGCCAAAACAAGATAAGTTAGGATCCTTGGTCTGACACTAACTTCTCTGACACGACATGCAAATTGACCATCTCTATAGATCTAATACTGCACCCATGCTGACAAATACCATCTCTGTCGTATACAACCTCTATTGTATACCACTCTGCTAGACGGTCTCCAGGCTAGATGATCTTGACAGGCAGGAAGCGGCAAACTTCTGTCAAATGATCAACGATCACCTTTCAAGAAGTTACATCCCAATTGGGTCCTGGGAGATCCCTTATCTGAATTCTCAGGGATAGAAGTACTCTGGCTGGCCTCCAATATTTTAGCTGACTTTCTGACATACCAAACACATGGTAACCCATTCTGTGATATTTCACTTTATTTTGGATCATCACAATGCAACTTTGAGATCTTTGTACACCTTGGTACTTTCAAAGAAAGTAGAATGCTTACACTCAAATGTTGGTTTGAGCATCAACTACTTGAGTTTCTTCTCATTAGATATGCAAATATACTCATTGATCCATGGATCATTCTGTTCGCCTTCAGCGGGTTCTCACACTTTCCTTTGCTTTACGTGAGGACGAATTTTCTTGACAAAACTATCATTTCATTGTCTAGTCAACACTGATTTCTAGCATCGGTTCGAACTCTGGGGTTCAGCAAATGTCCTCTTGTAACTGACTCCAAACTCAACTTCGGACTTTCACACGTAACTTTAGCCGATTGATCAACAGATTCTTACGGTAGCTCTTCTATTTCAAAGTATCTGCCACTGTACTGGTCTGGCCTGAGGGAATGGATTTCAACCTTATGGTTCTCGATCCAATAACCATCTTTGTTGCTCCATGGTAGGAACTTTAAATTACGACTAGGATAATTCATTGCTTGAAACTTTAGTTGTCAGGAAGTGCACGTGAAACTTCTTAACACACAAATTCTTGGTTGTTCCGTGATAAAAGCTATCAAGGCTCTTTCTGGTATCTGGCAATACGAACACTGGAGTTGTGATTAATCTCTTCTAAAATTCTCACTGACTCAGTTTGCTTCTGGCAGTCTGGGCGAACTTTTCTTCTTACAACCGGTGAGGGTTCTTGGCTAACTTGAAACGGTGATCTCATTGGTTTTCAACTAACACTGTCTCGAGATGACTGTTTTACTGGTATTCCACTGACACTTGCTAAGCTGATGGGATTGATTCGACCCTGCGTTTATCTGAGAAAATCATTTGATCTGCTCTATCACTTTTGCAAACTCCTTTGCAACTTTTGCCAATTATCCTTTCTGATGTAATTCCTTTTGGAATTGGCTGATCTTGGGTACCAAGTCAGAGACGAACTTGACTTTGAATACGGTTGCATGTTGCATAGGTCACTTGCAATGACAATTGCATATTCTCTTGCGGATATGGACATTATTCCATGGTTAAATCCTTCAACTATTTACTGTTATTTCATAGCTATGCACAAGACTGACTTGGAATTCAACATCACATTCCATGTTATAGCTCCACGGTCTTCAATCAACATGACTCAATGCCTTGATTACTCAACTTGCAAAGGCAGACTCTTGGAAAGGTATCCAATGATTTAATATCCAACAATTTCTTTTTCTCTGTAACTTGCATGCAAAGATGTCCACATTTTTAGCTCTCCAACAAAGGAAAAGTTACATTGATTCTCTAACTTTCTTGGTAACATCACCGTTCATACGTCTCTTCTTTGACTACTTCGTTGGGCAAACGGATCTTGCTGCGTTACCACCTACTCTGGGAGTTATGATCTGGACTGATATATCTTCCGGCATTCTTGCATCTAGAGTGAGTCACTGGTCCCACTGAGGACACTGGCTGATGTAGTGACCTTTTCCATGATAGTTGTAGCATAGACCTGTCGAATCTTGCGATTTTTCTGACAAGACTATGGCAGAACGACTATTCTGGGGTTCTTCAACCTTCAAGAAGGATAGTCGCTTTGTAGGGCATCTCTTGGCATAGTGGCCTTGCTCACCACATTCAAAACACACTCTTGATGATACTGGCTCGCTTCTCTTTTTAGGTGGGTTGCCAAGGTCAATATCTTGCCTTTGTGATTCTTTAGCTGACATATCTTGTACTGACAATGGTCTGCCTTCTTTTGCTAATGTTCTGACAGTAGCTCGAAAATTTTCACGACGTTATGCGTAAGTCAACCCGAATACATAGGGCACTGGCTCGTACAATGATCATCACTTTCACACAAGAAACATGTGATCTTGCTCATTGGACATTCTCCAACGGAATGGTTTCCTTCGCAACTGAAACAATTGATATTGTGCTCATCGGCACTATAGCCTATTTCTCCACAGTGGGTACATGCACAATCTTTTGACTTATCGGGTTGGCAGCATTTCAACTGACAATGATTGTATGGGATGTAGGATATCGGAATAGCAAGTTTCTCTTGATCACTCTTGCTTGATGTCGCGTGCTGTTGGCGGAAAAGCGCGAGGAACTCTAACCATGTGATGGTCTTCTTGTCCTGATGGACGGCATGAAAGTTTTCCCATCAATCTAATGTAACTCCTTCTAATTGATGAGCAGCATAGAAAACTTTCTCATTATCGTTGCACTGCACAACAATTAACTTTTCTCCTATAGTGCGAATCCCAGATTCTGCATCCTTGAGTATGGTTGATCCTTCAAAAACAGGCGGCTTGGTCCTTAAGAACTTCTCAAGCTCGAACTGAGGGTGCGTCGTTGGGATGACAACGAGTTGTGCACCATGGAAAACAGTAATATTGTCTAATGGTTGCATCGTCACTTGCATGATCTGATTCTGGGCTGCAGGGAACTGGCTCGGGTTCGGATGTGTCACTACTGGCACTGGAGATAGTTGTTGGTCATCGCGCGCCTGCATCGACACTAGCGCGATGCGACGATGACTTGCTTGATTATTCTGATTCATCAAATTGACTAAGGTAGCGGTGGTCTGATTCTGCTGGGTCATCCTGTTGTTCATGTTCTGCATCATCACGTTCATGGATTGAGTCTGAGCTACCAACAATTGTTCCATGACTGGATCTGCTGCTCGTGGTACTGACAACTGTCCAGTGGGATTGACAACATCTGAGCTGGCATAGACTGTCTCGAGATTACTGACAAGGCTGACTTCACTGGGGTTCTCCATCTGCTGGCCGACCAGGGCTTATAGATGAGAGGGAAAAGCACAAGGTAAGGGAAGACAATCTACTAAGGGGAGCAGGTTTAACCCAAAGAACACCAAGGAACACAGAAATAGCCGGAAAGCTATTAAGAAGCATAAAACTCACAGCCAAACTACACCGAAAAAGGAAACAAAGATCTAATCGTCTAGTCGATTAAACTCTAACTTAACTGGGCGACTTGGCTCAACACACGAGAGGAACCCATGCTGATTTATCCTATATGGCTGGTCTAAAGAAAACTCGATCTGATCACGGTCTTCGTCAAACGTTGACTGCTTGCGATCCTTGCAGGCGAAGCTTGGAGAAAGATGGAGGCGACGTATAACTTCTTCTTAGTCTTGAATTATTGTGACGAGCTTGTCTTGAACACTTGGGGAGATGTCAATACGTTGTTGTTGGTTGCATGGTCTTCAAACAGTTGCTCAAAATAGCTCTTGGGCATCCACTAAGATATTTGACATGGATAACGATGACTATAGAAGTTATGAGGAAAGAGAGAGTCCAATTTAATACTCCAAATGGTGACAAAGAATATAGATGAGAAATGAATAGAATGGAGGAGTATTAGAATAGACAAGGTGAGAATAGCACATCATTAAGATTTTCCATTTGTAAAATAAGTTTTGAAGCTTCCTCACAAACGACCATTCTAACTAAGGTCACGACCTACAGTCGATATGGCTCTGATACCACCTCTGTCGGGACCCAAAAATACAATTCTGGACCCTCTGTGTATACTGCACTAGTCTAGGATCACGCTAGTGCACACAGTGGCAACATCGATGAAATATCATTTCCATATACAAAGATGACTAATAAATAGGCAAATAACAGTAAATATCAGAGTAAAGACCTTAAGGTCAAAGCTTACAATTAATACCTCAGAAGGCGAATAGCTCAATGAAGCTGCAGCGGAACGAAACGGAATAACTTCAGTGAAGCCCATCCATATGCCCATAGGCAATCGGCTGGGGTGCGCGACCTAGTTCTTCTCGATCCTTGAAGTAGACCTTGTTGACCGACGATTCCTCCATTTTCGTAGGTTTGGGCGCAAGTTTTACAACAAGCGTGAGTACACAATGCACTGCAAGTCATACCAGAGAATGCAATGTATAGATGCAGCTTATTCCAAAGGAAATGGCTTCGTGGTTATTTTGAAATGCAACATTTGCAATTGAATACAAATAATAGATTGAAAGCATAATTCAAAACAAATAGATAATATTAATTTAACAATTGTTTTCACAAAGACACATAGCCTAATCAAATTCTTTCACACACCATATGACTTAAATCACACACTCCCATTCCCACATTTTATGAAAACTACCCTCGTGTGAAATCCCGAGCATGTCCATCACCATGACGCGCTATTCGAATAGATTGATTTAACACTTTGCAGAGGTTGTACACTTTACCCACAAGATACAACTAGTGTAGCAAGCACCAATCGTAACAAAACAGTTCGGAAACTTCATCTCAAACATTGACATTCCCAGTGTGCTTACAAACCGCTATACCAGCTCACATAGAATTGGTATAACACACACCGCTGGACAGGGAAGACGAATCGTCCCGCGATGCAACCACCAAGTAGTCACACCTCCACCCTATCACACAGCCTAACCTATCCACCTGAACATCAATGCCGAGAATCCATAACTTACTAAGTTAGGCCCGTCCCATACCAGGCTTGTGGTCGTACAGTAAGGCTCAGTTCAATGGCGCACAAAGTTAAGTCCTTAATTGACCAAGGCAAGACTTCCATGTTCTAACTAAGTCACAAAGATATCATTCCCATCACATAGACCACCATGTCACACAGTCTCCACCAATTGCCTCAGTCTAAATCCTTTACCACCCAGTTGGTTTTAGTGCAACACATGCCATCACGAAGTAATAACATACAACACACAGTTTTACACAAAGTTCCATAGTCACTTAGTCATAGTTCATATTTGCAACTTTCATGAGATGTGAGACTCGTAGCATGGCTAAGCAATTGTACTCGCATCTAACCAACCCACGTTGGTGCTATGATATTACCAACTAATAACCAATCTAGGGTGACAAGGAATTATGACATACAAGGCCAAGGTGTGATAACAATTTGGATAATAACTATGCCCAAGGCATTTAAATAAATAATTAAAGTAGAATGCAATAATTTAACACAAAGTAATTTGAAAACTGGGTTCAAGATGATCAAAGGTATGACTTGCCTTGCTATAGCAATGATGTTCTCATTTTATCTTCAATCTTCTACTTACTTGATCTTCAGCTCCTTCGAACGATTCTGGGACTTCGGCGTCAAACGAGAAAGAAAGCGCAAAATAAAACTAAATTTAAAAAGACAAATCAAATAAACTCCAAATTGAAATTGAACGGTACTGGAAAGTAGATATTGAATTTAGATAAATTTAAAAACTTGAATGGGTTCAATCGGAATTCGGATGAAGAAGATATGGCTCTCGAAAGATTGGAATTCACATGAAATGATGAAAAAGCTCTACGGAATATTCTCAGAATATTCTATTCCGAAAATATTAGAAAAAGAATAAGTGTATGATAGGTGGGACCGATTGGTATTTATGAATTTTTAGAATTAAAATAATTCCGAAATAAGGAGAGAGTGACAAGTGGGACCAATAAGATAAAAGGATTTTCAAGAATTAAATTAATTCCGAAAATAGAATTAGGTTGACATGTGGGCCATCGGTCTATGGACCAGTCCACAGAGATATGCTAGTCCACGGTGGACCAAGCTCATGAACAAGGGTTGACTAAGAGTTGGTGACATGCGAGAACTCGCATGTAAGTGAGATAAAATAAATATGGTGTTTAATTGGTGGATGACATGTGGGGACCACATGTAAGATATATATATATACATATATATATATATATATATACATATATATATATATGGATGGCAAAGGGTCCACATGGAAGTGAGAGAGATATAGGTAGTATGGCTTGAATTGTTTGGATGACAAGTGGGACCGAATAGGAGAAAGAAAAGGTGTTGACCACGTTGACCAAGTCAATAGAATAGAAGAAAGAGCATAGGTTACGTTGTTGAAGAAAGAACAGGAAGCTGCTACATGCCGATTTCGTAAACAAGGTGGTGACGGTGAACGGAGGCGAACCAACTTCGCGAAGGCAAACGGAAATGAAATGACGAGCCGGAGATGATGACGCGATCCGGACATCGAGATTTTGCTCCATGCGGCGGCGACGCGAAGAACGCCGACGACGGCGGCCTCACGCGCGTGTAACACTTCCGTGATGCTCGCGAAAAGGGAGTGAGCACGGCGTAGAACGCGCGACGCGAACTCAAAGGTGGTGGAGTTGAAGGCAGGGGATCAACGGTTGCGGAGTAATTGGCCGGAGAAAATTCCCAATTAAGCTTTATTAATTCAAATAAAATTGGTGAAATTTTTCAGGGACCTAAACTACTCAAAAGATTTTTGAAAAGCCAAATTTTGGGACGTTACCCCATCCTCCATTGCAAGTCGTACCGAACCTGGACACGTAACTTTGACCACTGTGTAAGGACCTTCCCACTTGGGGAAAAGTTTATTCCGATTGGACTGGCATTGGATAAGCCTCAATACCAAGTCACCTACAGCAAGGCTACAAGGTTCGACCTTACGATCGTAGTATCTGCGCAGAGCTTGATGGTAGACTGCTGAACGGATTAGAACCTGGTTCCTCTTTTCTTCGAGCAGGTTGATGTCGTCCGCTCGAAGTTGTTCTTGGGCGGAGTCGTTAAATTTTTTGACTCGTGCTGACCTGATCTTTAGTTCTGGTGGAAGCATAGCTTCTGCACCAAAAACTAGAAAGAAAGGTGTTTCTCCTGTTACCCGACTAACAGTCGTACGAATGGCCCATAATACTGAAGGTAATTCTTGTACCCAAGCCCTCGAGCATTTGACGAGCTCGTCGAAGACTCGGGTTTTAATTTCCATCATTATTTGGCCATTCGCTCTTTCGACCGCCCCATTGCTTTGGGGGTGGGCAACTGAAGCTGACGAGGATTAAACTCTCTATGTATTATTTTTAATACATAAAAGACCATACGTCTTTATGGTCGTAATCCCTCAGGTTCACGACCTCATTGGTCATAGAAATTCCAGAGGTTACACAATGGGTACCCTAGTCGGACGAGGCCACATGCCTAACCCCACTGCAGGCGCTCGTATAGAGTATGAACTAATGTTTGGAATTGATCCCATAAATAATCTCTACTGTGTGATGAGTGTAACACGTGCGTAAATTCCATACCACAAGATGTTTCTTACCACGAAACATTGATGAACAACCAAAGATGCGGTTGAGTATCTCGAGAGTATACAACCGCGAGCGGTTGATTCTCCATCAACCGTCATCCGGCTCAGACCGATCGCGGCGCTTCACAATGCACGTCTTCTCCGTATAATCGCCACCCTTCGAGAGCTATTTAAAGATGGAGCATGGATGGAGCAAGGGGAGTGGAAGATCGGACTAAAGCATAGACATTAGATTTGTGTTTTAAGTCTGACATTGTAGCATAACAAGCGGTGTTCTCGATGTAAGCAGAGTAGTTCACCATCTAGTCGAAGGCATTTCTGTAAATTCCGGTTCATATTAATAAAAGAGTAGTCCCATTATCTCCCCAGAATTTCCACATCATTCTCTCCTTTTCTTTCCGTAAGATCGACGTCTTGATCGTCGACAGCTAATAATAATGGAGATGGTACGAGCGGTCAGGCACCAAATGCCAGAGGTAACAGAACTGGTGGACATCCATCAGTTAATTCATCTGGTTCTACCTTAGCCAATCTAAGGGACCAGGCAAGACCGACCAGGAGGTCGGAGGGAATTCAAGCCATCAGACACCTTCTTCTGGCAGAAACCCTTTGAGACCTTCGGTAACGGTACAAAACCTGCAGCGAGTTAGAGATATTTTAAATACTTCTGACCCTACTTTGGCAGACACTCCGAGTTTTGTCCAACTTGTAGGTCAAGTATCAGAAATTATCCAACAGACTATGCAGCACACAGAAGCATATCGGGAACGAAGGCACTCGCAAATTCAGACCATGACTTCATCCCAGCACTCTTCCCGCAGCAGGGGCCAGCATAGTCGTGTTGAAGACTAGTTGATACCAAGACCACCTCGACGATTCCGACCAACAAGTCATGAGGGGAGAAGGCTGTTCCAAGAATCTTCGCCTTTAGTTTGTCGAGAGTAGCAATCGCTTGGACCTGGTGATCTTCGATATCATCTGAATCAAGCAAGCAGTCGGAGGTGTCCTATCAACGTCCACGACCAAATCGGGACACCGGAGCACCAACAATCTAATCTTAGAAACCGGCCTCTGACCGATTATAATCCGGTACCTTTCCAAAGAAGGCGCCATGAAACTATCACAGGTTGTCGAGCCTTCTCCGCAGGGCTCCAGGCTGTGCGTTGGCCAAATAGGTTCCGACCGGCCAATTTGAATAAATTTAATGGGACTCAAAATCCTTTGAAATTTCTCCAAATATACACCACCGCCATCAGAGCCGCTGGTGGTGATGAAAATGTAATGGCTAACTATCTTCCCACGGTATTAGAGCGATCAGCCCGGTCGTGGTTACTCAACCTACCGGTCAGATCAGTGTATACTTGGGAGCAACTTTGCAACCTTCTGATTGCAAATTTTTAGGGTACATACGATCGCCCTGGGAAGGAAGACAATCTCCACCAAATCCGACAAAAATCTAATGAGACTCTCCGGCAGTACATCAAAAGATTTAGCCAGGTTCGTAATTCAATACCAGAGGTTGCAGAATCTTCTGTCATTCAAGCCTTCAAAGCGGGACTAAGAAATCGAAGGTTTACGGGGGATTTAACTATACATCCACCACGAACAACTATCGAGCTTTTTGATATGGCTGACAAGTACGCAACCGCCAGCGAAGCGGTTGAGTGGAACGAGGCCATTGATCGAAAAGATAAAATCCCCCAATTTGGCTTAGATAAGACAGAAAAGATGCAAAAGAAGGCTCTCAAGAAAAAGAGACACCGCAAAACCGATGATAAGGAGGTTCTTGCGGTTCCAGAAAAATTCACCAAGGGAAGAAAAGATTATGCTAGTCATGGCAAGTCTAAAGCCCTAACCAATGAATACAAGAAAAATAAGAAGTGGTGTCCTCTTCACCAGCAAGCAGGACATGACTTGCGTAATTGCCGTGCATGGCAAAAAAAAAGCTCGAAGATTATTATGCACGTAAAGGTCCACTCCCTTCAATACAAGAGCTCGGGGAGACAAGCTCCAAAAAGGACAAGGGCAGTGACGAAGAAATGGAGTAGCAAGAACCTCAGCACACTGTCGACGTGATCTTCGGTGGATCTTCTTCATACGAATCGAGACGTCATCTGAAGGCCTTGGAGCGGGAAGTCAACCTTACCGAACCATCGATCGCAATCAAACCTTCAAGGTTGTCGGAGACAATGATATCCTTCAGCAAAGAAGATTGCCCTATCCCATCGACTCGACCTGGTAGGTTTCCTATTGTCGTTGAGCCTACTATTAATAATTGCAAAGTCAATCCGGTCTTGATATATGGGGGTAGTTCTTTAAATATTTTATTTGCAAGCACATTGGAAGACATGCATATTCCTAAATCCAAGGTAAAACCTGTGAAATATGCCTTCCATGGCATAGTTCCTGGATCTACTGCCAAGCCAATAGGACACTTGTCCCAACTGGTTACGTTCGGGAGGCCCGACAACTTCCGGACAGAAAAGATTTCATTTGATGTGGTGAATTTCGAAACCGCATATAATGCAATCCTTGGTCATCCAGCCTTAGTAAAATTCCTGATAGCCACACATGACGGTTATCAGAGTTTGAAAATGCCGGGACCAAAGGGGGTCATCACGGTTTGAGACGATCAAAAAATAGCCTACGCATGTGATTGAAAATGTTTGGAACTGGTCGACGAACTTCCGACCAGGGGAACTAACACCACTACCATGCAAGTCAAGCACTCGAGACCAAAGATGACACCAAAACCTTCCGACCAGGTAAAAGAGGTACAACTCAACGAGAGCGCTTCTCCAGAGGGTGCCAAGATACTGGTCGAAGTAGAACTCGACCTTAAATTGGAAGAGTTGCTCGTCTCCTTCATCCGAGCAAACTAGTACGTATTCGCTTGGCAAGCGTCCGATATGCCCAGAGTCCCTAGGGAGGTGATCGAGCATAGGCTAGCTTTGTAGCCTAACAAAAAACCGTTCAAGCAGAAGCTGAAGCGTTGTGCACCTGATCGGAGGGAAGCAATCCAGTCAGAGATTGACAGGCTTCTCAAAGCTGGGTTCATTCGTGAGGTCGACCACCCAGAGTGGCTCACCAATCCTGTAATGGTTAGAAAAGCATATGGAAAATGGCGAATGTGTCTCGACTTTACATATCTTAATAAAGCTTGTCCGAAGGATGACTTTGCCCTTCCTCGTATTGATCAACTTGTAGACTCCACTTCCGAGTGTGAGTTATTAAGTTTTTTAGATGCCTACCCAGGGTACCACCAGATTACTATGAGTAAAGAAGATGAAGAGAAAACTTCCTTCATTACTCCATATGGTACTTACTATTATGTATAGACGCCATTTGGTCTCAAAAATGCTGGCGCAACATTCCAAAGGTTGATGCAAAAAAACCTTTAGTTCATAGATAAGTCAGAATCTTGAAGCCTACGTTGATGATTTGGTCGTAAAAAGCATCAATGTCGGTGATCACATTCTAGATTTACAAGAGACTTTCAATAACTTAAGACGACATAACCTTAAGTTAAATCTAGAGAAATGTGTGTTCGGAGTTTCATCTGGAAAGCTTCTCAGGTTCGTGGTTTCAGCTAGGGGCATTGAAGCAAATCCAGTAAAAATCACCACCATCGATCAGATGCGCGCTCCGACCACAAAGAAGGAAGTTCAAAAGCTAACCGGCTATAGGGCAGCGCTAAGTCGTTTCATAGCGCAGTTAAGTGAAAAAGGACTACCTTTCTTTAAGCTTCTCCGGAAATATGGAAGTTTCGAATGGACTAAAGAGGCAAGCAACGCCTTTGAAGAACTTAAACGGTACCTTATGAGTCCCACAATCTTAGTTTCTCTAGGATTGGGAGAGATATTGCTGATTTACGTGGCTGCAATGCAACAAATAGTTAGTGGTGTGCTGGTCATAGAACGTAAGAATGTCCAGCGACCGATATATTATGTAAGCGAAGTCTTACATGGACCAAAGAAAAGATATCCACAGGTACAAAAGTTGCTCTATGGTCTCCTTATGGCATCAAGGAAACTAAAGCATTATTTTAGGGCCCATAAAGTGGTCATACTAACTGGATATCCCCTTGGTCAAGTCCTAGGAAACAGGGAGTCATCAGGGCAAAATGGACGGTTGAGCTTGGGGCGTTTGACCTCTATTTCATCCCACGAACAGAAATCAAGTCCTAGGCAATAGCAGAATTCATTGCCGAATGGACAAACCCTGAACCCACCCAAGGGCCCGAGTACGAACACCACGACGAGTGGATAATGTACTTTGACGGTTCCTTGATGCTCCACGGCTCAGGGGCTGGGGTCGTCTTGATTTCCCCTACTGGCGAACAAATAAAGTACACCATTCAGTTAAACTTTCCCGCTACTAACAATGTGGCAGAATACGAAGGTTTGCTGGCAGGACTTCGAGCAGCTCGTTCGCTCGGGATTCGTGCTCTAGTACCAAGATGTCATCATATCTGGCGGAAGTACGGAAACTCGAAAAGCATTTCTTCGGTTTTCAGATCCAACACATTCCTAGAAAGGAAAACTTTCTGGCAGACCAGTTGGCACGGATGGCTTCTACAAGGACATCCGTCCCGCTCGGAGTTTTTTTAAGAAACTCGATTCACCCTCGGTGGTCGAGCCTTCCGAGGACATAGATGTTCGCAAGAAGGTCGCACACCTCGATTCTGCAAACATGGATGCTCCACAGGTCGATGATGGTTGGCGCCATAATGATCACGGTATAGATTGGATGACATCGATCTACAATTATCTTCAGCATGACCTCATTTCATAAGATGATGTAGAGGCTGATTGTATAGCATGAAAAGCAAAATCATACACTCTTATTGAATGTACCTTGTATAAGCGAGGATCTCTCCGAGTGTTGATGAGATGCATATCTCAATCGGCTGACATTAAGATGCTAATCGAAATTCATGGAGGAGTCTGTGGAGCTCATCATTCCTACAGAACGTTGGTCGGTAAAGCCTTCAGACAAGGATACTACTGGCCAACTTCCCTACATGATGCAAAAGAACTCGTGACGAAGTGCGTCCAATGTCAGTTTCATAGCCGACAAGTACATCAGCCGTCCCAAGCTTTGCAAACAATTTCTCTTTCTTGGCCTTTTGCAACCTGGGGACTAGACATTCTGGGACCTTTCCCAAGAGCACCCAGGGGCTTCGAATTCCTTTTCGTCATGATTGACACGTTCACTAAATGGATTGAAACCGAGCCAGTTGTCAAAACTACAACTGAGGCTGCCAAGAGGTTTCTCACAAAAATGTGATCGCACGATTTGGTGTACCCAGTCGTATAATCACGGATAACGGTACCCAGTTCTCAAGCAGTAATTTTCAAGAATTCTGTGACGACCTAGGTATCAACATACATTACACTTCTGTTGCTCATCCATAGAGTAATGGAGCAGTTGAGCGAGCCAATGGCATCATAATGCAAGGAATCAAACGACGAGTTTTTGACCAGTTAATTACACGGTCAGGGGCTTGGGTTCAAGAACTTCCTTTTGTGTTATGGGCCATTCGTACCACAACTAGTCGTGCGACCGGTGAAACACCATTCTTTTTGGTTTATGGAGCTGAAGCCATGCTTCCTCTAGAACTAAAAATTAGTTCTGCTCGGACTGATTGTTTTACTGAAAATGATCAGCGTGAACGACGACTTGATGACATCAATTTCCTTGAAGAACGACGAAATCAAGCCTTGATATGATCAGCGATCTACCAACAAGCCATGCGTTGGTATTACAGTCGTAAGGTGCAACCTCGCAGCCTAACTGTAGGTGATCTGGTTCTCAGAAAAATTCAGAACCAAATGAGTCACAACAAACTTTCACCCAAGTGGGAAGGTCCATACACTGTGGTCGAAGTCACCCGACCAGGTTCGGTACGATTAGCTATGTCGGACGGGCAAATCTTGTCTAATTCTTGGAATATTGATCAATTGCGTAAGTTCTTTGTATAATTTCTTTTTATTCATTTCATTTCATATTTCAATAAAGATGCATTTCCTTTTCAGATGATACGTATGGTTGTTTATAAGTATTGTTCGTTGCTAATGGTCATATACCATTATTGTTGATGATTGGTCGGAGAAGACACTCATTCTCTCCGATATCTCTTTACAAAAAACCAAGAGGGATCTCCATTACTCATTTGTTATGACTTAATTGTCAGAAATCCAACCGGTCTTAGTCGTGATCATTGCTTCAATGATTCCCACGCACGACCACATACACTTTTCTCAAAGAAACATATGAGTACAAGGAGCACAACTCAGACAATTTATATGGTTTTGTTATTTCAAGAGAATTCAAATATTAATCTTCTATTTCAACATTCTGTTCTACTCTTGTTTGGCTACTGGTCGGGACACGGAAAGCCTCCTAGTCAAAGTCTCTCCTCTCTGCACGTGGTCCTGCCCACTGTAAGGAGCTTCCTAGCGACGGTTCTTTTCTTACGATCCTCGCTGCCAGTCGGACTTGAGCATGAGCACGTTTCGCGAAAAATTTTACAAATCTTCAATTCTTGGGATTCATTACGACCAGTTTTTGAACGATTTATATAAACAAAGATACTTATCTTTTCCTTTTTTGCATACATTTTTTGCATACCTTCTTTTCTTCTCATCAAAGTAAGTCTTGTTATATCTTCATACTATATATGGTATCTCACTATGATTCGATAATGGACAAGATCTAGACTAGTCGAAATCATAAACCGGTTCTGACCACATGATTTCCTAGTGTTCACTAGATCATTTTTTACAAATATTATCAGCACATATACCATGGTCGTAGTTATTGCTCAATTTCTTGGTCTACTGCTTCTTTAGTAAAGTTCATCTACTAATATAAGCAGTCGGGGGCTAGGAAATATATGAGTGTTTAATAACATTGATAAGACAAAACAAGAACTTCGTTGATGATAAAAGGTAAGTTTCATTTACAAAGTCTAAATTTTACATCCATCTACTTGTTAGAACCACCAGACTGGTCGCTGCGTGATGGAGATCCGACTTCCAATTCCTTTGTAACTTTCTCTCCGAGAGGCCTTATTTCCTCGAGAAGTTTTTTTGCTTCATCTTCGGAGCAGTCGAAGTCTTCTTCAATAGCTCCAAGACGGACAGAGGGGTCGGAAGCCTTCAGTTTTACCAAGGCAACACTCACTCCATTCGCAATAGCTTCCTTCATCATCCTGGCATGGTTCATCTTCGAGTTGATGGCCAAGAAAATTGATTCTCTCCGTAGGGTCTTTTAGAATGGGCAGTTGCGTTCCCGACCCGAGGTCGAAAAGCATCTTGTTCAGAGCCTTCACTTTGTCTTCAAGACTCCGATCAAATTTAGCCCCTTGGCCACGCTCAAACTCAAGAGTTTTTTCCGCTCGTTCAAGTGCTTGAGTTTTTTCAGCACGAGTGGATAAAAAGGAGTCAACATACACTTAAAATTGGAGTCATGGAATACTGGTCAAATCTACTACTAGTTACCTTTGATTTTCTCCCCGCAAGAGTCGAAAACCTCCTTTTGTCTGGTCATTGCCTGCGCAATCGACTAGTCTTTATTTTGATTTTCTTCTTTAAGTTTTATTATCATGGTTTCTTTAGCCACGACCTCTTCTTTAATTTTCTCTAAATCTGTCAAATATGGTAAAGAGAGAAAATTGAGTTACAAAGGGAGACAAGATAAAATTCAAGATGACAAGTTAAAAGAGAAAAGTTCTTACTTCTCAAATCGGAGTGTTTTTGCTCCAGATTCTTTATTCGTTGGGTCAGCCCTCCAACCACAGCGTAGTTCTCGACCATATGCTACAAAAATAAGTCCATTTCTTTGATAATTTTTCAAAGAAACTTCAAAAGAAAGAGTTATAAAGATGGTTGTAAAACACCTACCTGAATTGCCACATCATTATATTCGGCAAAAATCATATCTGGACCCATCTCAACTTGATGACCCAATATCTTTCCCCAGGCCTCGTCAAGTTCCTTATCCTCGATAAATCGGGGGGGGGAAAGGGAACTTGTTAGCCTGAGGAGTATTTCCAAGGGGAGGTGGAACCTGTTGGGGATCTCTGGGGATGACTACCTCCGGAGACGGAGTGAGAATCACTAGAGGATCCTGAGCAAATGTCAGTACCGATACCTGCTCGGGGGCTTCTTTAGCCACTTCATCCTCTGTGGTCTTAGCCTGAAGACTGTCCTGATCAGGAACCTCCACGACCACCTCTTCCCTAGGAACTTTTTCTCGAGGGTGTTCTGCCTGAGACGACTGAACACGTAAGATCTATGAAAGAAGAAAGTAAGGAAGATCAAGGTTCCAACATATCAAAAATATTCAAGGTATGTATGTACATGACTTCTTCATTTAGATATACCTGGTCGATTTTTTGAGTTTAACCTTGTAACGCATCGGAGTAAAATCCGTTGCGCTAGCTTTCCTCTTCTTCTCAACCAATTTCACCGGTTCTGAACTGGCAGGGTTGATTAGATCTTGCACATCCACTGATTGAAAATCAGAAGTAATATCCACGACCAGTTTGTCAAGGATAAGGTCCCTGATCGCCAGGTCATTAGGTGTAGATTCGTCGACCTCCAAAACAGTAGCTTCAGTAGCCACTGGCAGGTCCTTAGTGACCTTGCTGGAGTGTACAACAACCGCCTAAATAAATCATCAAAAATAATTAGGCGATGAAAATCATTTGTCAAAATATCATTCATGTTCAGTCACCTACCTCTGGAAGGCTGACTTCCTGTATGGTCGTAGGGGTGGTTGGATCATCAATCGGCTCACATCTTTCAGTGGCCTCGTTGATCTTCAACCCAACCGACTACACATCAAAGAGGATTTATGGTATACCGATCAGAAATAATATGTACGACAAAGAGAAAAAAAAAAGCACAGTTGATAGTCTAACCTTAAGTCTCTCGACCCTCTCTTTGGCGAAAACGACCACTAAGATCCGAGGGAAACTAGCCTTATCGCTAAGCTCTCCGGCAGAGATCATTTTGATCCGGCTTCTAATCTCATCGGAAGATAAAGCTGTAAAGGTAAACAAGAGACTTGAGGATACATAAGTAATCAACTAATATAGAGAAATTGGTAGGAATCACTCAGAGCTTACACTGTTTGGAATCTTTGGTCGTATCACCATGACCAATATACCAGAGCATTGGGTATGCTCGGGCCTTCAAAGGACTAATCCGGCGCACGGAAAAATCCTTCACTACATCCCAGGATGTTAGACCCTTGACACTAAGAAGCTTGATAGCTTCGGCCCATCTTTATATCTTTCCCTCCTTCTCCGTGGAGGAGCACCATCTCGGATTCTCAACCGTCTTCTTACCAAAATAATAAAGGTTGTCTTTCTTCGTGACCGTCATATAGAACCAACTTTTCTTCCATGACGACCACGAAGATTTTGAGTACATGAAGATGTACTCATTAGCTTTTCCATCATAGAGGCACAAGGTGCACTCTCCAGGCGTCCCAGTCGTCTTCCCAGACTTCGTCATCCTGTAGTAGTACTTGAACAGATCCAGATCTACGGGAATTCCCAAGTACGCTTCGCAGAGATAGATGAAGATGCTGAGATTGGCGATCGCATTGGGAGCAAGATTCACCAATTCAACTCCATAATACTCCAAAACTGTAGGAAGGAAGGAGTGAATTGGTAGTCTAAATCTGCATTCAACATATGCAAGAAAAACTGGAATTTTCCATCTTCGTTGCTGAGAATGTTCTCCAACCGCCGACCTCCAAGAAATCAGATTCTTGCCGAAGCGATCCGATCTTCTCAAGCTCTCAAGTTTCTTCTCGCTCAGTTGAAGCCACCGGTTAGTAATTTGGTCCGACATGGTCGAATTTTTGAATGAGGAAAGCAAGGAGGGTTGAAGAATAAGAGGTTGGAGGCAATTTGTCTACTCAGGAGATGAAGAGGAAAAGTAAGAAGTGTAAAAACCAAAAGTCTACTAAGGGGTTTTTATAACTTCAGAATTTCTAACTGCTATCGAGAGTTACCCAAAAGTCCAACGGACAAAAATCTATTTTCCCAACAGACACAAAAACTCTTCGATTCCCAAGGCAAGTTCTCAACTTTAAAATGAATATAGACCGCTTCAAATGTCATTGCATTTAATGAGCGTCTGCCCGATACGACTTCATCGGAAGAGAGGTGTTCACACGACCTATTCATTTAAAGTTCAGGGGCTAGCTGACGAGGATTAAAATCTCCATGTATTATTTTTAATATATAAAAGACCATACGTCTTCATGGTCGTAACCCCTGAGGTTCACGACCTCATTGGTCGTAGAAATTTCAGAGGTTACACAATGGGTACCCTGGTTGGACGAGGCCCTGTGCCTAACCCCCGACTAGAGAACTGCTCGTACAGAGTATGAACTAATGTTTGGAATTGATCCCGGAAATATTCTCTACTGTGTGATGAGTGGAACACGTGCGTATATTCCATAGCACACGATGTTTCTTACCCTGAAACACTGATGAACAACCACCATGCGGTTGAGTATCTCAGTAGTATACAACCACCGAACGGTTGATTCTCCATCAACCGTCATCCAGCTCTGACTAGTCGCGACGCTTCACAACAGACATCTTCTCCAGAAGTAATTGACACCCCTTCGAGAGCTATTTAATGATGGAGCATGGACGGAGCAAGGGGAGTGGAAGATCGGACTAAACCATAGACATTAGATTTGTGTTTTAAGTCTGACATTGTAGCATAACAAACAGTGTTCTCAGTGTAAACAGGAGTAGTTCACCATCTAGTCAGAAGGCATTCCCTGTGAATTCCAGTTCATATTAATTAAAGAGCAATCCCATTATCTCCCCAGAATTTCCACGTCATTCTCTCCTTTTCTTTTCGTAAGATCGAAGTCTTGATCGTCGACAGAAGCATAACACAACTGGGTACCCAACTCGTCGCAAAATTCCTGAAATTTTGCGCTCAAAAATTGCTTGCCATTATCTGTGATGATTCGACTAGGTACCCCAAATCGAGTTATCACGCATCTCATCACGAACCTTTAGCCGCTTAGTTGTTATCCGATCCACGAGTTCGGCTTCTATCCATTTTGTGAATGTGTCAATAGCCACAAAAAGGAATTCGAATCCACCTGGAGCTCTATGTAACGGTCCTAGGATATCGAGACCTTAGGTCGCAAAAGGCCAAGACAGAGGAATTGTTTGTAACGTCTTAGCTGGTTGGTGTATTTGCCAGCTATGGAACTGGCATTGCACATATTTTTTAACCAACTCCTTGACATCGTCGAGGGCTGTTGGACAGAAGAAACCATGTCGAAAGGCCTTACCGAGCAATGTTCTATAGGAAGCGTGAGTCCCACAGATGCCTCCGTGTATGTCGTGAAGGAGTTTTGATCCTTCGCTCTGCGGAATGCATCACATGAGCACCCCTTGAGTGCCTCTTTTGTAGAAGACACCTTCGACCAAAATATACATTTTGGCTTTTCAAGATCATGGATCTGCTTTGAGATCATCGTCGGGTACGGAACCCGTCTGAAGATACTCATAGATGGGAGTCATTCAGGTATCCTCGTACTCTAGAGAGGATGTTTCAATAGGAGGCGTCTCTAATTCTTCAACTAGGGACGGCTTCTAGAGTTGCTCTAGAAAAACTCCTTTTGGTACTATGGATCGGGAAGAAGCTATACGAGCAAGTTGGTCTGTGAGGAAATTATCCTTTCGAGAGATAAATCGTACCTCGAAGCCCAGAAAATGCTTTTCTAACCTTCGGACTTCCGATAAGTACCGAGACATAGTCGGATTAGAGCATTGGTACTCTTTTCTGACTTGATTCATGACTAGTTGAGAGTCTCCTCTCATGAGTAGTCGACGAATCGAGAACGCTTTCATGGCTCGTATGCTAGCTAGCAAACCTTCGTATTCTACCACATTGTTAGTGGCCTGAAAGTTTAATTGTATGGCATACTTTAAGGTCTCTCCAGTAGGAGATTCCAGGACCACCCCAGCCTCCGAGCCACTTATAGTAAGTGACCCGCCAAAGTACATCGTCCACTGGTCGTGGGTATCGTACTGGGGATCCTGAATAGGTTCAGGACTTGTCCATTCAGCGACAAAGTCTGCCAAGATCTGGGATTTAATGGTCGTTCCAGACACGAAATGGATGTTGAACTCCCCAAGTTCGACTGACCATTTTGCCATGCGTCCTGCTATTTCCCTATTTTGGAGGATCGCTCCCAAGGGAAACTCAAACGGTAGAGCTAGTTTGTGCGCCTGAAAATAATACCACAGTTTCCTCGAAGACATTAGGAGGGCATATAGAAGTTTTTGAACCTGAGGGTAACCCTCCTTAGGCCCGTGTAAAACTTCGCTAACGTAGTAAACCGGTAGTTGTATGTGTTCACGTTCTACGACCAGTACTGTGCTCACTACCTGTGGCGTGGCAGCTAGATAAATTAAGAGTGTCTCTCCTGGTTTTGGAGAAATCAGAACAGGAGTACTCGTAAGATACCTCTTGACATCCTCAAAGGCTGCGTTAGCCTCTTCTGACCACTCAAAACCCTCATGCTTCCTTAGAAGTTTGAAAAAAGGCAGACATTTTTCTCCCAGTCGTGCGATGAAATGACTTAATGCCGCCATGCATCTTGTGAGTTTCTGAACTTCTTTTTTCGTGGTTGGGGGTGCATCTACATGATGGCCTTGATCTTTTCAGGATTTGCTTCGATTCCTCATGCAGAGACTAAGAATCCATGCAATTTTCCTAAAGAGACTCCGAACACACACTTCTCGGGATTGAGTTTCAAGTTGTGCTTTCTGAGGTTGTCGAATGTTTCTTGCAGGTCTACGATATGATTAAGTCATTTGCTACTTTTTACGACTAGATCATCAGCATAGGCTTCCAAATTTCGACCTAGTTGAGGTGAAAAAGTCGTTTGCATCAAACGCTGAAAAGAAGCTCCAGCATTCTTTAAACCAAATGGCATTTTGACATAGCAAAATATACCAAATTGCATAATGAATGTGGTCTTTTCTTCATCTTCTCGATACATATTGATCTGGTGGTAACCAGAGTATGCATCTAGAAAGCTTAACATTTCACAACCAACAGTAGAGTCAACCAACTGATCGATACGAGGTAAAGGAAAATCATCTTTTGGACAAGTTTTATTAAGATCAGTGAAGTCTACGCACATACGCCATTTGTCGTTCGACTTCCTAAGCATTACAGGATTGGCCAACAACTATGGGTGGTTGACTTCTCTTATGAAGCCTGTCTTAAGCAACTTGTCCAATTCTGACCAAATAGCATCTCGACGATCAGGGGAAAATCTCCGTAACTTTTGTTTTACGGGTACTTTATCAGGCTGTAAAGCTAGCCTGTGCTCGATCACTTCCCTAGGGACTCCGGGCATGTCGGACGCTTGCCACGCGAAGACATCTGTATTTGCTCGGAGGAAGGTTGATGAGGACATCACTTCTTTTGAAGGACAAGCTTACACACTCACCATTGCTCCAACTTCCGGATTTTGGTAAGACTTTTGAGCTGGAATGTGATGCTAGCGGAATTGGTATTGGTGGTGTTTTGATGCAAGAAGGCAAACCTGTTGCCTACTTTACTGAAAAATTGAATGATCCTGCTCTTAATTATTCCACGTATGATAAAGAATTGTATGCTCTTGTTCGTTCTTTAGAGACGTGGCAACACTATTTATGGCCTAAAGAATTTGTCATTCATTCTGATCATGAATCACTTAAGCATATTCGTAGTCAAACCAATTTGAATCGTAGACATGCTAAGTGGGTTGAATTTATTGAATCTTTTCCTTATGTCATTAAACACACTCTCCAGGTATCACGAACCAGCCACCGGTTGTACCACCTACGGTTTGCGTTGGTAGGAACACTTGTAAGAGCTTGGTAAGCCACTTCATTTGCGGGTTCCCACTGTCCTCCTTTGTAGTTGATAGGGATAATCATTTTGTTTTCCCTTTGTTTTCCCTGTGTTTCCACTAACCATGGCAGGGACCGAAGGGGACGCGACACCGGTCGACTTCAACGAGTGTGTTAGTCGCGGCCAGCTACAAGCTGCGCTCGACAAATAAAATGCTTCATTCACTGATCTCGGCGCGCGAATGGACACCATCGTCGCCGCCATTGCCCAGTTGAACACCACAGAAGGCATTGAGCGGGTGGAGCGGCGGATGGCTGACCTCACTGGTCAGATGGACACATTGGAGGCACGCCTGCCACCTGTCAATGACGGCCATCATCATGATGATGACACAGTGCATGATGCGGTTGGCAACATTGATCAGCGGGAGACACAAGATGCGCGACTATGTTGGCGTCTTCAGCAAAACAGACATGGTATGGGAGGTAATAACCAGAACCGTCATGGTAACGATGACCCTTTTGCTAAAGTCAAGTTTACTATCCCATCCCATCTTTTTCTGGCCTTTATGATGCTGCAATATATCTTGATTGGGAGATGACGGTAGAGCGAAGTTTAATTCTCACTTGGTTCTGAACAACATAGAGTTAGACAAGCTACTAGTGAGTTTAAGGACTTTGCTATTATCCGTGGAATGAACTGGTACCATGCGCTACAACCGACACATGGGAGCGGTTAAAGAAGCTATGCGTAATCGTTTTGTTCCTCCTCATATAAACGTGATTTGAGAAAAAAATTACAGCGCTTAGAACAAGGTGATAGTTCATTCGGGACTATTATCTTTGAGCTTCAAAAGGGTATGGTGCGTTGTGGGGTTGTTGAGAAACAGAGGATAAGATTTGTCGTTTCTATGGGGGTTACTGGCGTGAAATTCAGGACATTGTTCATTATAAAGAATTTACTCATCACAACCGGCTTGTTCCAGCTTGCTATGCTTGTAGAAAAAGAATTGCAGGGACGCAAGGAATCAGCGACGGCAAGCACCGGACGACCCTCCTACACGCCGCGAATGACTACATCGACGGGACTGCCCAAGTCTTCTTTGAGTTTTCGTTCTCCTCCACCACCAGTGAGCAAGATTGCTGCAGCGCCACCAAAGCCACCTTCCACGACACGCCCTGCAGATTCTACAAAAAATTCTTTGCAGGCTCCAGCCAAGAGTTCTTCTTCCGTGCCTTCCACGGGCGCTCCTTCGACATTGGTGCCACCGCTGCCATGGACTTGGTCATGTGCGAGGAATTGTCTAGCCAACGGGCATACATCGCCACGGAAGATGGAGGCTACATCACGCCGGATGTCGAGGAGGATGATGACGTTGTTGCTGCCTCGGACGACAATGGCGGTGGTCATGACGACCTGTTCCTTAGTGGGGCGTCCACAGCGACGCTACGGAGCATCATTGTGCAACGAGTCCTCGGCACACAGGTACAACAACCCGATAAGCTTCAACGCCATAATTTGTTTGGACTTTCTTTGCAATCAAGAACCGGCGCGACGTGTCATCATTGATGGAGGAAGTGCAACAACTTGGTGAGTTCGATTTGGTCAAGAAGCTTGGCTTGACCATGCGACCGCATCCACATCCATACCATATTCGGTGGTTAAATGACTCGAAAAGCTAAGGTAACACAAACATGCCGAGTCCATTTTTCCATTGGTGGTTATCTTGATCATGTTGATTGTGATGTGGTTCCCATGCAAGCATGCTCTCTTTTATTGGGTCGACCTTGGGAATTTGACAATGATGCTTTGCACCATGGTAGTAGTAACAAATACACTTTTATGCATAAGGAAAGAAAGTTACTTTACGCCTTTGACCCAGTGAGATTATAGAGGCCGATAGGGAGCGAGCTGCACGCTAATGATCCAAAGGAACATGATAAATTTGAAAACATTCGTTATGCTTGCCACAAAATCAGACCTTGCTGAAATTGATGATATTAATGATACATGCTATGCTTTTGTGTGCAAAGATGCTTTATTTTCTCTTGATAATATGCCTTGCACTTTGCTGCTCTGTCACTAACCTTTCGCAGGATTTTAGAGATGTTTTCCCGATGAGATACCTCGGGACTTCCACCCATTCGAGGGATTGAGCACCGATTGACTTGATCCTGGAGCGAGTTTGCCAAACCGTGTGCGACAGGACCAATCCCGACGAGACTAAGGAGATTCAGCGACAAGTCCAAGACCTTTTGGGCCGTGGGTATGTACATGAGAGCCTTAGTCCTTGTGCTGTTCCTGTTCTTTTGGTACCCAAAAAAGATGGTTCTTGGCGTATGTGTGTAGATTGTAGAGCCATTAACAACATTACTATAAGGTATCGTCATCCTATTCCCAGGCTAGACGACATGCTTGATGAGTTGTGTGGTGCTATAATTTTCACAAAGATTGACTTGCGTAGTGGATACCACCAAATAAGAATGAAACTTGGCGATGAATGGAAAACTACTTTTAAAACTAAGTTCGGCTTGTATGAGTGGTTAGTCATGCCTTTTGGTTTAACTAATTGTAACATCCCAATTTTTAGAGCTTAAAAATCTTTTAAATAGTTAGAAGGGAAAAATTCACCATTTGGATTTATTTGAATTTAATTCAAAAGCTTAATATTGGACTTTATAATCAAAAACATTTAATGTGAATAATCCCAACATGAACAATAGCCAAAACTATTTTACTTGGGTTCTTTGTGCTCAGATATATTTTCTAGATTTTTCTAGAATTTTTCTGAGTTCATTTGCTATTTTCTATTGCTTATTTGAATTTCTGGTATTTTCTAAATTAGAAAAACTAATTAAAATCTCAGAAATCTTCTTTGGGCCGAAATCCAACCCTCCGCCCATTGTCCCGCCTTGACCCAACTCCGCGGCCCGGTTCGCCATGAAGCCGCCTCCCATCGCAGTGTACCCCACCGTTAGCCCTCTCTCTCTCTCTACGCGCGCCCGCTCGCTCTCCGCCGTTGGATCAAGCATGGACGGCTAGATGCGTGAGGCAACCAGACGTCCGAATGTCCCTTTGATTGTGGACCGTTCGATTGAATCTGACGGCGGATCTTGAGTCCGCGTGGCGGATCGCACCGCGCGCGCGCGCACCTAACCCTAGACAGCGACGTGTGGGCCCGCTTGCCGCGTCGCCTTTGTCTTCATCGCGCCTTCTTCTCCGCGCCCAGTCGGGCGCCGCCATTGCCGTCTTCTAGAAGCTCAATCCGACAACGGACTTTCCTAACTAAAACCTCCGGATTTCTTTGCCAAACTCTATCTCTAATCTTCCGCGCTCGTATTCGCCTCAATCGGGATCAAACGAACTCTATCTCCGTTTCGTTTTCAACCGAGAAATCCTCAATTTAGGATTCCTTATCCGGGCACCCCAACCCCTATAAATAGCCCCCGAAGCCGCACGGACCTCCGCAACCTGCAGCCGCCACCCTCATCTCCTTCCAAGCCTTAGCGCCACCGCAATGGAGTTCTAGGGTTTCCACCGCGTTCGTTCTTCGCTTTTTCGCCGCCGTCGGTGCGCGCGTCGTCGCCGAGTGCACCACCGAGATCGTGACGCCGGGGCTACCGTAGAGGACCTTCGCCGTCGCCAAAACCTCGCGGAACTCCCGACGACAAAGCCGGCCCTCCGCGCTCAACCTCGCCGCCGGCCATCTTCGGTGTTCTCGCGCTCGTGAGTGCACCATCGTGTTCGCAATAACATGGGCTTCAACCGTACCATCGGACCTCGCGGGCGCCGCGATGCGTCGTTGCCGACGGTCCAGAGCCGCCGTCTTGTCGTCATCCACGTCGGTGCGCGTCGCCCGCACGCGTGGCGCCCAGTGGCGCCATCGGCGCCCACGTATCGCCACGCGGCGAGCCTACCGGACTCGAAGTCCGAGGCTCGGTGGACCTAGTCCACCGTGAGTTTAGCCTCTCGCATGTGGGTCCCACATGTCGAGATTTCTTTATTATTTCTTTTCCGAAATTCCTCCACGACGTCGACTTGCGCAATAATCTGATTTTCCTTTAGGAAAATAATTGAAATTCATGAAATATCGGTTTTCAGATTTTATGTATTTTCAATCTTCCAAAGGCCATAACTTTTGCATCCTAACTCGATTGAGCCCATTCAAATTTCTAAATTTGTCTAAATTCGAGATCTACCTAATTATTATTTTTATTTAATTGTTGGAGTTTGTTTTGCCTATGTTATTTATTTGTTTGGTTGTTTTGCTTCGTTTGTGCGTAGACGTCGATACTTGGGGTTTCGTCGAAGAAGGCTTCAACCAAGTTCAAGACCAGTACATAGACCTATTCCAAGGCAAGTCATACCTTTGATCATATTGAATCCTAGTTTCCCAAATTATATTGTGTGGAAGTATTGCATTTACTTTAATTATGTATTTAACTGCTTTTGGGCTAGTTATTGATCCAATCTGTTATGTTCACCTTGCCTACTTGTATACCTTATGTGAGGACCCCGGTTTATTCTGGCTTGCCACTGTTTAACCATCCACTTGGTCCTAACAAGACAAATCAAATAAACCAAGCCTCGAGATATGTATACTTCCAAATGCAATATACACACCGCTACAAAATCATGCATCAATTCCATTCATACACATAGAGCCAAGCAAAAGCAACAAGCGAAAGACATAGATAATATAAAGAGAGTTATTACAAAAGAGAGGCCGACTGCCAAAATTCATAAAGATAAGTAAATACAATGAAGCAAAATGGCCATAAGATGGCGATAAACAAAGCCAATCGGTGTGCCTTTACCCACAAGGCAACCAACCGGACCGCCAAGCTAATCGTCCCAAACAGCGCGCAACACAGACTCACAAAAGTGAGGCCCTTGGGGCTCACCTTCTTCCTCTGCAACAATTAATATTAAGCAAAGCGGATGAGTACAAAACTTGTTTTTGTACTCGCAAGACCGACGTGTGAGATAACAGAACTATAATTAACTACATGCAAGCTTTATTTAAGTGGATGAGGCTTTGGACTTATTTTCAACATAAAGCAAGTTTTCATTTACAATAAGGTAATAGATTCAAAGCAAGTTTGCAATTAACTTTTATTGTTCAAATAAAGAGAGACAATAATAACATAGATAGAGAACAACACCAACCTAGAAGTGACTAACCCAAAGTCACCACAACAATAGCATGAAGTACCCTTCATACCACCCATGTCAAGTTTAAGTTTTAAAAGGTTGTAGTCTAGTTCTTGTGGGAAATAACCAAGTGTGTCCATAACCTAGGACGAGGCTATTCGAATAGTTTTGACCTGCAGGGTGTACCAATGTACCCACACGATAGACCGCCTTTCCACCGCCACGGTTAGCACACTTCCTTTGGTATGTGCATGGCTAAGTCTAACAAGACGCTTTCCAATGGACGATGCTAATTAAGAGCCGCAACCCACGGGAGAAAGACACATTAAACAGCCTAACGGTCCGCTAATGCTCCTCCAACACCACAAACACACACACACAGAACACACCCACCGACCAGCTCATAATTAACACCTCCCAAAGTACTTAGTCAAGAGAGGTTCCATATCCCCTCGTGTGGTTAGCACGCATAATTGCTTGGATCAATGGCACAAGTAACTCGGTCCTTAGGGACTTAGGCACCATTCCAGTCACACCCAACAGATCACCCAACATACCATTGTGCCCAAGCCAAGATATAATTTTTGTTTTTAGTTTTTGATTTGCAAAATGGTAAAACACAAGGGTTGGACATAATGGAATAATATAAGTATTTGTGTGATCAAGATCACCGACTAAGTCGATGATCGCCCAATACTACCGATGCTAGGCATGGCTAAGCAATATTTATTCGAATCTACTAAGTGACAAGAGCTCATCCAACGAACTCTAATCACGACAAATAACCTAGGCTCGTAGTAGAGGATAATTATTTACCTACAGATTATGCAACTAGAGGTCTAACTAATCAATTTAACAACAAAATAGCAATGCATACATAGAAGTTAAACAAAATATTAGACTTTAAAAGTAATGGGATTAATGGAAATGATCAAACCGCTTGTCGCTTGTCGTTGCTCAATTTGTTGCGGAGGGTCGTTCTCTGGTTACCGCAAATATCGAATCCTAAGCGAAAGAGCGAAAACAACCAATAAGACGAGCAACTCTTAAACAAAAGAGCAAGCAAAATTTATCCAAATGTGACGAAATTTATACACAAGGTAAAATACTGAACATACCTAGACATAGAAACTGGAAAACTTAATTTGGATTTGTGGTGCAAAAGATATTCTCTAAAAACCTAATTTACCATAATTAGCACTGCAGCAAAAATATTTTCTAGAAATATTTTGAAGCTGAAACTTTTATGGTAGCTACCTACTGGTATAGTGGTAACCCATATAAAATTTCAGGTCATTTGGAGTTAAAATGATTTAGTTATGATTTTTCTAAGTTTTAAATCTAAGACATGATTAATTTCAGTATTAAAGACTCTTTGCAAAACCTATACTAAGCTAAAGTACTTTAATGGATGCATTTATAGAACTTTAGTTTGTTAAATTTGAGCTACAGAGAAAAGTTATGCAATTTTGAAGTTTAAAACAATTAATATGTGCAAATAAAAGCTTCTGACTAAACTGAAAACCCATAAAAGCGGGAGGTCGTGGGCCGTTGATCAAAGATCGCACGGCTCACAATCTCAGATGCTAAAACCCGCACGAGCACCCGGCGCAAAGACCTCATCGCGCCTAGGGGAGGTCTTAACCGTTGATATTGAATCCAACGGCTCCGACCACGGATGCACAAAGACACGCGAAGGAGCTCCTCGCGCACTAGGGAGGTCGTGGCCATCAGATCTGGATCTGGCGGGGAGAGGACTTAAACGGTGCTTAACAGCGAGAGGTCTTGACGGCTAGGATCTCACCGAGGAGGTCCTAACGGTCTAGATTTCCCTCGGGGAGGTCCTCCAACACAGTGCTATCTGAGAGAGATCCGGATGGCTCGGATCTCCATGGGAGAGGTCTGAGTGGTCCGGATCTAGGCGGGAGGTCCTTATGGTTAAGACCAAAGACGAGGAGGTCTGAGGTTCTCTTTACAAAGAGACCAAGGGGTGGTCTTTGTAAAGAGGACCCCGGGTGGTTTTGAAGGTTTTCTTTACAAAAGACCAGGGTGGTCTTTTGCAAAAGAGGACCTTGGTGGGGTGGCTCAGGTGGTTTTAGAAAACGACTAAGGAAGGACTTTTGCAAAGAGGACCCCAAGGAGGTCCGAGAGGCGGTTTGACAAAACGAGCCGGGTGACCTCTTCGCACGAGAGGACCTCAAGGAGGTCTTTTGCAAAGAGGACCCCAAGGAGGAGGGTGATCCTAGCGGTGGGATTTAACCTACGGAGGTCTTTAACGCCGAGATTCTACATGGTGGGAGGTCCGGCGGCTAAGGACTTAGACTAGGAGATTTAGCGGTCCGGATCGACACTGAAGAGGTCATGAACGGCTAAGACCACAACCGAGAGGTCCTAGGACTTAGCTAATACGGGAACAAAGGATCTACGGGTGGATCTAAACAGAAGAGGTCATTTAAGGGCTAGGATTAAATCGAAGAGGTCTTGGGAGCTAGAGTTTTTGCCGACAAGATCCCACGGTGCGAATCTAACACGGGGAGGTCCTGGAGGGTCACGATGAACCCGAGGAGGTCCAATGACTTGACAAAAACGCGACAACGACCAAGGACACCGGCTTTGGTCACTGGCTCGTCGCCGGCGACCACGACCACGGCGGCGCGGTCCAACGGGGCAAAAATGTTCGCAATACTATTGCGAACCTTTGAGGGCACAAGCGTCGCGGACACGACCCATATCGCCGCGAGCCGAACGAGGCGGAGATCAAGCACGGGGAAAATGAAAACCGAGAAGGACTTCGCGCGACCTAGACTATCGAGTGCTTAAGCTACAGAGGTCATTGCGAACTCACCCGCCTGAGGAGGTCCAAGGAGGTCGAGGAGTTCCAGCGACGACGGCCGCCGGAGTGGAGGAAGATGACACGGGGAAAAACTCCTGAGCGATATGAGAACTGAAGAAAACTGCAGTTAGCTCCGGGAGGACCCGCAGATAGAGCAAGAGCGGCAAACGGAGGGAGGGAGACATGCTCACCGGAGCTAAAGATGGAGGCGGCGACAAATCCCGAAGGCGAAACCCAATTCAGCTGCTTCCTGAGAAAACAAGCCGAATCAAGTTAGTGGACAGGACCGGGAGGTCGAAAGAAATGCTGCGACGCTAAGGGAGGGGCCAGGGGACCACTGGAGCTCTGATGGTGACGAGGGGCTCGGTGGTCGACAATGGCGGCAAGTGATTCCAGCACTATGCGATTTGGTTCACAGAGGGAGAGCTAAGGACTCGCAAAAGGTGCATAAAGGAAGCCAAGGGGGAGCTCGGGGACCATATAAAGCTAGTGAGCAACGGGAGGAAATCCGAGCAGCTCTACGGGGAAATGGAGCTCAAGCACTGCCAGCGCTCCGAGGAAATGACAGGAGTTGGTAGCGGGAAGACTTTGGAGGAAAGGTGCTGACGAGCATTTAAGAAGGGCAGTAAAGAGCCGTTGACGAGGATGGAGACGATGGGACAAGCCACTGTGCAATTCTCAGCGCACGCCATCTCCCCCGTGACTGAGGAAGAAGAAGAACAGGGAGGAGGTAGGGTGGTCGTGGGATCCCGATCCAACGGCCCGCACCCGAACTCAACTGACCGCACCCGAGCCCGACGCCACTAGGTGGCTTGGTGCGACCACGACCTAGAGTCGGACTCGGGTCTGAGTCCAAGCCTGACTCAGACCAGGGTTTCAAATTGGGAGCTGGACTTTAGGGAATTAATTGAAGCATCAAATCAACTCCAAAATTTATGAAATTTTAAAAGGAGCTTGCTAACTTAGATATTGACCTTGCATAAAACTTTCAGAGGTTTTTGTGCTGTACATTTTCCCCCAAAAATTATACTATGCTTTGAGCTAGGGTTTGACTATGAGTCAAGCAAGTTTGACTGACCCATAAAACTATTCAATCAATTTCTGAAAATGGTGAAATTTTTCAGAGGGGTCACATATCAACCCAAGAACTTAGGAAAAATATTTCCTAGGAGATGATCAACAGACTTGTGACTTAGTATTCCCATACTCTGGTGAAATAATTGTTTAGTACACACACGGAACACATGATGTAAGAAAAAGTTTTAATTTCTACTCATTTTCTTACACTTACAACACAAGTTGAAATTGGGGATGTTACACCTTAACCTTTTGTCGCCCTAGATTGGTTTATTATTTAGTTGGTATTAGCATATTGCCAACACGGTTGGTTAGACCGACTAGAATTGCTTAGCCATGCCACGAGTCATCATCGCATGTGAGTGCAATTATGAAATTTGACTAAGTGATTATGGAACTGTGTGATAAAACTGTGTGTGCTGTGTGCTATTACTCGTGATGGCATGTGTTGCACTAAACCAACTGGGTGGTAAAGGATTTAGACTGAGGCAAGTGGTGGATACTGTGTGAACCGGTGGCTTTGTGATTGGGATTTATCTGTGGTTTAGTTAGAAAACGGAAGTCTTGCCTTGGTCAATTAAGGACTTAACTTTGTGCGCCATTGAACCGAGCTTTCATCAGACGCACCGCATGTCCGTGACAAGCCTAACTTAGTAGGTTACGGAGTTTCAACATTGGGGTTCGTGGATAGGTTAAGCTTTGTGATATGGGATTGTGTGAATAAGAACGTCAATGTTGAGACGGTTGCCGAATCTGTTTTGTTACGATTAGTGCTAGCTACACTAGTTGTATCGTGTGGGTAAAGTGTACAAACCTCTGCAGAGTGTTAATTAATCTATTCGAATAGCCGCGTCCTCGGTCATGGACAACGCCGGGATTTCACATGAGGGGTAGTGTTCATAAAATGTGGGATTGGGAGTGTGTGATCTCAATCATATGGTGTGTGAATCAATCGGTTTAGTGTGTGTCTTTGTGGAAACAATCTGTTAAATTAATATTGCTTATTTGTTTTAAATTATGCTTTCAATCTATTATTTGTATTCAATTGCAAATGTTGCATTTTCTAAAGTAACCACGAAGCCATTCCTTTGGAATAAACTCGCATCTATATATTGCATTTCGTGGTATGATTTATAGCATGCGGTTGTGTACTCACGCTTGTTGTAAAACTTGCGTCCAAACCTCTGAATGGAGGAGTCTTCGCTGCTTTGAGGAGGAGTTTGTGGAAGAAGGTTGATCGCTAGGTCATCGATCCCATCGGTTGCTGTGGTGTGCTAATTGGAGTTTGCGAGTTTATTTAGTTCTGCTGCAAAGATTTCTTTAGTGTTAGCCTGCGTGGCTTAATAAGTTGTAACCCGACCTTAAGGTCAAAACTCTAAGTTGTTACTCAAACTATTCGTTTATGTTATATTTCGCATGTGTGGATTGATATTCACCTATGTTACATTGTGTGCACTAGCGTGATCTGGACTAGTCACGAGAATACAGAGGGTCCGAGTTGCATTTTGGGTCCCGACACTAATGCACCTATCACTTTCATGCGATTAATGAACGAGGTTTTACGTCCTTTCATTGGCAAATTTGTGGTCGTTTACTTTGATGATATCTTGATTTATAGCAAGTTCATGGATGAACATTTGAATCACTTACGTGCTGTTTTTAATGCTTTGAGAGATGCACATTTGTTTGGTAACCTTGAGAAGTGCACCTTTTGCACGGATCGAGTCTCTTTTCTTGGCTATGTTGTGACTCCACAGGGAATTGAGGTTGATAGAGCCAAGGTGGAGGCGATATGGAGTTGGCCCACGCCCACGACGGTCTCCCAAGTGCGGAGTTTTCTAGGCCTTACAGGTTTTATCGCCGCTTTGTCAAGGAATTCAGCACCATTGCCACACCGTTGATTGAGTTGACAAAGAAGGGAGTTGTGTTTCATTGGGGGCCATCACAAGAGGAGTCCTTTAATCTTTTGAAGGACAAGCTTACACACTCACCATTGCTCCAACTTCTGGATTTTGGTAAGACTTTTGAGCTGGAATGTGATGCTAGCGGAATTGGTATTGGTGGTGTTTTGATGCAAGAAGGCAAACCTGTTGCCTACTTTAGTGAAAAATTGAATGGTCCTGCTCTTAATTATTCCACGTATGATAAAGAATTGTATGCTCTTGTTCGTTCTTTAGAGACATGGCAACACTATTTATGGCCTAAAGAATTTGTCATTCATTCTGATCATGAATCACTTAAGCATATTCGTAGTCAAACCAATTTGAATCGTAGACATGCTAAGTGGGTTGAATTTATTGAATCTTTTCCTTATGTCATTAAACACAAGAAAGGGAAGGATAATGTGATTGCTGATGCTTTGTCTCGACGCTATACCATGTTGTCTCAACTTGATTGTCATATTTTTTGTCTTCAAACCATTAAAGGACAATATGCTTTAGATGCTGATTTTAAGGATGTGTTGTTGCATTGTAAAGAGGACAAGCATGGAATAAATTCGTGATCAATGATGGGTTCTTGTTTAGAGCTAACCGCCTATGCATTCCATTGGATCCGTTCGTCTTTTGTTGTTGCGGAGGCGCATGGCGGCGGTTTGATGGGACATTTTGGTGCTAAGAAGACGGAGGACGTTCGCCACACACTTCTTTTGGCCAAAAATGAGGCGAGATGTTGAGCGGTTTGTGGCTCATTGCACTACATGTCAAAAGCTAAGTCTCGCTTGAATCCACATGGTTTGTATATGCCTCCTCCTGTTCCTTCTATTCCATGGGCGATATTTCTATGGACTTTGTTTTAGGGTTGCCAGGACTAAGAGGGGAGGGATAGCATTTTGTTGTTGTGGATCGTTTTTCTAAGATGGCTCATTTTATACCATGTCATAAAACCGATGATGCCATTCATATTGTCGACCTCTTTTCAAAGAGATAGTTCGTTTGCATGGTATGCCTTCTACTATTGTTTGGATCGTGATGCCAAGTTTTTGAGTCACTTTTGGCGTACTCTATGGAACAAGTTGGGTACAAAGTTGTTGTTCTCACAACATGTCACCCACAAACCGATGGCCAAACCGAGGTGGTGAACCGCACATTGTCTACCATCCTGAGAGCTATTTTGACGAATAATTTGAAGCTGTGGGAAGAGTGTTTGCCGCATGTTGAGTTTGCATATAATCGAGCAGAACACTCCACCACCAAGGTAAGTCCTTTTCAGGTAGTATATGGATTTAATCCACGTGCCCCTCTTGATATTTTACCTTTGCCTACTAGTGAGAGAGTTCATAATGATGCTAAGGAGCATGCTGATTTTATTGTCAAAATGCATGAGACTACTAAGGGAAACATTGAAAAGATGAATGAAAAATATAGGATTATTGGTAGTAAAGGTAGAAGGAAGTTAAACTTGAACCGGGTGATTTTGTTTGGTTGCACTTGAGAAAGGATAGATTTCCTGAGTTCCGAAAGTCAAAATTGATGCCTAAAGCTGCTGGTCCTTTTAAAATAGTTGAGAAGATAAATGATAATGCATATAAACTTGAGTTGCCTTCCGAGTTTGGGGTTAGTCCCACCTTTAACATTTCAGATTTGAAGCTATACTTGGGAGAAGAAGATGAGGCTGAGTTGAGGACAACTCCACTTCAAGAGGGGGAGGATGATGAGGACATCACTTCTTCGGATACACACAACAATCCTCCACTTGACATTCAAGGACCAATCACTAGAGCTCGCGCCCAACAATTGAATTTACAGGTGAGCTCGTTCCTAAGTACTTCTTTTTGTTCATTTGAGAATCGATTGCTACCTAATGATTTAATTATGATTAGGAACCATGGAGAGGACTGGAAGTACTTGGAGAAGGGCTACGGCGCACAAGTCCAGCAAGGCGGTCGAATCATGTTGGAGGCCCAACTCAAGCCGACTTCGAATCCAATTCGGAGTCCAGACCAGGTCGCACTAAAACGGACACCCGATCGCATCCGGCTCCGTTTTGGATGTTCCACATATGTATCGAAGCTGAGAAGACGACCTTTCCAATGGCTCGATCCCATGTCAAAATTCCTTCTGAGTCAACGGGAATCATCAAAACAAGTGGGCATTCAGAATCTGTTAGGGTGCTGCGTCACCGTCTTTTGGGTTGTTCGGCTTTGTATCGTGTTGGAGCCCATTAGGGCGCGTCCAGGGGTTTTGCACGCCCCTCAATCCTCTATATACAGCCGCCACCCCCACCATTAGGGTGGGGTTTTGCTTAGATTAATTCTGTCTTGAACAGTTTCGCCGCTCATCGGTTTGTGAGACCCCAACTTTCGAAAGTGCTAAAACAATACATCCGCATTGCGTTGTGTTCTTCCTTGTTCTTGCTTGTGTTCTTTGATTCGCGGCAGGATTAGCCTTCTTGGCGAGGTCAACGGGTTGCGCACGGTTGATAACCCGAGGAGACGTGGTGCTGCGATTGCGGGGTTCGGAACGTGTTGTTCGGAAGCCGAGTCGATTTGTGTCACGCCTCCACCAAATCGAACTTATCCAGAACCTGTTGGAAGATCGGGACCCCGTTCCCATTAAAAGTGATGAGGGCGTCTTCCTATTTAGGGTCGGAAGAATCCCCGATGCGAATAGTCTTCGAGGGCTCCTCCGCGTCCAAAGGAACCTCCTTGACTTAGTCGTTTGGCTTTGGTGCAGCTTTAGGCTTCGACTTACTAGTCGAAGGTTGACTTTCGTCTTGAGTTGGTATCTATCCAACCATCTCGAGGGACCGACGGACGCAGGAATGCGCCATCTTCTTGTCACAATAAATTGTGATTACTCCTTTGGGACCTGGCATCTTAAGACATTGATACCCATAATGAGGAGCTATTAAGAACTTTGCTAAAGTTGGTCGTTCGAGTATGGCATTATATGCCGTATCGAAATCGATCACATCAAAGGAGATCTTCTCTGTCCTGAAATTGCTTGGTGAGCCAAACGTTCAAGGAAGAGAAAGTTGGCCAATTCGTTTGGCCGAAGACCCTAGTACGATTCCATGGAAAGAATATCGTACCGGCCTTACCTTTGTCCACGGGAACTTGATCTCGCCCAGTTGTACTCGTAAACAGATATGTTTAACGAGCCCACCATCAACTAAAACTCGATTTACTCAACAATTGTTGATGGTGGGTTCGACCACAATCGTAAATCGACCTAGTCTAGTCGAAGGGATCGGACAATCACTTTTCTTGAAGGCAATGGTGACTTCCACCATTTCGTAACTTATTGATAACAGGAGAGTCGATTGTGTTTACCTCACGCCGACGACCTTTAACTGTCGCTTGATTCATATGCCGATGATCCCCCATAGATGTGATCGATGGTGTATTGCGGATCTTGGAATGGCATCTCCTCATCATCATCCGATCCCTTCCGCCCACTTGTTTGTCCTACTTGTTCAAGAGTAGGAAGTGGCCCTTTGCGAAGTTCATGCCCTTCTTTTTTGTGAAAAGGACACCACCTGGGTTTGTCATTCTTTCGATCGGGGCGCTTACCTTTGCCTCGATCAGAATTTTGCTTGGGGTTACGTGGCTCTTTATCGCTTACGACCAGGACCTCCTTAGAACCAGCGGTTGGGGACTTGTGTCTCTTCGCCTTGTTCTTGGATTTCTTAGCCTTTTTTTCCTTTTTCTTACCACTTTCGCCTGTCGCTTGAGGGACATTGTCTTCACGGTCGATAGTGTTGTTCCACTTGACTGCTTCAGCGGCAGTCGCAAATCTATCGGCCATCTCGAAGAGTTTGGTGATAGTGGGAGGAGGATTCAAAGCTATGTCCTCCGCTATCCTTCTGCTGCGGACTCCCTGCTTGAAAGCCCTAATCACAGACGAGTCAAAAACTTTCGAAATAGAATTACGAACCTGACTAAAGCACCTGATGAATTGACATAGAGTATCATGGTCATTCTGTCTTATCCGGTGCAAGTCGTCCTCCTTTCCAGGGCGGTTGTAGGTATCCTGGAAGTTCGCCAGCAGAAGGTCGCAAAGATGCTGCCACGAGTAGATCCACTCGAATAGCTGGTTTAAGAGCCATGATCGAGCAGATCCTTCAAGCACAGTCGGAAGGTAATTCGCATTACATGCTCTCCTCCTCCTGCTGCTCGGATAGCTATTGTGTAAATCTAGAGGAATTCAATGGGATTTTGGGTTCCATCGAATTTCTCCATATCCGCTGGCCAAAAGCGAGGTGGCAATGAATCGCTCAAGATCGGTGAAACGTCCGACAACCAGAGATAACTTCTTGGCGTCTTCTTTGCAAGAAAGAAGGGTTAATGTCACCAGGTGATCATACTCGACGATACCCAGTCACAAGTGGGCTAGACCTATGGTAGGCCTCAGTCTTACGAGGGAAATACTCCTCGTATTCCGTCTGTTGCCGCAGATTTTGTCCCTAAAGTGGTGAAAGATCACCCCTCCTGGGGGCTTGTCGATCTCCAGATGTCCAACGAGCCTTCCTCAGGTTAGGAGAGTGACATGATCAAAGATCATGTCGTTCCACATGTGATGAGTTGTCCGAACGGCTGGCAGAAGATGGAGTCATACTACTACGACTTCCGAGTTGATGTCGACGAGGACACTCGAGTTTTGCCATCATGTTCCGAAGCCTTCGTGCGATCTCTTCAGCAAACAGATCGTAGCCTGGTGCTCGCGCGAGCTCTTGGGTTGGATTCTCAAGCAAGTCATTGATATGTTGGAGCTCCTGAGCCAATTCTGACTGAAAATAAGCGTGCCCAGGGAAGTTTTTATGGGCCGCTATTTTTCTTTGCCGAGTTGCCTCAGGATCATCCATGTCGGACCCTTGAGTGGGTTTAAATGAAGTGCGAGAATGTGGAGGATGTCCCGCACGTTCATCAAAGTGTTTATCTCATTCGCCAGCGGTGGTGCCCTTGCCATTGCCACGAGGGGACGTAGTGTGTGCCCGTCGAGAAGCATCGTCAGTCCTACCACTGGGAGAATGATTCTTATTAGGGGGAATGACGAAGACCTCCTGTTGATGACCTCCACTTGCGCTTGAGGCCTCCTCGCTTGAGGAGTAGTTGAGCGACACCATTTGGCAACTTGGAGCAAACCCCTCCAGGTAGGGGAACTCCGGGTTATAACCATCTCCGTCTGCAGGTGTGTCCTACGATGGGATGGTTGAACTTGGAGGAAAATCGTGTTCGATCCTCTTCTCTGCGGAATTATCCAGAGAAAGAGGACCATCAGGTGCCGATGAAGCTCTAGATTGATGGCTTCCAGAACTTGCCTCTCCAAGTCATACTGCCTTAGGGGGACTCGAACACTTGGAGGAAAAACTCTCGTGCACACCGTCGGATTAGATCCAACGACCCACAACGCACGAAGCATTTGGAGTTACGAACGCCTCCAAAGACTTTGAACCGTAGATCTAAGGACGGAGGGCTCAGATCAGGGATGCCTTCAGAGGTTCGATTTACCAGTGATCCGAGCCGCAGATCTAACACTGGGCGGCCCACAAGGATTTGGACGATAGGGAGGTCCGAAGGTTCAATGAGATCTGAGCCACAGATCTCGAAATGAACGGTGAAAGGGGACTTAACGCGCTATAACACCTTAAAGTACAGAGGAGGTCTAGGCCGTGAGATTTAGATCCGATGATCCAGAGCTCACGGGGAGGTCCTAAAGCTAAGGATCTACGGAGGAGGTTCGGGACGGCTACGATCAACACGAGGAGATCTTCGACGGCTCAGATCTTCAAGGGGAGGTCTTTAATGGTCAAGATCTACACGAGGAGGTCCGCAAAGACCAGGCCTTAACAGAGGGAGGTCTTAACGGCTCAGATCTCTACTAGGAGGTCCTGAACGGTCAAGATCTCACCGGGGGTGGTCCTAAAGGTTCAGATCGGCGGAGGGGAAGGTCCTGAGGTTTTCTTTGCAAAAGACCAAGGGAGGGTCTTTTGCAAAGAGGACCCCAAGAGAGGTCCCGAGGGTGATTTTTACAAAAACGACCACAGGGTGGTCTTCTTACGCAGGAGTGATCTTAACGGTTAAGATTTGACCTAAGGAGGTCTTTACGGCCAGGATCTAAGCTAGGGGAGGTCTTGGCAGCTAACGTTGCGCAAAGGAAGATCTAACGGCTCAGAGCTAAACCACCGAGATCATCAACGGCTAGGATCAAGCCCAAGAGGTCCAGGGACTAAAGTTTTCTCAGAGAAAGACCCTACGGTGAAGATCTAACCCGAGGTGGTCCTTAGCGGCTACGATGAACAATAAGGAGGTTCTGGCAACTAAGGCTCCGCGGAGGGAGATCTACAGCTCAGATCTAATCCTAGGGAGAACCTCAATAGCTAGGATGACACCGAGATGGTCCTGGGACTTGTCAAAAATACAGCAATAGCAACGAGTACCGCACTTTGCCCGCCGGCTCGTCGCCGACGACTACGGCCACGACAACGCGAACCAACACTACCAAAATGCGCGCAATACTAATGCGAACACATCGGAGGCACTCTCGACGGTGGAGCTGGCTTAAATCACTGGCGAGCCGGAGAGGGGTGGAGGAGCAGTTTCGGCAAAAACCGAAAACAGCTAAAAACACCACTACGACCTAATCTACCGGGTGCTTGAGCACTGCGGGGATATTGCGAAGGTACCTGGGCCCAGATGAGGTCTAGAGGAGGTTGGAGAAGTCCTGGCGGCAGAGACAGTCACTGGAACTGAGGAAGATGACGATAAGAAAGGACCCTGCACAAAATGAACACCACCTGATGGTCACAAAAGCTTCGCAAAGGCCCAAGGAGGGTCCCAGAGCAAGGGATGGACGGGAGGACGGCCTTACCGGAGCTAGGGACGAAGAAGTCCACTGACAGCCGCAATCCGCGCGATCCCCAAATTGGTCAAACCCTGCGACGGGGACCAACCATAGAGTTAGGGAATAAGATTAAAAGGCTAAGGAGCTCAAAAGGGTGCAAAACGAAAGAAGGAGGAACCACAGGAGCACCAATGCCACCACAGAGCTCCACGGCCTCCAATGGCGATTTGGGGATTTTAGGGTTTTGAGCTCACAGAACAGAGGGGGAGTAAGGGGGTGTTGTAAAGGTGACAGAGGGGGAGTAAGGGGGTGTTGTAAAGGTGCTCGAGGAGGAGCTCGGAGGCTTTTTATAGCTGGAGAACAATGGCTTGGTAAGAACCAAATCCTCGGGTGAGCTCAATGGTGAGCTCGGCCCACGGCACTGTCATGGACCAAAAGCAATGATGGGGGCAAGAGAAGGGCACGACCATGGCCGAAAGCGAGCCGGTGCGCATTAAATGCCCCGACCAGAGAGACATTGACGAGGACGCTTGAAGTGACCAGGCCATACTGCTCACTGTTATGGCGCACAGCGCAAGGAGGAAGAAGAACAGAGGAGGTAGGGGTGGTTGTGGGTGGTTAGATTAGAATCGGACGGCTCAGAGTGCTCGAGAGCTCTAGAGGTTTAGATCAGCAGGGGACATCGTGGGCGTTGGATTGAAATCCAACAGCTGAACACACGCGCCCGAGTGTGGCTTAAGGAGACTTGGCTGGACCAAGTCAATTGGTTGGGTCTGACTCGAGCCCGAGTCAGACTCAACCCTAAGGTCTGAAATTTGAGTTTTGAATTGAGCTGGTCTTTGAGGAATTGTTTAAGGTAGCAAAACAACTCCAAAAATTCGGAAATTTTTACAGGAGCTTGATAACTTAAAGGTTGACCTTGTATAAAATTCTCAAAGGTTTTCATGCAGTGAATTTTCCTCCAAAAATTCAGCCAGGTGCTGAGCTAGGGTTTGACTGAAATTCAAACAGGTTTGACTGCCCCCTAAAATATTCAAACAATTTCTAAAAATTGTGAAATTTTTCAGAGGAGTCACACATCCACCCTAGAACTTAGGAAAAGTATTTCCAAAGAATGATCACAAGGTTTGACAAGAAAGTTTTTGAAAGGCAAGGTTTAGGTCAAAATGACTTGTGACTTTGTATTTCCATAATTCCCTTACAAGAACCTTTCAGAACAAATAGGAAATACTAGATGTAAGAAAAGTTTTAAATTTCTACACATTTTCTTATATTTGAAACACAAGCCAAAACTTGGGATGTTACACGAGCGCAGGAGTCACGTGCGCTGGCAAGACCCGGGCTCATGCACTAGAAGCAAAGCACTCTGTCACCGTTTTGAACGATGAGACCCGGGCTCGTGTGCCAGAAGTAGAGCACTCCATTGTTGTCGTGTCGCGCACAACGTCTGTGGGATGTGCCACACTGCCTACGATACGAAGGGAGCGGAGGCACCGCAAATGCTAGAGTACATCCAGCAATGGCTCTGATTCAATGTCGCCTGCCCGACCTGCAACATGACACATATAATGCTGCGTGGGAAGAATCATGGGTGGGGAGAGGGGTCATCATCCCCACTGCATGGGGTAAACCCCAATCTTTATTAGTTAAGTTAAGATAAACGACGAAATCACCCATTCGTTCGTGTTTTGGCATTGGTGTTGTGTAATCAATGGATGAATGGTAATAGGATTGACGTTGTATAGACCTTCATCAATGGCATGGTGAGAGCATTAGTGACCGGTGAATTTGTTCATGTCCCATACGTTGAGAAATCCACACAAGCAAGAGTTAGGTCATCAAAAAATCCATTGTCCTTACAAGATTACACCAAAAAAATCCACATGAGAGGAGGAAGTTACCTCGTAGTATTAGGCAACGGATCCTTTCTGTAATTGCTTAGTTCGCAGCATCTCACCTTCCCATGGAGCTCATGGTTCACTAACGTCTGTTGCAACATCGCTGTCTCCCTTCCCACACTGATTCTGGCTGCCTCATCGTGTTATAAAATGGAGCGGTGGCATTGAGCGTGTTGTCGGTTTCTTGGTGTTGCTATTGCATTCATCAGTTCTTTTGCCAATTCTTTCTCTTGCCACTTTTGCTGATTCTTGGGCACCATCGACTTCGCTTTCTTCCATCGGACCGCCCATGGCGAGGTCACCACCATGACATGATCATCTACGCGTCGGGCCGTCATCATTGTGGCGATGATTGCCACTCGTGGTCTTTGTGTCCGCCGGTGGAAGAAGAGTGCGACACGAGCGCAGGAGTCACGTGCGTTGGCAAGCCCTTCACGTCGGCAAGACCCAGAGGAGATAGCCGCTCAATGCATCCAAGAAACCGTCGATGGCGCCTATGCTGGAGCGCAAGGTGACAAGACCTGGGCTTGTGCACTAGAAGCAGAGCACTCCATCGTCATCTCCATCGTGGACAACATCTACGGGATATGCCACGCCACCTACGACGCATAGGTTTCTCCACACCGCTACTCTCATTAAACTTCACCACCACAACTCTTCTACACAATCATACTAAGTATCCAATTGTGATACTCTAATAAGTTTATCAAGAGTCCATAATTTCGATAATCCCAACATCCCAACATGAACAAAGGTTACTGGATCATAATTCACCATAGGTTCTACTAGTTGTAACACTAATCAATTTTATCTCATCGACAAACATTCCATTTACATAGAATTCTCCCCAGGTGTTATAGGTCAAAATAAATTCACTTTCTACTGCTCTTCAATTAGCTTGGTCCCCAAAAATCTCACCACTATCATAAACTTGTCGACCACCAACCAGTCGCCATACTACACTTTCTAAGACTCGGCAACACAAGTTGATTAATTTCTTTCTCAAAAAGGAAGAGGCAAACTCATACAAGATTCAACACACACGAAAACATTGCTCCTCGGAGTGAGTGTGAGACTAAGAGAAACAGTCAAATAGAAATTATCTCTAAAAACAAAAGTCGAAACCACAGTTGAGGGCACATGTCCCATAAGAAGGAAATTTCAACCTCCATAAATCATAATAAAATAGCGAGATGCTAGGGTTTCCCCTCCCCCTCCTTCTTATGTTGGTGGCCGGCCCACGTCCTGAGTATGGGCCAAAGGCCCATATCTATTTTCCTCCTAAATTCAGGTTACTAATCCTTTTCTAATTCATTAAATACTTATTTAATGAAATGGGATATTACAGAATTCACCTGGTGATTAAGTTGGTGAGCACGAGCTCGAGTAACTGGTCCTTGTAACACTGGTTGTGGATGAGTTGTGTGTAGGCGCGGTTGTATCCAAGTTTGGGATGTTCTCATCATCCTTCCCTTCTTGCATTTGAGTCGTCCTCGACTCAAGCTCATCCTCTTCTCCCAAGTATGGCTTCAAACCTGCAATGTTAACTGTGAGACTAACCCCAAAATCTGCAGGTAGTTCAAGCTTGTATGCATTATCACTAATCTTTTCTAACAAACAAACAAGATCTCTTGGTTCAAAAGTTAAATGTTTTCTCCCCGACTACCAAAGAAGTTTATATTTAACATTCATGCACTCTATATTCTCCTTAGTTGTCTCATGCATTTTTAAAATCAATTCAGCACGTTGTTTAGCATCAAAATTCAATTTCTCCGAAGATGGAATAGGTATTAAATCAATAGGAGCACGAGGCACAAAAATATAAACAACCTCAAAAGGGCATATCTTTGTAGTAGAATGCAATGAACGATTATAAGCAAACTCAATGAGGCTATTCTTCCCATATTTTTAAATTCTTTTTCAACACAGCCCTAAGAATTCTAGATAAAGTTCTATTCACAACTGTAGTTTGTCCATCAGTTTGGGGATGAAAAGTAGTAGAAAATAATAGCTCAGTCTCCAATTTAGCCCATAAAGTTCTTCAAAAGTGGCTAAGAAATTTAGCATCACGATGTGAAACTATAGTATTAGGCACACCATGCAAGCGAACAACCTCACGAAAGAATAAATCAGCAATATTGGTAGCATCATTGCTCTTATGACATGGTATAAAATGGGTCATCTTGAAAAATCTATCAACAACCACGAATATATTATCGCCCCCTTATTTGTTCTAGGTAATCCTAAAACAAAGTCCATCAAAATATCTTCCCACGTAACGCTAGGAATGTGTAGAGGCATGTATAAACCATGAGAATTAAGTCGTGACTTAGCTCTTTGACATGTAGTGCAGCGAGCAACGAGCGCTCGACGTCACCGCTCTCATCTTTGGCTAAAAGAAATGATCAGCAAGTATATCCTCCGTTTTCTTCACGCCAAAGTGTCCCATCAGCCCGCCTCCATGCACTTCCAGTAACAACAACAAACGAACGGAGCTAGCTGGAATGCATAGCTTGTTAACTCTAAACACAAACCATCATTAATGACAAATTTGTTCCATATTTTCCTTCTTTACAATGCAACAATATATCTGTAAAATCAGCATCATGCACATATTGCTCTTTAATAGTCTCCAATCCAAAAATTTTGAAGTCAAGTTGTGAAAGCATGGTATATCTCCTAGACAAAGCATCAGTAATAATATTCTACTTTCCCTTCTTGTGTTTTATGACATAAGAAAAAGACTCAATAAATTCAACCCATTTTGCATGTCTACGGTTCAGTTTACTTTGACTTCGAATATGCTTTAAAGAATCGTGATTAGAATGTATAACAAATTCTTTGGGCCATAAATAATGTTGCCAAGTTTCCAAAGTTTGAAATAGTGCATATAATTCCTTATCATAAGTAGAATAGTTCAAACTAGGCCCACTCAATTTCTCACTAAAGTATGCTATAGGTTTGCCTTCTTGTAACAATACACCACCTAAACCAATTCCGCTGGCATCACATTCTAGTTCAAAAGTCTTATTAAAATCAGGAAGTTAGAGTAGTGATGCATGTGTTAACTTAGTGTTAAATGTTGTTTTCCATTCAACGCCTAATTTCATGTGAATTTGATGATATCCACTACGCAAATCAACCTTAAAGAAAACAACAGAGTCACTCAATTCATCAAGAATATCATCTAACCTAGGAAGGTGATATTATTGACTGCTCTACAATCTACACACATGCGCCATGAACCATCTTTCTTAGGCACTAAAATGACCAGAACAGCACAAGGACTAAGAGATTCGCGTACATACCCTTTAGCAAGCAATTCTTTAACTTGGCGTTGAATTTCTTTAGTTTCTTCCGGATTGGTCATATATGGTGCACGATTGGACAATGATGCATCGGGAATTAAATCAATTTGATGCTCAATCCCTCGGAGCGGTGGCAACCCCGGTGGTATGTCCTTCGGAAATACGTCGTTGTACTCCTACAAAATGTTAGTGACAGCAAGAGGCAAAGAAGAAGTTGTATCCTCAAATGAAAACAAAGCTTCTTTGCAAACTAATGCATAGCAAACAGAATTACTAGCATCCAATTCAGTCATATCAGATTTGGTAGCAAGAAAACTAGCACCTTTCAATTTAATTTATGTATTCTTCACATGAGTAGATTTATGTTCTTTCTTTTTATGTTGTTCATGCTCTTTTACTACAATCTGATTTCCACTCTTAGCATTCTCTTGATTCTTCTCTCTACAAGCTCTAGCAAGTTCATCTTTAACAATTTATTCAGGAGTCATAGGATGCATCATAATTTTCTTTCACTTGAACATGAGAGAGTATTGATTATTCCTATCATGATGCACACAATCAGTATCATATTGCCAATGTCTTCCTAATAACAATAAACAAGCTTGCATAGGAACAACATCGCAATCAACATAATCATGGTATGAACCCATAGAAAAGTTTACTCTCACCATTCGTGTTACTTTCAACTTACCACTATTGTTGAACCATTGAATATGGTATGGGTGGGGATGAGGGTTGGTCAGCAAAGCAAGCCTCTCCACCATATCCATACTCGTCAAATTGTTGCAACTCCCACCATCAACAATTATGTGAATCAAGCGTTCCTTGACAACGTCCTTGATTTGGAACAAATTATGACGCTGATTTTACTCGGCACGAGAAACTTGAGCACTTAGTATGCGTTGCACTATAATGCTCAAATACTTGTTGGCATCTTCGGCGCCAACATGTTCCTCCTCATGATCAGATTTATTATCATGTCCTGCAGGGTCATTTGCAAGCATAGTATATTATTATTCATCAAAATCACTAGTAGAGGAAGACCCACCATCATCACGTATAATCAGTACGCGCTTGTTTGAACAGTCCCGCATCATGTGTCCATAGCCTTTGCAATGATGGCATTGAACATCCTTAGTTCGTCCTGTCGACACAACCGAAGAAGAGGTTTTTGCAGAAGCTTGTGTTGCTGATCTGGCTACTTCAGAAACTCGTGGTGCTGAATTTGAAGTAGAGGGGCGCTACTAGTTGTTAGAGGGTGGCGGTGGGGGTGCATTGGTGGACGGGGCAGCAGAGGTGCGTGGCATCCATGAGTTTGTGCGACCTGCAAAAGAGTTAGATCGTGTCCTCGTCTGGCGTCCCTGTCATTCACGTTCAGCTTTGCAAGCAAGATGAAACAATCTAGTAATGGAGTTGTAATCTTTATAATCAAGGATGTCTTGAATTTCTCGATTCAACCCTCTCAAAAACCTAGCCATTGATGCATTCTCATTCTCAACTAAACCACAATGCAGCATACCAATTTGCAATTCCTGATAGTAGTCTTCCACATACTTTATACCTTGTCGTAAGCATTGCAATTTATTTAACAAATCACGAGCATAATATGAGGGAACAAATTGATGCCGCATGAGCACTTTTAATGTAACATCCCAAATCAGGGTTTGTGTTTCAAATGTATGAAAATAAGAAGGATTTAAAACTTTTGAGCATGATTTGACTTTTTGGAGCATTTGCATGATTTGTTGCTTTTTAAATTTTTGAAATCAATTAGAACACACAACTCAAATCATAACCCCAAAAGAAAACAGAAACAAAACTTGTGATCATCTCCTGGAAATAATTTATTTAAATCTTATAATATTTATCATGAATAAATATAATTTTTGCCAAATTTTTGGGACTGGTTTAAACCTTAAGAAAATTCAAACACCCTTTAATGACCTAGACTAAGTTTGAATTTATACTATACAAATTGTAATGCTAAAAGTGAGTTTAATAATTTTTATGAACACTAGGGTGTCCTTGGATCACCTCTGATTAATTTCAGAATTTTATGAAATTTATTTCTAATTATAAGACCTTGGTCAAAGTAGAATCGCTTTAAACCTAAATCACCAAACCTCTCACTGCTCCTTGGCTCAACCCAACTCCGACCCAAGTCAGACCCGCGCCTCTTCACTCGGTCTAACCCACTAACCACACCAGCGCATGCAGACCGTTTGATTGGATTCCAACGGTCCAGATCAGCGGGTCGATCGGACCAGTCGGAGCGGCCACAAAATCCCAATCGTCCATTTTTTTCGTGTGGACCAGATCAAACCGACCTGAGCCACTCACTATTTGACCGACCCGAGCCACCGATCCAACCGTGCCTATTCGCAATTGAGTCACTGACGTCGTGGTCCCTACTCGTCATCTCCTTCGTCCTCCTCTCGCTGACTCGCGATGCGCGGCGCCACGCGCCGCGCCGCTCGCTCACGCTCTGCCGCCCGTGACTCCACCACCCTCCTTGGCCAGTCCTTGAGCTTCGCCTCCTGACACTGCATTCGTCCTCGCCCGTGCCCGAGCATATTACCCCTCTTCCTCCTCTATTTTTCCCTCACTTCTCTCTGTGGTCGTGGGAGAGAAGGAAGTAAAGCTTCCTCTCCAGTTCCGCTTCTGGAGTGCCACTGTATTCTCTTCGATTCCAGAGCGTGCACTGAAGGCCAACCGTGGGACACCACTGTGCCCACTTGTGTCCGGAACTCCTGGATTTTGAGGTTATTCCTTTTCGGCCGACGAGATCCCCTTTCATCTCCATCTCCGGTCGGGTTATCGTGTCGACGTGAAGCTACTTTTGCCGTCGTCGGTCAATCGTCGCTGGGGGTCCATCGTGCCTCTCCGACCATCTGCAACCTTCGGGTAGGTCCTCTACATCTCGTAGGTGCTTATGTGTACGATAGCTAGCTTAGAATGGCATCGGGTTGCCTTTTGCATGTTCACCGTAGCTCCCACTCCTCGCGCCGCGCGCGCCGCTGGACCGCCTCCGTAGCGACTCCGCCACCGTTGGGTGCGCATTAGTGCTAGGGTCCTGTTTTTGCCATTTGCTGGCACCGCCATAGCTTTTCGCGCCGGCGAGCCACCGTGCAAGCGAGCGGAACGCGCGGCTCTGTTGTCGGGCGAGCTGACAGCTCCTGTAGCTCGTCATTAGGAGTTAATCGCTTAGAATAGCATTTAATTGCAGATCTTTGTCGGAAATCAAATGTTAGCGATGTTTATGTTTAGCTTTAAGAGAGTGACATGCGGGCCCGAGCCACTTAAGTGTCTGGTGCACTGGCCCGTGGACAACGAACCGGGTGCATGAACTTTAGTCCATGCACTGTGCTTGTAGACCGAGAGTATGACATGTGGACCCCTCATGTCAGTGCGTATTTAAAACTTGAAATTTAAATAGGAAGTGACGCTTTGCACTGGACCCCACTTGTCAGCTTCTATGGCTAGGATTGGTTTAGGTAAGAAAAGTCTAAAATGCTTATCTAAATTCTGAAATGCTTTATTGTTGCACTGAAAAATCAATTAACTTCAAAAATGCATAACTAATTCATTTTAGCTCCAAAATTGATGATTCAAATTTTGTTAGTTTCTATTTTAAATTTACTTTAATCTAAAATTACATTGAATCAAGTTGCTGTTCGAGAAAATGTTTGTTAATCAAATGACTTTAGGTTTAGATTTAGTTGCACTAAAAAAATTGTTTAAACTTATAAAATGCATAAGTATTTTTCTGTAGCTCCAATTTGAGTGAATCCAATTTTGTTGGCTTCCTCTAATAAGTAACTTTATTTTAAAATTGGTTTTGAACAAGTTACTGTTTTTAAAAAAGAATTGCAAATATAATTAACTTGTGCACTTTTTCATGTCTTTGGAAATTCATAAAAGATGCATCATAGCTCCAAATGAGATGAATCCAATTGGGTTGTTCATCTTATGAGGTGCTTGATTTACTGTAAAAATTTCAAATGCACCACCTTTCCAGAAATTTATACCAAATAATTTAATTATGATGAATAGAAACAGATTGCATTTTTCAAGCTGAACAGAATTGTTTTGATCATAACTTTTGCATCGAGGATCCAAATCAATTGGTTCTTATTTATAAATTCATTATAAATCATGATCTTGCTGCTGTAAAATTTTCAGAGCATTTGGAGAAAGTTGGTTGTTGAGTCTTTTTGGTGTTTCTTCGTTCTTATCGGTTCTTTTTCGCTTTTTCGTTAGGTGCCGACGAGTAGGTTGATCTCAAAAGTGTCCCTCTGCAGCAAACTAAGGAAATCAAGCAAGGCAAGCAGTTTGATCATGTTAATCCTATTATTTTAAAGTCTAATATATTGTTTTCAACTTGTATGTATGCACTGCTTATTTTGTTGTTAAATTGATTAGTTAATCCTTTAGATGCATAATCCTTGAGATCGGGAGCTTGAGATTTTGTTAGAGCTGTTGGCCATCGAGTAAGACCTTACCTCTGAGCCCTGTGTGTTAAGTGTACCAGTAAAAGTCAAGACTAGTGTTGAGGTGCAAGACGTTAGTTTTGGATATCCGTCAAGGTGATGTGATCCCATAAGTCCGAGAGTGAAGCGACTAGTGAATTGGTGTCTCGCATGCGCACGCAATATCTGGAGTTACTCATAGTAGGCATGTGGTATTGTTGGTAAGCTTTAGCTGTGATTATACTTTGGCGTAAGCATGGATAGAATTCGAGGACGAATTCAGTTTAAGGGGGGTAGAATGTAATACTCCAGAGTAGAAATCGGGAGAAAATTAAATATATTAAATAATAAATAAAAAGTATTAATTCGAAAGAGATTACGTTTGAATTAGGAGAAAGAACGTATATAAAATAGTTTAATCAGCGTTAGAGGAGGGTTTTCGCTAAGTTTGGCAACTTGGCTGGGCCTTGGCCTGTGGCCATGTGGTGGCCGGCCAAGGGGAGGCGCCACCCTCCCCCAAAACCCTAGCCGCCCCCCTTTTCCCCTCCTCCCACTTGTGGCCGCCACCCCCATCCCTCCTCCTTCCTCCCCTTTGGCCGCCCCACTTCCTCCTCCCACACCACCTCCCCGCTGCTCCTCCCGCTGCTGTCCAGGAGGTGCCCCTCGTTGCCGGTGTCGAGGAGGAAGAGGAGGACCGCCCGGAGATCGCTGGCCAAGAAGAAGGAGAAGAAGAAGGAGAGGAGAGGGGGAGGGAGATATCATGGCCTGCGCTGGGAGTTCTTCACGTCCGGCGGTGTTTCGTCAAGGGTAATACCCGTTTTCCCCCGAGTAGATGCATCTTTTGATTGTTGTAGCAATGTCGGTATTTCTGTCTCCTCAGGACAGATCGTGTTATACGGACATTTTGATGTCGTTAAGTGCAGATTCAGTCTTGGGCTTCTCCTAGAGAGTTGTAGAGGTCGTCAATAGCTTTCGATGAAGTGCTAGATCATATTATTTGGACCTCTGTAGCAGAAGTTATGAATTATTTAGTGGGACTGTTCTGCGAATCTGTTAGCATTTTGACAGGTTTTAGTAATCTGACTTGTGCGATAAGTTAAAGAGAGAATTAGAGGATCTCAGTATAACGAAAGTTGTAGATAATTGTCGTCGCTTTCAGGGAAGCATAAGAACGCGAAATTTGGATGAACGAGCTAAAAGTTATGTTAGTTTTAGTGATCTGTCCAGAAAGTATGACGTGAAATCGATGTTTTGTTAAACATCTTAAAAGTGATTTTAGATTGCCGACTCAGGGAGGTTCACCAACTAGGTTTAGTTGGGAAATTTGATAACCTTTCAATGAAGTCCAAGAACACCTAATTTGGATCCCTGTACGAAAAGATATGAATTTTAGAACATGACTGTCCACAGGGGGACAAAGCGACATCTAGAAGTTGGGGCTGGGTTCGCGCTAAAGGAACTTTTGTGAGTCCGTGTTTACTTTTATGGTTTGAGCGGTCCTCTATTGCTGTCTTAGCATTTCTTAATTGAATGTTTAGGTGGGGAACTGGTTCCGAGGCGGCACCTCTTGGCGCCCTTCGCTCCCGCACGGTTGAGGCAAGTACATCGTTTGATCCTTATTTGTGATTGCTTGGACGTGAATGCGGGTTCGATGCTTGTTAATGTCGTGTGGCTGTTGATAAGTGTGCATAATCGAATGGTGAATGTTCAAACTATGGGTATGCTTTATTCATGAAAGTTGTTATTGTCTTTATTCATGAATGTTGTTATCGCCTTAATTCAAGAATGTTGTTATTGCCTTTATTCATGAATGTTGTTACCACCATTGGTGCTTGATGTTGAAAAGAGATGGTGCATATGCATTTTTATATCATGTTGAGGCCTGGTCTTGTGATGACCAAGCATGCACATCTTTGAGGTCCCCGTCATGAATGTGGCGGGCTTGAGATCCCCACACTCGTGGAGTGTGGGCATGAGGTCCCCAATACTTGCGAGTATTGGGCAATTGGTCCTCGTGCGCGCGCGCAGCAGCATGGGTATGCGGCGACGGTTGCATACTTTGCATTACCGTGTAATGCACAAAGAAAATTAAAGAGAAAGGAACTCGAGCATTGCATTTGCATGTGAGTTGTGTTATTGTTGATCTCCTATATATGGATGTTGATGTTATGGATTGAAGTATCGTCTTTTATTTATGTACTTGCTTGAGTCGTGGACTCACTCTTGCTTTCTTGTTGTTTTTAGGTACCGTTCAAGCGCAGATGCATGGGAGGGAGTAGCGTTATGCTTTGCACGCTGCATCGTCATGAACCTAAATTCTCGGATCATGCCTTATTAAATAAGCTACCGATCAAAGATTTGACTGCTTATGTTACCGTATCGGATTATTTGTAATAATGAAGAGTAGTCTAGTTGGAAGTTTGAGGATTTGTTCAATCGATTAGTAAGATCTTGAGTATTTATAGTTGATCTTGAATATTGCAGATTGTTATAACTCCCTTTAATCGTTGAAACCCATGTGATGTAGAAATACAAAGGAAACTCATTTAAATTTAGTAAATTATCTTAGTTTAGTTTTGTGTAAGGATATTGTAGTAGCATTCTTGGCTCTTGTGGAGCTCGGGTGTTACAGTTGGTATCAGAGCGGGCAGGAGGTCCGTGGTGACTGGATTTACAACTTAGGCAAGTTAAATTCCTAAAATTCTGTAATGGTTAATGAACATTAAAAAAAATTGACACACTGGTGCACAGTAGAATGGGAATGGGCATATCATTGCATTTTCGTTTCCGTTATATCGTATTGATGATTGCTGGTATGAATTGAGTATGTTTGCTCATTAATGGATTATATAATTATTATGTGTGGAGATAACCCTTGTTGAGAGGTTGAAGTCGTGGTTGTGGCCCTAGGTTTTACAGAGTTACACCACCGTCATGTGATGAGAATAGGAAGTGGTTACACCGAGATCGTGATACTGCGTTGATAGCAAGTATATATATTTAGAAGAGTTGTTCTCTCCCTTGAAATTTGATTTGGTCAACTCTTATCCGGTTGTGATTGATGAGTTTCTCTTGGGTATTAGTTCATTCCGGTTGATGGGTTGCTTTGAATTAGGTTTCTATTGGCTTAACTTGTCCCTTAAAGCAATTATTGTTTTTCCTATTGTTGAGTTATTCTTGTGGCTGGTGGACTTGGTTAGTTGTCAATACTGACTTTTGTATTGGGGTTTCATCTTTCTTACTGGAAAATATGACCTATTTATTCGCTGGATGATTTGGATAATGAAAGTTTCCTTTTGCAAGTCCTGTAGTACGTGGAGGCTTTGACTCAATGTATCTCTCTTGAGTATTTGGAGTGTTGAAGCTTGATGGTTCTTTTTATGGAAGAAGTTGTTAAACCCTTTAGTAGTGTTTTGGCTTGGTTAAGCAAGAGGTTATAATCAAAGCAATTAATGGAAAAGGTATGGATTATCAGGTTAGGTTTGTGGTGTGGTGTATAATCGATCCTAACTAAGATCACTGGAAGGAAAGTTGATTAATTTGATTGTGCCATATAGTAGTTCTTGTTGAACGGTGATTAAGGGTATGGCTAAACCTAATTGGAATCAATAGAGTTATTAAAAAGATGTGGAACTTTGATGAAAAAGTTGATCATTAGAGTCGTTTAGTTTACTAAACTTGTTAGATTATTTGATTTCAATGGATTAATCTAACTATGTAGGAAGGGAAGTATAAGGATGTGTTTGATCGTTGTCTTAATAGATGATAATATGTAATTATCTTTAATTGGCTATTTGATGATTTTATTTTTGCTCGTGAGAAGGCAAATAGAGAAAGGACCATCAATTTCGTCTAAGGTTGAATAATCATCAATGGTTTAGGATGGGATTTAATAGGTGACTTGTGTTTGTGTGATGGTGAAATTGTCGGATAATAGTATGTCTTTGATGAAAGGGTTTTGTGTAATCTTTTAAATTTTGTAGTAGATTCCTCTAAAAAAAGTGGTCTTGTAGTGAGGTTATAAGAATTTGGTGTACTCTCATTTGAGGATGAGATGATAAAGTGATATGTATGATTTAGTCGCTTTTGGGGATTTTATAAAGGAAGGGTTGATGATAACGAACCTTGTTAAGAGTGAATTATTCTTGATGTTAGTAATAAGGTCTACAAGAGATTGTGACGCGTTGAAGTGGTGATGATTCTTCTAGAGAGAAAGTAAGTTGATTATTTTAATGACGGTTAAATGAAATGTTTGGAGTTTTGAATTCGTGATCTTTTGGGGGTTCATGATTTATGTAGTAGATGAAATTAGTTGAGCAATATGACATATAGAAAGGTTCTGTTTGGTTCTGAAGTGATGAATGTGATTTGGTATTAAAGGCATCTCTTGTTTGGTTTGGCAAGTAATGTTGTAATCAAAGACTTAAGAGTTTCTTAGGATTGCATAGCAATGTGTTATTAAGATTTATGGAGGTGGAAAAAAATTCTTCATGTGGGACTTGTGCCCTCGACTGTGGACTTGTATTTTGTTTTCTGAGATCACTACTATTTGACTGTTTCTATTGGTCTCATGCTTACTTCGAGGAGCCACGATTTCTTGTGCGTTGAACCTTGTATCTTTTTATTTCTTCCTTTTGAGTAAGGTATTAACCAAGTTGTGTTGCCTAGTGTTATAAAGAGTATTATGGTAATTGGTTGGAGGTGGTCAAGTATTTGGAATTTGTTGAGATTTTTTGGGAACCAATCTATTTGAAGAGCAGTATAAAGTGAATTGGTTTCGATTTACAACACCCGGAGAGAATTCTATTTAAATGGAAAGTTGTCGATGAGATAAAAGTGATTAGTATTACAATTAGTGGAACCTATGACGAATTATGATCCAGTAACCTTTGTCCATGTTGGAATATTGGGATTATCGAAATTATGGACTCCTGACAAACTTATCAGAATATCGCAATTGGATACTTAGTATGATTGTGCAGAAGTGTTGTGGTGGTGAAGTTTAATGAGAGTAGCGATATGGAGGAACCTTAGTGTCATGCTAATTAGTGTGATAGCAGGAATTGTTGAGCTTTTATCAAGCATTACTCGGCCTCAGTAAGTAACCTTATGGGAGTTAAATTATTTCTAAGGATGTCTTGGTCAAAGTATATATTTATTTATTGATGTTAGTGATTGGGTATGTTTGAATCTTGGTCAATCGCTTAGGTTTTGTGAACGGGTATATTGTGGTTGTGTAATCGAATTGGATTGGTATGGATTAGAGAAGGTCTAAGACCGTGAAATAAATCGCCTTGGGACGGTTACTCCATTAGTGAGAAACGTGGATGTTAATGATTGAGGTTATTGTGGAGCTATGTGAAATTTTAGTAAACGAATTTGAGGATTTCCTATGAATCATACCAGAAATTCATTGTACGAGACTTCGAGGTTGGTTTTGGGCTTTGCATTCTTAGGTTAGAACCTTGGATGCTAATAATTATGTGTAGAAGTGGTAGAATAAGAGTGGATTCCGAGTAGTGGGATGATCATTGATAGTATCCTTTGAGGCTAGTATATGAGAGTGTGTGTTGTGAATTTCAAATTGTTCATCCTTAACGGATTAAGGGTGTGATTTGGTGAAATCTATATTGAGTTGTGTTGGAAATTATTTTGACAAGTAATTCATTCGGTAGGGAAGTTGGCTAGAGTAACGATATTGTGGATTGGAAGAATCTCCGCATAAGTGTGGACTTTGTGTTCTGTAGAGCATAGGTTTGAGGTTGCCAATTTAAGAGAAATGAGTTAATGTGTTATGCGATGATTTGGGATCCTATGGTCTAAGAGAAAGTAAAATTCTTAAAAGAAAGATTGTGGTAAAGGGTGCGATCTTGGATAGTGAGATGTTTTCTTAGTTCTTACTTTAACTATGTGGTTATGACGAATGTCAATTACAAATTGAGTTGGTTCTTGCCGGTATGTGTGATTCCTTTCAGTTAAAAAAAATGGTTAAACTGGTTTTTCGATTGATTTCGCTTTTGGCTTGTGTGGCATTTATTTCTAAACTGCCTATTTGGAAAATGGAAAAGATTTTGTGGCAAATCCATTGTTTTTGGATTGGGTTTTTCTAAGAGAAGATGACTTTGGGTTGGATGCATTTTGATTCCTTTGTTTTTCGATTGAGTTTTTCGAATTAGTGAGTCGATAGCGAGTTCTTTGTGCGTCCCTTGTTAAAGGAGATGTCGCTATGAGATAAAATGATCGATCGGGTGTTGGAACAAGAGTTCCATGTATTTTGTGTCGACGGTGTACTTCGTAACAAAAAGGAAGTGTAACCAAAGGTGTGTCTGATAGGTTCCTCACCATGGGAATTTGTAGATTGGCGATCGCTAGTACCGCCTCAGTACTTGCGAGGAGTATGCGTGTCTTATACATTTCGTCGATAGAACACCGAGATCGGGAGCTTGAGATTTTGTTAGAGTCATGGCCATCGAGTAAGACCTTACCTCGAGCCATGTGTGTTAAGTGTACCAAGAAAAGTCAAGACTAGTGTTGAGGTGCAAGACGTTAGTTTTGGATATCCGTCAAGGTGATGTGGTCCCATAAGTCCAAGAGTGAAGCGACTAGTGAATTGGTGTCTCATGCGCACGCAATATCCGGAGTTACTCACATGAGGCATGTGGTATTGTTGGTAAGCTTTAGTCTGTGATTATACTTTGGCGTAGCATGGATAGAATTCGAGGACTAATTCAGTTTAAGGGGTAGAATGTAATACTCCTGAGTAGAAATCGGAGAAAATTAAATATATTAAATAAAAAGTATTAATTCGAAAGAGATTACGTTTGAATTAGGAGAAAGAACATATATAAAATAGTTTAATCAGCGCTAGAGGAGGGGTTTTTCGCTTAAGTTTGGCAACTTGGCCTGGCCTGGCCTGTGGCCATGTGGTGGCCGGCCAAGGGGAGGCGCCACCTCCCAAAACCCTAGCCGCCCCTTTCCCTCCTCCCACTTGTGGCCGCCACCCCCATCCCTCCTCCTTCCTCCCTTTGGCCGCCCCACTTCCTCCTCCCACACCACCTCCCTGCTGCTCCTCCCGCCGCTGTCCAAGGAGGTGCCCCCGCTGCGGTGTTGAGAAGGAAGAGGAGGACCGCCCGGGAGATCGCTGGCCAAGAAGAAGGAGAAGAAGAAGGAGAGGAGAGGGGGAGGGAGAGATCGTCACCTGCGCTGGGAGTTCTTCACGTCCGGCGGTGTTTCTTCAAGGGTAATACCTGTTTTCCCCCGAGTAGATGCATCTTTTGATTGTTGTAGCAATGTCGGTATTTCTGTCTCCTCAGGACAGATCGCGTTCTACGGACGTTTTGATGTAGTTAAGTGCAGATTCAGTCTTGGGCTTCTCCTAGAGAGTTGTAGAGGTCGTCAATAGCTTTCGATGAAGTGCTAGATCATATTATTTGGACCTCTGTAGCAGAAGTTATGAATTATTTAGTGGGACTGTTCTGCGAATCTGTTAGCATTTTGACAGGTTTTAGTAATCTGACTTGTGCGATAAGTTAAAGAGAGAATTAGAGGATCTCAGTATAACGAAAGTTGTAGATAATTGTCGTCGCTTTCAGGGAAGCATAAGAACGCGAAATTTGGATGAACGAGCTAAAAGTTATGTTAGTTTTAGTGATCTGTCCAGAAAGTATGACGTGAAATCGATGTTTTGTTAAACAGCTTAAAAGTGATTTTAGATGGCCGACTCAGGGAGGTTCACCAACTAGGTTTAGTTGGCAAATTTGATAACCTTTCAATGAAGTCCAAGAACACCTAATTTGGATCCCTGTACTAAAAGATATGAATTTTAGAACATGACTGTCCACAGGGGGGACAAAGCGACATCTAGAAGTTGGGGCTGGGTTCGCGCTAAAGGAACTTTTGTGAGTCCGTGTTTACTTTTATGGTTTGAGCGGTCCTCTATTGCTGTCTTAGCATTTCTTAATTTAATGTTTAGGTGGGGAACTGGTTCCGGAGGCGGCACCCTCTTTGCGTCCTTCGTTCCCGCACGGTTGAGGCAAGTACATCGTTTGATCCTTATTTGTGATTGCTTGGACGTGAATGCGGGTTTGATGCTTGTTAATGTCGTGTGGCTGTTGATAAGTGTGCATAATCAGAATGGTGAATGTTCAAACTATGGGTATGCTTTATTCATGAAAGTTGTTATTGTCTTTATTCATGAATGTTGTTATCGCCTTAATTCAAGAATGTTGTTATTGCCTTTGTTCATGAATGTTGTTACCACCATTGGTGCTTGATGTTGAAAAGAGATGGTGCATATGCATTTTTATATCATGTTGAGGCCTGGTCTTGTGATGACCAAGCATGCACATCTTTGAGGTCCCCGTCATGAATGTGGCGGGTTGAGATCCCCACACGTGGAGTGTGGGCATGAGGTCCCCAATACTTATGAGTATTGGGCAATTGGTCCTGCGTGGCGCCAGCCACATGTGCATGGGTATGCGCGCATGGTTGCATACTTTGCATTACTGTGTAATGCACAAAGAAAGTTAAAGAGAAAGGAACTCTGAGCATTGCATTTGCATGTGAGTTGTGTTATTGTTGATCTCCTATATATGGATGTTGATGTTATGGATTGAATTATGCCTTTTATTTATGTACTTGCCGAGTCTGTGGACTCACTCTGCTTTCTTGTTGTTTTTAGGTACCCAGCCTGCAAGCAAGATGCATGGGAGGGAGTAGTGTTATGCTTTGCACGCATTAATCGCCATGAACCTAAATTTCTGATCATGCCTTATTAAATAAGCTACTAATCAAAGATTTGACCTGTTTATGTTACCGTGATCGGATTATTTGTAATAATGAAGAGTAGTCTAGTTGGAAGTTTCAGATTTGTTCAATGATTAGTAAGATCTTGAGTATTTATAGTTGATCTTGAATATTGCAAGATTGCTATAACTCCTTTAACCGTTGAAACCCATGTGATGTAGAAATACAAAGGAAACTCATTAAATTTAGTAAATTATCTTAGTTTAGTTTTGTGTAATGATACTGTAGTAGCATTCTTGGCTCTTGTGAAGCTGGGGTGTTACAGTTGGCTCCGAGTCGCCGGGGGTCGCGGGAGGAATGGTGTTTGGGAGCATGGTAGCTGCCCGGAAAGCTTTACCCTGAGTGGGTAGTTGTCTTTTCGGCTTTACCATGTAAGCGTATGGGTTTCTATCCATACGAGAGGCTCGTAGTTAATACACAATAGTGGAAATGTCTCGTAGGACTTAGCTGTGCCGGCATACCTTCGGATGTGTGTTTTTTGTGGCTTAAAGGCGGTCTGAAGTGTGGGTACATTGGTACACCCCTGCAGGGTTCAAACTATTCGAATAGCCTCATCCTAGGTTATGAACACGCTTGGGTAAGCTTTTCAAGAGTTAGACTACAACCTTTTAAAAACTTAAAACTTGACATGGGTGGTATGAATGGGTAATTCATGTTATGGTCATGGTGACTATTGGGTTAGTCACTTTTAGGTTGTTGTTGTCATCTATCTATTGTTATTATGTTGTCCTTGTTGTTATTTAAACAATAAAAATGAATTGCAAACTTGCTTTTGAAATGTATTACATTATTTGCAAATAAAGTTTGCTTTGTGCTAAAAATGAGCCATACAGCCTCCACTCAAATAAGCTTGTAGCATATGTATAGGTCTTCTAGTCCACACGTCAGTCTTGAGAGTACATTATTGTACTCATTTGCTTTGCTTAATATTATTTGTTGCAGAGGAAGAATGTAAGCCCCAAGGGCCTCACTTTTGTGAGTTGTGCTGTGGCGGGGTTTGGGACGACTAGTTTAGCGGTCCGGTTGGTTGCCTTGTGGGTTAAAGGCACACTGATTGGCTTTTGTTTATCGCCATCTTATGGCACTTTCGCTTCCGCTGTTTACTTAGTTATTTGTATGTCATTTGGCCGGTCGGCCCTCTTTTGTAATAACTCTATTTTGTATGCCTACTATTTGGTAATGTGTTGCTTTGGATTCTATGTCTAGAATGGAATTGATGCATGATTTTACGAAGGGGTGTGTATACTGCATTTCTGGGAAGTATACATATCTCGAGGCTTGGTTTATTTGATTTGTAATGCTAGGATCAAGTGGATGGTTAAGCATTACAAGTCAAATAAACTGGGGTCCTCACATTTAAAGCCTCCCAAGTGTTAGGTATGTTAATGAGATGTTGACGGCAATGTTCTTTCCACCAAATAGAAGCAAAGTCAGTAAATTCACTAGTAGCAGCCCTAACTCGTCTAATCTTAGGAAAGTCATGGCAAACAAATTTTTGATCAACAGCTAATTCCCAATTAAGATAACCATCAGGATCATATTTACCATTAAAGGAGGGTATAGTGAATTTAACCTTAGCAAAAGAATCATCGTGGTCACGCACTCACGCCGTGGGGTCTCGTCACATACCTTGTCGATTAAAATGCAACTATCGATGAGCGACTTGATCGTTGTTGTGGTTACCCAAGTCATCGGCGTCGGTATCAGCCATGTAATCAAATTCATCTTGTCCCTCTATCACCGGGGCAGCAGGGGAACAGTAGTGGATGCTTGGGCAATCTCCTCAAGGCGCACCATAATACATGCTAAAGAAGTGTTAGTGATGTCTTGCGCTCTCTCCATCACGGTGAGCATGGCATTTGTCTCAATTTGGGCGCCCTCGAGTTGAAAAAGTCACTCATTCATCACCCTGACATCTTCCTCAAGACCCTCTGTACGAAGGTTCATGAGGTGCCAGAAATGTTGTACGATTGCCTTCGTACGAGGAGTATGAGATGTATCTTCATCCAAAAGCTCTGCAGAACCTGTCATTGTCAGCAAATCACAAGAATATGTCCCCAACAACTAATAGGATATGGTCGTTCAAAAGTCGCTCGCACTCAAGGCTTCTATCGAATTCTTATCAAGCAACAGGGGTGATCGGCAACCAGCGGTGTTAATGTATCTCCGAAGATTGGATGGAGCGATTGCTAGGTGAAGTTCAGCCTGTATGGTATAGAAAAGGTGTAGCTGGGAAGGCTCAAGTATGGTAGTAAGGAGTAGTAATAATCAAATCAGAGAATGCAAGCTGAAAAATCGTTTAACACCGGTTAGTGCTGGTCCTACGCTAGACTGTACTAGAGATGCGAGCCTAGAACACAAACGAAAGCACGACGCGGCAAAACTAGATAATATTGTACATGGAGTTCAAAATCTCGAAAAAGGATGCCGTCTTCACAGGGACCGTTAGAATCACTTATAAAAGGGCTCTATCAATTTTGAGCGAATTTTGAGAAACTTGTTTTTTTGCTCTTTTTTTACTCCTCTTTTTTTGGCCAATCTACACCACACTCAAATCTCTTCAAAATCCTCTTGCGGGCCTAGGGAGGTATATGGGTCACACACTTTTTGTAAAAGGCAGGGGTAAAATGGTAATTAAAATATACTCTCTCTCTCTCTAAACTATGATTTTTTTATCGCATTGCCGAAGTCAGATGAATCTTAGGTATCCTTCTAGCAGCACGAAAACAACTTTTTTTTTCTTTTTTTCCTCTCTCTTTTTAATCCCGAGACCAGCTAGGGCTTTTCTTTTTCTTACAAACCGAATTGAACTCTTGGTTCTTGGTTAGGGTTTCTCTTGATGTGGCGACGGTAGGAGGATGGTGGCCATGTAGGACATAGCAAAGGATGGTAGCAACGCTGTAGTCACGGCAATGCCGTGGTCGCGCTAAAGGCAATGGCAGAGGCGGCCGCGACTCTGGTGGCGCGACAAGGACTGGTAGTGTATAGGCTTGCCAAGGTAGCGATCGGTGGATGTAGGCGGTAGATCGAACCCAACCGCAATGGTGCGACCAAACGTGAGCAGAACTCAAAACTCTAAAGGAACTAGACACTAAGACTAGCAAAGGACACGACGATGCAACCGAAAGTTCAACAATGCAATACACTGAAAAGAAAAATTATGAGTCTAAGAATGGTTTGGACAGGATGATCTACTACTTATTTTTGGGATTTTTCAGGAATTTCATAATTAAGCAATCTAACTATGAAAGACAGTAAATTCTCACCAAGCAACCTTGAACTCTGGTACCACCCGATGGAAACGGGGGGCCCAATCTTTCGATGAGATTGATAAATATCAATTTTGGTGCAGGTGACTCGTGATCCTACTACAATCGTATGACGACGCTTGTGCCTTAGCAGTCGTTGAACCAACTCCAATATGTTATTGACCTTGCTGGAAGCACGATCAACCTGAACACGAGGTTCAATTCCTGCGAGTAATCGAAGAACTAGCAAGAATAAAATATAGGCAATCTGATATTAGGAATAAGAATATAGTGTAGATGGTATTGAAAAACAAAGATGAGATCCCAAGGCTGTCTTGACAGGTGGTCGTCCGACACAACTAAAGAACAGAAGTTTACACAATGGCTAAACCTAAACTCAACGAAATCCCAGTTCTAGCAAAGGAAGGTGGCGGTTCCTATAGGGTAGTGGGATCCACATGTGAATTACTCATATTTTAAATCTTTGTTAAATTACGATTTTGATTAATTAATCGGCTAGTACCACAAGTAGGTGATTCACTAACTTAACTAACTATTATTAATGCTAATCTAATCTTAATGGCGTTGCTAATCACCTAACAACCAGGGCCCACCGATCAATGGCACTAGAACAGAAGAGGCAGTTATGGCACAACTGAGCTGGTTTGGTAAGCTCACCGATGGCGAGACGACGACGGTGCGGGTCTAGAAATAGGAAAAATGGAACTATGAAGTCACAATGACTCTAAGGGTGGTAGCGACAGTCGGATTGGTGCACTGAGCGATGGTGGGAAGCGGTGAGGTGTCTCGGCCGTGTGATGAACTAGGCACGGGAGTGAAGGATAGCAGCAACCGAGCGCAGAGCGAGCTAGAGGGATCTAACGCGTCACACATGACACCAACACGGGGACCTAGGGTCACCATAATAGTGACCACGCCCGAGGAGTAGCCGCGATGCTGGACATTACTACGATGACGACTACAGAAATGACCCACTCGAGAAGGCTCGGGGTGGCCGGATGGTGATGAACAAGGATGACGGTGATGGGCTTTACGGTGGTGGCACTCCACGAGAGAGAAGAGCTGCAATAGGGCACGCCATAAGAAAGAGGGGAGTGGGGCGAAGCTATAAATGATCATGATGAGACTCAGAGCTCACTGGAGATGGGGCTACTCAAGGGTAACAGTGGCGCCCAAAGGCTAAGAGAACGAACTGGTTCTGATGCTACATTGCACCAAACAGGAAATAGGCTGGGGGATCTTGCTCCATGGAGGAAAAAGGCACAAGATGATGCGAAAGAAGAGAGATGGGGCTCACCAAAACAGGGAAACAACAAAGTATGTCCGTGTATGTTGATAACTTGAAAGAAGAGAGATGACGTAAAGAAGAGAGATGGGGCTCAATGGAAGAAATCCAACAATGGATTTTGCATCTTCTCTCAGATATGTTGATAACTTGAACATAATCGGAAACACGGAAGACATTCTCGAAACGAGCTCATACTTAAAGACGGAATTTGAGATGAAAGATTTGGGTGAAACCAAATATTGTCTTAGATTATAGATTAAAAATTTTGCCTGGAGGCATATTTCTGCATCAGACCACCCACACCAAGAAAGTGTTAGAGATTTTATCTTGATAAATCTTATCGCTGGAAGTGGAGAAAGATCCATATGGATCTAGACGCGAGAATGAGGATACATTAGGGCATGAAACACCTTATTTAAGTGCTATTGGAGCATTGTTATACCCTGCCAATATACCCGGTCTAATATTGTATTTGTAGTAAATTGTTTGGCAAGATATAGTTCCGAGCCTACGAAGAGGCATTAGAACGGAATTAAGGGAATCCTCAGGTACCTTAGGGGTAGAACTGATCTTGGACTCCTTTATCCCAATGGTTAAGATATAAGGTTGAAGGGTTAATCAGACGCTAGCTATCTTTCTGATCCCCACAATGCAAAGTCATAGATTGTATATGTTTTTCTAAGTGGTTCTACATCCATCTCTTGGAGATCTCTAAAACAATCGATTGTTTCTACGTCAACTAATCATGCTGAGATAATTATCTTGTCAAATCTTGTGATAATGCTCGAAATATTTTTCCTGGGTTCTAGGGTTGCTTGGTGGCACCTCCGAATTATTTCCTAATTTTTGAAATGATTTGAAACAGCATTTAGAGGCAAGTCAAACCCGGAGATAACGCTCGAATTTCTTGAGAAATCCTAGTGCACAAAGTCACCGAAATTTTATGGGAGGTTAATCCTAAACTCGTGAAGCTCCAGTTAAAATTTCATCAAGTTTGGAGTTGATTTGATACCTTAATTAATTCCCAAAGTCTCATTGCAATTCAAACTCCAACCAGTGCAGCATTCCTCTCGCTCTGGTAAGACTCGAGCACTGTTCTCGCTTCGTGGTCCGACTCACGGCCTCTCTCTGCGTTCGGCTCGAGCCGTTTTCTATCTCTGACTGGTGGTCCCGCCTACCTCCTGGTCTTCTTCCTCCTCCCGTCGCGCACCTGTGTCTGTGCCGGAGCAAAGTCAGCGGAGAGAGCGAGGCCTTGTCACCTCAGTGAAGCCTTTACGCGGCTCCTCTGTGCGCATTTATTGCACACCATGCGGCCCCCCCCCCCCGAAGTCCATTTTCCACCTGCTCCCGTCACTTCGAGCGACCGCACGCTGCTATGGACTTGAGCTCGCCCGCGAGCATGCGCCGTTGCTCCTTTTCCTCTCTCTGCTTAACACCCCGCTCTCCTTCTTTGCCCTCCTTTCACTTTTCCGCAACCCCGGTTGGCACCCTCTCTTCTTGCTTGAGCTCAATCGCCAAGATCACCTTGGCCGCCATTCTCGGGCTTCAAGCTCCTGTGCGGCCGGTGCTCCAGGGGCTCTTTTCTTCAAACTTTTGCTCGGCTCCTTCCTCTGGTCCCTGGAGTGTTGACACTAATCCTATTTTTCGTTTGTGTCTTGAGCCTCTTCTCAGTCAGGATTCCCCCTTTTAGCCGAAAATCGCCGCTTCGTCCTCCTCTCTGTAAGGTGGCTCCTCCTTCAATTATGTGTTCCAGTCTGTCAGGTGGACCTCCTGAAGCTTATCATCACCATTGCTTGGTCCTCTATTGCTCGGGATTGCTTGCCCGCGTTGTCTTCCTCTGGCTCCTGGCGGCGGTCGTCGTCATTGGAACTCCTCGACCTCCCTTGGACCTCCTCTCGGCCCAGTGAGTTCACAATGACCTCCCCGTAGCTTAAGCACTCGATAGCTTAGGTCTCGCGAAGTCTTTCTCGGTTTTCACTTTTCCGTGCACTTGATCTCTACTTCGTTACGGCGCTCGATGCGCGATGGTGTCGGCGACATTTGTGCCTCAAAATGTTCGCAATGGTATTGCGAATATTTTTGCCCCGTTGAACCGCGCGCCGCCGTGGTGGCGGGTCGGCCGACGCAGCGGCGGACCAAAGCCGTGTCTGATGCATTGTCGTATTTTGTCAAGTCATCGGACCTCCTCTGGTCATCGTGACCCTCCGGGACCTCCCGTGTTAGATTCGCACCGTGGGATCTTGTCGGCAAAATCCTAGCTCCCAAGACCTCATCGATCTAATCCTGGCCCTTAATGACCTCTTCATTGTTGATCCGGACCCTTAGATCTCCGGTCTAAGTCCTTAGCCGCCGGACCTCCCACCATTTGGGATCCTGGCCATTAAGACCTCCATAGGTAAAATCGGTAGTTAAGATCACCCTCCGCCTTGAGGTCCTCTTTGCAAAAGACCTCCTTGAGGTCCTCTGTGCAAAAAGGTCACCCCATTCGTTTTGTCAAAACCACCCTCTTGAACCACCTCGAGGTCCTCGTTGCAAAAGACTACCCCGGCCTTTTGTAAAGAAAACCTTCAAAACCACTCCCCGAGGTCCTCTTTGCAAAAGACCACCCCTTGGTCTTTTGTAAAGAGAACCTCAGACCTCCTCAGGCCGGTCTTAAGCTGTGAGGACCTCCCGCCTAGATGCGGGACCGCTGGGACCTCTCCCATGGAGATCTGAGCCATCCAGATCTCTCTCTAAGTGTGTGTTGGAGGACCTCCGAGGAAATCTCGACCGTTAGGACCTCCTCGGTGAGATCCTAGCCGTCAAGACCTCTCGCTGTCAAGCTCACCATTTAGGTCCTCTCTCTCCTCTCGAGATCTAGACCGTTAAGACCTCCTCGGGAGATCTTAACAGCCCGCACCTCCCCATAGCGAGATAGCGGTAGGACCTCCTCGTGGAGCTCGGGGCGCGGATCGGATCCGGCGACCACGACCTCCCTAATCTTGAGGACCTCATCCGTGTCTTGTTGTCGTGCCTTTGGTCGTAGCTCGTTGGGTTCAATATCAACGGCTAAGACCTCTCTAGGCGCGGTGAGGTCTTTGCGCCAGTGCTCGTGTGCGAGTTTAGCATCGAGCTCGTGAGCCGTACGATCCTTGATCATCGGCCCACGACCTCCCGATTTTATTGGTTTTCCAGTTAGTTTCCGAGAGCTTTTATTTGCACATATTAATTGTTTTAAACTTCAAAATTGCATATCTTTTCTCTCAGAGCTCCAAATTTAACAAACTAAAGTTCTATAAATGCATCTCATAAAGTACTTTAGCTTAGTATAGGTTTTGCAGTAGTCTTTATCACGAAATTAATCATGTCTTAGATTTATAACTTAGAAAATCATAACTAAATCATTTTAACTCCAAATGACCTGAAATTTTATATGGGTTACCACTATACCAGTAGGTAGCTACCATAAAAATTTCAGCTTCAAAATCTTTCTAGAAAATGTTTTTGCTACAGTGCTAATTATGGCTGAAAATAGGTTTTTAGAGAATATCTTTGCACCATAAATCCAAATTAGATTTTTCCAGTTTCTATGTCTAGGTATATTCGTATTTTACCTTGTGTATAAGTTTAATCGCATTTGGATAATTTTTGCTTGCTCTTTTGTTTAAGTGTTGCTCGTCTTATTGGTTGTTTTCGCTCTTTAGCTTAGGATTCGACATTTGCCAGTAACCCCGAGAACGACCCTCTCGCAACAAATTGAGCAACAGCAAGAAGGACAACGATTTGATCATTTCCCATTCAATCCCATTACTTTTAAAGTCTAATATTTTGTTTAACTTCTATGTATGCATTGCTATTTTGTTGTTAAATTAATTAGTTAGACCTCTAGTTGCATAATCTGTAGGTAAATAATTATCCTCTACTACCCGAGCCTAGGTTATTTGTCGTGATTAGAGTTCGTTGGATGAGCTCTTGTCACTTAGTAGATTTCAATAAATATTGCTTAGCCATGCCTAGTATCGGTAGTATTGGGCGATCATCGATTTAGTCGGTGATCTTGATCACACAAATGCTATTATTATTCCATTATGTCCAACCCTTGTGTTTTACCATTTTGCAAATCAAAACTGAAAACAAAAGTTATATCTTGGCTTGGGCACAATGGTATGTTGGGTGATCTGTTGGTGTGATTGGAATGGTGCCTAAGTCCCTAAGGACCGAGTTACTTGTGCCATTGATCCAAGCAATTGTTGCGTGCTAACCACACGAGGGGATATGGAACCTCTCTTGACTAAGTACTTTGGGAGGTGTTAATTATGAAATTTGGTTGGTGGGTGTGTTCTTGTGTGTGTGTTGTGGTGTTGGAGGGAGCATTAGCAGGCAGTTAAGCTGCCTAATGTGTCTTTCTCCGTGTGGTTGCGGCTCTTAATTAGCATCGTCCATTGGAAAGCGTCTTGTTAGACTTAGCCATGCCACGATACCAAAGGAAGTGTGCTACTGGTGGTGGAAAGGCGGTCTCATCGTGTGGGTACATTGGTACACCTGCTGTGGTTTAAACTATTCGAATAGCCTCGTCCTAGGTTATGGACACGCTTGTTATTTCCCACAAGAACTAGACTACAACCTTTTAAAAACTTAAACTTGACATGGGTGGTATGAAGGGGTACTTCATGCTATTGTTGTGGTGACTATGGGTTAGTCACTTCTAGGTTGGTGTTGTCATCTATCTATTGTTATGATTGTCTCTCTTTATTTGAACAATAAAAGTTAATTGCAAACTTGCTTTGAATCTATTACCTTATTGCAAATGAAAACTTGCTTTATCTTGAAAATAAGTCCGAGCCTCATCCACTTAAATAAAGCTTGCATGTAGTTAATTATAGTCTCTGTTATCTCACACGTCGGTCTTAAGCAGTACAAAAACAAGTTTTGTACTCATCCGCTTGCTTAATATTAATTGTTGCAGAGGAAGAAGGTGAGCCCCAAGGGCCTCACTTTTGTGAGTCATGTTCTGGCATTGCTTTGGGACGCATTAGCTTGGATGTCCGGTTGGTTGCCTTGTGGGTAAAGGCACACCGATTGGTTTTTGTTAATCGCCATCTTATGGCCATTTTGCTTCATTGTGTATTTACTTATTTGTGCGTCTTTTGGCAGTCGGCCTTCTCTTTTGTAATAACTCTCTTTATATTATCTATGTCTTTCGAGTTGTTGCTTTTGCTTGGCTCAATGTGTATGAATGGAATTGATGCATGATTTTGTAACAGGGTGTGTATACTGCATTTAGGAAGTAATCATATCTCGAGGCTTGGTTTATTTGATTTGTCTTTTTAGGACCAAGTGGATGGTTAAACAGTACAAGTCGATAATTACACTATACGAGACAACTCGAGAGTGCATATGGATTAGAAGACTAATTCACCATCTCCAAGATTCTTGTGGTGTAGAGGTGGATAAACTCCTGCAATCCTCCTTGAGGATAATACATCTTGCATTGCACAAATGAAGAATAGCTATGTTAAGATGCATGTGACAAAGCATATACTCCCTAAACATTTATACCCATATGAGCAACAAGAAAATAGGAATATAGAAATACAAAAAAATCCAATCAAGTGAGAAGAATCTTGCAGATTTGTTTACTAAGACCTTGCTAGGACCAAGTTTTGATAAACTTGTCCATGATATTGGTACGAGAAGACACAAAGAGTTGTTGTCTTCTGGGGGAGATATATGATCTTCACAAATGTTCCTCATTGGATGAATAGATGTTGTACTCTTTTCCCCTTGTTTGAGTTTTATCCTAATGGGTTTTCTCATTTGAAGGTTTTTAATGAGGCAGCATGTGCAATGGCAAGAACGCGAGTTATGTACTCTTTTCTTCTTATCGTCTTTCCCACCTGGCTTTCGAAAGAAGTTTTTAATGAAGCAGTATGACATTGACAAAGTGTCCAGGGGGTGTTGTATATCGGCCCGATTATGTGTGAACACTTCACCTAAACAAAGACTCATTAGAGGGGTTGTCGGCCCACAAGGCACATTAGTCTGTTTAGTCTCATATTGCTTATTCATGCATGAAGAGAGACCTACTCCCCCTATGTAAAGGGGGTAGGGGTTCTCATTGTACACACAAGCCTACGGGCAAAGAGATCAATAAAGAAATTAGGTAATAACTACATCCTTGTGTTCTTGCCTATTATTTATTATTTGTAAGTTGAGAGCTTTATTCGTCGGCAACACGACCTCGAATATACAACAATTGATACATTTTGGATAACTAAATATTTGTCAATGTTTATGCACCTTTCCATTACTAGTTAGGCCGACGTGGCACGTGCTCGGCTTCTTCCTTTTCTCTGGTAAATAGAAGACAAATTATGAGTCATGACATACATACACCACCTTCATATTAACTACCCCAATTCCCCCCCCCCCCCATACAGCAAATCATGCACACGCTGAAAACAATGCCTGCCTCAACACTGTAGACTACATTCTATCTACCCAAGGCGCGCCCTTATGGCCGTACCTCGTCACTAAACATTGGCATGGAAAAGTGAGAATTTCTTTAAAAAATAATCTATTTTTATTCAAAATTACAAAATTATACCTATGATTTTATTTTTTGCTAAAGTAGCCCTCTGTCCCCGAACCGTTGGGCGACAGGATCCAGTCACCCAACAGACGAGCGACAGTAATATAGTAGCTATACCGTTGGGTGATAGAGATGAAGTCGATCAATGGTCTGACAACAGTGATGTCGCCCAATCAGAGGCGATCGCATCCTGCCGCCCAACGGTTCGCGACGTGAGGTCGGAGCCTTTTATTATTTAACTTTTTAAAAAAATATTTGAAAGTTAATCCTCTTGAACTATCCATAACTTAAAAGTAGAGAATCTATCTGTGAACCATATATAAGACCATCCTTTTAACTAAGCGTAAATACATATATGGACTGCAAATCTTTTTGTGGATTGATAGCCTTTGACACTTCAGCGTATATATCCTTCATAAACGCCCACACAATATTTCCAGGCCTTGCCCCAGAAGTGATACATGTTGTTGGATGCCTTTATAATCAAGCTGGTGTAGGATCAAGGATAACCGACTAGAGGAGGGGAATAGGAGGTTCTAAAAACTTTCTTGCTTTTTAAAACAAATTTCTATTATTATAGAACTAAGCAAGATTATATTGCAAATCAAAACCTACTCAATTCTAGTAAAGCTAAGGCACCACAAGAAAAGACTCTACAAATATATTTCTAGCACAATTAAATAAGAAAAACAAAGCTAGAAATATAAAAGTGTAAAGTAAAGGCAATAATTAACCAAATGATGACTCACTATGTTTGCCGTGGTATCGAAGACTTGCCGGTTTTCACTAGTCCACGTTGAGGAAAGCCCAAGCAACTTGGACCAGCTCCATGAATTAAGCATTGCTCCTCGATTTCACTACTGGTTATTCTTTCTCCGCTCCGGAGATGACGAACACTGAACCACTCATAATTTGGCGATAGGCCTCTTCATAATTCTCCTTGAAGAGATCACCACGCAAACTCCCGCCAAGCCGTGTAGGTGTTGGCAAACACCAAGATTAAAGAACCACAATCTTTGCTTGACGATAATCAAGTGATATGGATAAATCTAGAAATAAATACACTTGAATTTTGCTCAACAACCTCACAATGAATGCAATACATGTAAATGAGGTGTAGAGAGAATGCTCTTGGCTCAAAGATGTTAAATGAAATATCTTGCACTGTCCTTGAGCTGGTGGAGGGCTATTTATAACCCCCCCCCCCCAAAACAAATTAGACCATTGGAGGCAAAAACTCTGAAACTTTCAGCACGGGCGGTAGTACCGCCGTTCATCGACTGGTACTACTGCACTTCCTCCAACAAAGATCAGATCGGCTAGTGCAAACGTATTAAATGCTTCTGAAAGAGAAGTTAGAAATTCGGCATGGTACTAACGTTGTTGATCATGCGGTCATACCGCGATGCAGTAGTTCTGTCAAAAGAGCACCAGTACTACCGTACTTCCAATGGAGCAAACATGCTCCAAAAGGTGTCTCTCTGGAAAACACGTACCGTTATGTGAGGACCCCAATTTATTTGGCTTGTAATGCTTAACCAACCACCTGATCCTAGCATCACAAATCAAATAAACTGACCCTCGAGATATGTATACTTCCCAGAAAACAGTATACACACCTCGGTACAAAATTAGACATCAACTTCATTCCAAACATAGAGTCCAAACACTACACTACCAAACGGAAGATAAACAAATAGTAGAGTTATTACAGACAAAGGCCGACAGGCCACAAGATACACAAATAAACAAGAACGACAATGAAGCAAAAAGTGCCATAAGATGGCTATAAACAAAGCCAATCGGTGTGCCTCCAACCCACAAGGCATCGGCCAGGACCGCCAAGTCTAGTCGTCCACGAAAGCGGCAACACTGACTCACGAAGTGAGGCCCTTGGGGCTCACCTTCTTCCTCTCGCAACAAAACATTAAGCAAAGCACTGAGTACAAAGATTGTCTTTGTACCCGCAAAACAGACGTGTGAACTAGGACACTGCTCATAAGCTACATGCAGCTTATTTGGTGGAGGCCATATGTTTCATTTGCATAAAGCCAATTTTCATTTGCAATAATATAATACAATTTGAAGGCAAAGTTGGCAATTCGTTTTTAATGTTGAAATAACACAGATGATAATAATAACAAAAGAGAAAGATAAACAACCTAGAAGTAACTATCCCAATAGTCACTCCAACAATAGCACGAATCCCGATTCGCACCACCCATCAAGTTTTAATTTAAATGTTGTAGTCTAACTCTCGATAAGCTTACCCAAGCGTGTCCATCACCTAGAGACGAGGCTATTCGAATAGTTTTTAACCCTACAGGTGTACCATCTGTGCCCACACTTCGCATCACCTTAAAGCCAAAGCACACTCACAAGGTATGTCAAGATGACTAAGTCCTACGAGACTTTTTCCAATATTGTGTATTAACTACAGCCGCTCGTATGGATAGAAATCCATACGCTTACATGGTAAAGCCGAAAGACAACTACCCACTCAAGATAAAGCTTTTAGGACAACTACCATGCTCCCACCTCCATCCCTCCTGCGACCGGAGCCAATACACGCCAAAGTACTAGGTCAAGAGAGGTCCCATACCCTCTAGTGTGGTTATGCGCGAAATGCCTAGATAATGTGTACTCACAAGATGTTCGGTCCTTAATTGACCGGGCACCTTTCGATCCACCCAATGATCACACCAATCTTACCATTGTGCCCGTCTAAATCATTTTTGTTTTCAGCTTTTAGTTTTGCAATTAACATAGCACGAAATGGAAAATAAGAACGATAATAATTTTTATGTGATCAAGATCATCGACTAAGTCGATGATCGCCCAAATCTACCGATAGCTATGCATGGCTAAGCAACGAGAACTACTTAATCTACTAAGTGGCGAGTTCATCCAATAACTCTAATCACAAAGAAATACCTAGGCTCGTGTAGTAGAGGACAAATATTTACCTACTGATTATGCATCTAAAGGTTTAACTAACCAATTTAACACAAAATAAGCGATGCATACATACAGTTGAAACAAAATATTAGACTTCAAAATATTGGGATAAACATGATCAAAGCGCTTGCACAGTTTGCATTTGCTCGAGAATGCTCAACTTGCTGCAGAGGATCGCTCGGGGTTACCGCAAATGTCAAAGCCTAACGATTGAACAAATAACAATAATAAGAACGAATAACACCGCAAAACTCAATAATCAAATACAAACACCAATTTATACACAGAGGCTAGACCATCACAAAAGGAGTAACAAATAGCAACTTAGAGATGATTCAAATAGACATGCTTTCAAGTGATTGATCTACCCACTCACTTATTTATCAAAGTTAACCACAAAATCAATCCTCTTATATGTTTTAAACTTTGGACAGACTTTGATGGTGATTGTGTGCACATCTATTATTTAATCATCAAGTTAATATATCAAAACATTAGCTACTCTAAAACAACCATTATTAGTTGAGATCACGTAACCTACAAGAAGCTATTGACAACACTAACTAGTCAAGTATCCAACTATGAGATGCTAAACAAAATTTTCTATCTAAGATAGGATGTTAAAGATGCTCACTATTCATACCCTAAGCATCACACCAAGATATTGCAAGGCTAACAAGTGATTTGAAACCTATAGAGCCTAACTAATTAACTTCTTACTAGCACTACTTCTCGAGAGTCATCAAGAACTAACAAACTTCAAGAGCACAAGCATGATACCCAAAATCGACATCGACAACGAGAAAAAGCGACAACAGAGAAGAACAATTCTGAGAACCGGTGACTACTTCCTTCCAAGCCTCAATTTCCAATTAAGCTTAAGCATGTGAGTTACTAATGGCCATTACTAAAGTTGATTAGCATTTAGAACTGGCTAAAGGAAGGTGGGGCCCATCGCCGTTGAAAGCAGAAGAGCACACCAAGAAGAGCAGAGGCTCGGGCTGCTCGACTGAACTTGCCGCCGGCGGAAGTGGCGGCGCGGGTGTGCGGACGGCAAAATGGGTCGCCAGGGTTCACGAAGCTAAGGGTGGTCGCGGGTTGGCCGGAGAAGCACGCGGCGGCGCGGCGACGGAACACGCGGCGGCGGTGGGGTGACAAGGTGCGATCGCACCGAGAGGAGACGATGAATACTAGTGCGCGCATGGGCATCGGTGAGGCTCGAGAACTCACCGGTGTGCTTGGCGGCAGCGGAGAGGCACCGAGTGACTCGGCGACGAGAGCGCGCGCGCGATCAAGGGGTCACGAGAGGAGCAACCTTTGCGAGCAAAAATAAGGGAAAAGAGAGACGGAGATAGCTCGAGTGAGTGCACTAGATGGTGCTAGCGCGAGCAATTGCTCTAGGAACTAACTCACCGGAGACGAGGACGAAAAACCCAACTTTCGGCCTAAGAAGAGGGACACCAAAATTCAACGGCCCCCTGCGAGTGAAACTCAAAGTTAGCCGAGGGGAAAACATGGTAGGGATCTGGAACACGATATGACGCGAAGAGGAGAAGATGAGCTTCACTGGTTGCGAGGATGACACGGCGGAGCGGCACGGCCGCGAACCAGAATTTGCGCTCTCCCACGGTTTGAGCTCAGGGAAAGTAATGGTTGGTTGGAAATGGTCATATGGTGTCCAAAGGAGGATAAGAGAGCTACGGAAAAGCTTAAGTAGGGAAGAGGGCGGAGGAATGCGAGTGGCGATGCTTTCGGCACCGAGGAGCTCAAGAACGGTGCTGACAAACTGGTGAACGGAAAGGTGGGTGATTGATGCTGCGCAGGGCATGGCCTCTCAACAAAGATGCGCCGAGGTGGCGAGCGAGGAAACCGAGAATGGGCGGCGGAGTGGCGCGCATGCACTGCGCGCCGCGACTCGGCTCTTGCGAGAGGTAGGTGGCGACCGACAAGTGGGGCCTGCTGTCGGATGCAGCAAAGCGGTGCGAACGAGTCAAGCGTGGCGTGATCGGTTGTCCGACTCGATCAAGAGAATGTCGATCACCGATCCGAAATGGGCGGCCGAGATTGGTGTATGCATTCGGACAGTCGGCGAGACACGCAATATGGACCGTCGCGATCTTCATCGGACGGCACGACACCATCGGGCTCGCACGGTTCAACTAGGTGGTGCGACCGAGTCAAGTGGTGCGGTCGGACTCGAGCACGAGTTGGGTTGGGCCCGAGGAACAAGTGTTTTCGTAAGTCGATTTAGAAGACAAAGAAGGTTTGGGAAATTTTTAGAGATATCTCCAGGGCTCCAAAATTTCCGAAATTTTTATGGTAGCTACAAGGGACATAGAACAACATTGAATAAATTTTCCAGAACTTTTTATGCACTGCATGGTTCTACAGAAAATTCACAAGCTGCTGACCTAGGGTTTGACCAGAAATTCAAACTAGTTTGACTTGGCCATTTGAAATAGCAAATAAAATCTAAAAATTGTGAAATAATTCAGGGAGGTAGATAGGATGATCAAGATGATAGGAAAAATAATTTCAGAGGATGATCACAAGTTTGAAAGCTAAGAATTTGCTGACAACAATTTCCATTCACAAGAATTCAATTCTAGAAAATGGAAATTGCTAGGGAAAATTTGGAAAACTACCAAATGATTTGATGAGACAACAAAAGTTTTTATTTCTCCTCAAAATTTTACATATGAAATACAAACCCTAAGTTAGGGTTGTTACACGTTAACTAAAGCTCGGTAAAACCAGACTATGGTAGTTCCGCTCAGGATATGCGGTCATACCGCGACGAGGTAGTTCCGTGTAACATCCCAATCTTGGGCTTGTGTTTCAAATGTAAGAAAATCAGTAGAAATTAAAACTTTTTCTTACATCATGTATTTCCTGTTGTGCCAAACAATTCTTGTACAAGGAATTATGGGAATACATTGTCACAAGTCTAGTTGATCCAAATCTTGATATTCCAAAAACAATCTTGTCAAATCTTTTGATCATCCTCTGGAAATATTTTTCCTAAGTCTCTGTGATGGTATGTGACCCCTCTTAAAAATTTCACAATTTTTGGAAATTGTTTGAATATTTTTAGAGGCGATACAAACCTTTTGACTCTCAGTCAAACATTAAAACAGAGCCTTTCAGAATTTTTGGAGATTTATTCACAGTATAAAAACCTCTGAAAATTTTACACAAGGTTAATATCTGAGTTAGCAAGCTCCTGTAAAAATTTCATAATTTTTGGAGTTAATTTGCTACCTCAAATAAATCATTCAAAGTCTCTGTTCTTATTTCAAAGTCAAACTTGGTTTTACTGTTACTTGGGTTCGAGTCAGACTCGGGCTCGAGCCAAGTGGCTTGGTCCAGTCAACTAACCGCACCGCGCCCGTTTGAAAATCCCGCGATCGATCTCAGCCTTTGGATCTAAATCGCACGGCCCGCGCGCGTGTAACCCTTCGGACCTTCCGGTTGCATGTTTGAATTTCAACCGTTAGATCTCCATCCAACCGTCGAGATTCCCCGAACCCTTCGGACCCTCCGGTTGCATTTCTGAATCAGGGCCGTTGGATTAAGATCCAACGTCCGCGTGTTCCTCCGTTGTAAATTGAGTTTGCGACGTGGAGCTATCTGAGCCATTCATTTCTAATCCTAAGGCTCGCAATCTCCCCGTTGTTATTTTAACCTGGGAGGCGTGGCGCTTTCGTAGCCGTCCGATTTAGATCGTGGGGCTCTGAATCGCCCGAGCTGTTTGCGCTGGTCATCTTCAACCTCCCGCCGTGCGAAAACAGTGCAAGGCATGGAGATGTCATTTCATGCTTCCTACAGCCACCCTAGTCAATAGCATGGGTCGTGGGAGACACTTTCGGCCATGCCATGCCCTATTGCACCAACTTTTATCTTTTCCATGTCGGCCGCGCATTGTGCTCTGTGTTTTGCCGCCCGAAAGAGGTGTGGTGCAAACCCTAATGCCCTCATGGCTTTATAAGCACTCTCAATGCTTCCTGGTATTTCTTTAGACCACCATCAAGCTTCATTCTCAATATTGGAGCTTAACACCTCAAAAATGGCAAATCGCCATTGTTGACCCGTGGAGCTCCATTGGTGTTCTTGGTGTTCCAAAGGTCCTCCTTCATGTTTCTTTGCCCTAACCTTATCTCTTTATCATCTTGAACATTTCCTCACTTAATTTTGGATTTGATTCTCGTGAATTGTCCAATTTGGGGTTTGTTCAAATTCAGTAAATTGGTCATCTTCTTCCTCATTTCAGTGAGTGCTCCATTTTCCAATTACTTGCCCATGTAGCTTCGTGGACCTTAATGAAGCTATTTTGATGCTTTGGTATCACTCATTTGGCTCGAGTGTCATTTTCAAACCGTCTTCTCCAAGTCCGTGAGCTTCTCGTGATCAAGCAACTCAGGCCATCTTTGAAGCTCCCTCCTTTAAGGTAGCTTCTTATTAGTCCCAGTGGCTCGCACCCGCATCCTAGGTTTGCAGCGGAGCTCATCGCGATTTTCGTGTTTAACAGTAGGGTTCCATTTTCATTTTCCGGCTAGCCGGCGTTCTAGTCCCTCACCGCCGGCGAGAATGCTACCATTAGATTCATTGTGCTATTGCGAATCCATTTTGGGTCTTGTTAAGCGCCGCCACGCCACCGGTCGCCGCGATTTGCCGTTAAAATCACTCGGATTTTGCCGGCCAGGAGCTCCCGTGTTCGTCATTTGATTAGGACACATTAATTGCCAATCATGAGTTAATTAATTATGTCTTAATCATTGTCGTTGAGCCACCACGTGGGCCCAACATCCTTAAATCACTCTCGGTTCAATCTCATATCGCTCCGACATCATTAATGCTTAATCATTGGTTAATTAATGTGTCGGCATTTAATCGTCGAGTGTACCTGGGTCGTGACTTGTGGGCCCGAGGGGTTAAAATCAAATCTCGTGAGTCATTAGTGTTTATTTAATGTTAATCATTAGAAGCATTAATCTCCGTCCTAACCGCCTCTCGATCCGACAAGTGGGCCCAGGTGCACTGTGCGTGGGTTAAACCGTGGCGTGGGTGACTCGAAGTCAGCGACATGCGGTCCACATGTCAAGCATCTCTTTGAATCGCGATCAATAGTCGCCGTTCATTGTTAGATCTGCGCCCCGATCTTTGTGTGTTCGACCCCTCGGTTGCCTTGATCATTCTCGACCGTCGATCTTGCGATCAACGGCTGAGATTGTGTTTTCAACCGCACCGTCCGAATGCATACACTCGTGCGCGGCGTTGGATCTTGATCCAACGGTGGGCTCTGCGTTGAGTTGGCGCGGCGCGTGCTTTCTTTACTCGCGTGAGCCGTAGGATTTTAGATCAAGGGTTGGGAGTTGTCCACGTCGTTTTCTTTTATTCGAGTTGTTCTGTATTTCGGTAAGTATTTATTTAACAACTGAAAATGATGTAAAAACTTTAGAAACTCATAACTAATTCATTTTAACTGCTTTTTAGATAATTCCAACTGTAATAAATTTTGTTATCGCTTTAGTTTATTATAAAAATGGGTTTAAGCATGTTGCAGTAGCAGAAAATTGTATAACTAGAAATAACTTGATTTCTGTCACTTTGAATATTCCAGAAATAGATTTAATCTTGAAAAATGCATATCTTTTTCTTCATAAATCCAATTTGTGCAAAATCAATTTTGTTAAATTCGTCTGTTAGTATACTTTCATATGAAATAGGATTTGAGCATGTTCATAATTCTGTAAAATGACTTGCATTAGATTTACAACTTAGAAAAATCATAAGTAAATGTGTATAACTCCAAATTTAGTAAATCCAACTTTGCTGTTATTAGGATGTCATAATCTACCTGCTATAAAAATTTCAGACCTTAGATCACTCTGGAAAATTTTGCCATGAACAGTGTTAATTATTAATTAGATTGTAATAAAGTGTAGATAGAGAACTTTGCTCATATCTTTTGCATGCTTAGTTCAAATTGCATAATTCTTGTTCTGTCATTGTCTTAGGCCATTCCTAGTTGTTGTGTAGATTTTATTAGATTTGGATGTGTTTTGTCGTTGGAATTTATTTGGTGTTCTTCGTTCTTATTTGCTTATCGCCGCGTTAGGTTCCAAGATAATTTTAATATCGATATTGAGCCACAGTAGCCATCGGACTGTGACTTCACCAGGCAGCGGATGTAGCATTCATTTGATCATATTGTTCCTACTATTTTCAAATTCTAATATATTGTTTGCAAATTCTATGTATGCATTGCTATGTTGTTTTAAACTATTGTCGATAGTTGGCCTACTAGATGCATTATCGGTAGGAAATGTTTATTCCTCTACTCAAGCCTAGGTTACTTGCTGTGATTTTGGGTTATTTGGATGGGCCCTTGTCACTTAGTAGATTACGTGTTATTATGCTTAGCCATGCTTAGTTATCGGTAGAAATGGGCGGTTATCGACTTGTCGATAACCTTGATCCTATTTGTTATAATATGTATATTTCAGCCTTGTGCTTTGTCTAAATTGCAAAACTAAACTGAAAATGAAAACAATTTAGACTTGGGCACAATGGTAAGATGGTGTGATCTTTGGGTGTGAATGGAATGGTGCCGGTCAATTAAGGACCGAACTACTTGTGAGTATCATTATCCGAGCATTACGTGCGTGCTAACCACACTAGAGGGATATGGGACCTCTCTTAGCCGAGTACTTTGGGTGTGTTAATTAATGAGTCGCGTGGTGGGTTGCATATTTGATTATATGCAACATGGACACGTTTGTAGGAGAAGAACACCCGCGAGGCCGGTGTATCTTGCTCCACGTATGGGTCCTTGTGATCCATATTTGCTTCAATGCAGATCACTAAGGATTAACCCCCATACGTGCGTCTCTTGATTAGCATATTCCATTGGAAAGGGTTCAGTAGGACTTAGCCGTGTAGGCGCATACCAAAGGAAGTTGGCAACGCCAAATGTACTGATACTACCGCATTTCCGTGTCCAACTCGACCAAGTCACAAGATTAGTTAACACGTACTTCGACTACCGATTAGTTAACATCTCATCTCACGCCCATTTGGTCCATCCGATCGGGCCACCTAATCGAACTAAACGCTTGAACCACGCATCTCATCGTCCGCTCACTTCACCCGATCGACCATCGATTCGATCGTCCGCTCGTTCATCCGATCAGACCACACGAACAAAAACGAACCGCCAACTAGGTTTAGGTTGGACCGGGTTGCGGTAGTACCACACCACTATCCTAGTCATACCACTGTGCGGTAGTACCGCAAAGAACACGTCGACACTACCAACTTTTCTGATAAAAGTTTAGTTGGCTTTCAAAATAAATTCTAAGTGCATGCATGATCCTAGATTGATCTAAAGAGCACAAGAACATGCTATCAAGCTACTAGTCATGATACCTCTTAATAATATGGCATTTAACCTAAAATCTGATCTTCCATTCTTTTCTCCTAAGACCGATAAAAACAAAAGGGATCCTAGACTACTTATACCTTGTCTTTGAACCAAGTTGATTTTCATGTTGACCTTTAGCATGCATCTCCAGGTTGTTGCATTCGTCATAGGGACTAAACCTTGTAACCACTTAAAAAATATGTTAGTCTCATATTCATATATTTTCATTAATTACCAACACAAATTTTAGGGGCCTAGATGCTTTCAGCTGGGAATAACACGGAAGAATTAAATGCAAAAAGATGAGGAAATTTGATGTCGCAAATAAAAAATAGACTTTATAATAAAGCTGGGAATAACACGGCGCACAGGGTTTGATTACGTGCATAAAAAACAACATCATGCACGATGCAACAAACCGAAGTACTCCTACGATACATATGCGTCTTTTTGGAATAGAAATAAATTGGACCTTCGGGGGACTAATTCGGAACGACCCGACCTACTGCGTGGACCAGAGCCATTTTCCCTTCCTTGCGAGCTCGGCGTTGTACTCCTCGGTGGCCTCTTTGGCCTTGGCCACCATTTTCCTCTTTTTCTTGCGCTCCCTCTCGCGAGCCTTGCGCTCCCTGTGCGTGCAAGCCTTGAGATGAGCTTTTGTCTCTCGACGTATACACTCGGTTTTCTCGCCGTTGTGGCGCTCCTCTTCCTGGATCTCGCAAGCCTTTTTGACATCCCACTCCTCGTAGTCGAGAGTCCACTGGTCGTGTGGGTGGATCTCTAGGTCAATCTACTTGCGGTAGCCACATAGCAGTTCCGAGGACTACGGGTAGACGAGAGAGGTTGTTAGTGCGTACTTTGAAAGAGAAATAGTAGGGGAACACACTGTAACTAGTCCTTACCGACTGCAGATAGCTGCTCGTATCCCAACAGCGATCGGGATAGTCACAAGAGTAGTTCGCACAACCCTAGTAATGCATGCCCAGGCTCAGCCGCTACTTAGACTTAAAGAACTTGCATGGGTCCCTGCACCAACAGAGGGGCAATGTCTCCCCCTCGGGTAGGTGTTGCGGCGAACTCTCGGTTGGAACGTTCGGGATGGGGTTGCTGCTATGAGGGGGCATCATTGCGAGGAGGTGCCTTCCTGGCACGCTCCCCTTGTTTGTCCCAGGCCGTAGCAGCCCTTGCTTGTTCGTCGCGGGTTGTGGCAGCTCTTGCTAGTTCGCGGGTCTCCTCCCATTGCTTCATCATCTTGTCCCATTGCTTCTTCTGCGTCTTGTCCATCCCGATGTGGTGAAGCAAGCTCTGATGTAGTATTGGGTTTGGTTGTGTAGTGTTCTCTCCTAGATCTCTTCCACCATCTTTTATAAGCCAAAGGGTTGGCATGCATGGTATGGTTAATTTCATGTGAGTAGCCTGCGAGGCGAGTGTTGCCTTATCATTATGAAAAGTTGCTGGTGAGGCCGAGTGTTGTGACATCTTATATTGCAGGGAGCTGTCATGTCCTACTTTGCAGAGTCCTGTCTTTTCGGTTTGAAAAGCTAAGGAGGTATAGTGTTGTCATGCCGATCTAAAAAGCTAGCAAGGTAGAGTGTTATAACATCTTACTTTGCAGAGTTTTGTCACTTCCTGCTTTGCATAGTCATTTCTTTTTTTGTCTGAAAAGCCGAGGAGGTCAGTGTTGTCAAGTCGATCTGAAAATTTGGCGAGCCAGAGTGTTGTACTTTGGTCTTCTCGTTGAAAAAGGCTGCCATGTTTTGTCTTGCCACTGCGCAAAGCTACCCCATTTGGTCTTGTCATTAAGCAAAGCTGTCTCGTTTGGTCTTGTTAGTGCGCAAGGCTGTCTTCTTTGGTCTTGTCACTGCGTAAAGCTGCCCCGTTTAGTCGTGTCACTGCACAAAGCTACAAAATGCACGCCCCACGCTCCGAAAGTAGGACCACTCTACCCTCCAAACCATAGGAAGAAGAACCTTCTCCGTCGTACAGTAACATATCATGACAGACGCTGAGGGACAAATCCATGTGGGGTCACCGAAGCAAGACCTTCCCCTCCAAAGGAGAGAGGACTTCGGCCCTAACTACTAGTTGATGTCGAACAAGCGTGCTCAACCGGTATGGCCGAAATGCGAACACAGGGAAGACATTGTCGTACAAGTCGTGGACGGCCCTTTCGATGGCGGACAACGTTTCTTCCGATGCCCACACTCTGGGGTACAATTAGTAAATAGTTTGCTTTATGTTACTGCTAATAGAGCTTCTATCTGGCACGACATGTTGTGATATATATGGATACATTGTGGGACCGAATCTTTCAGTTGGAGATGTGGATTGACAATCTGAATGAGCAAAACGATGACCTCCGCCAATAGATGCAGCGCGAGAGGGACAACAAGGAGGTTGTGAACATAGGAAGTTCCTATGATCCCACATGCTGCTGCGCGAAACCTAGTTGCATATGTGTGTGCCACAACAATGGTCAGCCACATCCGAGGCGCCCCCTGTACAACACTCTATGTGGGTAGAGCGAGGCGCCTTCTACCGTTAGGCATGGCAGGAGAAACTTGTACCTCGGTAGTCTCCCCTTCTGTACGCAATTATGTTCAATCTCGTAAAGCATGTAACTAAATGGTGGACGCGTCATTGCAGTTGCCTTTTATAGAGTGGACTATTGCATCGATGTGTCACGTGTATTAAGCTATAGGCGTCAATATGCATTGAACAAACATGCATTGCACGAACGAGTACACATAAGAACGCAAAAGTATTGCAGGCATCACACATGAAGTACAAAATTTAAGTATCACATAATGAATAAAAGTACAGCCAACGCAGGGGGACGCCCTACTAGCCCCCCCCCCCAATCGCCCCCCAGCATCCCCTCCCACCTGCTGTGCTGCCAGACGGGACGACACCGACGGATGTACTGACTATCGACCAGGCATAAGCATGTCAACCTCTCGAGAGCCTGGTGCACAACAACAAGGCGACAACACGTGTGGCTTGAATAGCCACACGATAAAAGCCTGGGCTACCTCCTCACGTGTGACCTCCGTACTTTCGGTGATCCTCGGAAAGAAGGAGTGGCAGTCCCTCACAATCTCAGCACCGATGCTCACCTGCAACGAAAACACAATAGGGTGAAAACTGTAAGTGGGGATGCCACAAGCGAAGTTTTCGAAGTATGATGTAACGTATTGTGCGGTGCACGTCCTGTGCAAAATGCATAGGGTATGTGTCGATCGGTGCCAGGACGCGTGGTGCGGGCTGGTTGACAGCAAGTATGAGCTTGGTACATGTCCGAGGAGCGTACCAGCGAAGGTACTCGTCGTACGCGCTGTGGTCGTAGGGGGTGTCCTCTTGCACATAGTCCTACAAGCACGCGCCCTCCCACTGCCCTACCCACGTGCCCATCCTCCTCCCCCAGTTCGTGCTGCGGTGGACTCCCTTCCTACTATGCCTGCAAGACGTAACATGTAGTTAGAAGTTGTGGGTACGAGATGACAGCTTGCGGAAAATAGCTCAAGTTAACACCGTACAAACCTTCACGAACAGTGCCATCACCGTAGTGCACTTTCAATGTAGTGGGTACAGGCACGACTAATGTCTGCCTATAAATATTTCCAATATTGCAACTAGTCAGATCGCAACGCACGATGTGTAAGTACTGTTGTACTGTAATTTACATTTGTATGACCCTTCACCTATCGTGAACAACTACACTACCGCTTGGTCAAGACATCATTCATTCCCTAAGGCAGAGGCCACAATGAATGTGCAGTACACTATTCTGATTCAACCTGAAAATCGAGCTATTCCATACCAGGCATTATCCAATTATGACGCTAACTTGCAATCCGAAATGCTACAAGTGGCGTTCCAGTCTTCTACATAGCTATATCAATTACCTAAGTCAATTAGTCCATACTAATTAACTTGTACTAATTGGTCCATACAAATAATTCATCCTCCTCGTGCACTCGGCAGAGTACCCACTACTACTTACCAACTTTCTAATTATTCACCGAACAATAGTCGGTCACGCATGCACCGACACAACACTGCTACTACTACAATACTTCTCACAAACAGCACTACTTCTCCTTCGAGGACTACTTTTTTCTTTTAACTAAAATTTTGTACCGGTGCTACTTATGCTATTATAAATTAACAAGATTCTGATTTACTATTTTTCCCTTTACCTAAGGTTTTCTACAAGTGTTACTTACATATAAATTAACAACATTTCGATTTTCTACTTTTTTTCTCTAACTAAAATTTTCTACGGATGCTACTTATACTACTATTTTAACTACACAAACTATTTACTTACTACAAAGAAATACGCTACAAGATAAAAAAAATACCTTACAGACGAATTTTTTCCTCCTCTTCTTCTTCTCCCTGCCTCTTCTCCTTGTCCCTCTCCTTCTCCCTCTCTTTTTTCCCTTTTCTTCCCTCTCCTCTCTTTCTTTCTTTCTTTCTTTCTATCGCTCGGCCGCCGGGGACGTGAGTGGCGCGCCCTTTATATAAGCCATCCAGTCGCTCAACCGTTCAGCGACTAGAGGCTGCTGTCGCCTAATGGGTCAGCGATAGGACCTATTGCCCAATCGTTGGGCGACTGCATTAATGTTGCCGAACTGTTGGGCGACCGTATTGATGTTGCCGAACGGTTTTGCCACCGTATTGATGTTGCCGAACGATTAAGCGACCAGTTGCCTGTCGCTTGGCCATTGGGCGACTAGATCCAGTTGCCCAACAATTCGGCGGTAGGAGGCTACTTTTACAAAAAAAAAAATTGCTTTGTAATTTTGAATAAAAAATAGATTATATTTAAAAAAAATCGAAAAGTGATGCCAACAAAAGTGAATGTTTTTCATCGAATTCGTGAGAGTACGATTTTTTTTTTTTGAAAGGAATGAGAGTGGAAGAGCATCGCGATACGTCGTTAGTTCAAAGTATTATTTCTGACAGGGAGTGGAAATTGTATTAGCAAGCTTTGCTAGACCGTTGGGGCAACCTTATAGCACAAACCCATTCAGTGTGCTGCGGAGTGTCTTCGTAATGACCTTTCTAATGACCTTTCTGTTCATGGGTAATGAATAAAGACCTCTTCCTTTCCTACGGAGAATAAAAAAGATGGGCACGTACCTCAATTGCATGCATATACGTACTGACATAACAAGATCAACTTTTAATAATGTCAACATGAGTCATATAAAGGCGTGTACAGCACGATGCCTTAACTAGATGTCTCGCTTGTCAGCTAGGCTCGGATACCACCATGGAGGAGAGAGGGGACAAGATGGTGGCTTGTAGAGGTGTCAAAGTGGCTTCTACAAGATGTGGGGGGTTTGGGGAGAGAAAACGTGTTTCAAGAGGGGAAAAGGCAACTCACATCATCACACCTCCATCCCATGCACGTGAGTGTAGGTAGGGGGAGGGGATGAAAGCAACGGCCAAGCGGTGGTGATCGAACGGGGACGGTGGCAACCGAACGATGCGTGGGGACAACAACGATCGAATGGCGCCGAAGAGTAGCAACCCGATCTGGACCACTGCGATCGGGCCTCCTACTCTCGCTCCATCACCTACCATGGCCACCTGCTCAACTCTGTTCCTTTTGTAGGGTTTGTTTTGCAAATTTTTCGATAAAAATATAAATTGTAATAATATAAGGACTGAATCGAAAATAAAGAGGAATAAAATACAAATGTTTCGAGCCACCACTCAAAGCCGTTATACAACGATGAAAGCTTGGATGGTGTCTTATCTTATGTGGCTTGAAGCTACCACATTGTATTTGTCCAGTTACATGTGACTGACGTCAAGCACTGTATGGACGACTTTACAGATCGTACTGCTAACGGATAGCAGTAGAGTAGTCACAAGTTCCGTCTGAACTCCTCGTAATTATCAGCTGCTGCAGTGATAGTAACCTATATTAGCATTTGTCTTGTGATATTTCATATTTGTCGCCACAGGAGCTAGCTCAGTTGCCATCTGCCCGCCGTACGAAAAGTCTGCCCAGAATCTCATGGGGACCAAGATTTCTCAGATGTTTATTCGATCGCTTCTCATGCGGGGCCGGCCAGTGGCCAACCAGCGACTCCATCAGCTTTTCGCGCATTTGGATCAAATTTTGCTAATTGCGGAAACAAATCTACGGGCCAGAGCGAGCAGTTGGGATGGCGACACCGCACTCCTGCAGCCACAGCTGCGCGGCGTGCTCCTGTCTCATCACACTTCTCGAGAGTGGCACCACACTGGACAGAGCCCCCACATTGGGCCACTGGAAATGCAACCAATCGTAATTCAGACATGTGTTGCTCGCTGAGTGGAGTAATTCGATTCTATCTAACCACCTAGGTGGTTTGGATTAATTTCCATCCCTGGATTTGTTGGGGCCTATGATGAACGGTAGTGCACAGTGGTGGTGTGCGCCGGCGATGGTTACTAGCAGTGGAGCTAATACCTTGAGGACTCGACGTCCAAAACAGCTTTACAATAGGAACGAGAGAGTTTTGCTTTCGTTTGTTTCCAACCGACGTGTTAAATGGTCATGAAACTTGGTAACGTCTTATGCTACAGAAGTTTTAGTATAACTACTTTTAAACAACTTGTCTCACTCGCAGGAATTTTACAAGAATTGGTATAATTCCCATGGGGATTACTTGCAAATTCCCGCGTTCTGAATGGGATGGAAAAGGAGCTGTATGTATGCCCCCTTTTTGCATGTGTAATTTACTGGCACTTTGAACAGTTCCGAAGAACCGTGCATGTATGTCTGCCCACACAGCTACGGGTTACGGTCTAATTAACGACTCTGGCAAAGCCCTTTCGTGGCAGAGAGCGACGTTCTGACATCAATCAATTTATTTTGGTAAGTTCGGTACGTGCAGGTTTTCATGGCCTTCTTGTTGGGAAGAGAAGCGCCACACCACAAGGAAAGAAGCCCTTAAACCGGCAAGATATGGGCGCGAGGTCAGTGCCATTTCTTGCACTGCTGCATCGCCAGTCATGGAGATCGCTGGGCATTTAGTGAGAAGAAAAAGGAAAAAGACGCTGCTGCGGCTGCTACTGTACCCGCAACTTGATCAGTGCTGCGAAAGGGAAAAAAACCGGAGTAAAGATTCTACAAACTTCGGTGCTTTTGCTGCCGCTATACTGCTATAGACAGCCATTTTGGGCAGGGGCAAAACAAGATGACATCTCTGATGGCCACCTCAGGAGGAGCGGACAGGCGAAGCACATGAACAGTGCGATAGAAAACGGTGACTCGGAGCTGTACGTCCGACATAGGGGAGATGACAACACGTGACGTCCCAAAAATTCTGACCATTTGAAATTATTTTAAAACATGAGATTTTTTTAAAAAAAACTTTTTGTTACGCTTTGTCGATGTTCGAATTTTTGAGTTGTTAATTGAAAACTCAACAGAAAAATAGAAAATTGAATTCAAACCGAGTTTAAAAAGAAAAAAAAAAGAAAATAAGTTGAAACCTCAAAAATACGGTCTAGACCGAAACCACCCGACCAGTCCGATTTCTCCTTTTTCTCTCTCTCTCTTCTTTTCCTTTTCCTTTTCTTCCTTTCCTTTTCTTTCTCTTTTTTTCCTTTCTTCTTTCTTTTCTCTTTTCCTCTGTCTTCCTCTTTCTCCCCAACACCACCTGCTCCCCCAAGCGCCATTGTAGCACCTACTCCCGTCCTCGCCCGCCGCTGCTCCTTACGTCACCCCCATCACCACGCCGCAGCAGACAGTTGGGCACCAACACGTTGCTCCACAGCGCTGTTACCACGCCGCCCCAATGCCATTTAAACCACCGCCATCCCGTCACGTGTCCTGCCAGCCACCAGCTTCTCCCCCCTTTCCCCGCCTATAAAATGATCGGCGCCAAGCGCAGCGCCTCTCCTTCTGCCACCCACACCGCCATCACCACGTTGATGTCCGCATCCTCACGCCCACTTCCTCTCCCTTTCACGCAGCCGAGGCACCGAGAACAACATCCTCATCTCCGCTGGTGCCCACTGCCCGACAGAACGCCGCCGCCTTCCCCTCATCGCCCCGCCCGACTCGGTGACCTCCTCCCCGAACCAACCGCGTCACGTCGTGTTCCAACACACTAGGTTCGCTTCCCCTTAACCAATTCCGCATTTCCTACACTGGCACTCACACCAACTCCGTCTTCCTCCACTCCGGCCGAAAGCCACCGCCGCCGATGCCATCATCGCTCCGGTGATCCATCTTCCAATTCCTCACCCCTAGAGCATCCTTCGACCACCCTCTTCTCTCCCCCACCGTCCGCTCCGGCTCTCCTTCCCTGCAGCACCGTCGCCACGTCGAGCCCGCTGCGCCGCCTATGACTCCCATTGCCGCACCTCGACCATCCCAGTCCCCTCCGTTAACTCCGGTGACATCTCCACACCTCACTGGTGCCCATGCGCACACTCTTTCTTCCCTCTCCCCCTCCGACGCCGTCACCCTGTTCCTCCCCGGCTCTTGCCGCTGCCCGGCAGGTCCCGTCCACTCCCGGCCACGCCGCCACCACCCATAGGATCGCCTTGGCATCTCTGTTCCTTTTTTGCCACCCATGACCGCCAGCGTAGAGTGTCGCCCGAGCCACCTCTGCTTCTCCCCTGCTCTGTCTTCTCCGTTTCCCTCTCTGTGTATAGGAGTGTGGGTGTATGACAGTGGGGTCTGCCTGTAAGTGCTTAGGACGTTTAGTAGTTGAATGATAGTAGGGCCCACCTAGGTTAGATAACCAGTTAGAATCTATTAGTAGGCTAATTAGCTAGTAAGTGTTCATTAGCAAATAGAATGCCCAAATGATGTTAATCAAGGAATAAGTCCAGTGATTAGGGGATTGCTAGAAATGGATAATGTTTAACAAAGTAAGTGATTCAGTTAAAATAAACAGTAGATCGCACCTACAACTAAGAATTGCATTAAGATAAATAATGGTTAGCTTAGGTGATTAGATGATAACTAGGAATTGTTAGTAACTCCTTAAGTCATTGCAATCCAAAGTGAGTTAACTAGTGGTTACACCAAAGTCAGGCAATTAGATGATTAATAATCCATTTAGCCATGGCAGCATTGAGTAAAGTGAAATAGTAGGTAAATTTAGCTAACTAATAGTTGAATGCAAGAAGGTAACTCAGGTGATCAGAGGTTGCATAGTAAGTAAACTTACTAAAGTGATCAATTTAGGTAGTTAGAACATAAGATGGTATAGTCATATTTAGGCATATACATACACGCATGATCAAAGGACCGGTAGGCCCTAAGCCATTGTTATAATAATAATGAATGATAATAGCGACAATATGTCAATGACATGTGCACCCACTAGTAGAATAGTAATAAAAGTAATATATAGTAGAAACATACACCTACAAGTAGACTCTTATCAAACTGTCGCATAGGTAAAGTGACCACTCTGGTTAAACAATTCGCTAGTAATTAAGTTAGGCATAACCATTATACTAGATAAGTCGTGAAGGTTAGCACTATCTATGTCGCGACCCCATGATGGTTAGTCGGAGCCAAAGCGGATAGGGTAATGACTAAACAAGAAGTAGATGGATGAAAACGCGTAGGTCTTACCTAGGGAACGAGTAGTTATCTGCTTAACAAGAAGTAGTCATTAGCGAATGCTATAACTGGAGGTCAACCTAGTGCGATAGGTTTACTTTAGTGTATGCCAAGCCACGCAAGTAATGAGACTAAGTGAAGATCACCCCAAAGGTGAAATCCAAACCCACAAACACAACTAAAGGCATAAAACTGATAACGAACCAATGCTTGGAAGTCCGGCTAAATCTCATGAAACTTCCTTGATAAATATAAAATAATAAAAGAAATTATTAAGTAAACTATACCATATGTGTCGGTGAGACTTATGTCTACTCTATGCGAATCCTGAACTTATGCATAGGTCTCACTTGACTTTCATGGAACTTCCTTCCAAATATCCCTGGATGCACTTCATTCCATCTAAAGTATTTCCTTCATCAACTTTCTTTGGATATACTTCATCTAAAGTATTTCCTTCATCAACTCCACAAAGTAGGTCTAGTTTCATCTAGAATGCTTCCTTCTTTCAAGATACCGTTAGATATGTTTGCATTCATTTGAAGTGTTTCCTTTTGTTTACTTGCATTTGGATTTATTAGATTTCATTTGGTTATATTCATGTGTTCATAGTTCGAGACAAGAACAAAAACAAGACTAAGATTATCAGAACATTGAGCAAGGCGAGTCAATACTTTGATCATTTTGCGCCTACTTTTGAATGCAATTTATATTGTTTTAAATTATGAAGTTGTATTGCTATGATTTATACATATGTTGATTTAGCTTATAGTTAATACCCTAAATGATAATTGCGTATAAACTTCTAATCATTGAACTTGGGCATTATCCTTTGTCACTCTAGATTAATGATATTTATACTAGCTACTAAGTCTATACCTAAGTGTCATGCCGCTTCACTGGTAGTTCCGCAGGTAAGGCGGTACGTAAATTCCAGAGAAGGCGCTTTGGAAATCGGTAGTACCGCAGCTGATGGAACGGAACTACCGCAATCACGGTAGTACCGCTATGAAGAGCGGTATGTAATTTCCAGAGACGGTCTCGGTTTTCATAGATAGATTTTTTGCTAAGTCCCTTCTGAACGGTTGTACCGCATAAGTGGCGGTAAGCAATATCCAGAGAAGACGTTTTGGGGAGTTTTTGACGTCCCACGGGAGACGGTACTACCGGCGTTATGGAGACGGTACTACCGCAGGGTGGTAGTACCGCAGGGGCGGTAGTACCAGCGCTAACATGGCGGTAGTTCCGATGGTGTCAGTGAAGGTTGTTTTTGCAAAAGGCCCGATTTAAGACATCATTAAATACTACGCCACGATTAGCACTGATTAGTATTTAATAACCAAACCTTTGTCCTAAATGACAGCGGCACAGGGCTTACGCGCCCGACAACGCACCGAACGCAAACAAAGGCTTGTCGCCAGCGGCTCCGGCCACGGCGATGGGAACCAAGGACAGGGATGGGTTCTAAATAGCCAGGCGCACCCGAAGGTGGCACTCTCAACGGCAGCGGTGGCCAAGAACGGCGGCGAGCCGGAGAAGAAGGACGGCGACAAGTGTGGCCAAAAGTGAAAATAGCCAAAAAGCTCTGCAGCAGCCCAAGAAAGCGAGTGCCAAGCTTCTAGGGACTAATTAGAATTTACCTGAGCACCGAGAAGGCAAGAAGATAGCCGGAGGAGCTTCGACGACCAATACCTTGCCGGAGTTGAGGAAGAAGAAGTGGATAAGATGGCCTGAGCAAAAATAATAGAAATAAGTGGTAGGGTTAGCTTCAATATAGCTCAGAGAAGGTCTATGAGCAAACCATTGAGAAATGAAGCACTCACCGGAGCTGAGGAAGAAAAGGGGTGATTTCGACCGAATTTGAACAAACCCCAAATTTGACAATTCTCGTGAATGTCAAACCAAAATAAGTTAAGGGTTTTGCTCAATAGGGAAAGAGGCGCAAGGTGGCATGAAAATAATAGCAAAAGGACCCTTGAAGCATTGTCGCCATCGAGGAGCTCCAAGTTTCAGTAATGGCGATTTTGGGGTTCTCTGAGATTCGAGCTCAATTACACAGAGAGAGGGCTAGTGTTTGCAAGGAGATGTGTAAAGGAAGCTAAGGAGGAGCTCACTGGCTTTATATAGCCGAAGGGCTAGGGTTTTGGAGCAAAACAACATCTCACGGTGAACTTGGTCTAAAGCACTACCATAAACCACTTGAGTGACTGGTTTTGACTTAAGTCGTCATCCCGTGTGGCGGCGATGTGTTCTAGTTAGGTCAAGTTCATTGGTTCCATCGCATATGTGTTGCATGATGCATGTTTTGACTAACGTGGGTCAAGTTGTGAAGAACTTGTTCCCGAATTCGATTTGCTTGTCTATTGTTGTGCAAGTTGCTTGGTGGTCAACGACGGTCAACGGCGAGGATGATCGGGACTAGGCTTGGAGAGCTGAGGTTCAGAACAATCGACGATGCCGGGTGAAGTCATTGGACTCAAGCATGGTGCAAGATGGACAAAGGTGACCGAACGGGCAGTTCGGTGCGACGGGTTGGATCAAGCGGCGCGGGGGTTGGTGCAAGTGCCATGGTGGTTTCGGTGGGAGCCGGATGGGAGAGACTTGCCGACATGATGAGAGCCGTTGGATCAACCTACACGTGGCGGAGCAAGCGAGTGCTTCACACAATCTGGACTCGGTCTTCGGAGAAGGACCGAGAAGGGGTATTTTGGTAATTTTACAAAATACCGCCTTAGTTACCTTTTGCCAACCCGCGGCGCAAGATGGTGCGTTGGAGAAACGGATCAGGTCAAGAGGAGATGAAGACGGCGCTTTAAAATATGTGCATGTGTGACCCGTTTGTGTTGGGCCTTAACGGGAGCCCATTATGGAAACTCTTCTAGAAGGTCTAGGTCTCCACTATAAATAGAGGAGGGAGGTGGCTGCACCCTCTCAACCCTTTCATTGTGATTGAAACCCTAGTTTGCTTAGGGAGAGGAGTAGTGGAGGTTAGGGTTCTAGAGAGTTTTGATTTGATTTCGTGCTCATGTCTTGAGCTTTGTCCTCCATTGTTGGAGTGGTCAGAACCAAACACCATATCAAATCAATCCAAGAAAGTTTGCTCAAAGATGTGTTCCTTTGCTTTCTTTCTCTCTATTTGATGATTTGTGGTCTTTCTTTAATCCATGAAGTTTTTGGTTGGTTTCTTCTTTGTGATCTAACTTGCGCAACATGTGGGAACCCATCTAGGGTCATCTTGATCATCAATCACCCACGAGCAAGTCTCTAGATCGATTTCATTTTTGACTCGCTTTTGAACCACCTTCACTCAAATAGAAAAAGGTCGAACTTTGGCAAGGATCTTCACGATCGTTGCTTGGAATAGGTTCCTGACATCCTTGAGAAGGTGTGTGTCAAGTTTCACAAAGTTTGGACGCACGAATCAAAAGTTAGATCAATTTGCGTTTTGGTTTTTGGCCGAGTTCATCGTTTGAACTAGAGGTCTGACCGTCCGAAGGAGAGGTCCGACCGGATCGGTCCGATCGCTAGGCCGACTCCGACCGCCTGCGTGAGAGGTCGCACCGCCTGTCTTTGTGTTTTGAGTTTTTGACGATTTTGCTTCGGGGTTTTGATTGGATTCAATACAAGTCTTCCGCTGTGTTTGATTGATTAATCTTCATAGCTTACATAGCTATTGGAGTGAGATTCGTGTTGAATTCAATTTGGGAGAAAAATAGATCGTGCTCCTATTCACCCCCCCTCTAATCGTCTTTTCGGTCCAACACAGGAACCAACAGGACTGATCAAAGTCCCCCTAACTGTAACGAGGGCGCCCAAAACATCACCTTTAGTCGCAAGACACATGTGCCACAGAAAAAAACCAAAAACATATGATTAATATTTAATATTTCTGTTTATAGACAACTTTTCTACATCCCTTGTGTTTTAGTCGTAGATAAATTTTATGGCACTCGTGCTACGTGGACCTGACCTGGATTCATGACATGTAGCAAGTGTTATATAACACCTAGGAGTTTAGTTGGAGGCTTCAAGTGCATATACCACGTAGCACCGGTGACATAAATTTTTTTCCCATCCAATAACCTTGTTGAAGATTTTTTTTTGGTAAACCAAACCCTTGCATTTCACTTCTGGTCCAAATCATAGCTACCTAATTACGTGTGGCCTTTGCTGTTGCCCATCCTTACGTAAGGGTGGTCGTTGTTGCCCCAACTTCTCGGCTCGCGACGAGTTCAAGTCGGCTCAGCTCGGGCTTGTGATTTTTTGAGCCGAGCCGAGCATGGGTTTTAGCTTGGCAAAAAACGAGCCGATTTCAAGCCACTCGGCGAGCCACTCGGAGGCTCATTTGGCTCGTCGCATCATACGACCCATGAAGACCCAATACTCTGGTCTCCACTCTCCAGCGCCCTTGGGCCTTGCCCCTCGCCCTAGCCAAGCCAGGACTTAGTACAGGACCAGGAGGCCATCAGACCCAAACGCCACTCACGTGATCACGCCAGTCCCGATCCCCTTCCTCCCGATTGCCCCTTTGCACTCCTCATCTTGTCCCCTTTACCCCGATTGCCCGATCCGGCGATCCCTCCGCCTCCCGACGCCTCCTCACCGTAGAGCAACACCGCCTACTCCTCCCCAACGGCGAGCTCCCGCTGCTCTACGCGACTCCTCCTCCCCGACATCGGCAATCTCCCTCGTGCGGCCTGAGCGACACCACCCTACCGCCAAGCACGAACGCCCATCGCGTGGTGCTTCATTGTCACCGGGCTGATCATAGCTCCCCCACGCGAGCTTGTTCCCCATCCTGGAACTCAAGTATTAGATGCTTTGATGGGAAGATGATTCTTGCAATCTTGGATCTGTAGCCTGTAGGATTTGTTCTCTCATTATTCTTAAAGATAGTTCTGTTGCGCAGGTGGCTTGAACCTGAAATCCTGAATGCTCTTGGTTAGGTGTTGACTTGTTGATTTGTAATCTTGTTCACTGGACAGTGTGTGACCGTATTGTTGAATCCAGTATTGTTGAATCTGGCTTGGACATGATTTGTGTCATGTAGACTTGGTTGTATTGTTGAATCTAGCTTTTGATTGGCTGTATTGTTGAATCTAGCTTTTGATTAAGTGCCAGTTAGATGTTAACTTGTTTGCTCTTCACTGAATCACTGGCTACATGCTTTGTATTGTTGAATCTGGCTTGGCTCATGAGCCCTCCTGAGCCAGCTTGAGCTCGATCATGAGCCGAGCCAAGCCTCCCTTCTTGCTCATTTCCAAAATGAGCCGGGTTGAGCCGAACCTACTGTTCACCCCCTAGCCGAGGTCTTCGTGACTACTCAATACAGGGGTATTCAGTGATGGAATTTGAGTAAAATCCCAAGGAGGCCAAAGGTGGAAGCTGCAGATCATTGTTCAATTCAATCAAAGTTCAATGGTATTTAGTTACTCAAATTAACTTTTGATCCTACAAAGTCTGAAACATTGAAAGAAAATGATTTATGCATTGTTAAAACAATTCCAGGAATGCAGGGAAGTACAAACTAATTCTAAGTACCCACACTTCAGTACTATTTTATTCATACCATCTGACATGCTCTTAACAAATACTAACATCACCAATCTACTTGAATGCTACCTATGGCACAAAAAAGTGGTGCATACTCAGTATTCCCTTCAAATACATCACATGCAAAGTTTAATTAACTTCTTCATCATCCAAGACAACTAATACCTCAGATCTAGAGGTCGTACATTGCACGCGACGATCGCTGGGTGGTGGGGGGGGGGGGCACAGCCCAGGATGACCCCAACAATCCTCCGTCCCTGGGGGTATTTTATTTATAATTGTCCTTTTTTAGTTATTACAATATTCGTACTATTAGACTCTCTACCACTGTTTTAACACTATAAAAGAGGTTAAGTGCTTGGAAACTTTAAGACTTTTCACAGTCTTGAAATGCAAGAATCTAACTAGCGGAGGACAAGCGTGAGGCAGCATGGACGAGGGCACTGCCTCATCCATTTTTTTTGGCTTGGTATCGGTACCAGGGTTGGAAGCGGTGCCAGCTTTTTGCTTTAGTGTGGAGTGCCGGTACCAAAAAGAGAGATAATGCCTTGGTACTCGATGAAAACTCATACTAGAGATGCTCTAAGGAGCATTGTTTAATAAGTGTTATACTCCCTCCATTCTCTTCAGATGTATCAAAAGTTTTTTGACCACTATATAAAATAGTATGAGTATTTAGATTTGTTACATTAAAATGACATTAGTAGATTTGTCATAAAATTACGTTTATATCCTATATTTTTAATAGACAGAACGGAGGGAGTAATTCCCCTGCAAAGGTCGTCGCCGGCAAAAAAGATCTGCTGCACTACCAAGACAAAAGCAGGGCACCACGACACGATTACGGATGTACCGTCGGAGTCCAGAGCAGAGCAGACAAACCAACCGAGCAGCCGGCCTACCCTAAATTAGCCGCTTCAGCAGTGGAGTGGCAATAGCCCACGAGGTCAAGCCAAGCGGCCGGCGGTTAACCGCGCCGTCCGTGCTTACCGCGTACGGTGCGGTAAACAGGACAGGAGTACTGGAAAGGACAACGTGGCCTCCTCCCCCTCCTTTTCACTGCCCGCCCTCCAGCTCCTGCAGCTAAAGCCGTGGACTCGCTGTATCTTTGCTCCCCCACACAAACCCCCCCAAAAAGTTCCCCAAAAAGTTCCTTCCCGCTAGTGCTCCACCTCCGTCCCTCCCTCCCCATGGCGGCCCACGAGGCCTCCGCCGGCGCCGCCGAGGGCGTGCGCCGCCCACCGCCGCGCCCCGCGCTCTCCCTGCCCCCGCGCTCCGCCGTCGAATCCTTGTTCGTCGCTGCCGCCGCCGGCTCCGGCTGCTCGGCCGAGACCAGCCCCGGCTCGCTCACCCTCGCCGCCGCGCCCTCCCCGGCCTTCCACGGCTCCTTCACCCAGCTCCTCGTCGGCGCTATGGGCTCCCCCGCCGCAGCCTCCGCCGCCGGCCCCTCCCCGCCCTCGCCGTTCGCCGTGCCGCCGGGGTTCAGCCCCACCGCGCTCCTCGGCTCCCCGACGCTCTTCTCCCCAACGGTAACTCCCCCAATCCCCGATAAAAACCCCACCTTTTTTTTGTTTTCTTAGCTTACCTTACTTGCTCGTGCGGCTGTGCTCGCCATTGCTTACGTTTTGAGCTGGTGCGTTGAGAGTACAAGTAATCAGTTAGATTTTGCAGGCACTATGCTGATTTGTGAGGTTAGTACAATGATGGTGCCTTGGACCCCCATGCAAATTTGCCTGCTGTGAGACTGAGGGGATGATGGGGCATGGAATGGTCAAACAGGGGGTCGGGGGTTTACTAACTAGTGCCATTTCGTGGTATGAGTAGTCTGGGAGTTTGGACCGTGCTTTTCCAGGCCGGTCTGAGTCACGACACGTGGTGGGCTGGGGCAGCATGGTACGAATGACCGGGCCATGCCCAGCCTGATAATCGGGCACGTCGGGCGGCACAGCACGGCTTGAAAAGCCCGATGCAGCCTGTGGCATTTGGCACTGTGGCAGTTGGCACCTCGCCGATGTCACCGTGGCTGTTGAGGAGAGGGGAGGAAGACCGCTGCTGTGGTCCGTCGCCGACTGGTCAGATATAGGAGAGGGGAAGGGGACAGCCGGACAATCACGATCGTCGTGGTGGGCTTTGTGGCCGCTGCTGCTCAGATCAGGGAGAAGGAGATGGGAAGGGCGAGCATGCTGAGAGCAGCCATGCGGGCCATGGTTACCGACCGCTGACAGGAGAGGGAGAGAGTGAGCTGCAACGGAGGGAGGGGAGGGAGACAGAGGCACCTCGTTGAGGTCATCGTCGCCCGTGCTGCCACCGTCGTCGCCATCCTGGACTCGTCCCCCATGCTGATTCCGCCTCCTCGTCGCCATCAAGCTCAGATCGGCCCGAGAGGGGAGAGCCGGAGAGGGAAGGGGACAGATTTGGACGCCGCTCAAATTTGGCCATCCGGGCCATGGCCGTCGTCGGAGGGATAGACCGAGAGAGGGTGGGGGAGGGGAGCGTGCGAGACGGAGAGGGAGAGGGAGAGCGGCCGGCAGCAGAGGGGAGCATGCAAGAGTGAGGGGGAGAGAGGCGGTGGCAGGTGGGGTAGAGAGAGCGAGAGGGAGAGAGGCAAAGAGATATAGGTTGCACGGGCGCACCACGCACGGAGGGAGAGAGGCAGAGGTGTAAGCGCGAAAGGCCGCACAGGCGCCATGCAAGTTGCAGCAATCGCCGACGAGGCATGCGAGGCAACAACTTCACCAATGCTTTTGCAGTCACAGGAGCAGAGGAAGAGGGCAGAGAGTAGAGAAGCATCGGACAAATGCAACGTTCCTCTCCTCCATGGCTATAAAATCACCTCCTCTCCTCATTTCTTCTACACACGACTCAATCAACAATTTCCCTACCATCTCTAGCTTTCTATCCCTCATTCTCTCGATATGTTTTAACAAGAAGCAAGCTGTGGTGCCGAGGCGCAAGCAAGCACGCCCCCACAATCCCTCTAGTCCTCCCGAGCAGGACGATGCTAACATCGATGCTCGTCAATTCTCCCTAGGCTAGGAGATCATGATATGGATGACAGTCATATGAATGGTACGGAGGGCCACGAGGAATGCCGCCTTCGCGACTTATCGCCCTCGCCCCGCCGTCCACCATCCACCTACGGAAGGGCAGAGACATGGAGTGCTAGAAGCACATGACTAAGAAGATTGACATTGTAAACAGCCAAAGGTAGGTAACCACAGTTTGTAATTATTGCAAAATTGAATTGACTGTAGGTTCGGGTAGAGGGACGGGGCATCTGAATCGGCACTACAAAGCGTGCATGCAAAAGCTAGGGCGAACCCAAGGAGGTGTGTAGATGTAGCTGAACTTTTCGGCCGGTGACACTAGAAGTACGTGGATGTACAGCCCCCAAGTAGCACCGGATGAAATAACATGATTTATAGTTTCAGAAGATCTACCTTTTATGATGGGCGAGAGCCATTGGACCATAATTTTGAAAGAATGATCCAATGCGGTTTCTGCCCACAGTATCAACATGTGAGTAGAAGAACCACCAAATATGATATTATAGTGATCTACAATAGAGAGCTAGCTGTTGCATTGAAAGAAAAAAATCCTAAAAGTTAGCTCTTCTTTTGTTTTAATTTTTGATATTTGGACTTACTCTCACAAAAGAATTTACTACCTTAGTGTTATTACCCATTACTTAGATGAATAGTATAACACAAACAAGATAGGCATAGAGTTTAGGTTAATGGATGACGCACACACCGGAGAGGCCATCGCTGAACGCATACGTGAGGTAATTCAGGATTTTAAAATAGATAACGCGATTCTTTCTATCACTCTTGATAATGCTTCTGTGAATACGACGACCACGCAGTTCCTCACCCCTAGAACCAGTTGAACATGCACACACTTTCTTTTCCCATCTTCTCCTTCCAGGCACCAGATCCGACCGCCCCCACCTCGATCCCCTCCGCCACCCTCCTTCCCATGGCCTGGCCAAGGTCGGCAGTGGCAAGCGCAGCAGTGTCGGAGGCAGGCATGCGTGGCAGTAGCTGTGGTCATGACCACGGGCTGGCGGCGGCGGTGCGGCCATTGCCACGGCCTAGCGGTGGCGGGCAAGTGCGGCAGCGGTGGTGACCATGGCCCAGCGGCGGTGGAGGTAGGCAAGCGCGGCAGCGGCGGCGGCCAAGGTACGCATACAACACCGTGTGCCATGTTTGTCCTGGCACGACCTGATTGCGGCCTAGCGTGCCCACATGCCGTGCTGGGCCTTGCCGGTGGCAGTCCGTGCTGGCACCACCTAACTCCTAGGTCTAGTACTGAGAACTTGGAATGTTGTATCGATTGTTCTCCTTCAGTGTCTAGTTTGATGCACGGGGTGGCATTGTGTTATGAATAGCGCTTGTATTCACCATGAGGTCAATGAGCCAATATATATACAAGTACATGTATGACATATATGCTGATAATCCCTTATACAATAGGGAAAATACACATCTAACACCCCCTTCAAACTTATGGTGGATCAACAACATGAAGTTTGGAGAGATAGAAACTGTTTTGGACTTTGGTTTATGCCTTTGTGAAGAAGTCTGCCAACTGAACCTCTGAAGGCACATATTGAAGAGCGACAACCTGGTCCTGCACCTGTATCCGCATGTAGGAAGCATCAACACCAATATGCTTGGTAAGCTCATGCTTCACTAGATCTTTAGCAATGTTAATAGCACTTGTACTGTCAGACAAAAGAGGAGTTGGTGCTGAAACAAAAACACCAAAATTCTCAAGTAACCACCGTAGTCAAGTAACTTCTGCAGTCAACAAGCCATAGCTTGTAACTCAGCCTCAGTACTCGATTGAGAAACTACTATATGCTTCTTAGTCTTCCAAGCAACGAGAGAACCATCAAGAAAAACACAATAGGCAGAGAGAGATCGGCGATCCGAGTGATCACTAGCCCAGGTGGCATCAGAATATGCCTGGAGCTGTAAAGAGCTATAGCGAGGGAAAAAGAGACGATGAGTGATGGTTCTATGAAGATATCGTAGAACATGAAGAGGATAACTATAGTAGAGTTGAGTAGGAGCAGAAACAAACTGACTCAAGATATGCACATGATATGAAATGTCAGGACGAGTGACACCCAGATAAACAAGACTCCCAACAAGGTGACGATAGCGAGTAGGATCAGTAAGAGGCTCACCATCAGTGGGTTGAAGATGAGCATGAAGCTCCATGGGAGTCTCAGCTGTGCGCTGATCAGTAAGAGAAGCACGATCAAGAAGATCTTGGATATACTTTTCTTGGAACAGATAAAAGCCCTCAGGTGTAGAAATAACCTCAACCCCAAGAAAGAGCGAAGAGGACCAAGATCAGACATGAGAAACTGCTCACTAAGACGCTTCTTGACAAAAGTGATGTACTGAGAATCATCTCCAGTAATGATCATATCATCAACATATAAAAGAAGAAGCGTCTGACTACGAGGCGAAGTATGAATAAAAAGAGCAGGGTCATGAGCACTAACAGAAAAACTAGCTGTAGTGACAACAGAAGAGAAACGATCAAATCAGGCATGATGAGCTTGCTTGAGGCCATAAAGAGATTGACGAAGGTGACAAACCATACCCTCAGGAATAGAATACCCCGGCGGTGGTTGCATATAAACCTCCTCTCGTAGCTCACCATGGAGAAAGACATTCTTAACATCAAGCTGAGAGATGGACCATACCCGAATAGACGCCACAACAAGAAGAGTGCGAACAGGAGTCTGAACGAAAGTCTCATTATAATCACAATCATACTCTTGCTAAAACCCACGTGCCACGAGACGAGTCTTGTAGCGCTCAAGAGAGCCATCATAGTGGGTCTTAATCTAGTAGACCCACTTGCTTGATAGGAGTAACACGCGCGAGAAGAGGGACAAGATCCCACGTGCCAGTACGCTCAAGGGCAGCAATCTCCTCTGCGATCGCATGCTACCACTCCTGATGAACAACAACATCACGATAAGAGGTCGGTTCGGCAATAGCGGCAACAAAACCAAAGCAGAATAGGCGGTGAAGAAACCAAAGCACGCAGAGGCCGAATAGACAAGGCGTGATCACGAAGAGCATATCGAGGAGGAGAGGTCAAGAAGATGGCGATCGTACCAAGCATATGCCAAAGAATAGTCTCAACTAGCTAAGACGATCTTTGTCCTCTAAGATGAGTGTAGTAGAGAGGATAAGAAGGAACAAGGCTAGAGAAACCTCTTGTGCACGACTTGTCGCCACAGCGCCACCGCTCGCTGTCTCGCTGAGAGATCACCGCGATCGAACGAGCGAGTAGCGCCGAGTCGAGCGGTGGAAGCCGCTATGTACTCGGCCTCACGGTGGACGTGGCCACCACCGCCGCTTGATCGATCGCCACCAACGAGGCACTTAGGAAGAAGAGAATCCGCTTGTGCTCTTGCCGGTGTCGATGTCGCCGCGTGGTCATTATTCTCGCATTCGATGAAGTCGCGCCGCAGGACACCTCGGGTAGTGCAAGCCATAGTCTGAGGTGCCCGCAACGTGAGCGGAGAATCCTCTTCACGGCTGCCGATGCTCGTCGTCGGTCGCCGCATGAACCGGCCGACGTGGCCGACGCAACGCCAAACCGGACGCGTGTGGGCGAGGTAGCGAGAGCGCCGACGATGCGCCGTCTGCAGATCGCCGCGTCCACCTCCTCCGGCCGTCTTTATCACGGCTTAGCTTCGACCTTTCCTCCATGGAGTGTGGGTCGGGTTGCGATCGTGCGAGCCCGCCACGGCGATGCGCTTAGCGTGGCGGCCAGCGAAGGGAGATACGAGTCGCCTGGTGGACCTCGATCCCGGTGTAAGGAAGGCCCAAGTCGCTCATCCGAAGGCGGTCTTCATCTCTTTGAACGCCGACCTCGGCCTCCTTGGAGCGGTGATCACAAGTCGCCGACGTGAGCGCCACCGCCAGGCGTTGCGCCCCTTGCCCCGCCGGTGAGCTGCGGCCTGCGTGCGCTCTGCTGAACCCCATTTGCGTGAGGTGGAGTCCGACAGCGTTCGGGCTCGTGGTGCTGCCGCAAGCCGCAGAGGGCCTGCGCGCAGCGAGAACCTGCCCTCCTTGGGGATGACGAATCCCGCGGCCGTCGGACGTGACCTCCTCCTTCGTCGCCGTTGAGGAAGGCGACTTGACGCCCATGTGATGGACGCGCCAACCTTCCCGGTGCGCAGCGAGAGAAGGCGAACGGACTCCATGCGCGCGGCGGGTGCGGCGTCGTCGAAGTCGACCCGCCGCATGAAGCCTCGTACACCAAGCGAGCCTTGTGCTTGACGATGGCGCGGCCATCCCGCTTCGCCTTGAACACCCACTTAAGGGTGATCGCGCGGTGACCCGCAGGAAGATCCGCCGGCTCCACGCCCGGTTCCGCTCGGCGGCGTCCATCTCTCGCTTCATCGCGACACGCCACGCCGCGTCTCCTCCGCCTCAGCGAAGGGCGGGGCTCGCCGTCGTTACGCCAATGCGCAGCCCGCTGGTCGGGCTGCGCGATCCGAGGACAGGCGATTCGCCGAGATGTTGTCCATGGTACGGTAGCGAAGAGGCTCGCCGCCGTGGTAGGCGCCGACGTGATCTCGTCGTGGGGCGGCCGAGTAGCGAACTCCACCGTCGCGCCGCTCGTCGTGGGCCGAGCTGTTGAGCCGATCGGTGGTGTGCGCCGGTGCAGGAAGAGTGGTGGCCGGTGCGAAAAGCGTGGAGTGGCGGTGGTGAAGAGCGGGGCGTGGCCGGCGCGAAGGTGGTGGAGCACTCGCCGGAGCTAGTGGCGAGCAAGGTGTCGAGGTGGACGAGCTCGGTGAAGACGAGCCGCTAGCTCCCGCCTTCTCGAAGGGGCGTGGATCGACAACGAAGTCCACGAGAGTCGGAGTCGAACCGCCGCCCACCGCTTGTCCCACGCCCACCTCGCGCCGTCGAACACAGCGTCCGCGAGATGCGACGCGCGTTGTGTGACAAGGTCGAGGATGCGGTAGGCGCCGAGCCTCGCGTAGCCGATGAACGCGAGTGCTCACGCCGCCGAGCTTGCGATGTGGCCAAGCTCTCGCGAACGCGAGGAGCCGAAACCCAAGTGGGAGACCGCCGGCTTGCGCCATGCCAAGCCTTGTGCGGCCCTGCCGCCGAGCGCCTTGGTAGGCGGCTGTTGAGGATGACGGCCGTCACCACCGCCTCTCCCTAAGACGGCCGCATCCTCTCGCTGGCGAGGGCGAGCCATCCCCACAACCGTTTGGTTGCGCCGCTCGACGACGCGTTCTGCTGCGGGCATGCGGTAGCGAATGGCGTTGAATACCCTCATCGCAATACGACGCGACCACCGCCGCGTGGTCGCCGTTGTTCGTGGCGCAAAGACGCGCAGCGCTGCGGCCGCGCTCGCCTCGCAGCGGCGACTGCGCGCTCGATGGCGTCGCAGCCTCTCGCTTGCATCGCCGAGGACCATCACCACATGTAGCGGAGAGGTCGCCGACGAGCGCAGAAGTAGCGTCATCCTCCGGTGTGGCGGTGTCACGGGCCACACAAGTCCCCGTGGCACGAGCTCGAGCCTCTCCTTGGCTCGGAAACTCGCCACGTGGAAAGAAGTCGCCTGCGCCGTCAACACGCAGACGCCGCAGAATCGCTCTACATGGTCAAGGCACGGCAGTTCGCGCACCATCTCGTGGCACCGAGCCGCCGAGGCCTCGAAGTGAAGGTGCCCAGCGCTGCGTGCCATCGCCACGCCTCGTCGTCCCGACGAGCGGCGAGACAGAGGTTGTGCCACCGCGCGTGAAGGATATAGAGTCGATTTGCCTCTCGTTACCTTGGCAAGAAGGCGCGCGAAGATCCCAAATCCGCGGCGACCGTGCTCGATCTCGACACGCGAGCCGTTCTCATCCAGTATCCCAAGGCGATGATGGAGTTCCCATGGTCGGGATGTAGTAGGCGCGGTGAGCGACTGTGCTCACGGACACGATGGAGAAGATGACGAGGCGACGCCCTTGATTTCTACGCCGAGGCGTCCCAAACTTGAGCGAGCCTCGAGCGCCGAGTCAAGCTCGGAGAAGAACTCCCGCCGGTCATGTGGTGGGTGGCGCGGTGTCGAGCACCACCCGTCGGTCTTCGCTGTTTTAACTTTCGCCGAGGCGTGTGGTTTTGGCTCGTCAAGGCGCGAGGAGAGCGGGTGCGGCGGGCGCGCCGAGGTAGTTCGATGCTCGCATGAGCAATGAGCAGGCCGGCCGCTCCTCCTCCGCTTTGCGCGACGTGGGCCCGGCCGTCGTGGTATCGACAATCTGGCCCAATGACCAAGCTTGCCGCGATTGTGGCAAGAGTCGCCTCGTCTTCGCTTTGGCTTGCCGGTGGCGCCATGCTGGCGCCCACGGTCATGACCCTCGGCGCGTCGTCGGCGCCCATACTGGCGTTTTGCGCGGCTTGCCGCGCTTACACCCATGCGCGCCGTCGTGGAAGAAGGCTCTTTCTTCTTCGCCACCTTGGCGGCGACCCGCTCCTCCCGAGCGAGGAGGAGCTTCCCGCCAATGGTGACGGGTCGAGAGACGCCGTGGCTCATCGCCAACGACCTTGAGGCGACCCAACGCCTCCTCGATCGTCATCGTGGAGAGGTCCAGCCGAGACTGGATCGAGCGAGCCATCCGCTTGTACTTCGGGGGCGCAATAAAGAGCTTCTCGCGCTCTCTCCTCAGAGGTGTCGCGCCGAACCGCACCATCTTACGCAACAGGTGTTGAGACGGAGAGCAAAGTCATCAACGCCTCACCGGCTTGAAGGTCGAGTTCTCACAACGCGCGAAGTACTGCGGTGTGGACTTGCGAGCGCGATCCGCTGCGACGCGCGTGCCGCAGATGATGGCGCCCAAGCCTCCTTGGCGACCGCTTGTTGGAGAGCGAGGCGCATCTCGGGCGGGGCTGCAGCGATGAGGCATCCGCTCGTCGATCCTGGTCGAGTCGTCGATCACCGCGTCGATCGCCTCCCGCATGTGCGCGCACTGAGCCTCGCCTTCATCACCGCGCCCACTCGGCGAAGTTGGTCTTGGTGAGGTAGGCCACCCGCCGCCGGGCCGCGCGTCTCGACAACGACATGGAACCCGTGGTAACCACGATGCCGGTCCGGAGAGCCGCCGCGTCGCTGTGAAGGCCGCGCTCTCCGTCGACCGTCACGCCGCCGCGGCGTGCCTCCTCCGTGAGCGCCACGGCGTGTTCGCAAGATATTGCCGCCGCGCTGCGTGGCGTCGCGCTTCCCATGGAGAGGGTATCATATTTATCGTGGCGAATGGATGCTAGTATGATGCTGACGGAGAAGGAGGCATAGGAGAGACCAAAGGCTATAGTGGAGGTGTGGTGGAAATAGGGGTGGCAGGAAAAGTCAGAAAAGAAAGTGGCCGACAAGAGATGTTGGAGTGGTGGAAGGAGAAGGACGAGGGTAGAAAGGACCGGACTCACCAAAAGCGGTGTCCCGAAAAATCCGCATCCGTCGGCCAACAGGATCCCAACAATGATATCCCTTATGCTCATAGCTATAGCCCAGAAAACACACTCGATGGACTGAGCGGTTAGCTTGGTGCGCTCACGAGGTGCAAGAAGAAGATAGCACACACACCCAAAGAGGCGAAGACTAGAATAATCAGGAGTCTTGCCACAAACACTCAACTGGGATCCCTCCCTAAAGAGCAGAAGAAGGCTGAATATTGATCAGGAAAGTTGCAGTAGAAACAGCCTCAGCCTAGAAGTGTGGTAGAACAGTAGAAGCAAGTATAAGAGCACGTGCTGTCTCAAGAAGATGATGCTTTCGTTCAGCCACACCGTTCTGAGCATAAGCACCAGGGCAAAAAAAACTAAGAGAATGCCCTACTCAGCAAGAAAACTACGAAGAACTCCCGACAAGTATTCCCTAGCAGAATCAGCACGAAAAACACGAATAGGAGAGTCAAACTGAGTACAGATCATGGTGGCAAAATTCTCGTAGATGGATAGAACCTCACTACGAGATGACATAAAGTATATCCATGTGTGTCTAGAAAAGTTATCAATAAAAATTATATAATATTGATGATCTCCTTTCGAGACGAAAGGAGCCGAACCCCATGCATCAGAATGAACAAGATTAACAGGACGTTGTGACACTAACTCACAGTTTACTAAGCTTACTTACAATCGACAATTTAGAGAAGCATCACCAGACACAGATCTTAAAAGACCATGACGAACTAAAGAAGATAGATGCGATCCGCAAAGATGTCTCAAACGATGATGCCACTGAGTAAAAGACGCAATGGAGGATGCAGCAAAGCGAAGGCGGTGGTGGAGGCGACAAGACTGACAGGGGCAGCGGAAGGAAGATGAAACCAGTCAAACTCCCAGAGACGCCGTGAGTCACGGTGTGTCGGGACCACCTCGGGAATGTACTATGAAGATCTCCCAGGACCTCTTAGGGAGGTCCGACAGGACCACCTGGAGGTCTGAGAGGTTCTCCAAGTGCTACCCGAGAGGAGGTCCTCTAGGACCACCCAGGAGATCTCAAGGACCTCCCGGAGGTCCTAGCCTCTGTGCACTGAGCTAGTCCCAAGGATCCACAACTAGCTCGCGCAGAACCACATAGGTGAAATCACAACGACAAGGACCAACAACAGGAACAACAAGAAAGTAAACTCAAATTAAACAAGGGTCTTATGGCCAAGGTTGTTTACAGAGATCGCCAACAAGGGCTAACAAAAACCGACAACAGAAACACACAGCAGAACTACCAAAAGCGCGTGAAGCCATCTGGCAAGCCCACAGATTGTTGAGTAGATGACGTCTCCTAGAAGGTCGGGTCATCAAAGAACTCCTCGAAGAGGTCTGAGCCACCTTGACCTGGATCATCTTCGGCCACTACTCAAACAGAGGGCTTAACACCATGAGTACGTTGAATGTACTAAGCAAATTGCAGCAAACAAGTATACAATTAATATTCATGTATTGGCTTTGACAATAGAGAGCTGCAGGGTTAGTTGCAGAAAGCAATATTTGACAGGAAATAACATAGATAGATTGCAAGCCCAAGTTTAAAACAAAACAAAACAAAAGAACATTTGTTTAAAAGGAGGTCGTGAACACCAACTCGCTCCCAAGACCACTCGTGGGAGGTCTTGGCCGCATCCACGTCCAGGACTACCCCACGACCACCCCGGAGCACCAACTCTAGAGCTTCCAAAGACCACCCCAAGGCTCCAAGACCTCCCTGAGCACCAACTCACTCCCAAGACCACTCGTGGGAGGTCTTGGCCGCACCCACGTCCAGGACCACCCCCACGACCACCTCGGAGCACCAACTCTAGAGCTCCCAAAACTACCCCAAGGCTCCAAGACCTCCCTAAGCACCAACTCTGGAGTATCTTGGACCACCCTAGGGTGCACAAGATCTCTTTTGAAAAACTACCTCTTGCGCAAAATCACCAGGCAATGTCCATGACCAAGGACTTAGCTATTCGAATATATTTTTACACTCTGTAAAGGTATACAACTTTACCCATAATTCACGACCTATCTAGCGGGGCGGGTTCCCGTCGAAACTCTTGCTCATTTCCAAAGATGAGCAGTCTAGAGAGCGCGACAAGGCCTTTACAAAGCTTTGAACTGACTTAAAACTGCCCTCTAAGGTTTCGCTTCTAACGGGCCTCACACCCGCCAGATTCGTGCCCCCTTTTGCACTAGCGAATCAGCACGCTCCACCACAACAAAACCAATTCAGCTTATTGCTAATTATTTGGCCTAGACCACCCCCATAAAATGGTCTTGTGGTTGCACGGTAATACCCGGATTAAAGGAACACAAAGTTAAGTGCTTAATCCACCCACAGTGCGTATAGTACATCCCCTTTACTGCATGATCACTTCCCCGGGTGAGAATAGTTTTGGGTTCAACCCGTCCAAAAGACCACCCTGGTCTTGGCACCACAAATTTTAACAAGAGCGACATCACACCACAATCGACACAACGGTGGCATCCCACCACCGTTGCTCAACAGTGACATCTCACCACAGTTCCATAGTTCACTTAGTCAAGATTATTAAAGAGGAAAACAAGATTATCAAGACTAGCGGTTCTAAAGCTAAGGCTAAGCATAACTACGGTCCCATGTTGGCAAAATAAAAGAATGCCAACAAAACCTACCCATTCTAAGGTGTTCAAGGGGATCATGTCAACATGTTGAGTACAAACATCCAAGGAGGTTTAAAGTCAAGTAGGAAAAGTAACTACTGCCCAAACCATTTCTTATAAAAATAGCAATGCATGTAAAGGTAAAACAATATAGCTTTGAAATGCTAGGTGCAACATGATCAAAGGCCTGCGACTTGCCTTCGTTGAGAAATGGCGAGGCTTTGGCAGAAACTGTTGGGTCCAAGAACTCCTCTTCGAACTCGGGACCTACACGTTCACAAAGAACCAAATAAACAAGGCAAGCTCGGGCAAAAGAACTTAAAAGACTAAGAGAACTCAAGCAAATCAATCAAAAACCAGAAACACAAAAGGTCCCGGAGAGGGGAGGTCCAACCCAAAGGAGGGTGAAGCTCCAAGCACAAGCACAGAGATGGCTAGGCAGGAGCAAGGAAGATGGAAATGAGGAAAATGGTGATGAAGGGAGGCACACTCGGGCTACAAATAGCTGGAGCTGGCGGGGAAACCCTTAGTGACTCAGAGCACGTGTTAAGGGCAAGTGAAAAACAGGACAAGGATAAGACAAGGCATGCCATCAAAAGGAGAAAACAAGGTACCTTAGCTGTGACCACATTTAATGTGCCGTAGCAACATTAAATGCTCAGAGACTTTTTGCTGTAAGCGTGCAGAAAGGGGAAAGGGGACAGGGCTGGCTCAAACAAAGAGGTTGGTCAAAGCAATAGGAGAAAGTCGTGACCAAAAGAGGTCCAACTATAGGGTGGTCCTAGGAGGAGGTCCTGTTCTACCAGGGTGGTCTTTGCAAAAAGACCAGAGGTCATGACCACATAGGGTTGTCGTGACAAAAGAGGGTGGTTTTTGCAAAAAGACTAAAGGTCATGACCACATAGAGTGGTCGTGATAAAGGAGGGTGGTCTTTGCAAAAAGACCAGAGGTCATGATCACATAGGGTGGTCGTGACAAAAGAGGGTGGTCTTTGCAAAAAGACCACGGAGGTCCTAAGGGCAAAGAGGTCCTAAGGAAAGTGGGAGGTCCAAAAGAGGAGGAGGTCCAAAGGATAAAGGAAAAGGCGCAACGAACCAGGGCCACACGATCTTGATCGGGTGGTCCAAAGGGGAAAGGAACGTTCAGAGCACGCAAACGCGCACTAACATCGGGCCGCCCAAACTCAATCGGATGCACCACAATGCAAGGGTATGTTCGGACCATACGAACGCCTCCTCATAAACGGGCCATCCAAACATGATGTAACGGTCCTAGGGAGGGGAAGGCGCGCGCAGGATCTGGACTTAAAGGAGGTCTAGACACAAAAGAGTTTCAACGGACAAGATACAAAAGGGGAAAGGATCTAACGAAGGAGATCCAAGGAAAGAGGTCTAAGGAGGTCCTAACTGCCAGGATGGAAACAAAGAGAGGTCCTGACGATCAAGATTTAACAAAGGGAAGTCTTGATGGTCAAGATCTAACAAAGGGAGGTCCCGACGGTCAAGATCTAACAAAAGGAGGTCCTGAAAGAAGTAGAAGGAGAGGAGGTCAAGCGAGGGGGAGGTCTAGGATGGGGAAACTTAATTCAAAATCGAATTTTGGGAACCAAAAGGGTTTGAAACACAAACCCGAGCTTAGAACAGCGAGAGTAGTGGCGACCTAAAGGGAGGTCGGAACCCAGGGGAGGTCCTGGCAAAGAAGATGTCCAAACACAAAAGATGTCCAAACCAAAGAAATAACACAGAGAAGGTGTAGACCACACGAAGGAGGTCTGAACCTTAGGAGATGTCCTAACCAAAGGGGGAGATTAGGACCAAGAGGATGTCCAGGAGAGGAAAAACTAGGCTAAGGGGCACACAAAGCAAACAAAGGAGGAGAACCAAAAGCTAAAGAACACCAGAGAACTCCAGCAACGAACAAAGAGCTAGATGACATTAATTGAAGTTAGGTTAGTTCAATTTAAACCTCTAATATTTCCAAAGTTCCGAGTTAAGCTTGAGCAAATCAATAAACCAAATGGTTCCTTTTTAGTTTTGAAATCTGGCAAGAACTCTAAGACAAACGGAACGTTACAAACCTTCACCCCTTAATAGGAATCTCGACCCTGAGATTCAGGCTAGCTAGAGAATAGGTGCGGGAACTCCTTCTTGAGGTCCTCTTCGCGCTCCCAAGTTGCTTCTGCCTCGATGTGGTTGTTCCATTGCACTTTGCAAAGACAGATGGTCTTGGTCCTTGTGACTCGCTCAGACACGTCCAGGATCTTAATAGGTTGTTCGTGGTAGGTGAGGTCTTCTTGGAGATCCACGACTTCTAAGGGCGTTTGCTCTTCTGGCACCCGCAAGCACTTCTTCAATTGTGACACATGGAAGACATTGTGCACTCCAGTCAGCTGAGGAGGAAGGTCTATCTTGTAGGCAACTTCTCTTCGGGCAAGAATTGGAAAAGGTCCAATAAATCTTGGTGCAAGCTTTCCACTAGCTCTGAAACGGTGCATTCCTTTGAGAGGTGACACTTTAAGGTACACTTGATCTGTAGGAACAAAAGCCAGATCTCGACGTCTATTATCTGCATGGCTTTTCTGTCTGGTTTGTGCAGTCTTCAACTTCTCTCTTATTGATTTCACTTGGTCCTCAGCTTCTTTCAAGAGGTCCGGTCCAGTACAAGGGTGTCCTACACTTTCTTCCATATAGAGCTTCAAAAGGAGACATATGGAGACTTGCTTGATGTTATGAATATTGTGTGTATGTATTGAGGCACAATGGGCAATATACATAGGGTACAAAGAGACACAAGTCTAAACCCTAATACAATGGGAAATACCATCAATACCCTTATATCCTTAACACCCCCCCTCAAATGCAAGGTATATGCAATAGCATTGCATTTGAAAAGGGTTGGTACTAAAATATGAAAAATTCGAAGTCCGAGTCTTAATAATGTTGTCATAACATGCAGCTCTTGGAAAATATGTCGATAAAAGATCTCCCATCCAAGGTCCCGCGACAGTCCATAAAGCACAATGTGCAGGAGCAAAGTCAACCGCGGCAACATGACGTAGAGGAGGATGAAACCGATAAAAATAGAGAAAACTGTCAAATCAAGTTGAATAGGAATAGATAGAAGCATGGCAGCGCAGATCGAAACCCAAAATGGCGGCGACGCAATGCACAGGAAGTGCAATAGAGATGCAGTGCACAGGAAGCGCAACAGAGACGCAGTGTATAAGAAGCGCAACAGAGACGCAGTGCATAAGAAGCGCAACAGAGACGCAGTGTACAAGAAGCGTAACGGATGCACAGTGCAGAAGAAGCGCAGCGCAATGCATAAGAAGCGCAACGGAGGCGCAATGCAGAAGAAGCGCGGCGCAATACATAAGTACACCGGAGACGCAGTGAGGAAGAAGCGCGGTGGCCTTAAAAGTTTGGGCGACGGATCTGCAGCGGTTCGAAGAAAAGAACAGCGGTTGCTGTCATGCAAAGAAATTCCTATGCTTTTATGACTGACAAGAAATTTGTGGACTCGCATGGCTTAGACGAACTCAAAAATTAAGTGATACGGATTTGAATGGACGCAACGGAAGTAAACGACACAAAAGAAAAAGGACTCGAACTAACTAGCAGCAGATACTGACATAACTAGCAGCAGCACCTGTCTCGTCATCCAACTAGCAACACCCAAACCATCAATCATAGTAGTGTGTGAATCGGTGCCAACCACGCTGCCAGGATAGATAATGCCATCTGTGTAGAAAACAACTCGGCCAAGATACTCCATGCTCATTGGCTGCCCAAGCATTGTAGCCTCTGCTTCAATACCACCAACTCCCCATCACGGTCACGCTTTCGTGCACACAGAAAGTCGGCAGCAGTACACAGCAGCATAGACCAACACAGCTCCTCTCCACCGACACCAAGTAGCAGGCCAAAGATGCAAAGGCACTCCAATCCCCCGAGCTCGTAGCCAGACCACCAAGTCACCAACCAATCCCTCCCCATTGTGCCCAAAGCCGAGAAGAAGCCAGCGGTGAAGAGGCTCACGAGAAGAAGCGGCGGAGGATAAGGCCGGCGAGAAGGCTCCGACGGCAGGGACGAAGCCGAGTGGTGGCGCTGGTCGGGTAGAGGCTCGGGGGTGCAGATCCGTCGAGGACGAACGAAGAAGAAGCCATCGAGCAGACCCGGGTCGCCAAAGTCGAGCACGAAGAAGCCCCGCGCGGTGTTGAGGTCGGTAACGACGAGGAGATCCGGATCCGGTCGGATCGATCTAAGGCGCAAAGGAGCAGCGCCACGTCGGGGATCCAGGAGCAGTGGAGCCCGGGAAGCTTGGGCGGCGCAGGCGACGTCGGGCAGAGACGGCTCGGCGAGAGAGCATGGGTGAAGAGAGCACGAGTAGAGGCAAAGACGGCACATCGGGCGACGTTAGAAGCGGCCCGATCTAGAGCAGCGGCGCGGCGACGAGAGGCCGCCCCCGGGAGAGGAGAAGCTCCTCCCGGGGGTAGCCGTGGAAGACGAGCATCGGCTAGGAGGCGGCGGCGGGTACAGTAAACCCTAAACCTAACTCGGCTCTGATACCATGTTATGAATATTGTGTGTATGTATTTAGAGGCCTAATGGGCAATATATATAGGATACAAAGAGACACAAGTCTAAACCCTAATACAATGGGAAATATCACTAATACCCTTATATTCTTAACACTTGATAGCTGTTATTGTAGGAGAACTCAGCATAGAGCAGCATTCGATCCTAACTAGCTTGTTTTTCTAGAGCACAAGCTCTCAGCATGTCCTCAAGGACTTGATTAACTTTTTCGGTTTGGCCATCAGTCTGTAGGTGATAAGCTGTGCTGAAATTGAGGTCTGTGCCCAGGACATCATGCAACTTTTGCCAAAATTTGGAGGTGAACTGAGATCCTCTATCTGACACGATTTTTTTAGGCACCCCATGTAGACACACAATCTTCACCATGTAGAGCTTTGCTAACTTGTTTTCAGAGTAGGTAGTCTTGACGGGGATAAAATGAGCCACCTTTGTCAAGCGATCCACGACCACCCAAATGGAGTCAAAACCAGCTTGGGTCCAGGTAGACCAACTATAAAGTTCATCCCGATCTCTTCCCATTTCCACTCGGGTATGGGCAAGGGCGCCAAAAGACCTCTCGGCCTTTTGTGTACATCCTTAACCTTTTGATAAGTATCACATTTGGCCACATATTCTGCAATTTTGCGCTTCATACTAGGCCACCAATACATCTCCTTGATGTCTTGATACATTTTTGTAGCTCCAGGATGAAAGGAATACAAGGCTTCATGGGCTTCTTAAAGGAGCACACTTTTGAGCTCTGTGTTGTTTGGTACACACAGCCTTTTGTCGAACCAGACAGTCTCCTGTTCATCTTCTGAAAACCTCAAGGACCTCCCTTTTCTCATGTTGCTCTCGATCTCTTGAATGTCAGCATCATTAACCTGAGCCGCCCTAATCCGACTTTGTAAGGTAGGCTGCCCCTCCAGAGCTGCCAAAAACCCTTCAACTATCTCCGGTCTGAGCTTCTGAAATTCCTAGTGCAAAGTTGGTTGGCTTTCTTTTACTATCAAGGTGCTGCTGTAGACTTTCCTGTTCAAAGCATCTGCTACTACGTTGGCCTTGCTGGGGTGATAATGAATTCCTACATTGTAGTCTTTGATTAGCTTTAGCCATCTTCTTTGCTTCATATTCAAATCAGTTTGTGTAAAGATATACTTTAAGCTCTTGTGATCGGTGTAGACCTCACAATGGTTCCCAATGAGATAGTGGCGTCAAATCTTCAAAGCATGCACTACGGCAGCTAGCTCTAGGTCATGAGTAGGGTAATTTACTTCATGAGGCTTCAACTGCCGAGAGACATAGGCTACCACCTTCCTTTCTTGCATTAAAACACAACCAAGGCCTTGCCGCGAAGCATCACAATAAACCTCAAAGTCCTTTCGGACATCCGGCAAAATTAAAACAGGGCAGAAGTCAACCGTTTCTTGAGTTCTTCGAAACTTTGTTCACATTCAGAGGTCCAAGAGAACTTTTCTTCAATAACTGAGTAAGAGGTCTGGCTCTACGAGAGAAACCTTCAATAAACCTTCTGTAGTACTCTGCCATTCTAAGAAAGCTTCGAGTTTGGAGTACTGATTTAGGAGACTCCCAATTGAGCACGTCTTGGATCTTACTGGGATTGACAGAAACTTCTTTTTCGAACAAGACATGTTCTAAAAAGACCACTTCACTCAACCAAAACTCACACTTACTAAACTTGGCACAGAGTTGGTGGGCTCTAAGTTTTTCCAGAACCAAATTGAGGTGTTTTGCATGCTCTTTTTCACTTTTGGAGTACACTAGGATTGTCATCAATGAAGACAATGACAAACTTATCAAGGTACTCCATGAACACCCTATTCATCAAGTTCATAAAGTAGGCAGGGGCATTGGTCAACCCAAAAGACATGACAGGGAACTCAAACAACCCATATCTAATTGAAAAAGATGTCTTAGGGACGTCTTCTTTGCGGATTTTGAGCAGATGGTACCCTGACCTTAAATCAATCTTTGAGAATACCTCTGCTCCTTTCAATTGGTCAAATAGATCATCAATCCTTGGTAAAAGATACTTGTTTTTGATGGTAACCTCATTTAAGGCATGGTAGTCCACACACATTCTCTGAGTATCATCTTTCTTGGCAATAAAAATCACTAGAGCTTCCCAAGGTGAGGAGCTAGGTCTAATGAAACCTTTGTTCAACATGTCTTCAACTTGCTGCTTTAGCTCTACTTGATCATCAACATGCAATCTGTAAGGTCTTTTGGAAATGAGGGAGGTCCCTGGGACAAGATTTATGACAAATTCAAGATCTCTATCTGCTGGCATCCCTGGAAGCTCATCAGGAAACACATCTGGGAAATCTTGGACCACTTGGATATTTTCCAAAGAAACTACTTGGGCACTGCAAGCTAGAACTCCATCAAGCTTTTCGGGGAAGGCTTCAAATTTCACTGTGACTCCACTGGGGCTGGTCAGAGAAATGCTTCGACCATTAGAATCCAACATTGCATGGTGGTTTGCAAGCCAGTCCATTCCCAAGATCACATCTAGGGACTTGGTGTCCAAGAGGATGAGGTTGGCTAGAAATTCTACCCCTTTTATGACCAACTTAACTTGTGGATAACCCTGGTTCGTGCTTAACTCCGAACCAGGGGATTGGATCAACAAGGTAACTTCAAGAGTTGCAACTTCAAACTGGTGCTTGGCAGCAAAACTTTGAGATAAACGAATGGGAAGCCCCAGAATCAAACAAAACAGCAGCGGGCAGAGTTTACTAGGAACATACCTAGTACAACGTCTGAGGAGGTCCGGGCTTCCTCCACTGCAACATACACGACCTCTTCCATAGGGTTGGGAGGTCCTGACTTGGGGAGGTCCTACGGCTGGCTGGGAGGTCCAGGCTGGGGGTGGTCCTTGCAACTTGTTCTGTCCTCTGTGGGCACTGGCTAGCATAGTGCCCCCTCTTGTTGGCACCTAAAATAAGTAACTCCTGTTGTGGCACTGACATTGCTTCGGGGCTGCCGGGAGCTGGTGTTGCTAAAGTTGCGGTGTTGACCTTGGGTAGTGGGGCGAGAGGTCTTAGCAGGGGTCCGGGAAGTGCTAAGAGGTACTTGGCGCCGGTGTTGGTATTGCACAAAAGTTCTGGTACGCTGAGGAGGTCCTTGTTGAGTACTGTAGGGTGGCATCTTTCTCTTGTACGTCTCGGAGAGCTCTTTGCGGGATTCCTCATTAAGCATAGCCTTGTTCACCATGTGCTGAAAATCAGTGTAGTCATTGCCAATGACTTGAACTTTCAAGGTAGGGTGGAGACCTCGCTTTAAGCGCTTTTGATGGGCATCATCAGTGGCAACATCTTCACGGGCATAACGGGACAACTGTGTGAACTTGGTGAGATACTCACTCACAGACATATTCCCTTGCTTACGGTCCCGTAATTCATTCTTCTTCAACTCAACCTTCCCATCAGGGACATGGGAGTGGCGAAAAGCTGCTGAGAATTCAGCCCATGTGATCCTCTGGGGGTCTACATGAGAGGCACAAAAGGTGTCCCACCATTCTGCAGCAGCGCCTCCCAACTGATATGAGGCAAACAAGACCTTCTCACGGTCTTCACAACGGGCAATTTTGAGTTTCTTCTCTGTTGACCTCAGCCAGTCATCTGCCTCTAGGGGCTCAGGGGAACTTGAAAGGGTGGTCGGACGAATCTTCATGAACTCAGACAACCTTAACTAGGGGTGGACAGGAGGTGGAGGAGGTGGCACAACTGCTGCTTGACTGTTCTGACTCATCATGGCAAGCAAGGCAGTGGTGGTCTGGCTTTGCTGGGCCATCATGTGGTTCATGTTTTGCATTATTGAGCTCATCATCTGGGCCTGAGCTGCCATGAACTGTCCCAACCCTTGATCTGTCACTAGTGCTGGAGGAGGTGGTGGTGGAGGCAACTGCTCTGCTTGCACATCTTGACTTGCTGACTGTCGAGTTTGAACCATCTGCACAGAACTCTCAAATTTAATAGACAAGAGAGAAAGCATAATAGATAAGGGGGAATAGCACAAATGAGCTAGAGCAGGGGAGAAATAGAGGTAGATCAACCTATTAGGGGTAAAACGGTTAGACCCAAAAGCAAAAGCCAGAAGGCAAAAAGAGGCAATAAACTCAGGCAGGAGGTCCTACTGACCCACTAAATGACACAAAAACTAGAAAGGACCACTACCAGCTTAAACTTAGGAAAAACGGCCTTATAGAGGTGACCGGGATAAGGATGTCAAGTTAAAGTTTGAAAAACAAAGTTCTAGAGAAGGGAGAAAAGAAAAGACTAGAGTAAGATGAGAAAAAGAGTCGAACAAGATAAGATCAGAACAGATCAAGACAAGGGAAGACCCGCTGAACAAGTTACAAGGTTGGTTTGATTTAGAAAATAACTTTTTGAAACTCGACTAAAACGACATTTCTATCTATGGCCACGTCCTACAGTTGACCAAAGCTCTGATACCACCTCTGTCGGGACCACCTCAGGAATGTACTAAGAAGATCTCCTAGGACCTCTTAGGGAGGTCCGACAGGACCACCCGGAGGTCTGAGAGGTCCTCCAAGTGCTAACCGAGAGGAGGTCCTCTAGGAACACTCTAGGAGATCTCAAGGACCTCCCGGAGGTCTCAGCCTTTGTGCACTGAGCTAGTCCCAAGGATCCACAGCTAGCTCGCACAGAACCACATAGGTAAAATCACAATGACAAGGTCCAACAACACGAACAGCTAGAAAGTAAACTCAAATTAAACAAGGGTCTTATAGCCAAGGTTGTTTACAGAGATCGCCAACAAGGGCTTACAAAAACCGACAACAGAAACACACAGCGGAAATACCAAAAGCACGTGAAGCCATATGGCAAGCCCACAGGCTGTTGAGTGGAGGACGTCTCCTAGAAGGTCGGGACATCAAAAAACTCCTCGAAGAGGTCTGAGCCACCTTGACCTGGATCATCTTGGCCACTACTCAAACAGAGGGCTTAACGCCATGAGTACGTTGAATGTACTTAGCAAATCGTAGGGAACAAGTATACAATTAATATTCATGCATTGGCTTTGACAATGGAGAGCTGCAGGATTAGTTGCAGAAAGCAATATTTGACAGGAAATAACATAGATAGATTGTAAGGTCAAGTTTAAAACAAAACAAAACAAAAGTACATTTGTTTAAAAGGAGGTCGTGAGCACCAACTCACTCCCAAGACCACTCGTGGGAGGTCTAGGCCGCACCCACGTCCAGGACCACCCCACGACCACCCCGGAGCACCAACTCTAGAGCTCCCAAAGACTACCCCAAGGCTCCAAGACCTCCCTGAGCACCAACTCACTCCCAAGACCACTCGTGGGAGGTCTTGGCCGCATCCACGTCCAGGACCACCCCCACGACCACCTCGGACCACCAACTCCAGAGCTCTCAAAGACCACCCCAAGGCTCCAAGACCTCCCTAAGCACCAACTCTTGAGCACCTTGGACCACCTTAGGGTGCACAAGATCTCTTTTGAAAAACTACCTCTTGCGCAAAATCACCAGGCAATGTCCATGACTAAGGATTTGGCTATTCGAATGGATTTTTACACTCTGCAAAGGTGTACAACTTTACCCATAATTCACGACCTCTCTAGCGGGCGTGTTCTTGTCGAAACCCTTGCTCATTTCCAAAGATGAGCAGTCTAGAGAGTGCGACAAGGCCTTTACAAAGCTTTGAACTGACTCAGAGCTACCCGTTAAGGTTTCGCTTCTAATGGGCCTCACACTCGCCAGATTCGTGCTCCCTCTTGCGCCAGCGAATCAGCACGCTCCATCACAACTGAACCAAGCCACCTCATTGCTAATTATTTAGCCAGACCACTCCTATAAAATGGTCTTGTGGTTGCACAGTAATACCCAGATCAAAGGAACACAAAGTTAAGTCCTTAATCCACCTTGGGAAGACAACCACATCCCACAGTGTATAGCACCTCCCCTTTACAACACGATCTCTTCCCCGGGTGAGAAACAATTTTGAGGTTCAACCCGACCAAAAGACCACCCTGGTCTTGGCACCACAAGTTTGAACAAGAGTGGAATCACACCACAATCGACACAACGGTGGCATGCCACCACCGTTGCTCAACAGTGGCATCTTAACACAGTTCCATAGTTCACTTAATCAAGATTATTAAAGAGGAAAACAAGATTGTCAAGACCATCGGTTCTAAAGCTAAGGCTAAGTATAACTACGGTCCCATGTTGGCAAAATCAAAGAATGCCAACGAAACCTACCCATTCTAAGGTGTTCAAGGGGATCATGTCAACATGTTGACTACAAACATCCAAGGAGGTTTAAAGTCAAGTAGGAAAAGTAACTACTGCCCAAACCATTTCTTATAAAAATAGCAATGCATGTAAAGGTAAAACAATATAGCTTTGAAATGCTAGGTGCAACATGATCAAAGGCCTGCGACTTGCCTTCGTTGAGAAATGGCGAGGCTTCAGCAGAAATTGCTGGGTCCAAGAACTCCTCTTCGAACTCGGGACCTACACGTTCTCAAAGAACCAAAAAGTAAGGGTCCAAGAGGTGAGGAAAGCTTCATTAATGCTCAGAGAAGGTACATAAGCAAGCAATTGAAGAAAGGAGGTCCTTATCGGAGTTGAGGAAGAAAGGGGTGAACTTCGGCCAAAGAAGAACAAAACCCAAATTCGATGATTCCTGTGAAGGCAATCCAAAATTGAGTTAGGGGGAATGATTTAGGTGATGAGGGGCACAAAGTGACACGAAACGATAAGCAAGGGAACCAGTGGATCGCCGCCGATGAAGAAGCAGCTTGTCGGCCAACAATGGCGATTTGGGGCTCTCTGAGGTTTGAGCTCAAACAACAGAGAGGGAGTTAGGGTGGTGCTGAAAACGAACACAAGGAGGAGCTCAAGGGCTTAACAAATAACCAGAGGTCAAAGGTTACGCAAGGACAAGCTTTAATGACGGACATGGCCTAAAGCTCTGCCAAGGACGAACGGAGACGATGGGAGCAGTTGAGACGACGACCTTAGGTGCAAAAACTAATGGCGATCAACAAAACCAGGGGTGCAGTCGTTGAGGAGGACGCACGGAGGTTGACAAGGCGCTGCCCTTGCCCACGCCATGGCGTACAGGCTCGAGCCAGGCCAGAGAAGATGACCAGGTGCGACGAGGGCCCACCTATCATCGATAGAAAGCAAAAGTGGCTCGGGTCGGGAGTGAACGATTGGGTTGGGTTGAACCAAAAGGCTGAGTCAAAAGACTCCGACGGTTGGATCAGAAATGGACGGCCACGATTGAAAGTAACGTTCGGATCGTCTGAACGTTAAAAGCAATCCTGGTGGTCCAAAAAAAATGAACGGTCCCGATTGAAGTGGGCTTCGGGCAGTCCGAACGTTCACTCAGATCTGGACGGTTGAAAAGGAAATCAACGGCTCAAACGCTACGCGCTGTTTTGAACGAGCCCGAGCGCGGTTAAGTTGGTTGGGCTCATCCAAAGGCTCGGGTCCGACTCAGACCCAAACAGGAGAGTTGGCTAGGGTTTGAGATTTAAGCTGAAAACTTTGAGGAATTTTTAGATGGAGCTACACAACTCCAAAAATTCCGAAATTTTTACAAGAGGTGCCAAACTCCAGGATTGACCTTGTATAAAATTCCTAGAGGTTTTGATGCAAATCATTTTTCTCCAAAAATTTCTCAAGGTACTGATCTAGGGTTTGACACATAGTTAAATTGGTTTGACTGGCCTCTTAAAATTATCAAATAATTTCTAAAAATTATGAAATTTTTCAGAGGAGTTGCACAACAGCACTAGAACCAAGGAAAAATATTTCCAGAGGATGATTACAAGATTATCCAGAAAAGTTTTGAAGGGGTCAAGACTTAGGTTAAACGAAGCTTGTGGTTTTGAATTTTCATAATTCCTTTACAAGAATTCTCAGAATATTCAAACAACAACAAGATGCAAGAAAAGTTTTAAATTTCTTTTCATTTTCTTACATTTGAAACACAAGCCAAGATTTGGGATGCTACAGAAACCAGACAAGGCACATCGAAAGACGCTGTCTCATAAAACCAATCGCCTCGCTGTGTCGCACAAAATAGATGAGGTTGACGGAGATACAATGTCGATCTTCGTACTTCGAGACACACCGAAGAATGAAGCCGAGGTACAGGGGACAGCGCACAAGAACCATCGAGATGCACCGGCCAAGTGCACTCATAGAGCACCAAAAACCAGAAATCGATGCCTTCTTCTCCCTCAACAAGTTCATGTCAAAGGCCAGCCGAATCACTTCCCAAATACACAAGAACCGAGTTCACCTCGTCCAATCAAGGGAGGATAGGACTCAAAGGGAAACCAGCGTAAAGCGCAAGGAGAAGAATCCGACCCCTACCACTAACGGCGCCAAGTCAAGCTCGGCGGCATGGAGGCACCAAAAGCCCAAAACCAACGCAGATTAGAAGGGGAGCAGAAGCACCAAAAATGGATGAACTCAGTAATCTTTCGGGTACCAGAAAAGAGGAAGAGACCCCGGCTTTGAAGAGGAGGAAAGGGAAACGGCGCGCTTGCTACGAATGGCCGAGCCCGAGATACCCGGGCCGCACACTCCTCCAGCGCCGCCATCTCCTCCAACCTTCCGCCCAAATTGCCCACACACAAGAGGAAGGCCTTATTTGGATAGGGAGGATTAGAACCAATTCCTTCGAACTGAAAGAGATTTTAGTTTAAATTCCGAGTCAATCCGAAGGGATTGAGTCGGATCACAATGTATCCAAACAAGACCGAAAGGGGAACCAATACCCTCAATGTGCTCTGGCCGGTTGGAGACAATGTCTCCAACCATTATCTCCTCTTGCCTCCCACTGGCAGTTGGGTCCTGCCATTTCCTTTTCTTTTCTATTTTTTTTCTTTTCTCACATTGAGAAATTACCAAAATAGCCCTCAAAATCCAACAGTTCTTAACTTCTTATGAAAAAGTTCAATAAAAGGCATCAAAGGATGGGGCAAGTGATTGGATGAGGGCAATAATCATGGTATATTTGCTTATGGACTTTTGGAAGGTGAAAGGTGTAGATTACTCAAGCTAATTGTGGCGAACTTGTCTAAATAAACCCTATATGGCACATCACGTCCCTACCAGTGCCACTGCTGTGAAAAAAATGAAGTAGTTTGATTATGATTGCAGGCGGTGCATGTGGGCCACTGGGACTGCCTTGCCACTTGTGGCCTATTTCTGGGTCTGGTCCAGGTGTTCTCGGAGGCACCACATAACATATTTGGCATTGAGCTGATCCATGCCAAGATCCAGCAAATGTATTTCACATTCTGATTGAACCTTTTTAGTGGCTAACAAACTCAAGTATCTCTCATCCAACATTAGTTTGAAATAGTCTAATCCTAGCAATTTGAGAGACCTTTTTTTTTGGCAGATTTTCCCTATTTGATCATCTGGTTAAGATTACCCCAATCCTAGGAATATGATGCTTGATTTTGTGTTCTTTGTCTTGAGTTTTCTTGAACATCTGTTTGCCATTGTTTGTTTACTTGTGCTGCTTATTAGATATTACATTTGCAAATAAAGATCTGTTCATGTCTTGACTTATATATGTTATTATATTTTTTTCTGCAGGGGGACTTTGAAATGTCCCATCAACAAGCCTTAGCACAAGTAACAGCACAAGCAGTCCATTCTCAGTACAGTATGGCCAATCAAGCAGATTACTCACTCCCTTTCTCATCGGCAACAACATCCGCTTTGACATCACAGCATGTAAACTCTTCTGCCAATGTGACATCAACGCAGGAGATACCAACTCCGCCATCACACATGGGTAATAACAACATTGAATCAAATGAGGTTTCACAAACATTCCAAACTTCTGCCCTCGCTGTGGATAAACCTGCTGACGATGGCTACAACTGGCGGAAGTATGGCCAGAAGGCAGTTAAGGGTGGGGAGTATCCAAGGAGCTACTACAAATGTACCCATGCGAGCTGTCCAGTTAAGAAGAAAGTGGAGCGCTCAGCAGATGGACAGATTACTCAAATAATTTATAGAGGCCAACACAACCACCAACGCCCACCAAAAAGGAGGTCCAAAGATGGTGGTGGATTACTAAATGAATCTGACGATTTCCATGAGAATGAAGATGCTTCAACTAGATCAGAACCAGGATCTCAAGATCATTCTGGAAAATTTGAGGCATCAAATGATGGCATCGCGGGGCCTTCAATGTCTAGGAGGGGAGAGGGAGGTGATCAACTGTCAGGCTCAAGTGATAGCGAGGAGGGAGGCGATGATGAAGTAAGGGCCAACAATGGAGATGCCGGTGATGCCTATGCAAACAAAAGGTAGTTGATATACCGAACAATATTTTTCTCTGTAGGAAAATTTCTAGCTTCAATCCTTAGTTACCAGAACACGTTTTGCTTGTCACGATATGGGGTTTGTGGTACGTGGCACACCACTGTTTCTTCCAAATTCCACTGCAAACATGAACCCTGAACCGGTTCGGGTTCAATGAATCCAATACGAGATTTGTGGGGTGTATAGCGAACCCCCTAATTATGCTTCAATTTATAAATGCTAGTTTTATTGGACAGACATGTCCCAACTCCAGCTCGAAGGATCATTGTGCAAACAACTAGTGAGGTTGATCTTTTGGATGATGGCTACCGGTGGCGCAAGTATGGACAGAAAGTGGTAAAAGGGAATCCTCACCCAAGGTAACCCCGTTGTCATTTTGCACTCACTAGTTCTTTATCTTCTTTTTATCCATTCTGCCTTGAGTTCTCACTTGCTTTGAAAATGAATGACCCATTTAGTTGGAGCAACTCTGAATAACTCCGTGTTATTTTGGAACCACTCACAATTCTTTATTAGTTATTTCTTTATAAAATGGACTTACTATTTGTATAGTTGTAGATGCATGATATATGTCTGTGCCCCATTGGTCCTTGGATTATAAGCGTTGCAGATGAATACAAGTATGGCATAGGAATGCAATATGCTCTGTAGTATGACATCCATAGACATGTACTATATAGTAACTTAGCTCTATCTGCTCTTGTTGCATCACTAAACCATCAAATCAGGTGCATTGGAAGTCAGGAACTAACTCCTTGTTGAATGATGTAATCATGTAAATGCATGTGCTGGTGGGTTGCCAAGTAAAAAGGGTTATCCAATGTTTTAAAGAATGGTCGCAGAAGAACAGTGTTTAAGTATTTCTATAGAGTATAGCGCTGAGCTGGTGATCCAGCAGGCACAGCACACCAGCCTTTATTTCCAGATATACAAAACCAATATGATGATGCAGAAGATCAAAGATTTCTACTAACTTCTAGATTGCTATACAAGAATTCAGGAGAAACAATTCAAAATGGCTGATTAGAAATTATAAGGAAGATGAAGAAATATGGATGGTCCAAGGCACATTTTGTACAATTGTATGTACTAAGTGCTTGTGGCAAAGAGAGGGCGAAAGGGTGGCGGTAATAAATCCTTGGTTCTATGCAAGATATGGCTCAGATAGAAACCTGAAACTTCTTTGTACTTAAGCATCGCTACGCACTAACGGCTATAGTAGTCTGCTACAGTGCTGCAACTGTATGGACACACTAAAGTACCCACTATGAAGCGACCTCAGCCCCCTCACCTGCTATAGTGCACTACTTAGAACAGTTCTATCAATATTAAAACTATATAGGTAATTCTATTTCATGAAAACTTGGAATGTATGTGCTCTGTCAAGGAGGATTATCTGATAACTGTTCTAGGCGATATTGGACCTGATCTGAGCTTACAGAATCCTTTCCAATGTTTTCTCTGCTCCAATTCCTTGTGTTGTTGCAAGTGTGGTGCATATTTAAACTTCAAAGAAACATCTCATGGATTCAATTGTAAGTGTTAACCCAAGGTTCTTAATGAATGATATTTGGAACTACATGAGCAAAAATGTGGTCATATACACATGGAGGAGGGATGAAGAGTTTGTATGCTCACTCTGGAGCTAGTGTCCGTATGTGTGCTTTGAGCCCTTTACAAGGATTGTGTTATGGCTAGTCTGCAACGATAGTATGAGATAATGCAAATCGCCCTTGCGTCGGGTTGGCTTGTCCAGACCGTCGGAAGGCTCTGAATTGCAGAAGTTTAGCTGAAGCAAATACATTTTTTTATCACAACGATACTCCCGGAATCTCTTATAAAGATGAGAAACCTCCCTAACAATATATTCTAATTATAAACTTACTATAACTCAATTACAACTTCCTAATCAAACTCATCTATCTATAGAACATAAACTGTTAACTAATCTGAACTCTACGCCTTGCTGCAACCTTGAACGCCTGTAGCAGAACTGGACTCATACTGTAGTCGTCAAGTGTTTGCCGAAACGGATTCACTGGCATTGTCTAAAACAGAAATTACGATGTTGTCCGAAGTGGAACCAACAATCTTTCGTCGACATTGATATGTTTTGACCTACAAAAGCGTCCACAACACTTCAACCCGCATTACGAAATAGCTCGTCCTCGAGCTGGAATGTAGGATACCGATTCTTAAAATCGGTAACAACCCAAGTAGCATCAGCAGCAGCACACCCCATCCATTGGACCAATAATTCCCAAATTCCACGATTAAGACGCGCACGAACAATGCGGCTAGGAGCAGGAACCACTTGACCATGAAGAAAGGCAGGAAGACTAACAATCTCAGAAGGAGGTGTGCCTTCAAAAATTTTTAAGTAAAGCGACATGGAAAAAATTATGAATGCGATCTTGAACGGGAAGCTGAAGATGATAGGCAATCAACCCAATCCTGTCCAACACCTGAAAAAGTCCATAATAACGTGGAGGCAATTTAGAAGACCCATTTGTAATAGCCGAGGCCGTGTGATGATAAGACAAAGCCAAACCCATTCGCCGACATCATAAGCAATATCATGTCGAGGTTTATCATGTTGTTATTTCATGTAATCTTAAGCTTGTAGCAAATGTTCATGAATCTCATCCAAGAATTCATCACGGTCGTGAAGCTGCCGATCCACCGCGGCAGCGTGTGCCGTCCTAGGCTCATAGGACAAAAGTGTAGGTGGATCCTGACCATAAACCACCTTGAATGGTGTAGTCTTCAAAGCTGTTTGAAATGAAGAATTATAACAAAATTTTGCTCATGGGAGCCATTGAAGCCATTGTTTGGGCCGATCACATGAAAGACAACGAAGATACATAGCAATAATTCTGTTTACCACCTCGGTCTGTCCGTCACTTTGAGGATGAAATGCAGAACTCAATTGAAGCTTAACACCAGTGAGACGAAAAAGTTCAGTTAAAAAATTGCTAGAGAAGACCGAGTCACGATCACTAACAATTGAAGAAGGAACACCATGTAAACGAACTATCTCATTGAAAAATGCCCGGGCAACAGTACTAGCGGTGTAGGGGTGACCCAAAGGAATAAAATGCGTATACTTAGAAAAACGATCGGCCGATAGAATGACCGCCCACCTTAGGAAGACCCTCAACAAAATTGTCGGACCCCAAATTTGTAATTTGGAATCCTCTGTGGTCACAACACTCATCTCTGGATCAGTAGCTAGTGCTCACAATTACATCATTGGATATCAACACATATCAAGAAAATGTAAAGCTTATTGTATAATAATAAACAAAGCGTAAATATACCTTATGACGTTTGACTTACAAAATGACCTGGACAGGCCAAATACCTTTCAAAGAACAATAGCGGAAGAAAAATAACATTATAACACATGGAATCCCTCACGATATACCCACAGGCAATCGACTGGGGCTCGTGACCTAGTTCTTGGCCTTCTTAATCTTTAGTCTTAACCAATACTTATAATTGTCCATATAACATTCTTTTATGCTTATTGACTAAAAGAATACAAAGAGTGAGCATGGGTACACAACCGTACCCGCGAGTCAATACACAATGCAATTATTATATATGCAAGGCTAATTAATGGCGGTTTATGGTTCTTTTATTTGTACAAAGTTATGTCTTTTATTTGTACAAAGTTATGTTTGAATTAGATTATATAGTAGTAATTCCTGAGACTTAGCATTTTAACTAACATAGGTTTTATAAACTGAGTTTCGTTGTAAAGTACTAGCGAAGATTCCATCTCCTATACCATTGAGTGGTCCCGTCCACTCAATGCTCATATTCATTTCTCGGTTCACATTCCTATACTTCTCACTGGTCTTCGATCAGGCTATCTCAAATCTCTGTGTTCCAATTCATCTTTTCATGCCACCCACAAATTGTTTTGTAAAAATAAAAGCTACTTCAAGCAAATTCTCGGCACCGCTCATGACCATGAGTACGGCTATCCAGATAGTTTTCTTACTCTGCAGAGTTTGTACACTTTATCCATAAGAGATAATCAACTTATAATATTCATCTAACATATTTCTATAGGTGTACGACTAAGATGATTATCACAAGACCTTTACAATGCCTCACCTCAACGCAACCCTACACTGCTAGGTATCACCTCCTTGGGCCACGCCTACGGGAGGTCTTCCATTTGCGCCGTGTAGTTCCCGTGGCTTCGTTCCCCTCTATCCACACCGCATTCCCACCAATGGCGAAGCCATGCTGAGGCGAACAAATTAGTTAGCCAGGTCGTACCCATTATAGACTTGTGATTGCACTATTTTTACAAAAGAGGTCATCACAAGATCCTGGTCCTTAATTGACTCGGGCGGTACATCCACATACACACTCTGTCATGCACCTGGCACCATCTCACTCTTTCCAGCCACTCGAGTCTAAATCTATTTTTGGGTTTTCACTTTTGTTTAGAAATGCTTTTATAGTCCAACATATTAGCCAAGCTCCAGCATCGACTGCCCAATCTCATTTTCAAATGTTTTAATGATGTTGGGGCAAATCATTGCTCACATGACAATGTATCTAAGCAAGGCAAAGCATGACACTTAGATTGAGTCTAAGATGCTAACAACTTACCCTAGATGTTGGTCAAGATGTTGTCCTAGAGATGCTAACAACTACCAAGGATGCCGTCCTTTACAAAAGCAAAATGGCACGCAAACTTATCAACTAGTATGTATATCATTAGTTCTAGAGTGACAAAGGGATAGTGTCCATCAAGGATGGGAAGGTTATATTCAAGTATCATTAAGGTATTAACTATGAGCTAGACCAACATAGTTGTATAAATCATAGCAATGCAATTTCAGAATTTAAAACAATATAATTGCAAAAAGTAGATGCAATATGATCAAAGTGTTGACTCGCCTTACTCAATATTCTGATAATCGCTTTGCTCAATATTTTGGTAATCTTGGTCTCGTTCATGTTCTGTTAATCTTGATCCCGGCCTCATCATTGTTGGGATTGTTGTTCCTAACATGGCTTCAGCGTCTAACTACGTAGAATACGATCGAATCCAAGAACGTTTAAAAGCAATTAGATGAAATCTAATAAATCCAAAGACATTTAAACCAAATGAAAACACTTCAAATGAAAACAAACATATCTAACAATATCTTGAAAGACGGAAGTATTTCATATGAAACTAATCATACTTAGTGGAGTTGATAAAGGGAATACTGCAGACGATGTATATTTAAAGGAATTTGATGAATGAAATATTGCAGACAAAGTATAATCAAAGAAGTTGACACAGGAAATACTGCAAACGAGGTATATTTAAAAGTATTTGATGAAGGAAATACTGTAGACGAAGTATAACAAAAAAAAGTTGATGAAGGAAATACTCCGATGATATGAAGTAGCCGCTGCGAGCCGAGGGGGAGGCGACCAAGGCCCAGATTCCACGGGGATAGGGGACGACAGTGGGGGGACCGACGCCTAGTCTCCACCTAGTCTAGGCTGGAGAGGGAGGACTCGCACCATCTCTGACTGCTTCCCAAGGACCGTCGCCCGAAAGTCTAGGTCAGAGGAAGAAGTGTGGGGAAAGACGAGGGAGGACCTTCAATGGAGAAACTGGTGACAGGGGCTTGTGTGGTCGCGCCGTCGGAGTGACAGGTGGCGTGTGAGTGGGGGCCTCTGTGGCCGCCACCGCCTGAGTGGGAAGCGGCGCGTGAGTGGGGGCCTGTGTGGCCGCTGCCGCCAGAGTGGCAGGCGGCGCGAGAGGTGGCAAGAGCTACAAGAGGGGGGTTAGCTACCAAAACATTCTCACTTGGAACTTGAACACATTATTTTAGTATATAATCTTCATAACACATTTTCACCCAAATGTCTTACATGTGGAGTAATGAAGATGTAATCGTTAGAAATTCATATAAGGGTATGTACAATGGTACAGACAGCTGTTGTCTATAACAACTTTCTATATCACCTATAGAAAGTACTAAAGATAGCTCATACAATAGGTTGTGGTGATACAGTCGGCTACAGAATTGTAGACAACACACAATCATTTAATGTTTTTCTTGTTTCTGGTGCTACAGTCGGCTACATGATTGTAGACAGTATCTTTCTCTCTCTTCATTCTTTTTCATCTACGTCAGCAAAAATCTTACGTGGCAAAGGCCATAGACAGCGGACATAAACCCATTGTTTATGCTCTAGTTATCTCAAGTCTTCGATTTACGGGGATCTCTAATGAGCGGGTGTTCACTGAAAACCTTGCAAGCAGACACTACCTGCCTCCCCATTGAACTTTCTTGAAGGAAATTATAGAACTTTTTAATTGGAAATTTAGATTTCAACAATAAAAACTTTCACCTGGAAAAAAACTTTCAAATGAAAAACAGAGATATTTTTGAACTTTCAATTAAATTTAGAAGCTTTCATCCCCGGCTACATTTTAGATTTCTCTCCTTACCTCCACTGCCTATGAGGTGTTGGGGCGGTCGATGGCAGCAGGGCTGGAGCAGGGGTCGGGAGGTGAGCAACTGTTTTGGCTCAAGTGATAGCGTGGAGGAAGGCAATGACGAAGTCATAGATATTTGAACTCGTACTACTGTTAGAATTATCAAACATACTTGTACCACTCCATTTTTATTTATTTATTTAGATGGTGGGATCAAATAGCTAGTGCAATCATCTTAAGACTCACAACCACAGGTTACGGGTTCAAATCCTGAAAAATACTAGTAGAAAATTCATACAAATAACCCACCCAACCTGTAGTTGGTGGGAATCGAATTTTGGTTATCAGTAAGAGAGACAAGGTGCCACACGCTAAGTTGTACCACTCCAATTATACCATGACTTCATTATTAACTTTAAAGCTAGCAAGATTCATTGGTGGACAATTAAGATTCTGCACTGACGCACCCACGACTCGCAATAAATTGAAGTCGTAGTTCAAAACCATGCAAAGACACATAGGCTAGACTAAACATACTGATAACCAATTGGATAAACACAAAATGATCCAAGAGAACTAGTGTACTTAAAACAGATTATGTGGCTAATTAGTTGGAAAGTGGCCGACTAATCTCTAGCAAACCCTAACTTCGCTCCAAATTGTGTAATCGTGTGACCGTTTGCCTATCGACTCCAACTAGTCAAGCGAATATTCGGTCAAAGTCAGCAATTTTCCACAACAACGCTTTGATCTGCTCTGTTATAGTTGGTGATTACATAGTTGGTACACTGATACTTAATTGGTCATTATTACATATGATGTGGAAGATAAGTGGATATATGTCATGCTCTTTATAATTCTGTATACATATTTGCCATGGTATAGTTTGTTCTTTATCTTGCCTTGTTAAACGATAACAAAGGACGTTTCATTTAGTTACGGCTCTTTTGGACAAGTCTACTGCAGTCAAAATGATATCTAGCTAGGGATTTCAAATAATTTAGTTACGGCTCTTTTGACAAGTTTACTGCAGTCAAAATGATATCTAGCTGGCAATTTCAACTATTTGAGTAATCAGGTCCATTTGGTGATATCCCTTTTTGTTGAATCTATTTGAACTGAAGTTACATATCACATATCTACTTTGATTGCAACGTGTAGGAGTTACTACAAATGCACGTACCAAGGATGTGATGTGAAGAAGCATATCGAAAGATCTTCGCAAGACCCAAAGGCTGTGATAACTACATACGAAGGCAAACACGACCATGACGTGCCAGCAGCTAGGAACAGCAGCCATGCTGCTGCAAATGCCAACGTGTCGTCGTCGTCCAGTAGCCAGCCGTCGTTGCGCCGAGCAGGCTTACGGAATGCATCGTCAGCTTCTTCCTTACTTCTAAAAGAAGAGAATGAAATACCATAAAATTTTGGAGTGCGTAGCAGGGTAAATTATTCTGTTCTTTAGTCCAATTTCTGGGTGTGCTGCTTCCACGTACTGCGCCGGAGCAAATTGGCTTTGTAGGTTCTGCATTGGTTTTAGTCAAGTGGAAAACCATGGTTTGTATCCTTCCCTGAGCTTGCACACCTTGTCAGCATTGTATCTTGTATGGTGTACTTCCATTGGTTGTTGCTTGTAAATGGTATTGGTCCTACCCCACGGAGAACTACAGGCGACAGAGGTTTCTTTGGCCCAAGTGTATATGCTCGATTTGTAACTCTTACCTGATAGCCTGATTTGTAGATACACGGTTCCTTCCATACCTCTGTAAGTGTTCTTCGACAGGATATATTAAAGTTATAATTGATGAACATGGCGATGGTTTGCCGTGAACCTCTTTCAATTAGTTGTGGTCTTTTAAAATGATGATTCCTTAGATGTAGACACACTAGTTTCTTATTGTAAATTGCTTGACCTAACCTTAGAGCATGATTATTGTTAAGAGTTGTGGTCACGTTGTCGACGAACAATCACACAAAAAACAGAAGACACAAGTAGTCCCAACAGCCTCTTTTTATTGATGGGTGGATACGAGATTTGCAAGTGTGTATACAATGAGAGCCTCTTGATCCCTTTATATAGGTGGAGGGGGTTTCCTTTTATGGATCAATAAGCAATATAAGACTAAGCTAGATAGCAATATCTCATGGGCTTTAATGGGGCCTCATTTTTGTGAAGTGTCCACATGGTCGGGCCTAACGGGCTGATATTACATCACTCCCTCTTAGACATGTTGGTAACGCTATGCTCATGTCTCGTCAAAAAATCCTTCCGAAAAACCCAGTTGTAAAAAATCGGTAAGAAGAAAAGAGTGCATAGTTTGCGTTCTGGTCAATGCATGTGTTGCCTCATTAAAAACCTTCAATTAAGAAAACTCATTGGGACAAAACTTAATTAAGAGAAAAAGAGTACAACACTTCATCTCATATTTGAATATGTATGAAGATTTCAATCTCCCATTGAAGGCAACAACTCTTTGAGCCTTCTCATGATGCTATGAACATACTTTGCAAGGGTAGAAGCTGGTAAGGCCGTAGTGAATAAATACACAACAATTTCACTCGTTTGGATTTTTTGTATTTCTATATTCACTTTCTCCCGCTGCTCATGGGAATATAAATGCTTAGGGAGTATATGCTTTGTCACCGAAGTACTTACATAGTTATTCTTTATTTGGGCAATGCAAGTAGCATTATTCTCATAGAGGACTGTGGGGGTTTTATCCACCTTTACACCGCATGATTCTTAGATATAATGGATCATTCTTCAAAACTATATGTACTCACGAGTGGTTTCAAATAGTGTAATCATCTCTGAATGGTTAGTTGACGTAACAACTATTGACTGTTTAACAGACTTCCAAGATGAAAGTATCTAGGCCCCCAGTGATGGTTTTGGTAATTAATGTCAACTATGTATCAAAAGACTAATGTGTGTGTTGAGATGTCACTACAACAGGAACACCCTATTACCAACGCATACATATGTTGTTAAAAGTCCACATAAACAAATGACATAGCATCATGTAGACACGCACCTCGCTGCATCAGCATCAGCCGCTCGCTGGACAGCGAGCAGGGCATCAAATGCCTTCTCTTGCACCGGCACCTTCGAATCCGCAACCGTCTTCTTAAACAATGGCCCTAACCACCACCGCAAAAAAAAAACACCGCCCTTCAGATCTAACATCAAAAGGTCCCGTGGAAATCTCGAAATGAAACCACACGAATCAAGCATAACGCAGATCCGAGCACGAAATGGGGGCAGATCGGGAGGTGGTTGATGAACCACGAAGGTCTTGTTTTTGGCCCGATCTTTCGATGAGAAGGATACGTTCGGTGGTAGTCGCTCAACTCTCACGATCCTAGCTACGAACTCGCAAGGCTCGAAACCACACAATCGCTGAACTGCTCGACAAGTCGTTATCAACTGTGCACAAGTACCCGGTTGACCTGATCACGAAGATCGATTCCTTCATACACTGAAGAAGCACACAAGAACAATATAAATAAGCAATCTGAAATTGCGAATATGAAATTGAATGTATTGATAGGTGGAGTTTCGAAGAACAATATTGTTGTTGATCTCGCCGACCAAGAGGACAAAGAATAAAGTAGCAAAGCTAAACTTCAATCAACAAAACCCAAAGAACTAAAGAGGATGGTGACCACTATGTATAGGAGGGAGAGGGAGGGGTGGTGGTACTGTTCATATGTGAATAGTAACTACATGAACAGTATGGGCCCTAGGGTTTCTCTCCGAATTACAAGGCCCACGGCCCAAATAAGTGATGCAACACTTTCTTTTGATGATTGCAACATGCACAGAAGGAATTTGGAGGTGAGGCCAGATCCATTTGAAAGAGAACGAGATAAGCTTTCAATCAAGGACTCGTGAACCTCGAACGGAGTTCGTATGTGAAAGTTATGCACGTTTGAAGTGAGGACTATCTCTGACGGCCGAACTAGATTCCAGAACGTGTCCAACTTGAACTCTTGCTTGGCTTGGACATAAAGTGACGTGAAAACCTTTCTTATACCATGACGTGGAGTAGCGGTCATATCTGGAGGGTTGATGTCCTCATCAGTGGTGGGAGCGTATCTCACCGAACTCACGGAGGCAGACGTCCTTGGGGTCGGTGATGGAGTCACAAAGGGCGGCGAGGTCGATGTTAGCGCTGTTCCGCACCTTCTAGTTCTTATGCTGCAGCCACTCGTCCCACTACAGCTTCTTCGCCTCCTTGAGGATCTTCTCATCCTCCGTCGACATGGTCAGCCACCACCGTCTCCACTCGACGAAATGCTACAGCCTAGCAACCCCACTACAACCACCACCCCTAATCGATGCAGCGGCCTAGGGTTTCAAATTGGGGCGGTGGTGTTTGTGGGGAGTTTGGGTCGGAGGGTGAGGGGAAATAAAAAAGGGAAAAAGGGTGAGGGCGAGGCTAGGGCGTTGCGGCGTCGGGCGAGGGGAATGGGAGGTAGGGATGGGGCGACGGTTAAGGTGAGGGGTGGCGATGATTGTGGCGTCGGGCGAGGGGAATGTGAGGTAGAGAGGCAAATCGGGCAGTCGGGTCGGAGAGCAGCCATGGCAGGGCGGCGGTCGTGGCGGCGGGGTCTAGGAGGAGAGCTGGGGAAGTGGAAGGTGCGGGAGCCGAAGGGGATGGGAAAGGGGAAAGGAAAATGGGGTGGGTCAGATGGATACCGTATTTTTGTACGAGGCAGCGAGGTGGGCTGGAACGACTGTAAGTTCTGTTGCTAGCTATCCGTTGGTATATGGGTGTTCCTATTATAGTGTGTTTAAAGGTTAAAATCTCTCTAAGTCTTGGGCAGCTTGGACCTGGTTGAGACAACAACAATGCAAAGGTGTTAAAGATCAACTTGGCTCAAGCAAAGTGTCAACGATCGAGTTGCCTATCTTACGAAATAAAATAGAGGAAAATGGCACGGGATTTCTCGGGAGAGAATGAGACTACTCTTTATTGATATGTAATGGCTATTACAGGGGGTGCCTGCGATTAAGCAGTGGACTAAACCTAATTACACTGAGTGTAATGCTTGCTATGCTAATGACTCAAGCTTGAAACACAAGCTTGATGTTGATTGTTATGCTTCAACCCGATGTTGCTTCATATGATTCAATTGCCCCTTCTTCTGTTCATGCTCCAACCTTAAATGACTTCTAAAGAGGTGGCAGTTACTCTTGGAGAGACGCCTGTTGTGAAGCGTTGCGACTGGTCGGAGTGAGGTGGCAATTGATGAAGTATCAATTTTTCAGGGGTTAAGTGTTTGTGAGATATTCAACCGCATGATGGTTATTGTCAGTGGTTGTGGTTTATATAACATCGCGTGGTATGGAACATATGACATGTGTTCCATTCATCACACGGTAGGGAATATACCTGGAGTTAGATCCAGATGCCAGTTCATAGCTTCTACGAGTAGCTACTTGGTCGGAGGCTAGGTACATGACCTTGTCCGACCAGGGTACCCATTATGTAACCTCTGGAATCATTACGACCAGTGAGGTTGTTAGCCTTAGGGGTTACAACCATGAAAACGTATGGTCTTTTATTATGTATTAAAGAAATACATAGAGGTTTTAATCCTCGTCAGCTAGCCCCCGAACTTTAAATGAATAGGTAATGTGAACACTCTCTCCCGATGAAGTCGTATCGGGCAGACCCTCATTCAATGAAGCAATAAAAACGAGGCAATCCATATTCATTTAAAGTTGAGGAATTGAGGAACCGAAGAGTCTTCTACCTGTTTGGCTTCCACTCTTATCCTTCTCAACTTTATCACAAGCCGAAGGCTATAAATAACCCCTGGAAGGTAGATATTGAGAGAAAAATTCATTCACAAGAATCCAATCTTGCTTAGTTCCACTCCCTCTTATAAGGTTTCTTCTTGAAACCTTTTCAAGTTCGAGTGGATGAACTATAGTCATTCTATGGAATCAGAGATGGGATTCATATTCTCAAAGCCCATATTGCCTTGGTATCTTTTAGTAAGACAAAAGTCATGAGACAAATTGACTTTTCGGCTACCATTTGTAAGACATAAATCCATGGGAGGTGACCTCAAGGTGGTCAAAAAGTCAATTTGGTCTATGGATTTTGTTTTCAAGTTGAATATGGCCTTCAAAGATCAGGTGAGCACTTCACTGTCTATGATGTGTAATCTCCGATCAAGACTGAAGTTCATATCAAGAGGAAGATGCGAACTTAGCGCTTACCAGGTTACATATCTCCGGCCTCCTTCTGCTGGAGATCGACTTCGATCATTCTGAAGATAATCCTTGAAGAGCCATTTTAGTCTGAAAAAGATCGTAGAGGAAATGTAACTAGGGTTTTTTTTTGTAATACTTGGATTTTATGAAATAAAGTTTTACTTCTGATCATATCTTTTAAGTTCCTATCTTGGTAACGAAGAAGAGGGTTTTTAGTCGATTGTAGGATACTCTTCCCAGTGGGTATGTATCCACGTTTAGAGAGGAAAAATTCTAACTAAATGACCTTCCCTCTATCCGACTAGCACAAGGGGTCAAAAAGACATGAAAAGAAGAGTAAGGAGAAAAATAGCTTCCCGAACAATTGCAGAAAACAAGTCTTAACAAACGCCAATTACGGTTAGAATCCTTCAGGGAATTCCTCTGAAGGCCCTGCATCCTGCCAGCTTTTCTCATCGCCCTCCAATCTTCTTATGATGAAGATCCCGACGATGCTTGGGAGAAGATATCGGGTTGTCTGTCAAAGACAAACCCTGATATAATTTTTGCCAAATATCATGACATGGCGATTGGGTAAGTATAGACGACCAATTACATAGCTTTCCTCTTAAAGTTTACTGAAAACTTATAAAGAAGGATGCTATTTGTACAACATATGGTCGAGAATTACGCCGTGGTCTGAGGACTAACCAATCGAATAAGGCTCTGGAGCGAAACACTCCGAATTGAAAAGTAAGAACTTTTCTCCTCAACCTATCTACTTGCTCTTTACTATCTTGTCCCTCTTTTGCAAATTAATTTCTCTCTTATCACCTGTGCTAGATTTGGAGAAAATTAAAGAAGAGGTCGTGGCTAAAGAAGCCATGATAATAAAGCTCAAAGAAGAGTGCCAAGCCAAGGACCCGTCGATCACATATGTGACGACCAGGAAAAAGGAAGTTACTGAGATTTGTGAAAAGAAGATTGCAAGTAACCAGTCATAAGCTTGACCACTGTATTACCTCTTCTAATCATACATATTTATTACTTGATTTACTCATGCAGAGCAAACTCAAGCGCTAAAAAGAGCAGAAAAAGCTCTTGAGTTCAAGCGTGGCCAAGGGGCTAAACTTGAGCGGAGTCTTGAAGACAAAGTCAAGTCTCTGAAAAAGATGCTTTTCGACTTGAGGTCGGGAACGCAATTGCTCATTTTAAGAAATCCTGTAGAGAAAATCAATTTTCTCGGCCATCAACTCGAGGACCTCAAGAATGTGATGAAAACTTTTCGAGAGAACCATGCCAAGACAATGAAGGAAGCTATTGTATAAGGCCCTTGAGCTTCTCCTTAGCTTCTTTTAGACACCACCTTGCAACCCTAGCTCTCATCTATGTCGTTTGAGTTCAAACACCCAAGAACCCTTTTCGCCATTCTTTGGACCTTGAAGCTCCGGTGACATCAGTGGCTCCAAAGTGGTTCAATTGCAACTCTTGGCGTGTCAACTTGTTCCTCCGATCACCTTGAGCATTTCCCTAACTTATCTTGTTTGATCTTCACAGAGATTGTCAAATTGGGGTTTGTTCAAATTCAACTGAATTCAACCCTTTTCTTCCTCAACTCCAGTGAAGAACCTTCTTTTCCCAATCCCTTGTTCTTGGGCCCTCTTTAGGCCCTATTGCAACTAACCCTACCATTCCTTCACTTTGGATTTGCTCGCACTCTCTATCTCCATCATCTTCCCCAACTCCAAGAAGATACTTGGTCGTCTGAGCTCCTCCGACTATCTTCTTGCCTTCTCCGTCCTCTCGTAACCTCTTATTAGTCTCTAGAGTCTTGGGCACCGCTTCGTAACAATGCGGAGCTCATTTTTGCTTTTCGAGTTTAGCCGTATTAGTCGTCACTGCCTCTCTCCAGCTCGTCGGTGTTCTAAGTCGCCGCCGCCGTCGTGAGTGGTCCTAGTGGATGCGCAATACTATTGTGCACTTAGTGGTGCCCTTGGTTGGCGCCGGCGAGGTCCTCATCGCCGGCGGCAAGCCGTTGTTCGCCCTCGGGCTTTTGTCGGACGCCGTAGCTCTACGTATTGTCGTTAGGACAACATTTATGAACAAATCATTGCTAATCATTGGTTTAGTAATAATGGCTATCCAAAATGGCTTTTGGGTCACTTACATGTGGGCCATAATTTGCGTTGTCAAAAACCAGGCCACCCGTTGACAACCTTCCGAACCTCTTAAGGTTAGATCATGGTCGTTAAAGACCTCTTTAGATTTAATATGGACCGTTAGGATCACCCCTTTGTTTCCACAAAAGACCTCCCTTAGTCATTTTTGCAAAAACCACTGTCGGAACCACCCTTGGGGTCCTCTTTGCAAAAGACCACCCCTTGGTCTTTTGTAAAGAAAACCTCAGGACCTCCTTTCTTGTAAATCCTAGCTGTCTAGGACCTCTTCGTGTATATCCCATCCATCCAGGACCTCCTCTCTGTTAGATTGTATCATTTAGGACCTTCCCTGGGTGGATCTGAGCCGTTAGAACCTCCCCTTGGAAATCTGGATTGTTCAGGACCTCCCCTCTCTTAGATCTCGACTGTTAGGACCTCCCCAGTGAGATCCTAGCCGTCAAGACGTCCCTCAGTAGACCTTCACCCTTAGGACCTCCTTGTTAGATCTGGACCGTCATGTCTTGATCTAACGGCTAAGATCTCCTCAGCGCACACGTGCGCGGGTGCTATGCCCCCGTGCGTGTGAGCCGTGCGATTTCAGATCAACGACCCAAGACCTCCCCGGCTGAGTTAGTTTTCAAGAGAAGTTTGAAAGCTTTTATTTACAAACTGTTAATTGTTTTGAACTTCAAAAAAGTATAAGTTTTTCTCTGTAACTTCAAATTGAACAAACTAAAATTTGTTAGGTTCCCCTGTTAGCATGCTTTAGTATATAATAGGTTTTCATGATATCTTTGCTTCTAAAGAATGCTATGTCCTAGTTTCCTAACTTAGAAAAATCATAATAAATTCATTTTAACTCCAATTGAAGTAAACTCAGTTTTGCTAACCTTAGGATGTCATTATCTACCTACCATAAAAATTTCATTTTCAAAAACTTTTTGAAAAATTATGCCATGGACAGTAACCGAAAATAATTTAATTTGAATTTTCCAAGTGAAAGAAATTGTTTTGACCATAACTTTTGCATGCTTAATCCAAATCAAATGATTCTTATTGCTAAATTCATTTAAAATCATAATCTTCCTGCTGTGTAAGTTTCATGTATTTTGGAGCACTTTGGATTTTGAGCCTTTTGTGGTGTTCGTCGTTTTTATTGGATGTTCTCGCTCTTTCGATAGGTTCCGACTATTGTGTTGATTACGAGAGTGACCCTCTGCAGCAAGCAAGTGATCCCCAGCAAGGCAAGCAGATGTAGCATCATTTCATCATATTGATCCCATTACTTTTAAATTCTAATATCTTGTTTGCAAAGAATAAGTATGCATGCTTCTTTGTGTCAAAATTAATTTTGTCGTTTAGAGGTAGCTAATCCTATTATATTGTTTCCCTGAAATTGTCCACCCATGCCACAAACATAAGTTAATATTCTCACTGGTGAATTAGAGCCCGGTGGATGATTTATGCTCTTTTATTGTCTTTACGATATGATGCTTAGCAATGCTTAGTTATCGGTAGAATTGGACGGTTGTCGACCTAGTCGATGACCTTAATCACACAAAACTTATTATTTGCTCAAGCTCAATATCTTGTGCTTTGTTTATTTGTGAAAACCAAAACTGAAAATAAAATATTTTAGACTTAGACACAATGGTAAGATGGTGTGCTTTTGGGTGTGAATGGTTGGTGCCCGAGTCATCAAGGACCAAATTACTTGTGTCACTAAGCCGCTTTTGTGTGCTAACCACACTAGAGGGATATGAGACCTCTCTTGACTTAGTACTTTGGCGTGTGTTAGCCCCGAGTCGCAGGAGGATGTAGGAGGCAGATGTTGGGAGCATTGTAGTGTCCGAAAGCCTTCACCCTGATGGGATTTGTCGACTTTCGACTTGCAATGTAGCGTAGGGATTTCTATCCTTATGAGCGGCTCGTAGTTAATACACAATATTGGAAATGTCTCGTAGGACTTAGCCGTGCCGACATACCTTTGGAAGTGTGCTTAATCATGTGGCGAAAAGGCGGTCTGAAGTGTGGGTACATTGGTACACCCCTGCAGGATTTGATCTATTCGAATAACCTCGTCCTAGGTTATGGACATGCTTGGTAAGGTCATGCAAGAACTAGACTACAACCTTTTAATTAAAACTTGATGTGGGTGGTATGAATGGGTAATTCGTGCTATTGTTGTGATGGCTATTGGGTTAGTCATCTCTAGGATGTCTTTATGTTACTACTTATTGTATCGCTGTTATTTGAACAAATAAAATCAGATTGTTAAAACTGCTTTCAACATATTACTTATTGCAAAGAAAATCTGTTTTATGCTGAAAATGAACCTTTAGTCTTCTCCTTTGATTAAAGCCTGCATGTAGTAGTTGTTGGACCGGAAAGGCGACTAGAGGGGGGTGAATAGGAGCATGATCTATTTTTCTCCAAAATTGAATTCAATACGAATCTCACTCCAATAGCTATGTAAGCTATGAAGATCAATCAATCATGCACAACGGAAGACTTGTATTGAATCCAATCAAAACCCCGAAGCAAAATCTTCAAAAACATAAAAAAAATCAAAACCTAAATGAGTTGGGCGGTCTGACCTCCAACTAGAAATCTGGCTCGACCTTTGAAATCGGTCCGACCTCTCAATACATGGCGTCGACCTCCGTGCCAATGAATAGTGAAATCAGCCCAAAAAACCAAAACACAAATTGATCTAACTTTTGATTCGTGCGTCCAAACTTCGTGAAACTTGACACACACCTTCCCAAGAATGTCAGGAACCTATTCCAAGCAACGATCGTGAAGATCCTTGCCAAAGTTCAAACCTTTTTCCATTTGAGTGAAGGTGGTTCAAAAACCGAGTCAAAACGCAAATATGATCTTGAGACTTGCTCGTGGGTGATTGATGATCTTGATGATCCTAGATGTATTCCCACATGTCACAGCAAGCTAGATCACGGCCAGAAACCAAGCAAAAACTCGCGAATCAAAGAAAGACTCAAAATCACCAAATAGAGAGAAAGAAAGCAAATGAACTCATCTTTGATAGAACTTTCTTTGGATTGATTTGATATGGTATTGGTTTACAGCCACTCCATCAATGGAGGACAAAGACTCAATACATGAGCACGAAATCAAATCCAACTCTCTAGAACCCTAACCTCCAACTATCAACTCCCTAAGCACCAAAGCAAAACTAGGGTTTTCAAGTAATGAAAGGGTTGAGGGTGCAGCCACCTCCTCCTCTATTTATAGTGCGAGCCTAGACCTTCTAGAAGAGTTTCCGTAATGGGCTCCGTTAAGGCCCAAAACAAACGGTCACACACGCACGCATTTTAAAGCGTCGTCTTCATCTCCTCTTGACCTAATCCGCTTCTCCAACGCACCGCCTTGCGCGCGGGTTGGCAAAGGTAACCAAGGCGGTATTGGTAAAATTACCAAAATACCCCTTCTCGGTCCTTCTCCAAGACCGAGTCCGACAGCGGCACTCGCTTGCTCGCCACGTGTAGGTTGATCCAACAGCTCTCATCATGTCGGCAAGTCTCCCATCCGGCCCCACCGAAACCACCATGGCACTTGCACCGACCCCGCGCCGCTTGATCCAATCCAACCGCACCAATCGCCTGTTCGGTCACCTTTGTCCATCTTGTACCATACTTGAGTTCAATGACTTCAACCGCATCGTCGATCGTTCGAACCTCACTCTACAAGCCTAGTCCCGATCATCCTCGCTGGTTGACCGCCGGTTGACCACCAAGCAACTCGCACAACAATAGACAAGCAAATCGAAACCGAGAACAAGTTCTTCACAACTTGACCCACGTTAGTCAAAACATGCATCATGCAACACATATGCAATGAAACCCATGAGATTGACCTAACAAACAACCATCGCCGCCAAACGGGCCGACGAGTTAGGAAAACCGGTCGACCGCCACCTTGGCCGGCTCGAGCCACGCCGGCCCGATCGCCAACAGAAGGCCGGTCTGACCGCCACCAAAGGACTTAGCCAAAATTTCAGCACTGAAATCCGCAACCTCTCTGGAAATTTAAAACGAATAGAACTTTTGTCTGGAGGCTCCAAAAATTATGGGACCAAGAGTAGTAGAACCTCCTCTCTTGCCTACACCCTCTATTTTTGGCCCAGCTCCAAAATCCAAACTTCACTTAATGGCCGGTCTGACCGCCGCTCAGGTTTGGCCTCGTCCGCCACATCGCCGGTTCGCCGCGCGCCTGGCGGTCGATCGCCTGTGTGCTCACCAAAGAAACAAATTAAGATAGACCGATCAGCGCCACCATGGCCGGTCAGACCGCCTGAGACCTGACAGAAACTGAACTTTGCCGAAAACTCGTGTTTTCGCAAACCTTCAACGTCATTGCTAATTGTCACATCATCCTAAGATCATGAGCATATCCCCATGCCTACAGGGCGCACATACAGCATCTTGACGGCTTTGAGTTTAGGCAAACCTCTCATGAGATCAAGGTTGCTAACTCGCGTCGATGATCAAAACCAATGTGCCCCAAACGTCGGTGCCAAAGCGAACTCGTAAGAAGGTGTAAACAAACATTTAAGAGAACCAGCAAGAGATTCAAAAATCAGCTCCAAAGATTTAAATGAATAGGTAATGTGAAAACTCTCTCCGATGAAGTCGTATCAGGTAGACCCTCATTCAATGAAGCAATAAAAACGAGGCAATCCATATTCATTTAAAGTTGAGGAATTGAGGAACCGAAGAGTCTTTTGCCTGTTTGGCTTCTACTCTTATCCTTCTCAACTTTATCACAAGCTGAAGGCTATAAATAACCCCTGGAAGGTAGATATTGAGAGAAAAGTTCATTCACAAGAATCCAATCTTGCTTAGTTCCACTCCCTCTTATAAGGTTTCTTCCTGAAACCTTTTCAAGTTCGAGTGGATGAACTATAGTCATTCTATGGAATCAGAGATGGGATTCATATTCTCAAAGCCCATATTGCCTTGGTATCTTTTAGTAAGACAAAAGTCATGAGACAAATTGACTTTTCGGCTACCATTTGTAAGACATAAATCCATGGGAGGTGACCTCAAGGTGGTCGAAAAGTCAATTTGGTCTATGGATTTTGTTTTCAAGTTGAATATGGCCTTCAAAGATCAGGTGAGCACTTCACTGTCTATGATGTGTAATCTCCGATCAAGACTGAAGTTCATATCAAGAGGAAGATGCGAACTTAGCGCTTACCAGGTTACATATCTCCGGCCTCCTTCTGCCGGAGATCGACTTCGATCATTCTGAAGATAATCCTTGAAGAGCCATTTTAGTCCGAAAAAGATCGTAGAGGAAATGTAACTAGGGTTTTTTTTTGTAATACTTGGATTTTATGAAACAAAGTTTTACTTCTGATCATATCTTTTAAGTTCCTATCTTGGTAACGAAGAAGAGGGTTTTTAGTCGATTGTAGGATACTCTTCCCAGTGGGTATGTATCCACGTTCAGAGAGGAAAAATTCTAACTAAATGACCTTCCCTCTATCCGACTAGCACAAGGGGTCAAAAAGACATGAAAAGAAGAGTAAGGAGAAAAATAGCTTCCCGGACAATTGCAGAAAACAAGTCTTAACAAACGCTAATTACTGTTAGAATCCTTCAGGGAATTCCTCTGAAGGCCCTGCATCCTGCCAGCTTTTCTCATCGCCCTCCAATCTTCTTATGATGAAGATCCCGACGATGCTTGGGAGAAGATATCGGGTTGTCTGTCAAAGACAAACCCTGATATAATTTTTGCCAAATATCATGACATGGCGATTGGGTAAGTATAGACGACCAATTACATAGCTTTCCTCTTAAAGTTTACTGAAAACTTATAAAGAAGGATGCTATTTGTACAACATATGGTCGAGAATTACGCTGTGGTCGGAGGACTAACCCATCGAATAAGGCTCCTGGAGCAGAAACACTCCGAATTGAAAAGTAAGAACTTTTCTCCTCAACCTATCTACTTGCTCTTTACTATCTTGTCCCTCTTTTGCAAATTAATTTCTCTCTTATCACCTGTGATAGATTTGGAGAAAATTAAAGAAGAGGTCGTGGCTAAAGAAGCCATGATAATAAAGCTCAAAGAAGAGTGCCAAGCCAAGGACCCGTCGATCACATATGTGACGACCAGGAAAAAGGAAGTTACTGAGATTTGTGAAAAGAAGATTGCAGGTAACCAGTCGTAAGCTTGACCACTGTATTACCTCTTCTAATCATACATATTTATTACTTGATTTACTCATGCAGAGCAAACTCAAGCGCTAAAAAGAGCAGAAAAAGCTCTTGAGTTCAAGCGTGGCCAAGGGGCTGAACTTGAGCGGAGTCTTGAAGACAAAGTCAAGTCTCTGAAAAAGATGCTTTTCGACTTGAGGTCGGGAACGCAATTGCTCATTTTAAGAAATCCTGCAGAGAAAATCAATTTTCTCGGCCATCAACTCGAGGACCTCAAGAATGTGATGAAAACTTTTCGAGAGAACCATGCCAAGACAATGAAGGAAGCTATTGTATAAGGCCCTTGAGCTTCTCCTTAGCTTCTTTTAGACACCACCTTGCAACCCTAGCTCTCATCTATGTCGTTTGAGCTCAAACACCCAAGAACCCCTTTTCGCCATTGCTGGACCTTGAAGCTCCTCGGTGACATCAGGGCTCCAGTGGTTCAATTGCAACTCTTGGCGTGTCAACTTGTTCCTCTGATCACCTTGAGCATTTCCCCTAACTTATTTTGTTTGATCTTCACAGAGATTGTCAAATTGGGGTTTGTTCAAATTCAGCCGAGTTCAACCCTTTTCTTCCTCAACTCCGGTAAGAACCTTCTTTTCCCAATCCCTTGTTCTTGGGCCCTCTTTAGGCCCTATTGCAACTAACCCTACCATTCCTTCACTTTGGATTTGCTCAGACCTCTCTATCTCCATCATCTTCCCCAACTCCGGCAAGATACTTGGTCGTCGGAGCTCCTCCGACTATCTTCTTGCCTTCTTCGTCCTCAGGTAACCTCTTATTAGTCCCTAGAGTCTTGGGCACCTGCTTCTCAGAACAATGTGGAGCTCATTTTTGCTTTTCGAGTTTAGCCGTATTAGTCGTCACTGCCTCTCTCCAGCTCGTCGGCGTTCTAAGTCGCTGCCGCTGTCGTGAGTGGTCCTAGTGGATGCGCAATACTATTGTGCACTTAGTGGTGCCCTTGGTTGGCGTCGGCGAGGTCCTCATCGCCGGTGGCAAGCCGTTGTTCGCCCTTGGGCTTTTGTCGGACGCCGTAGCTCTGCGTATTGTCGTTAGGACAACATTTATGAACAAATCATTGCTAATCATTGGTTTAGTAATAATGGCTGTCCAAAATGGCTTTTGGGTCACTTACATGTGGGCCATGATTTGCGTTGTCAAAAACCAGGCCACCCGTTGACAACCTTCCGAACCTCTTAAGGTTAGATCATGGTCGTTAAAGACCTCTTTAGATTTAATATGGACCGTTAGGATCACCCCTTTGTTTCCACAAAAGACCTCCCTTAGTCATTTTTGCAAAAACCACTGTCGGAACCACCCTTGGGGTCCTCTTTGCAAAAGACCACCCCTTAGTCTTTTGTAAAGAAAACCTCAGGACCTCCTTTCTTGTAAATCCTAGCTATCTAGGACCTCTTCGTGTATATCCCATCCATCCAGGACCTCCTCTCTGTTAGATTGTATCATTTAGGACCTTCCCTGGGTGGATCTGAGCCGTTAGAACCTCCCCTTGGAAATCTGGATTGTTCAGGACCTCCCCTCTCTTAGATCTCGACTGTTAGGACCTCCCCAGTGAGATCCTAGCCGTCAAGACGTCCCTCAGTAGACCTCCACCCTTAGGACCTCCTTGTTAGATCTGGACCGTCACGTCTTGATCTAACGACTAAGATCTCCTCAGCGCACACGTGCGCGGGTGCTGTGCCCCCGTGCGCGTGAGCCGTGCGATTTCAGATCAACGGCCCAAGACCTCCTCGGCTGAGTTAGTTTTCAAGAGAAGCTTGAAAGCTTTTATTTACAAACTGTTAATTGTTTTGAACTTAAAAAATGTATAAGTTTTTCTCTGTAACTTCAAATTGAACAAACTAAAATTTGTTAGGTTTCCCCTGTTAGCATGCTTTAGTATAGAATAGGTTTTCATGATATCTTTGCTTCTAAAGAATGCTATGTCCTAGTTTCCTAACTTAGAAAAATCATAATAAATTCATTTTAACTCCAATTGAAGTAAACTTAGTTTTGCTAACCTTAGGATGTCATTATCTACCTACCATAAAAATTTCATTTTCAAAAATTTTTTAAAAAATTATGCCGTGGACAGTAACCGAAAATAATTTAATTTGAATTTTCCAATTGAAAGAAATTGTTTTGACCATAACTTTTGCATGCTTAATCCAAATCAAATGATTCTTATTGCTAAATTCATTTAAAATCATACTCTTCCTGCTGTGTAAGTTTCATGTATTTTGGAGCACTTTGGATTTTGAGCCTTTTGTGGTGTTCGTCGTTTTTATTGGATGTTCTCGCTCTTTCGATAGGTTCCGACGATTGTGTTGATTACGAGAGTGACCCTCTGCAGCAAGCAAGTGATCCCCAGCAAGGCAAGCAGATGTAGCATCATTTCATCATATTGATCCCATTACTTTTAAATTCTAATATCTTGTTTGCAAAGAATAAGTATGCATGTTTCTTTGTGTCAAAATTAATTTTGTCGTTTAGAGGTAGCTAATCCTATTATATTGTTTCCCTGAAATTGTCCACCCATGCCACAAACATAAGTTAATATTCTCTTTGGTGAATTAGAGCCGGTGGATGATTTATGCTCTTTATTATCTTTACGATATGATGCTTAGCAATGCTTAGTTATCGGTAGAATTGGACGGTTGTCGACCTAGTCGATGACCTTGATCACACAAAACTTATTATTTGCTCAAGCTCAATATCTTGTGCTTTGTTTATTTGTGAAAACCAAAACTGAAAATAAAATATTTTAGACTTAGACACAATGGTAAGATGGTGTGCTTTTGGGTGTGAATGGTTGGTGCCCGAGTCATCAAGGACCGAATTACTTGTGTCACTAAGCCGCTTTTGCGTGCTAACCACACTAGAGGGATATGAGACCTCTCTTGACTTAGTACTTTGGCGTGTGTTAGCCCCGAGTCGCAGGAGGATGTAGGAGGCAGATGTTGGGAGCATTGTAGTGTCCGAAAGCCTTCACCCTGATGGGATTTGTTGACTTTCGACTTGCAATGTAGCGTAGAGATTTCTATCCTTATGAGCGGCTCGTAGTTAATACACAATATTGGAAATGTCTCGTAGGACTTAGCCGTGCTGACATACCTTTGGAAGTGTGCTTAATCATGTGGAGAAAAGGCGGTCTGAAGTGTGAGTACATTGGTACACCCCTGCAGGGTTTGATCTATTCGAATAGCCTCGTCCTAGGTTATGGACATGCTTGGTAAGGTCGTGCAAGAACTAGACTACAACCTTTTAATTAAAACTTGATGTGGGTGGTATGAATGGGTAATTCGTGCTATTGTTGTGATGGCTATTGGGTTAGTCATCTCCAGGATGTCTTTATGTTACTACTTATTGTCTCGCTGTTATTTGAACAAATAAAATCAGATTGTTAAAACTGCTTTCAACCTATTACTTATTGCAAAGAAAATCTATTTTATGCTGAAAATGAACATTTAGTCTTCTCCTTTGATTAAAGCCTGCATGTAGTAATATCTTGGTTTGTTACTCGTAAGTCTTGCGAGTACATTCTTGTACTCATTTGCATTGCTTAATTGTTGCAGAGGAGGTTGATCCCCAAGGGATCGACTTTTGTGAGTTTTGCTGCGGTGTGGACGACTAGCTTGGCAGCCCGGTCGGATTGCCTTGTGGGTATAGGGCAAACCGGTTGGCTCTTGTTCATACCCATCTTATGGCATTTTGCTTCCGCTGTTCTTTTAATTCTTGGTCGGTTAGCCTCTCTTTTGTAATAACTAGTATGTATGTCTTTTGCTTGTAAAGCTTTGGTTCGGTTGTATGATTTTGTATGGAATTGATGCAATGTTTTGTAAAAGGGTGTGTATACTGCAATTCTGGGAAGTATACATTTTTCTGAGGCACGGGATATTTTGTTTGTGGTGTTAGTCAATGGAAAGCTAAGCATTACAAGCTAAATACCCCGGGGGTCTCAGAGGTGCACTTCGACCGATTATGGAGCTCGAGGTTTCAGGAAAACCGCAGCAACCGGAGCTAGAGAGGGCGAGCTGGGGAAAGAACAAGAGGAGGGCGAGGCTCCTAGGTGCCCTATTTAGAAAGGAAGGAGAAGGACCGGGCGACAAGATGGAGCGGCGGGATTCGCAACGGTGTGACATGGGCGCACTGCCAGCAGGTGAGGGAGGGGATTGGGGTAGGTAGGGGAGGAGACCAAAGAGAGAACGGTCACAGCGGAGGCGACAACATTTAATGCGACACAATAGTATTTAATGCACGAAGACTTTCGCATCAGCCGTAACGCGATGAGAGGAAGAAGAAGGTGAGCAGGGGGCTGACAGACGGGGCCAATCGAAACCAGGAGGGTGGTCATGACCGAGAGGGAGGTCATGACGAGAGGGTGGTCGTGACCAAAGGGAAGATCGTGACTAAGGGGGAGGTCGTGACAAAGGGGGAGGTCTTGAGGAGGAGAAACGGGCTGACGAAAAAATGAAACAGATAAGGGAAGGGAATTCCAAATACTAGAGAACTCCAATAAACTCAAGACAAATCAAATTTTGAATTAGTTAAAGTTTGATTAATTTATATCAAATTACTTCTAACTTCCAAAATTATCCGGGTTAAGCTTTAGCAATTCACAAAACTAAATGGTTATTTTTATTTTATTTTTTTTAAAAAAAATCTTGAAAATTGGGATGTTACATAAAGCCTTAAAGGGCCTTTCTTTCACTACTTTACTTTACTAAGTAGTGAACATATACTACATAGAGGTCCCACAAATTTTTTTCTAAGTAACCTAGTTTTTGTTCCAAAATACAGTAATAATATTATCTTTTTTGATTTTACAGGAATAATCATCTATTGCTCAACCGTTGCGCGACTTGAACACTTGTCGTCCAACGGTGTACAATGCATGCCCTGCTAGCTGAGCGGCTATACAGTAGAACCAACCGTTAAGCGATAAGTGTCGAAATAAGCGACTTAGGCCAAGTCGCTCAACGGTTGAGTAAGTCGCTCAACGGTTAAGTAACAGATGATTATTCTTGTAAAATAAAAAAGGTAGTATTATTACTGTATTTCAGAATAAAAACTAAATTATTTAGGGGAAAAATTCGAGGTCCCACTGCAAATTGCTGGCTGCAGTTCCTGAAGAACCTCTCTTTCATAAAGAAGAAGAAGAAGATTGACCAGTTAAGAATTATACGTTAGAATTCACGAGATGCCTAGTTCAGAACTTCCAAGGAAGGAGGGAGAAAGAGAGAACGGAAATTGAGGGCGGGCGAACATTAGGTACGCTTGGCTCGGCTCGCTCCCCTCACCCGCCCACCGTGTTCGACAGACCGCCTCCTCCCAACATTTTCACCTGTATGGTGTATCCCTCATCAAACAGGTACGCTGCTATCCTATATGGACAACTTGCGGTTGCATTTCCGGCTAACCTGTATATATGGATACAATCACGCTGCTGAGGATATTCCACAAGCGATTTCTTGGAGGCTTAAAATTGGGTCAGGTAAAAACACGAGGTCTGTCTGCTTCACTGCATACAACCTGGCTCAGAAGGTAAGCAGGTGAGCAAAGTTCGGCTATTTCTAATTTCTGTCAGCATCTTATTATGTAGCTTTCATGTTGATCTAATCATCATTGAGACCTGTTAAGTTTCATATTGTCCGCAGGTCCCAAATTGACATCATCATATGGCAAGGGTACAAGTGCATATTACTACCAACAAGTGAGGCGGAAGAGATTAGAATTAATACTAACTCCCGAAGGATCATTTCCAACTTATATATTCATTATTATAACTACAGGAAAATTTCCTGCTTAGAAGCAGGCAAAATAGCCAATATTTCAAGAATGTCGGGTACATAAGTCTCATCAATTTGCGCTTTTTTTTCATGATTCGAAAGGCTCTAGCCTTTCAACAGCTTGCACATGCAATCCCTACGATCAAATGTGTCACTTGTCAAGTGTGACGATCGTTGGAACTTGCCCATGGTTAATGAAATTAATCTTGTTCAGCCTAACACAGCAGAGGACCTGCTCAGGGAGTTCCTCTTGCTTCTGGGCCTGCGGTACGATAATAAAATGAATTAAAAATATTATCATAGCTCAAATATAAGAAATCTGATTATTATCCTCATATAACTGCAAAGTTTATTGTTCATGTGTAGTTTTTTATGGAAAAGTTTGCAATGAAAACGTCAGTGTCCGCTCAGAGGTAACTGTTTCCTTGACAGTATTTGGTAAATTTTAAATTTGTCATTTCGGTACAGCATACTCACGTAAAGCATTAGCTTTTGTCTTTTAGAGACTATAAAATACTCACATCATGCATATTAACAATATTGAAAATACATAAGACAAGTTATTGACATGAATACCTACCTAGTCAACCAGGTGTGTTATGTAATTTCTCAATAAATAAGCATATCAATCTTAATTGAAATAAATAGTAGAAGGTGAAGAAGAGTAATAACTGCATCTTTGTTGGACAATTCAAAGACAAATTTACCTGAATTGTCAAACCCAAATCGAGGATGCCATTCTTCAGGCGTTCCCGGAATGATTCTAGTCCCTTCCTTGCGATGTAGCTGAATCGGTGTATATCAAGGTCTATCTCAAAGTAGTTCTCTCCTGGTTATGTAAGACATAAAATATTAAGTATTGACTTCCTGTAGTATTTTAAATTATTGTTTACTAAATTTTGAAAAGCAAAATGATATTCCGGCTTTTTTGACAAAACAGGAAGGATATAATCTAAATTTGATATTTCAAGAATCAAGGTGTCCTTCACACTGCATTTTATTTTCTAAATTAAACAAGGAACATCACTTCTGCACCTCGTAGAAATTATGTTGGGGGCGTGAGAGGACTGGCTTCTCGTTGTATGCTTGGACAAGCTTCCTCTCTGCGGAACTCAACTGGAGATCATCTGGGTTATCCAATCCAGCCATGATTTTCAACCGGTCTCTGTAAGCGACTGTAGATTCTGATGCAAACCCTTTTACCTTCTCACATTCATTCTCAATAAATCTCTGCCGTCAGAAATATCCTGTTAGCTCCTAGGAAAGAATTATATTTAGATAGCAGAACAAGATGTTGAATTGAGATGACTAACCATGATAGACTCCTTGAAATGCTCCGAAACCTCCTTGTCAAAGTAGTCAGAGATTTTGAAGTACAAGACAAGGCTCAATCCTTCTCCATCACTGTCGCCGAGGAACATAGCAGCAGGATAGGTAGGCATCTGTGATTGAATAAAAAAGAAAGCTTGTAACAACAGAACATGATCTTGTGGCAGTACAAGTTGGTCTATCTGATCTTGTTAGTTGCTGGCTGTAAGGGTTAGCTGGTAATCCCAGCCTGAGCTGGAAGTTGTTTGTAACTAATATTGCTTTCTATAAAAGCAGGGCATGTCCTTTTTCAACAAAAAAAAACAACATATTTGGCAAACTATACCTAGTTTGATGTCGTTTTGCAGGGGCATACCTGGATGTTAACAATCAAAAGTGATGGGAGCTTGTGGTGTGGTTTGACTTGTGGAAGATCAAGGTGCTGAGCAATGTGTTGAACCTTCTTGGGGCAGGCAAACAAGTCCACGCCTATCGGATAATACGCAGCATAGTTTGGAGCAGCACATTTCTTCTTGTCTCTGAAAATAATTGAAATCAGAGGTTAGCTATGTACAGCTCGTGTTGCACATATTTGAGCACATTACAAATTGTTTCTTAGTTTGTCATCCTGCCTAAGGAAGGTTTCACTCCTAAGCTTGAACAGGGATGGGTCAATCCGTGACCAGCATCCTGGTGTGGGCTTTTCTCCTCCACACGGGATTGTCAGCCCTCCCTTCGGACGGACCACGTATTTCTTTGATTCACCTACATCGAAACGAAGAACATTAGCTAGATTGAGAGAGATGTCAAGAGCAGACAGACATTTGGCTTACTGAATTCACTGCCATCTTCATAGCCATCACATGATGTTCTCTTGTATGAGAGCCGGATAACTGTTGACTTCCTCTTTGCTGGGCTGCCACTGGTCAACTGCTGCATCTTGTCATTGAAGCTGATAGAGTGCAACAGCTTGCGTATGCGAGATGGGGTGCTGCTTTCCTTGTTCCTGTCATCTGTATCATTTGTCTCCTTCAGGCCCTTAAAGCTAAAGGAGCTTGGTAGGCACTTGATGGCACACATTGCCATGCTTGGGCTCCTACGTTCAGGATCATCACCTTTCAATGTGAGAATGTCAGAGAAACTTCAGATGTTGGAATCTTTGTAATGGTATTTTTTTCGAGGTGCAGTTATTCATACCTTCATCTCTTTTCAGATATTGTTCAAGAGATAATGTCATGGGCACACCACGGCATAAGTCTCCAATGCGAGAGAGTGCGTCTGCAAAACGGGAAGCGTTGTCTTGCTTCTTTTGGTTCTCATTTTCATCTGGCATACTATCTGCAGGAGAGCTCAAATCTTCTACATTACAGCTTCCTTGGACATCAATCTGCACAATAACCATTCCTAAAGGTTCGAGTATGTAATTCTCACCTCCACTGACACTCTTAAATTCATCATCCGAATCGTCCTCGAGAATACTGACAGAGTCAAACCAGGCATCTTCTTTGCAGCAACCTACATTGGTATGAGCAAATTTTATCGATCCATTGTCTCTTACAGGTCAGCTTCAAGTAGAGTTTACCATTGGAATCCCTCTGGCTGTGGTGCCACTGCATCTGCGTGAGGTGGAATGTCTTGGAATGCTCTGGTTTGCTATGGTTTGACGCAGTCTCAACATGGACAATCTCGCTCACTGAGAAGTCGGTCATGCGTCCTCTGGAATCACTCAACCGTGACTTGGGAGCCTCTGGCATGACGGATCGGGAATTGCTGCGCTCTCTTCTTCCTCTCCTGGTGTAGTACCTCTCTGGCCTCCTCTGCTCAAGGCCCGACTTGGAAGCACAGGAACCCATTGTGACGAATACTTGTGTATGTATGTAGTTTCTGGGATCTTTGATACTTTGAGGTAACTTGCCTTCAGTGAGACTATACAGTATTGAGGTAGGCAAAAAATTGTAGGTCTAACCTACAAGGACAAGAACATGTATATGGATGTATGTTTTCAGCAAACTTCAAAAGATCTGCATACAGGAGAAAGAAACAGAGAGACTTGTATGTCACCAAAGAGCATACGCAACTAAACAGACAAAAGTGAGGGGAATGTACCAAGAGACTGGATAAGCAGAATGGAGGAAACTAGCAAAGTGCATCCAAGAAATGCAAACGGTGTCAAGAATGGCAGGAGAACTGGAAAAGGGAGGGTGATGCTGGAGAAGGCAGCAGCTGTTCTGCAATATAATGATGTAGGTTCATGATCAAGGGACAAGTTTGGAGAGCATGTGCTTGTTGGTAGGATGGCATTCTGCATTATAGGCATTATCCTAGACTACAAAATAAAAAAATTCTTAGACAGAGAAATTTGTTTTTGAAGCTTGAGAGGCCACTTTGAACTTCAGAGAAGGTTCTTGTTTGATTTGCATAATGAAGAAAGATCTTTCAGTTGAAGAAAAATATGTTGAGCATGTATGTCTTGTACTGTCGGTAGGGGTTGCAGAGACATCTGCATTTGTTGAAGGATTTGCAAGGTCAAAGAGAAGCAAATCTCAGAGAAGCATCAGTGTGACAACCAGCAATGAGCTGGGAAGGACCGGTAGGTGAACAATTGAATTATAAGTTGGGAAAACAAATAAGGGAATCATGAATTTTGGATGCATAAATAAACCAACTTATAATTGTGGTTGGTACAAGGTTACACTGCTCTAAAGGCCAAAAGAAAAGAGGGGAAAATGTTAACATTTTCTTTTTTTTTCAAGGATGTGCAAAAGCTATATCATTAGTAAAAAGAGATTGAAATCCCAGAGGATAAAAGGTATACAAGGTTAACATTTTCTTGCATTGAACATAAATTGGGAGGAGAATGTGCATGTACTTATCCTGAATTACGGAAGTAGTTTAGGCTATTTGGATTGGGTGGATATGGCTCATCTCTTTACAAAGTAAAGTCTGGAATTAGAAGAACTAGAGAACTCTAAATTGCTAAGCCCCACTCCGTGGACCTAGTTGATCATTTAGAATTGGATGGAATTCTATATCCCCAATGCATAGTCAGAGTAAGAAGACTAGATAAAAGATGTAGGGGAATTCTTTGATCATTTAGTATTGGTACTTGGTAGTTGAAATAACATAGTGAATTTAGTTTTTTTTTTCATATAACTGGTATATCCAAAGAAGGCATTATTAGGACAACTGCGGCACATATATGAACATGTAAAAGTAATCGGTTGTTCAACAGTCTGAAACGGAGGAAGTAATTAGTTTTTTTTTTCTTTCAGTGACAATGCGCATGCCATATATTAATAGCTATTTGTAATCATCTTGCACATCCCTTAAACTAGTAATTATCTTCCACGTGTTGCAGTGATATCGGTAACCGGTACTCGACAGGTCACCCACCTAGTAGTGATTATACGGTATAATCGGTCCGATTATACGATATAACCAGCAATTACACAAACTTATATACGGCCTAGTAGACCCGTTTTTAGAACACTGGATATCAGAGAGTAAAAACATATTCCTCGATTTGATCTAGAAGAAGTCTTTTTTGAGAAAGATCATCTATTCTAGAAAACAGATAATTACCATTACCATGAGTTTGAGTAGTTGCTAAGCTTACTGGGATAAAGATAATCTAAGGACTCGCTATTACTCTTTGACAAATACGAAGCATCATCTTATTATTTAAGTCGTTGTTTGCACATGCATTGCATATGACAAATATCTTTAATTTTTTTTGACGTAAGAACAAATATCTTTAATTTGGTCAGTATAGATGGTCCCAAAGCTGAAGCATGGGCGTTCACAGACAAATAAGATATTGCTTTTCCTTTTCCCACCTCTAAAAATGAGCATTATTAGCTTCTCTATGTAACACCAAAACATGAACGACCATATATACGAACTACATTGCAAGATCTAAAGGTGCTTTTTTAATCAAGTTATTCAACAAAGCAAAGAGCAGCACCATAGCTATTTGATTACCAAAGAAGAAGCAACATTCACCGAAACACGGCATCGATGTGCATATCCGGATGATATCCCCCAACAACTAGGTCATGGAAGTTGCTCAATTCATTGCCAAAACACACGACTGAGCTTGCGATAACCCAAAAAAAAAATGAAGAGCTGGATTTGAGGGAATAGAGAGAAGGGGAAGAACCTCTCAAATCTTGGAACAATGGGCAATGAAAATATGCGTGTACGTATATCCGCTCCCACACGAGATACAAGGAGGAGGGCGACGGTGTGGGGGGATCCCGCGCCTCTCCCTTACGCACGGTCGACGTCAAACCGCCGGCCGTTGAGGTGAGGGAGAGAATGGAGCAGCTGGATAAAGAGGCTAGGCAGCCAACAGATGATAACAATGGGAGAGAGCAAGCACACCACCATCTGTTAATTTGCACTGCCCATATATAGCACTTTTACCTTGTTTGGGTCCTTGCATATCCATCCATGGCATGCATGTTTGGAGGAGAAAAAAATAGGGCGGAAAAGGTGGCAAGAATAACGCCACAGCTCGGTCTCACATGGTTGCTAGAGATGGAGATAGAGGGGAGTGGTGGATTTGATTCTCCTAATTGACCGAAGTTGTCTTGTTATCTGTCATCAACCAGTTGTTTGCTTCTTAGTTTCTTGCGTCCACCCTAGGATGCATGCACGCGACTTACTTCTGCTTATTGGAGAGGAATGTCGCCCAACACTTACTGTTCACATGCCATGTGCATGAAAAGAAGCTCATAGATTGTCAAACATAGCTTGTCTAACTGCTTCATGCACAGAGACAAGGAGATACATAATCCAAGCAGTAGTCGCTCGAATTGGACACACTGGCCGCTATTAAATGATATATTCCAACACCTCAACATCTTTCACATCATTAAAAGCATGGGTAGATGATGGGAAAACGGCAATAACCGCACTCTTGAATTTTTTTTAGTGGACAACTATTTCGAAACAACAAATCCGAATAAATTGGAAAAGTACTATTTGTAACAGGAGTATATGCCTGTTTGGGAATCAGCAGACAAGCAAAAGCTATGTAATTCGATAAAAAGTTAATCACAAAAGAGTGTCATTTTGGACACCAACATGGTCTCTAAAACGCAACTTCAGCCACTAGTTTTAATTTTAATATGTTTATAAGACCTAGTAAAATCATAACATTATGAAAGTAGTTTTTGAGACAACTGTACTCATATATTTTCCATATGTCCAACCTAAATATTTATAAAGATATTGATAAGCAAAGTTTTAAAAAGTTTAACTGCACGCATCCCGAAACAACACTCTTTTATCGCAGGAGGGAGTATGCCTAATTGATTTGTTTTTATTTGTTGTTTTTCACTCAAATGCTGCATTGTGTCGTCTGAAGGTTCGAAAAAATATTTATAATTTGTTTCGAATTATTATGATAAGTTTTTTTGAGCTACTTTGCACACACATTATTCTGTACCCGAGCGTAGAATAAGTTATTGTGCGCCCCACCACCTTTCGTGGGTCAAAACCCACATCCCACCTTGGTCAAAGACTGATCAAAGAAAACCCACCACCCACCACCTCTGTCAACCCCTATTGTGCCAGCCCCCTGTGTATTATGAACTAGTCCCATGATCAGTAGCTAGTTCACACAGTAGCAACTCGATGAAATCATATCCATACAATGAAATATTTAAGAAGAAGGAAAATTATTATTACTTGGTAGCAACAGATCTTATGGTCAAAGTTTACAAGTTTGCCACATAGAGTTTAACGATAAATAAATAAACTTGCAGCGGAAGAAAACAACTCGTGGTAGCCATCCGACATGCCCACAAGCAATCGAGTGGAGAACGCGGCCTAGTTCGCTGTTGGACCCAAAATCGAGTCCTCTGTTAATACACTATGCTATTCCCTGGATCAGTAGATAGCACTCACAGAATACATCACTGAATCAATTCATACACGATAACAACAAACCATTCATTAAGATACAAGCATCAGAGTGACATAGACCACATCAGGTTAGGTTTTTACATACGGGCTGAACAAGCCAAATGATTACAACTCAAAAAGAAACCTGCGGAAGCTACAACGGAAGCAAAAGGGGAGGTAGAGCATATCTCTCCACAGGCAAGCGATTGGGGCAGCTCGAGTATGTATTGGGCAATACTGGTCATACGCAAGCACCGACGAGCTAGGCTTGGCGAGACTTAGACTACTTGAAACTAAACTACTCTTCGTCGTTGCCTTGCCCATCGACTTCGGGCTCCTCGTAGTAGTTGTAGACTCCAAGATCTGCGAGATCTAAAGATTGGAGGGAGGAGCGAGAGTGAGCACAAATTCCATGCTCACGAGCCAACACACAAGATGCAATATTATACATGTAAGGCTTAACAAAGGTGGCTCGGGTTATTTTATTTGCTAAAGCAAGGTTTTAAAATATCATAATTAGAAATTCCTAGCACTTAGGCCCTGTTTGGTACAGCTCCAACTCTCAGCTTCATAGTTGGAGTGAACGGAGCTGTGCCAAACGGGGTAGCTCCACAAAAATTTTGGAGTTGGAGCAACCAGGAGCAAAGCAGTCCGTAGTGTAATTTTTGGGAGCGGGTGTAACCTTGCGCCAAGTGGGAAGCTGCGGACCAACAAAGAAAAATGCCACTAGAAGTTGAGAAAAATTACCCGCAACATACCCCTCCGCTAACACCCCTACACACCCGACACCCCTTCTCGCCTCGCACGCATGTTGCTCCCGATTCCAAAATCCCCGCTCCAGAGAAAACCCTAGAGGCAGTGGCGACCAGGGTGGCGGCTCCCTCCCCAGCGACCCTTCTTCTTCCCCAGCGTCCTCATCTCCTCCCCGTCTGCGTCCACTCCATTCCCAAGCAATCCCTTCTCTCAGTCAAGCATCCCTACTCCCTCCCTCCCTCTCTCCCCGACTAGGCAACAAATCTAAAGGGTTTCCACTCCTGATCCGCCCGCTGATGCCCAATGCCAACGAGCTGGAGGGCACCCGGCGCCTGGCATACCTCACCTTCGCAGAGATCTCCCAGCTGTACGATGCGGCGGCCGTCTCCTCGCCTTCCTCCGCGCCATTATCTCCCGCGATCCTGACCCCTCCCTCCTCCCCGCTCTCGAGGTAAGTACCCACACACTTTGTTGGTTGCCTCAATTACTTCACAAAATGTAATTTCCAGGAACGACTTGCAAGAACTACTTTTTACTTCCTTACAAGGGCGAATAACTAGTTGCAAGTACTGATTTTTTCTTTAATGGGGACAATAACTGGTTGCAAGAACTGATTTTTTTCCTCCTTGAAGATGTAGGTGTTAATCTTGTTGAGTTTGCTTCAGTCATGTATTTTGCTTTAGCTCTATCTTTGTGTTCTGTGTGAATAACCGAACTGAACTCACGTTGTCTGAAGTTTGAAGTTCTGCGGAACTTCAGAACGTGTGTGATTATGTTGTGTAAGTAGTGTTGGTTCGTGATACGAAATATCAGGATCGTGACTGAGTCTTAGATAGAGTAGCGACTTAGAATCTGGACTGGAATATGCGAGTTCGTTTGTGTGTGTGTTTCTATGAAGTTTGTAGTCATATTTTGTTCAGAGCACTGTAGCTCGTCAGTTATTCAGAAATAACAGAGAAGGAGAAAACCCTGGTGCAAGTAGTTAGCACCAAACCTTCTCTATTTTGATCTTCGTTCTGGACTCCGGTGAAATCATGTCACCGTGAGCGTGTGTCCACTGAGTCGCATGTGTTGTGAGAGCAATCTGGGCCAACAGAAGAGGCGATAACTCACTGATTTATTTCAAGAATTTGATTGGTCATTTGGTAGCGGCAGATGTTCGTTGAGAATCTTGTGGTTAGTGACCAACTGAGGGGGTGCTTCACCTTGGCCGATGGTGCAGGCAAAATGAAAATTATCTAGCTTATCAATTTGTTGTTTAAGAATGCTGGCTCATTTTACTAGCATATCAGTTTGTTGTTTAAGAATGAGGTTTGGCTTTCTGTGGAAAGGTTGCATTATCATGATGATGGTGGCCATGAATCTTTTGATTGCTGAAGAGGAAAGTCTAGGGAGAGCACTCGTCCTCATCGTCTTCTACTGGGGAGAGTCGCCATTGGTGTATAGCTGAAGTTGCTTTGTAGCAATTTGAACTATTGAATGCAAAATTTCACTTGTATGAATGTTTTCTGAGGATATCTTCTAGTGTTGAATCCTCCAAAATTGTATCCCAATTGTGTCAGATTGTTGAATAAAATAGTATTGGGTTTCATCTTGTATGAATATTTCCTAAGAAAATTGTTCAATGCCAATTTGTCGAGTTCAATGCAAAGTAGATTGTTCAATGCTAATATGTTGCTCGAATTGTTGAATGCAAAATTAGCTTCTCAGAAAGTTTTCTTTGAAAATCCTACAAATTGTTAAATGGAAATGGGAAGTGCCATACTCAACATGACAAAAAAATATAAAAACTGGAGTAAAAATTTCGAATGTAGGCGAAAAAATAAAAACTAGAGTAAAAAATTTCGAATGGAAATGCAAATTAGAGTAAAAATTTTGAATGTAAGCGAAAAAGATGGCACAACATGACTAAACATGATTAAAAAATATATAAACAAAAGCACAACATGGTTGAAATTAACTTATTAAACTGTTATAAGTTAAGTAATACGGAAAAAGATTAGTAGTCACAAAACATGGGTAGTACAATCATTTTACAAATACCATTCTCCTCATATCGCTCCAACTTCTTATAGGAGTGGATCCAAGAGTGAAGCTGGAGTTGGAGCTGCAAAAACTTAGAGCAGAGCCATACCAAATAGGGCCTTAGTATTTTAACCGAGTTGCATTTTATAAAAGAGAGTAATTGTGTAATATTAATAGCAGCAGAGGTTACCTCCACCTATGCTTATTTTGAAATATGGCTACGACCACTATTAATAACACTGGGTTCGACCATCCGGGAACGACATCGGGTACGATCACCCAGGAACAACACAAAGTCTGGGTTACATCAGCCTGACCAGGTTTTAACCCATCCACAAAGGTTTTTGAAATAGAACTAACTCTAGTAAGTTCCCATGTCCACCTTTGACCGTAGTCATGACTATTTAAATAGTTTACACTCTGTAGAGGTTGTACACTTTACCCACAAGAGACAATCAACTCGTTGCCCCACATAATTACATGGTCGTGGGTTGAGAGATCATCACAACAACTTTTCAAATCATCTCGCCCCTTCCGTCATCTCACCCATATAGGTTTGCACCCATAAGCTACGCGGGATGTCCACCACAACGACTAGTGCAGCTGGCCTCCACTCGCCACAACGACTTACACAGCTGGCAACTTCACCTTACCACGGTGTCCCATTCAAGCTGGAACGCATCTGTAACACCCTAGCTATCGAAAAGCCAAGATGTTACCTAAAAAAACTAACGTACAACAACAATACGGAGTAATTTCAACCTTTTTTTCAAACAATAATATTTTAACTAATTAGAACTAAGACATTTCTCTCAAATTCGGCAGAATCTCCTTTGTATGGGTGATTATACAAAGGTTCTAACATTCTAACCCAGCAATAATCAATATTTTCAATCATCAAAATTAAACATCAACGCTATCATAGTATATATATTCTCAATAAAAGTATATCACTTATCAATGGAGCATAAATCAACTTAAGAAGTCTTCTCTTTAACAACTAAGTTGAAACAGTCCAACACTACTAAGCTCAAGCAGATAATGACCAAATAGCTACATCTAAAGCATCATTGACCAATCAGTAGCGAGGGTGATAAAATAATCGAAACCAAACCGTCTAATCCATCAGATGAACTTAAATGAACTTAAATGGCGAAGAATTTAGAACTTGGATGGATCGTCCTTGCTCACAGACAAGAATCACCCACCATGAAGGATTGTCACAAATTGAATCTAAAGAAAACATAAATGTTGAGAATTTTAGATATTTGAACTAATTTATTCGTTGTGGTTATATATGTGAAGTGCATCATGTCTACTCTTTCCTCATGCATGTTGCAGCCTCGATGGGTACCTAGAAAGCATAACACAGCAAGAGTGAGTCCACGACTCAGCAAAGTGCAATAGTAAATCAAACATAGCATCATAAGTAGTCAAAGGGAGTAAACAATCACTTCATGAACAACATCATTATATACCACAAATCCATCTCTTATGATAGCATCGTAAGCATTCAAAGGAAATAAACAATCACATCATGAACAATAGCATTATATACCATAAATCCATCTCTTATGCAGAAATGCAATGAACATGTCATGAATGCACCTCTTCACTTCTTAGCAATTACCGGTAATGCCAAGTAGTGTATCTATCGATACATACTCTAGGCATGTGCCCTCTAGGCACAGGGATCCAAAGCCCACACTCCACGAGTGTGGGGACCAAAGTCCGTCCAATGCATGACGGGGATCCAATACAAACTCAAGGCATGTGCCCTCAAGACACAGGGATCCAATGCCATGATGCAAATGCACATGTCCAATATCATTATCATGATTCATCATTGTCATCATTAACAAGGTAGTCTCATTACTCACCTTGTCCCATCATTGTTTCCATCACTCATGAAATCATTACCATGTAAATATCATCATTTAAACATTGCCATGTAAGCATCCTCATGTAAACACCACCATGTAAGCGTCATCACATAAACATTAGCATGCGTCGTCATGTAAACATTTCCATGTAAGTTTCATCACATAAGCATCATCATAAAAACATCATCATTAAACTATGGCATTCATGCTCATCAACATTACCAAGCAGCAATCATCAACAATAAACTATGGCATTCATCAAGTATGAAGTATAAAAACTCATTAATACTACTTGCACTTGCCTCCACCGTGAGATCAAAGACAAAAAGGCAGAACGAGCTAGCATCAGGGTTCATCACCACCTGGTAACCAAGAATGATACTAAGCATCAAACAACAGGCTTAACAGGACAATATTCACAGCGCTCTACAGCGTTTTCCCAACCCAAGTTTAAACACTCGACCTACTCGAGCTAGACAACGTACTAAACATAAATCTGTTTGGGACAACAGCAAAGAAACAAATCGTCATTTTTCATGGGATTAACCAAAACCCGAGTTTCTTGTCGTTCTGGAAAGCTAAGAATGTAAGTTACAAAATTCTAGTTGGCACGATGCTAAGATTTCACCTTTACCAAAAAGTGGCACACAGGTCAAATTTACTGTCGAAAACTGACGAACAAACTCGACAGTCAAATTGAAACTTGCATATCTTTTGTTCTACAGATCCAAAAAAGTGTTCTTTACCAATCTCTAAAGCTAAGATAAAGTGCTACGCTATTCATTTTGGTGGAAAGCTCAGAATCGGCTCTTAACAAATTGAAATCTAATAGTTAATATTTCTGCCACGCATTGACAGATTCCTTGACAGCAGAAACGAAAAAGACCATAACTATTAAACCGTAAATAGTAAATTAGTAAACTTGGAACCCATTGAAAGCTGAAAACATAACCTACAACTCTCTAGGAGACGAGATCCTCAGATTCGGAATGGATCCACCACCAAACAGGCGCACAAGAAAGGACAAAAAACTAAATTTGACACAGCAGGCTGAAGAACCCTAATCAAAGCAAGACTTAAGCAACTAAAACAATCTAACCAGCAAGGAAACCACTCATTACCCCTTGAATATCCTCAAGAACTTGCTGGTTTCCCCACAACTCATCTCCTCCTTCCTCCCCTCTTCCTCTCCCTTGGCCAAAATGGTCAGCTTCCTCCCCTCAAAGGCCGGCAGCAGCAGCAAGGAGCTTCAAAGGCAGCCATGGATGGAGTGGGGGAGTAGGGATTTCGGTTTGGGAGAGGAAGGGGTGGTGGAGGCACAAGAGGGAAGCAAGGGAGGGTGGCGGCGTGAGGTTGGACCAGGGGAAAAAAAGTTTGGTGGCTGCTAGGGTTAGGGAAGGGAAAAGGGGAGTTTGAGCTAGGGTTTGAGGGAGGGAGGTGGGCTGGTTGGGCTGGCCCATCTTGAGCATTTTCCCCCCTCCTGGCCCACCAAGGCCGGCCCTCAAAAGCCTGGGTCGGAGGCCCAGGCTCCAAAGATTCACCCCAAAACTAAAATTTTCGAGTAAAATTCCCTCTCCCGACTAAAATACTCTGAAAACTTCAGAATTAGCTCTTGATTACTATCTCTAATTCATTAATTACTTATTTAGTTAAGTGGGGTATTACAGCATCCAGCCGCTTGCACTACCTCAATCCCCTCTAGCGAGATGACTTTCAGGGTTCAATAACTCTACTAAGCCAAGTTGCACTTTGCAGACTTGTGGTTGTACTTGTTTTATGAAGGAAGATCATCACCAGATTAAGTCTTTAAAACCATCTAGGTGGTTCATACCGCATACCCACCATTCTCGTGCTACATCAGCACCCATCATCATACCATCCGCCCAGATGTGGAGCTAGCAACTAGGGTTTTAAGGGGGTGGAACCAATTTATCACAAATACTGCAGTCATGTACCTCCCACGACTGCCCCCAAAACAATTTCATGTTTTTAAGAGATGATGATTGGGGTATTTTAATGACTTGGTACTTAAGCAAGACTAGCATATCGCTTAAGTACAACATATAGCTAGTAAATTACCACATAGTTACCACCATGACAAGGGGCAATGGATTCAATTATCAAGGGATGGTATTATACATAATTATTCGGCAAATGGCTATCAAAATATTGACATGCCTGAGCTAAAGGTAAGGGGTCTTGGTAGTCGAGAGCTTGATCGTTGTAACATCCCTAATTTGTAGAGTTTTTTGAGATGTTCAAAAATTTTAAAAAATAACCATTTGGTTTAATTAAGTTACAAAAGCTTAAATTGAAATTTAGAAATAAAAAACCATTCAATTTGAATTGATCAAACTTCAATTAAATCAAAAAGTGGTTTATTTGAGCTTTCTGGATTTTATTTGGATTTTAAGTCTTTTCTTGCTTTTTCTAGATTTTAGATTTGGTTTTCCTTTGTCCTAAAGCCAAAATCTATTTTGTTTGCAAAAATTTAAAACTAAAGTATAGCTAAAAGTATTTTTATGAAGTTCTACATAATTCAAGGGACTTCTGTGAATTTTCCTATAATTTTTAGACTTTAATAGCTATTTTCTAAAAGTCCTTTTTGTTTTTGGGATTTCTTTATTCAAAAATCCTTTTAAAAATCCCCTTCGGCTCTTGGGCCGAATCTCCCCCTCGGCCCATCCCTTCTTCGCATCCTCTTGTGGACCGTCGATCGAAATCGGACGGTGCCCATCGCTAACCGCCGTGTCGCCTCCTGCTCTCACTGCCGCTGCCATATGGGGCCGCCCTGTCAGCCGCTTCGCCCGGTCATCTTATTCCCTGGGTAGTACAGCTCCCGTGCCAAGTGGGCGCGGCGTCCACGCCAGCGTCGCGTCTTCCGCCAACTCCCTGCCCAACCCCCTCGTGCGCATTAAAGGTGGCGTCCTTCACCGCCGACCACCGCCCACTTGCGCGCAACCCCCCCGACCCTAGCCTTCGGACCCGAAGCTCCACCACCGAACCGCCAACACCCATACCGCCACCCTCTCCCTCAGCCCTCCCCACGCCCTATAAATGCGCGCACCGGACGCGCCTCTCACTCCTCTCCATTTCCCCTCTACCCCCTCTCCCTCCCTCGCACTAGCCACCGCCGCCTCTACCAACGCCGTTGAAGCTCCTCCAGTCTTGTGGTCTACACCGTTGGCATCGCACGCCCGCCGCCTCTCCCGTGTGCGCCTCCCCAACTCCGGAAGCCCACTGGACCGCCACCGCCACTACCGCCACCGCAGTCACCGCTTCTCGCTCCTCACCGTCGACCACCCCGAGCTATCAAGACCTCGAGACCGTGCACACCGACACCGCCTCTCCCTCCTCTTCGCGTAGGTACCCTCACCGCCGCCGCCGTGCTGCCAGTCGCCGGCGAGCCCTCGGCTCCCGCGCGCCACCACTCGGGTGCCAACGTGGTAGCCACATGGCGTCCCCGTCATCACCACCTAGGCAGCACCTCCCCTCTTTTCCTCATATGGCTGCCCCGTCAGCATGCCCGTGTGGCACTCCAAATCTAAACCTCGTTCCAAAGCCGTGTGAACCCAATCCACCATGCACCCTCTCATTGACAGTGGGCCCCACATGTCAATTTCTTTCTTTTATTTGTTTTGGCCGAAATTCCCTCTGATGACATCAGCTGATGTCATAAACTCTTTTTCCTTCACAAAAATAATCCAGAAAATCAAGAAAACCCTAATCCCATCATTTTATGTGTTTTTCCAACTTCCGAAGGCCATATCTTCTCCGTTCGAACTCCGATTCAAGTGATTTAAATTTATAAATTCATATAAAATCCCCCTCTTGCTGTTAGTGCTAATTTAGTATTTATTTGGAATTTATTTGGAGTTGTTTTATTTATTTGGCTTCGTTCGAACGTGTAGATTCCGACGTTTTAGAAGATTTCTCGGACCCGGCAACCGAAGCACCTCAACTCTTCCACGAAGGCAAGTCGTAGACCTTTGACCATGTTGCACCCACTTTATAAAACTATATTGTTTAATATAAACATGCATCGCTAGTTTTATAAAAAATGGTTTCAGAAATAAATAACTACCTAATTGATGTATGCCTCCTTGATAAATTGCAAATGACATATATCCTTGAATGACATGAACCCTTGGACACCATAGGATGGGCTATTTTAGTTGGACAACTACCAACACGGGTATCGTAATATGCTTAGCCATGCTATAGTTGTACGTATGAATAAACATGACTAAATGAATTACGGAATTGTGGCGTGGCCACTATTATTAAAAGATGTTGTGCCGAAGCTAGGGTGGTATTTGGCTGGGTTGAACTGAAAATTTTTTATGCTTGGGTGAGTGGGCGGTGGTGAGTGTGTGTGTGTCGTAATGCACATTGGGACGTGGATTAGTATCGCCTGAACAACCAACTAAGGACTTAACCTTGAACCATTGATATGGGTCATACCGTGCAACCACATGTCCAGGATGGGGTGGACCTGGCCAACTAATTAGTAATGTGTTGAACCATTGATCTGGGTCATACCGTGCAACCACATGTCCAGGATGGGGTAGACCTAGCCAACTAATTAGCAATGCGTTGAGTTGGTTCTGTTTTGGTTGAGAACGGCGCAAGAGGGGGCATGAATCTGGCAGGAGTAAGATCCGTTAGAAGCGAATCCTTAGCGAGCAGAACCGAGTCAAAACAGAGCTTTGTAAAAGCTTTGTGATAATGACTTAGTCGCACACCTTTGGCAGTGTGTCAGACGGACATTATAAGTCAATTATCTCTTGTGGATAAAGTTGTACAATCTCTGTAGAGTGTAAAAACTATTCGAATAGCTGTGTCCCCGATTATGGACATGCCCGGAGATTTCACGCAAGGAGTAGAGTTTTTCATCAAAAATGGTGAGAATGATGGTTTGGGTGGAATGGTTGGAAAGTTCGCTTGTTTTCCAAGAAACTTGGTACTTAAGTATTAATCTTTTAACTTGTGCTTTTGCAATCTACTTATCGTATTTACTGTTAAATGCTGTTTTCTGCAAATTAAACATAAAGCTATCCTTGTTAAGCCTAGCATGAATAATAATTGCATACATTTCCCTGCGGCTTGCTGAGTACATTCAAAGTACTCACAGCTTTATGCCCTCTAGTTTATCAGTCACTGAAGAAGATCCGGGAAGCTTGGAGTTTTATGAAGAGGAGTACTTCGAAGGTTATGTGAACTAGGTCGCGTCCTCCACTCGATTGCCTGTGGGCATGTCGACTGGCCACCATGAGATATTTTGTTTCCGCTGCAAGTTGCCTATTGTTGCTAAGCCCTATGTGGCGCACTCTGTAAGACTTGACCATAAGGTCCTTTTGCTACCAAGTAATATAAATTTGTCCGTTTTATCGTTACTTGGTTGTATGGTTATGATTACATCTTTGTTGTAACTGTGCGAGCTAGCTACTGATCATGGGACTAGTTCGAAATGCACAGAGGGTCCTGGGGTTGCATACCTGGGCCGCCGACAATCGCACTAGAGATCTCCCACTTCTTCGAACTCTACTCGGACGAACGAACCGAAAAAGGAACAATAAACAAAGAGAACAAATAAATACTAAAAAAATAACAAGTGAACTCAAAATTTAATAAGACCACTGCCAGAAGCAAAATCTTGAATTTAGATAAAATCAAAAACAAGTTTCACTGAAATTGAAGTTAAAACGAAAGAGAACGGAGTCCTTGAAACTCTAATTTTGAGTACTGCTCAACTGACTACATGTGATCGGAAGGGAAGGTTTCGACCACTGGTCGGTAGGAGGTTCAACTACTTGGTCGAAAGGGGTTCCGACTATCTGGTCAAAGGAAGGATACGACTACTCAACATGGTCGCAAGAAGGATACGACTACTCAATGTGGTCGTAAGAAGGGTACGACTACTCAACGTGGTCGTAAGAAGGACTGTCGCAACAGAGAGGATGGTCGCAATTGAGAGGATGGTCAAAAGGACCAGAGAGAGGGAACAAGGCACGAGGAGCTTACCAAGACCATGAGAGGGGCCGAAGGAGGTCGACAGATGGCGAACGGCGGCGGGGAAACTCATCGTCAAAGGCAAGGAGGACGGCGATGAAGGGGTCAGTTGGGACCGAAGGAGAAGAGGAAAAACAACGCCTCCTGCGAAACAAAATTGAAACAGAGTGAGAGGATTGCTGCAGGAGCTCTGGTACAAGAATTGACACGGGTAGAGGAGGGGGCGGCACTGGAGTGGTGAGGACTGGGAGGAGGTGCGCTGTGGCTTGAACTCGGAGCTGAGGGCTTCGGGCAAACCAAAGCAACAAGAATGAGAGAAGGAGAGTTGGGTGGAAAAACAAGAGGAGGGCGAGGGATCCCTGGTGCTCCATTTATAGAGGAAGGGGGGTCGGATGACAAGATGGAGCGGCGGCATTTGCGGAGACACGGCGAGGATGATGGCACTTAATGCACACGTCGCCGCGGCGTGGCAGAGACAATGGCATTTAATGCGCAGGCGGCATTTAATGCGTACATCGCTGAGGAGAAAGAGGGAGGAAAGAGAAGGTGAGCAGGGGGCTGATAGGTGAGGCCGGTCGGACCTGGTCAAAACCGAGCGACCCTGGTTGACATCGAGAGGGTGATCGAGTCGGACTTGGTCGGAGGACCTGGTCAAAACCGAGCAACCCCTGGTCGACACCGAGAGGGTGGTCGAGACCAAAAGGTGGTCAAGTCGGCGCGCGGGGAAGAAGCGACCGACAGGAAAGCGAAACAAAAACAAAGGAAAATGGATTCTTAAAATCCAGAGGACTCCAATAACTCCAAATAAGCCAAAATCTAAAATAGCTAAGTTTGAAATCGAAACCGAGTTTCAAGCTAAAAGTTTGAAACCCGACTTGAAATGGGACAGAACTAGATAATTTTGCAATTACACCAAAATTTGAAATAGGTTTTGAAAACCAAGAAAACAAATAGGAAGCAACTATACGACAACCGAAACGGCATGTTACAGAACCTACCCACCTTAAACGGAATCTCGACCCTGAGATTCAATCTGCTCCAAGAACAGGGATGGGAAATCCAACCTCAGCTGGTCTTCGCGCTCCCAGGTGGCTTCTCTTGCTAAGTGGTTGCTCCATTGAACCTTGCACAGGCAGATATTTTGGCGTCTGGTCTGCTTCTCCATGACGTCGAGAATCTTGATCGGGTGCTCTGGATAAGTTAGATCCATCTGAAGGGTGATGGCTTCGACTAGAGTATGCTCTTTAGGTACTCGTAGACACTTCTTGAGCTGAGAGACATGGAACATGTTGTGGACGTCTAACAAATCTTCAGGTAGCTCTATCTGATAGGCAACTTCTCTACGCTTGGTGGTGATCAGGAACAGGCCTATGTACCTTGGTGCAAGCTTGCCTTTCACTTTGAATCTACGAGTTCCACAAAGCGGTGATACCTTGAGATACACATTGTCTCCGACCTCAAAAGTTAATTCCCTTCGGTGGTTGTCAGCATAACTCTTTTGTTGGGATTGAGCTGATTGAAGTCGATCTCTGATCAGTTAAACTTTCTCTTTGACTTGCTTGAGGGTGTCTGGTCCAAAGACATAACCTTCTTCTGATTCTGACCAATGCAGAGGGGTTCTGCATTTTCTTCCATAGAGCGCTTCAAACAGGGACATTTTCAGACTCGACTTAAAACTATTATTGTATGAACTGGACATACGGTAGACATTTCTCCCAGTCTACGGTAAATTCTAGAGCACAAGCTCGAAGCATGTCTTCTAGAATCTGATTTGTTCTCTCTGTCTAACCATTGGTCTGAGGATGATACGATGTACTGAAGTCTAGGTGGGTTCTGAGTACGTTGTGCAGACTAGCCCAGAAATGCGAGGTAAACTGAGAACCTCGATCCGAGACTATCCTCTTGGGTACTCCATGCAAACACACAATACGAGCCATATACAACTCGGCCAATTTGTCCCCCTTTTAGGTGGTCTTCACCGGGATGAAATGCGCGACTTTGGTCAGTCTATCGACTACGACCCATATCGAATCACATTTGAACTTGGTTCGAGGTAAGCCAGTGATGAAATCCATTGTAATTTCTTCCCACTTCCACTAAGGGATCTGTAGCAGTCGAAGCAATCCTGCAGTTCTCTGATGTTCGGCTTTAAGTCGTTGTCACACATCACAACAAGCTACAAACTTGGCGATGTCTCTCTTCATTCATGGCCACCAATACAGAATCTTCATGTCTTGATACATCTTGGTGCTGTCTGGATGCAGTGTATAGGTTGAGCTATCCGCTTCTTTCAGTATCAACTCCTTGAGTTCCTTCTTGTGGGGAACAAAGAGACGTTTCCCATACCATAGGACTCCTTGCTGATCTTCGACCATCTTAGGGGCTTTTCCTTTAGCCATGAGATGCTTGAATCTCTAGACTCCAGGGTGTCCTTCTTGAGCGTTCTTGATCTGCTCTTCTAGAGTTGGGTGCACTTCTATGGCAGCTAGGGTGCCTTGCTCTATTAACTCCAGGTTGAGTGCTTCGAACTCCTCATAGAGCTCAGGTTGGTGTTCTCGAAGCGTGACATTACTGCAGTAGGACTTATGACTTAATGCATCTGTGACTATATTAGCCTTTCTAGGATGATAGTGGACCTCTAAATTGTAATCTTTGATTAGCTCTAACCATCTTGTTTGACGGAGGTTGAGATCTGACTAGGTGAAGATATACTTGAGGCTCTTGTGGTCTGTGTAGATATTACACTGATTTCCAATCAAGTAATGCTGCCAAATCTTTAAGGCATTCACCACTGCTGCTAACTCTAGATCATGAGTTGGATAGTTGTCTTCGTGAGGGCGGAGTTGTCTAGATGCATAAGCTATGACTTGTCCACCTTGCATGAGCACGTAGCCAAGACCTTGGCGTGAAGCATCACAATAGACTTCGAAGTCCCGGTGTATGTCTGGCAGGATCAACACTAGTGCAGAGGTCAACTTCTTCTTCAATTCTTGGAAACTCTTTTTCCAAGATTCTGTCCATTCAAACTTCTTCTCCTTTTTGAGCAGATGAGCCATCGGCTTGGAAAGCTTGGAGAATCTTTCTATGAAGCATCTGTAGTACTCGGCCAAATCAAGAAAACTACACACTTCAGTTATTGAGGTAGGCTGCTTCCATTCCAAAACAGCCTCTACCTTGGATGGATCGATTGCTACTCCTTTAGCAGATACTATGTGCCCTAGGAAACTGGTCTCTTGAAGCCAAAATTCACATTTGTTGTACTTGGCATAAAGTTGGTGCTCTTTAAGCTTCTCTAAGACCAGTTGCAGATGTCTAGCATGCTCTTCCTTGGTCTTCAATTAGATCAAGATGTCGTCTATGAATACGACCACAAACTTGTCCAAGTATTCCATAAATACTTTGTTCATGAGGTTCATGAAGTTGGCTGGCGCATTAGTCAAGCCAAAAGACATAACCGTGAATTCAAACATGCCATACCGAGTGGTAAAAGCTATTTTAGGAATGTCCTCATTCCTGATCTTGAGCTGATGGTATCCTGACCTTAGGTCTATTTTGGAGAAGACTGTTGCTCCCGACAACTAGTCGAATAGGTTATCGATGCGGGGCAATGGATACTTGTTCTTGATGGTCACATCATTGAGTGCTCGGTAATCTACACACAATCTGGTGGTGCCATCCTTATTCCTTACAAAGAGTACTGGCGAACCCTAGGGAGAGGAACTAGGTCGGATAAATCCTTTGGTTTGCAAGTCTTCAATCCGAGTCTTAAGCTCCTCGAGTTCATCGACTGCCATCCGATATGGTCTCTTGGCAATTGGGGCTGTCCCTGGCTTTAAGTTGATTACAAATTCAACATCTCTGTCTGGTGGCATGCCCGGCAATTCTTCTAGGAAGACTTCAGGGTAAGCTTGGAATACAGGTGTTGTCTCTAGGGACAACTCTTCAATGTGGTGGACTACTCGATCCAAGGGAGAGGAATGATCCACTCTAATCCTTATTGTGATTTTTGGATCTTTGGTGAGTACGACCATTCGATTGGCACAGTCTATCATTCCTTGGTAGTTGGCCAACCAATCCATCCCTAGGGTGATGTACAGAGTTTGGGATTCTAGTACTAGAAGATTTGCTAGGAATCTGGAATTTTCCAAAGCAAACTCTACTCTGGAACTAACTGAGGTAGCATATAGGGGTCCCCCGGGTGAACTAAGTACCATAGGTTTCCTTAGCTTATAGGTCAGCAATTTAAGCCTTTCAACAAACGTTCTCAAAACAAAAGAGTGCGAAGCTCCAGAGTCAAACAAAACTTACGCGGGTACTAAATTAACAAAGAACGTACTCAATAGCACTCATGTGGCTTCTTGGGCCTCCTCAGCGGCAATGTGGTTCACACGACCACTGCTTGGTGTTGGGACAGACCTCGAGGCTTGCGAAGTCTGCTGGCTCTTGCTTTGACTTGAGGCTTGGCCTTGAGTTGGTGTGGCCCCTGGGCTGATCTTCATGATAGTGCTCTGGCGATGAGGGCACTTGTTGGCAAAGTATCCTTTTTCTCCGTAGTTGAAACAGTGGAGGTGGGTGGCTGGGTTGATTGATGTAGGTTGCCCAACGGGGTGAAGGGTGCGGAATCCATTCCCATTGGGACACAGGGCTAGAGCTGGAGTTCTCTGGAATGAGGCTGGTGGTGGTCAGAAAAATGAGCTGCCTTGAAATGCTTGCTTCTGCGGCTAGCCGCCTTGGGGCCTCTAAAACGCCATCTTTCTCTTACGGCTGACTTTTGCGATCTTCTTCTCATTTTCGAGCACTAAGCTTTGTTGACCAGGTGGTGGAAGCTGGGGAAGTCGTGAAGGATATGCTGGGCTCTCATGTCTTCACGCATCCCTTCCACAAAGCGGTCGATCTTCTTCTCTTCATCAACTACGTCATTGGGAGTGTAACAAGCAAGCAGGTTGAACTTCCTCAAGTACTTGTTGACTAACATGTGACCCTACTTGAGATCTCTGAACTCATTCTTCTTCAATCTCATCGTACCGGCTGGTACGAAGTTGGTCCTAAAAGCAATCTTGAATTCATTCCAGAAAATCGACTGCCATGTAGGTTCAATCTCATCTAGCTGTGCTTCAGCAATTGCTTCTGTGGCAGCGGGTTCTTGTGGATTTCCAGTTGCGGATGCTGCCGCTTCTGCTTCTTCTTCCTCTTCCTCTGGACTTTCACCACCTTGGGCAGCGAGGTAGTTCTCCCACCAAACATCGGCGGCTCCTTCTAACTGATGGGTGGCAAAGTCCATTCTGTCCTCTTTTGAGCATCGGGCTAGTCGAAGCTTCTTCTCAATATCTCCGAGCCAGTCTTCATCTTCTAGGGGTTCATTCGCTGTAGCAAAAGTGAGATGTCTGATCCTAAGGAAATCTGCCAGCTTGGAGAATCTGTCGGCCTGCTAACTGGTTAGCAACGCTTGGAGAATCTGCGTCTGCTGGAACATCACTTGCACCATTGTCGGGTTCACTAGCGGCAGGGTAGGTAGCTCTTGACCACGACCTCGACCACCACCACGATAATGGCCACGACCACGGTCTGCTGCAAAGGCACCACGGGTTGGGGTGGCGGCTCTCCTAGGAGGCATCTGGAGGAACACAGAGGCTTAGAACTAGAGGGAAGTATATGAGGGTTTACTAGCCCTCTAAAGCACACACAAAAGAACATGAAACCAACAACGAGAACGAAACAAAGCACAATACAAAGCCTAGAGTGGCCGCAGTATAATAAGGGGATTAAGTGTTACGTGGCTTCCGAAACATAGCATATAGGCCATGCTAAGCCACGACACAAGATACAAACCACAACGTCTACAAAAGGTACTCTTAGCAAAAGATCTTTGCGTATCTGGTCTTCTGGCCTCTAAGGATAGGCTTGTGGCAATAGCCCAGCTGGCGAAGGATGTCCACAAACTTGCCATCGGATGATGGTATGATCACCTATAATTTTGAACATGGGAGAGTCGAAAACCAAACGAAGGTCGGAATGAGTTTAAAACTAAGAGTGATGAGAAAGAGCAAAAAGTACGCTGTATTTTGCCCAAACTTTTCTTAGTTTTTTGAAAATAAGACTCAAGTCCAATGGCACGACTAGTCTAACTAAGGCTCCTACAGTCATATGCTCTAATACCAGCTCTGTCGGATCCAAAACCGAGTCCTCTGTGAATACACTGTGCTATTCCCTGATCAATAGATAGCACTCACAGAATACATCAATGAATCAATTCATACACGATAATGACCAAACCATTCATTAAGATATAAGCATCAGAGTGACATAGACCACATCGGGTTAGGTTTTTACATAAGGGCCGAACAGGCCAAATAATTACAACTCAAAAAGAAACCTACGGAAGCTAGATCGGAACCAAAAGGGGAGGTAGAGCACATCTCTCCATAGGAAAGCGACTGGGGCAACTCGAGTACGACTGGTATTGGCCAAGGGAATTGGGCAATACTAGTCATACACAAGCACCGACGAGCCAGCTAGACTAGGTGAGACTTAGACTACTCGAAACTAAACTACTCTTCGTTGTTGCCTTGCTAATCGACCTTGGGGTCCTGATAGTAGTCGTAGTCTCCAAGATCTGCAGGATCTAAAGATTGGAGGCAGGAGCGAGAGTGAGCACAACTTCCGTGCTCGTGATCCAACACACAAGATGCAATGTTATACATACAAGGCTTAACAAGGGTGGCTTGGGTTCTGTTATTTGCTAAAGCAAGGTTTTCAAATATCATAATTAGAAATTCCTAACACTTAGTATTTTAACCGAGTTGCATTTTTAAAAAAAGAGAGTAATTGTGCAATATTAATAGCAGCAGAGGTTACCACCACCTATGCTTATTTTTAAACGTGACTACGATCACTATTAACAATACTGGGTTCAACCACCCGAGAACGACACCAGGTATGACCACCTAGGAGCAACACAAGGTCCGGGTTACATCAGCCCGACTAGGTTTTAACCCATCCACAAAGGTTTTTGAAATAGAACTAACTCTAGTAAGTTCTCATGTCCGCCATTGACTGTAGGCATGGCTGTTTAAACAGTTTACACTCTGTAGAGGTTGTACATTTTACCCACAAGAGACAATCAACTCATTGCTCTAGACGATTTCGTGGTCATGCGGATGAGAGATCATCATAGTAACTTTTCAAATCATCTCACCTCTTTCGTCATCTCATCCATATGGGTTGCACCCATAAATTTTAAGGGATGTCCACCACAATGACTAGCGCAGCTGGTGACTTCACCTTACCACGGTATCCCATTCAAGCCGGAACACATCCAGCTGCTTACACTACCTCGATCCCCTCCGGCGAGATGACTTTCAGGGTTCAATAACTCTACTAAGCCAAGTTGCACTTTGCAGACTTGTGGTCGTACTTATTTTACGATGGGAGGTCATCACTGGATTAAGTCCATAAAGCCATCTGGGTGGTTCATACCGCATACCCACCATTCTCGTGCTACATCAGCACCCATCATCATACCATCTGCCCAGATGTGGAGCTAGCAGCTGGGGTTTTGAGGGGGCGGAACCAATTTATCACAAATACAGTAGTCATGTACCTCTCATGACTGCCCCAAAACAATTTCATGTTTTTAAGAGATGATGATTGGGGCATTTTAATACCCTATTAATTAAGCAAGACTAGCATATCGCTTAAGTACAACCGATAGCTAGTAAATTACCACATAGTTACTAGGGTGACAAGGGGCAATGGATTCAATTATCAAGGGATGGTATTATATATAATTATTCAGTAAATGGGCATTCAATTTTGGTAATTTAAAGGATGGTAATTTGCATAAAAGGTAGGTTAAAAATGATCAAAGTATTGACTTGCTTGAGCTAAAGGTAAGGGGGTCTTGGTAGTCGAGAGCTTGATCACACTACAGATCTCCTGCTTCTTCGAACTTTCCTCGGACGAACGAACCGAAAAAAGGAACAACAAGCAAAGAGAACAAATAAATACTAAAGAAATAACAAGTGAACTCAAAATTAAATAAGACTACTACCAAAAGAAAAATCTTGAATTTAGATAAAATCAGAAACAAGTTTCACTAAAATCAGAGTTAAAACAAAAGAGAACAGAGTCCTCGAAGCTCTGGTTTTGAGTATTGATCAACCGACTACGCATGGTTGGAAGGGAAGGTTTCGACCACTGGTCGGAAGGAGGTTCGACTACTTGGTTGAAAAGGGGTTCTGACTATCAAGTCAAAGGAAGGATACGACTACTCAATGTGATCACAAGAAGGATACGACTACTCAACATGGTCGTAAGAAGGATACGACTACTCAACGTGGTCGTAAAAAGGGTACGACTACTCAACGTGGTAGTAAGAAGGATTTATGCATGGCCAGAGGATGATCGCATGTGGGTAAGCGTACACCCTGAGGTATAAAGCATTCGAATAGCGTGTCCACGGTCATGGCGAGAGGATGGTCGAAAGGACCAAAGATAGAGAGAACAGGGCATGGGGAGCTTACCAAGACCGTGAGAGGGGCTAGTGGAGGTCGACAAATGGTGAACGGCGGCGGGGAAGCTCACGATCAAAGGCGAAGGAGGACGATGATGAAGGGGTCAGTCGGGACCAAAGGAGAAGAGGAAAAAACAATAGTAACTACGGAACAAAACTGAAACAGAGTGAGAGGATTGTTGCAAGGAGCTCTTGTAACACCCCAGCCCAACCTGAGCCTGGAATGCTACCAACCTACAGTAAACAATTCTAAGTCAACATATTCTACCAAATTTTGGCAGAACCTCCCTTGTATTAATAACTACCAGGAGGTTCCAACATATAATAGATAATCATAACTCCAAATTTCTTCATCCAAAATCCTCACTAATCATTAGAGTCATGATAAACAGCTAGAACAATATCAAAGATATCTAAGGAGTGCTACTCATCATTATTACAAAACTCAATGAATGAAACTTAACCATAAACCAAGCTTAAGCAGTTTGCGCATTTATTAGCTGACATTCCAAAATCTAATCAACTATTAATGATTGGTGGTAGTGTGTGTATCTAGATCAGGTCTACTTTCCCCCATGCATGACGTTCTTGCAACGGTACCTAAAAACACAATAAAAGTAAGGGTGAGTTCAAGAACTTAGCAAGTACCACATAAAAAGACACTACTTCATAATTATAGCATCAACAACCAATTCTAATCTTTGCTCGGAAACTTTATCACATGAAACATGAATGCAGGCATGCAATGGAACCTTTCTCATTCCAAAATCTAATCAACTATTAATGATTGGTGGTAGTGTGTGTATCTAGATTTCACTCTTTTGCACATGAAACATGAATGCGGGCATGCAATGGAACCTTTCTCTCGGAAACTTTTTATGCAATGGAACCTTTCTCTTTTTCACTCTTTTGCGCATTACACCGGTAATGCGGGGTATGCAACCGTCGTTGCTTACTCATGCCTGTGCTCGCAAGCACAGGAACCAATTGCTCAATACTCCACAAGTAAAGGGGACCTCAAGCCCACACTCCGCAAGTGTGGGGATCTTAGCCCATCGTTACATGACGGGGACCTCTCTTCAATTACCCACAATCCATGAATGTGGGGACCTTAATCACTACGTACCTGGTCACCACGTGATCAGTCTTTATGTATACTTTCACAGTGCACATGAACATTGACGGTCTTGCAATAAGTATGAACAACATCAGCACTGTACATGAATTATAACCATTCATATCATAAGCTTACATCGTCTTTAGCCAGCATACCATTCCATCAATCAACCACAGTTACCATATACCAAATACGAGCATGTATCATAAGCATTCATCATCTTTAACTAGCGTTCACACGATCAATTCTAAGTCAACATATTCGTTCCCTGGGTCTTCCTCGGTGGTTGATCAACAAAGAGTAAAGTCGTGAGTACATAAATTACTTAGCAAGTCGTAGAGAAATGGTTTGCAAATAGTATTCATGCAAGGCTTGACCAAGAAATAGTTGTATGGTTATTTTGCAGAAAGCAGTATTGAGAGTAAATACAGTAAATAGATTGAAAAGCATAATTGAAAAGAATAATAAATAAACAGACAATTTCTTTAAAACGACCAGTGAACTACCTATTCACTTCCCATCCATCAACCGGTGAACTACCTGTTCGCTTTCCATCGAATCCACTATCCAAACATTTTGTAAAAACTCTACCCCTCATGTGAAATCACGGACATTGTCCATAACCGGGAACGGCTATTCGAATAGTTTTTAACACTCTGCAAAGCTTGCACAGCTTGACCCATAAGGGATAATCATCTTATAATATCTGCTCAAACACTTTCATAGGTGTGCGACTAAGTGATTATCACAAGGCTTTTACAAAGTTCTGTCTTGACCCGGTTCTGCTCGCTAAAGTTTTGCCATCGACCGGCCCCCTCTTGTGCCAAACATCAACCCAAACAGAACCAAATCAAAATATTACTAATTAATTAGCCAGGTCCATCCCATACTGGACATGTAGGTTGTACGGTAAAGCCCAGATCAATGCACACAAAGTTAAGTCCACTCTGGCGATGCTACCTCATCCAATGTGCCTCGTGCATCTCCTTTACTACCCGATCACTCGTCCGAGCATAAATTATTTTGTTTACCCCAAACCAATGACAAACCCTGCACATCACACCACACTTCCATATATCATTAGGTCAAATTCAATCATTTATGAACATGTGATCATGAATCCCATCGTAACTAAGCACATCTAAGTATACTACGATACCAATGTAGGTATTACAATAATGTCCAACTAATATCAACCCATCCTATGGTGTCCAAGGATATATGTCAATCACAATTATCAAATATGTATTTAACTATTCCCGAAGGCAATTATTATAAAATTTGCATGCATGTTGATATAAAACAATATAATTTTATAAAAATGGGTACAATATGATCAAAGTTCTATGACTTGCCTTCGTTGAAGGATGGAAATACTCTTGCAGACGGTGGACTAATCCAAGCTAGCTTCGAAAATGTCGATTCTATATGCACAAAACGAGACAAATAAATAATGATAAATTCAAATGAAATCCAAAAAATTATAAAATTAGTAGTGATAGAAATATATTGAATTTAGATGAATTTAGGTACAAGAATCAATAGAATAGGAGTTCGTATGAAGGAGAACAAACATCAGAAAATTTGAATATCACATGAAATGGTAGAAAATGGAAAGGAGGGAATATTCCCTGAATATTCCATTTCTGAATTAAGGGAATAAAAGAAAATGCTGACTTGTGGGCCCCACTCACAAGAGAAAGAGAGGAAGAAAATGGGTATATGACATAGAGGGCCCACTTGAAAGTGAGACAACAGGAAAAGAAAGAAGAAGAATAGAGCAAAGCACAAAGAGCAGGAGATGCGCTCAAATGGGCGGCGGCGCGGCGAGACAGGCGATAGTGGTCGGCGGCAAGGGGCAAAATGGAACCCCAAGAGGATGGGGGTTCCATGGGTGGCGTTGATGGCGCTAAAAAGACCAAGGCGATGGCGGCTGAGGCGGTGGCGGCGCATGGTGTGTCGCGGCGCCCAGAGGCGATGCGGGGAGGAAACCGACACAAGCATGAGTGACACTCGGGCATGGGGAAGGTGTTGCTAGGGTCGGGGTGGCCGGAGATGGTCTGAGGAGGTACGGCAACTGTGACGACGGGGAAGATGGAGTGATGGTGGCGACATGCTCCAGCGACAGGAAACATCAAATTGAGGTGGGAGATGGCAACAAGATAACCAGGAACACGTTATGACATGGTCAATTTGGTCGGAGGATCACCGGAGAAGAATATCAGGTGAGGAATGTGTTTCGGCCGGAAAGGAAGAAGAAGGCGAATTCCAGCGATGTGCTGCGTCAAACGCAAAATTGATTTAGGGGAAATGCTAAAGGCACTTAGGAACACAAGGTGACGCGGTTGGTTGGGCAAGCAACTCACCGGAGCTACAAGAACGGCAACATGAGGTGGCGGTCGGTGCTCGGGAAGTCGGTGATTCCGGTGACATCGGTTCTCCGGAAGCTTCAAGGGTTGGAGAGCATGTGAATGGGCCGAATGAGGTGTTGAGGCTCGATTTATAGGCGAGGCCAAGGAGGCAAACGATGGGCAATGCAGATTGTCGATGGCGGCTCGGCGTACAGGCGCATAGGGAGCACAGGGTGGGGGCGTGCATGCTCTGGCACGGGCAGGACGTGCACGGGTGGCGTAGCACACGCGGTGGGAACAGTTGGGCAGTATGGGAGACAAGGGAGGTGCCCAAAACATGGGACAACACCGACGAGAGCGGCGGTGACGCAGGCGCGGGAGGGTGGTGCGGTAGTAGCACTACGGGCTAGACACAAGCAACCAACCGAGCACAACAAAGCAAAGGAAAAAGGAAGAAGAGAAAGAAAGAGGAAAAGAAAACGAAAGAAAGAAAAGAAAGAGAGAGGAGAAAGGGAAAGGGAAAGGAAAAAGATTTTTGGCTCAAGAAAATGAAATGAAATTCTAAGATTACATTTCAGAGAAAAATTCAAATAGAAATTTGAATTTTGAAATCCGGTTGAGATTTGAAATTGAGAGGAATTCAAAAAGAGAATTTGAATTCAAAATTGGCTGCAAAAAGATTAGATTTTGGAACAAAGATTTGAATTGAGACTTGTAAATTTGTATTTTCATTTTGAGTTAAACAGAGATTTAGGATTTGATTTGAATAGAGATTATTTAAGCAAGAACTCCAAATTAAAAGACAAAACTTTAAAATAATTAAATTAAATTAAATTTTGGGAAAACTGAAAAGAAATAAAAAGAACTCAAAGGAAATAACAACAAGATCTTGGAAAAAAGAAATCCAAGATAAAACCAGAAAATCAAATAAAATAAATTTTATTTAATTGAAGTTTGATTTACTCACATTAAATTGTTTATTTAATTTATGAAATTTGAAATTAAGCTTTAACAAATCATGAAAATTCGAATAATTATGTTTATTTTGAAATTTTCAAAAGACCAAAAAATTGGGATGTTACAGTCGCTCTCCACCCACCTTTTGTGGTCAAACCATGCAGTAATTGACTTGCTTAGTCTAGTAAATCCGAATGTTCGATGTAGTAATTATATTTTACAGCATTAAAACATATTCACCATAGATCTTTTTTTGTTAAGCATATTTTTTTAGCAAAAATATTTCAAACGGGTTGTAAATAGGATAAATAGTTTAGGAGATATCACCGCTCAAAGTTTGCAATCAACCCATGCTTCTCTCCACCCGCCCCACTGCGCTCAGTATGGTAGTAAATCTCTTGTAGTACTGCAATAAAAGATACAATGAGGTTGCAATAAAATCTATTATAGTGATGCAATAAATCTCTTGTAGCGCTGCAGTGAAAGGCACAATGAGGTGTATTAAATCTCTTTATAGTACTGCTAGTAAAAGCACAAGGAGGTTACAGTAAAAGGAACAATGAGGTCGCAATAAATCTCTTGTAGTATTGAAGTAAAAGGCACAATAAGATCACAGTAAATCTCTTTTAGTGCTACAAGTAAAAGCACATGGAGGTTACAGTAAAAGTCACAAATGAGGTCACAATAAATCTCTTGTAGTGCTGTAGTAAAAGGTTGCGTGGGGTGCATGCGGTTTTACAGCTGGTTGCATGGGGCACGCGTAGGGGGACGCTGGGATCCCTTGTAGTGTTGCAGTAAAAGCACAAGGAGCGGCACACGTGGTTTTACAGTCGGATGCATAGGGCGTGTGTAGTTTTACGGCCGGTTGCATGGGGGATGGCCGAAGCGTAGAATGACCTATTTTATGCTCAGGCACTAAATAATGCTACTGTATATATAGCGCTATTCTACTCCTGAGCATAGAATAGTTTATTCTACACGCGGGCCATATCTTGGGCCGCACGACGCGTGGCACGCCAGCCCATTACCCCCGTTCCCCCTCGGATTGCACTGTAGCAGTAAAAACATGGCACGAGAGCCCATCATCTGGCAATAAAAAATCCCCCATCGCCCGTGTTGTAGTAAAAAAAATCCCCTGTCACCCAGCATAACATGCTTCAGGATTTGCCTCATCCGCATCGTTTTACTATCGAACTTTTGTTTTACTATCGTGCCAGACAAAATGATACCATACATATGTTGTTTTACTATTCGACAAGGCTATGTTACTGTAAATGGCATATCGTATTACTGATCATTGTTACTGGGATCCATACACAATCGTAAGTAAACAAATTAATTTTACTATTTTGTATGTGCTCTCTTACTGTAAATGGTGTGTTGGAAGTTTTTACTGCATTGAAGGTATTCATTTACTATTGTTTCCACACATGTACTGTGGTCCGATGTTTTACTATCGAAGTAAGTGTTATTTACTACACTTACGTGCACACTTTTGCTACTTGATAGTTACACAAAAATGTTTACTCGAATGTTTGATAAAAAAACAAAAGAACTACTTTGACATGCTATGACTATGTACAGATGTTCCCAAAGAGAAAACTAATGCCTTACGGACCTTTACTGCATACTTAAGTGGGTGTTACTACATGTTGGAAATAATCTAGACTTACCAAATAATAGGTGTTAGGATCATGATGCAATCAGCATCGGTTCAAATTAGTTTGTTTTTCCATGTTTAAGCTTTCTATGTTTAGGCTTTCCATATTTAGTTTTTGGCTTGGTTAGGAAGTCACGTAACCTTTAAAAGGACATGTAATCGGAGGTGTTTTGATTGAAGCAATAGAGGAAGAAAATCAGAAAAGGCTGCATGCGGCAGCACCAAAATCTCTATTGGCTTCCTGTGTGTGTATCTTTTGGCTCATGCGTACGTGTGCTGCAAGTGCTTCATGCAAGAGCGTGTGTTGATCGGCTTCTAGTGCACGTCGCGTGGGCTTGTCTTCATCAAGGATTGGCTGTAGGAGCATGTGTGTGCTCATCTGTTGATCATCACGTGAACACATCTAGGTGAATTTCTACCGTGTCTTTGGTTTTTGGGCCAACAATTGGTATCAGAGCTATGGTGATTCTCGTGTGTCGAGTTTGGGTATTCTCGTGTGTCGAGTGGAGTATTCTCGTGTGTCGAGTGTTCTCACGGTGAGTTCCTGGTGCTTCGTGTGGCGATGACGGGCGCACCAACGACAGACTCCATGAGTGGAGGCCGACGGCGGTGGCTGAGGCCATCGTTGAGAAAGTCTCGGTGTGATGCCGACGGTGATGGCGGCATGCGTTTGGATCAGCGTGATGGCGTGCGCAACGGCGCGCGTCGGGCAGAGGTGCACAGGGCGTCGGTGATGAGCTGGCTGCAGCACCATGGCCCAGGAACACGACGACAGAGGTCTGCGCGGCCATGGCGAGGCCGGCTGTGTGCCGGCGTTACACGCGACGTGTGCAGCGTCAGCGTGATGGCTGCGGCTAAGGCCAACGAATGGCGGTGCGGAGCTATCACAAAGGAGATTCGGCGTGTGTCATCGACAACTGGCAAGGTGATGCCAATGCCAAGTGAGTCGGTGCGAGACCGACAACGGCGCGTGTGTCGCGCAATATGCCCACTGTGTGTGGCAAGATGCCACTGTGTATGGCAAAAGGAGGCTGCTACGTGCGGCAAGACAGTGCGATTGAATACATCGAAGTATTGACGAGTCTAGATTAGGGGGAGTGTTGGAAATAATCTAGACTTGCCAAATAATAGGTGTTAGGATCATGATGCAATCCGCATCGGTTCAAATTAGTTTGTTTTTCCATGTTTAAGCTTTCTATGTTTAGGCTTTCCATATTTAGTTTTTGGCTTGGTTAGGAAGTCACGTAACCTTTAAAAGGACATGTAATCGGAGGTGTTTTGATTGAAGCAATAGAGGAAGAAAATCAGAAAAGGCTGCATGCGGCAGCACCAAAATCTCTATTGGCTTCCTGTGTGTGTATCTTTTGGCTCATGCGTACGTGTGCTGCAAGTGCTTCATGCAAGAGCGTGTGTTGATCGGCTTCTAGTGCACGTCGCGTGGGCTTGTCTTCATCAAGGATTGGCTGTAGGAGCATGTGTGTGCTCATCTATTGATCATCACGTGAACACATCTAGGTGAATTTCTACCGTGTCTTTGGTTTTTGGGCCAACACATGTTACTCAAACATTTACTGGGTTGTTTAAAAAACAAAAAGAATATCAAGGACGAGCGAATTTTGATGTTCTGTGCGGCCTGAACTTCTGCAGAACATCAGGGAGGGGTTTGACGTTGTTGACCTTGTGGAACAACAAGTAGAACATCAGCTCGGCCATCTACTTGTTCCCCTTCTCCTGCATACGTGTTGATATCGTCATGTGTTAATTACTATACATCCAAGGGACACTAGCTTGCTGGGTACTTTGATCAACCTCTTCCCAAATACACTAGCATCACTAGGACCCTTCTGGTCTAAGGGTGCCATGCTCTTCCCTGTGGTGGTATTCTTCGTGGACACCGCCTTGTTAATCAAGTTGGTGTCCAGCTTCGTTATCTGTCTACCAGGAGCAAGTCTAATTTTGAGCTTGGGGGGCATCGTATGAGCAAAACCATATTTTACTGTTATGCATCCATATAGTTACCAGTTATATACACAAGCAATTACTGACATAATTCATCTATACTTTATTCGCACTGGATCTATCCGCATGTACCTCTTTGTCTTTGCCAACAGTGGTGGACACCTTGGCTAGTCCCTACACTGGAAAAGCCTCATCCGGGGCATCCTTGACACCCTTATTTATTGTCTTCTACAATAAAAAGAAGAAGAAGAAAGGGCCGAGTTACTGACAAACGTGAGCAAATTTACTTTGTCCCCAAGAGAATTTTACTGTACTCAATACCTCTGTTTGCTCCTAAATGGTGGGCAGTAGCCCAGGTCTCGCCACAGCCTACGGCTCAGTGAGTGCCTGGGTAGCGATGATGACAGGGTATATCCTTGGGATCGCATCAACTTCTATCGACTAGATTATGTTGTCGATGTTTGAAGCGACTTCATCCAATCACTGTTGGCCTATGCAAGAAGTAAAAAGGTGATGATACATTTGCTACGTACATTTTGATATTTACTGTAGTTAAGATAGTCATTTATTGTGTGTTGTTGTCGTTTTGCTATGTTTATTGTATTCATTTACTGCGTGCACACTCTATTTTTACTGGGTTGAGAGCATTCATTTACTGCATGTACATTCTCATCCTGATGTAGTTAGTTTATCAAATGTAATGCAAGTGCTTTGGGCTTTACTATATGTATTGCATTTACTTACTGTGTATGGTATATCGTTTTTACTATGGTGCGTTATCCTACCTTCCTCGGAGACTGTTGGAACTCCTTAATTTCACCTCACCTTGCGATAGGGAAAAGTGACGACGCAGGAACGTAGACTGCCACCGGCACCACTACAGCCGGAGAGGGATGGACTCGAGCGGTGTGTAGGATGTTGGCACACCGATAGACCCCTACGGCACCACTACAGACGGGATGGTAAACTCCACCAGCGTTGAGGGTGCTGGGCCACCGAGGCCGGCGGTGAGACTACTGCCGGGATGACTATCTCCACAGGCGTTGGGGGTGCTGGCACACTGACTAGGGCCGGCGGTGCGACTGCAACCAGGAGTGCAGTCTCTTCCGACGTGGGGGATGCAGGCGCACCTTCTGGTGCCTGCGACACCTATGTTACTGCTAATTGGACAAGGTAGAAGACCACTCATGCTGAGCTTGACAAAGGTGTCCTTCCCATCCAAACCCTTCGCTCTGTCGACCAAGACAATCTTATCGACAAGGGTGGACGTGAAGTGTGCGGCGCGCGGGGTCTCGACGACGTCGATGTTGTGGACGTACCTTAGGTTGTCGAGGTAGTAAATCTATGACATAGTATTTACTGCATATTAGGATACATATTATTATGGTTAAGATATACATTTGCTACATATTGTTGTCATTTTTTTTGTGTTTATGATAGCCATTTGTTGCATGCATGCCCTATAGTTTTTTTAACTACGCAATAGTGTACGTATTACTGAATGTAATCTATCAATTTATTGTCAATCCTTGGATCTTAATGGACAAAAAAATAACAGATTAAAGAAAAAAGCATGGTTGCTTACAAGCAGAAAAGTGGCGCATCCGCTGATGGACTTGGTGGTCTTGTCCTTCTTATTGTTCCAGTTGTCCATAGCCTCCCTCAAGTCATCCACTACAGCCTTGCATCAGTTAATGATGTTGAAGCTGTCAAAGTCCTTTGTGAGCACGACGTCCTTCCTAGTGATGTTGATGTTGGTTGTCGGGAACTACAGCTTGCTGAAGATGACCAGGAAGAAACACCTCATCGTCAGTTCGTCAGTGCCCTCGGTGGTTATCCTCTATGCAACACCTCGTTTTTTTATGTCGTCGTTCGGTGGCACCCCGAGCAATCACTTCAGCACGGCGAGCTCAGTGGTTCATGCGGCCAAGGATACCATTGGTGCATCCCTGCTGTCATATGGGAGCCCGAGGACACACTTCACTACGTGAGGCATCATTGGGATGCTCCGCTGCCACCCACATGAATTACCATTTCGTCAGGGTCTATCTTGTCCATCAGGAAGCATAGCGGGTCCCTTCTCTCAAGTCCCTTGAGGTTGAACTTGAGAAGGCCATCGAAGCCGAGTCTCGTAACCTCGGTCATCTGGCCTATTGTCAGCTAGCTGATGGTCGAGACAACAAGGACAGGAGCACACCTAATGCACGTTGTATACAGTCCGCACTTCCACTCTACCACAGTCTGCTTTGAAAAGAATGATTTACTAACAATATGACTAAAAATTACTAGAACTTGCTATGGATTTACTACTCAATAATGCATGACGATACCAGGTCAGTGAACCGAAATGAATTACTATAATATGAATAAGGATTTACTGCTATATATGCATCGCTTTACCAGGATGGACTCCGCCGCGGGCTCCGTGCAGGATGTCAGGTCAATGACATCCTTTGGCTCAACGACCATCCTTTTCTTGCCCGGATGTTTCTTCTGAGAAATACAATCCCATGGATTCACGACGGGTCAATCTGATGTTTTTGCTATGACGAGTTCAGCTTGAGATGGGTCCATAAAAATCGCTAGTGTTGTCTAGCTATCCTCTATGGTGATGTTCCTCACCTTCAAGGGGCATCACTGGATGTCCTCATTTACTGTCACAGCGAAAAATAAAATATATAAAACAAATCATGTGATTTCTGTAGGAACATTGTGGATTTACTTCAAAGCTTGTATACATGCCATGATTTACTGGTTCCACACTCACCAGCTCTGGACAACATGAATTTGGGAGGGGTAGCTGGAGGTAACTCGATTGTGCGGAGTCGGGGAATTCTTTGTTTGGAACCCTAAATATTTCTACGCGAGAAATACGAAACAATGCACAGAGATTTTTTTTTCTCATACCCGGAGATGTGTAGGGTGGGACAGGTTGAAGCCGGATATCGCCTTTGATCCTGACAAGAATGGGGGCCAGTAGAGATCGCCGGAGAGCCTACAATAAACATTGCGTATTTTTTGCGGGTTGTAGCACCGTCGGAGAGAGAAACTCTATTTTTTCTATATTGCAGGGAATCCCAGGCGGTGCGGCCACTCACATAATATATGCAACTTCCCGCACATACCTAAATTCGAAAAAACATCAAAACGACTGATAGTTACACGATAGTAAAAAATGGATATAATATTTACTTTAGTGCACATATCAAATTACTATCAAAAAGTGTTGTTGTGTTTACTACACCGTCGATTTACTGGACTACGTGTTGGATTTTATTGCCACATCCCCTAGCAATTCTCGCCCTACCATGTGATGTCGTCATCGGTCTTGGGGTCTTTGTCACATGAAAAAATTGGGACATGGGTGTAACACCCAACGAGCAAGTCCAATAAAAAACCATGAAAAAATGGAAACCGTTGTGTGATGCGGGACAGTAAAAATGAATATCACATTTACTAGACACCTCTTTAGACTTTGTTGCCATGTCTCTTCTATGCCCCAGCCAGCTCACCTCGCCCAACGAGCGCACGTGCCCCCAACGAGCCGCATGACTCAAACCAATAGTTGTGGGCCATGAACCCACGGCCCCCCACGCGCCACATCACCTGCTCAAGGCGAGCTATGACGGGGATGTGGTAGTAAATTCTAACAAGGCGTCCAGTAAACTCGTGGCTAAATCAAGACTAGCTTCAACTAGCAGTAAATTGAAATGCACGTGAAAGTAAATGTGATGCTCATTTTTATTGTCAAGCATCACACCGTGGTTTCAAAAAAATTCACAGTTTTTTAGGAATCGCATTGCGGGGGGGAGGGTGGGGGGAAGTTGCGTATTTCCAGCGACGCTTGGGCATCCATGCCTCTGTCTCTCAAGGGTCAATCATAGAATTTCGTGGGCCATAGACCCCGAGACCCCACAACGATGTCACATGGCAGCACAAGAATTGCTAGGACGTGACAGTAAACCCCAATGAGCAGTCTAGTAAAATCGGTTATGCAGTAAAAGCAATAACGCTTGGTAGTAATCTGGGATATGTACATAAGTAAATATTATGTCCAAAATTTTCAGAAAATGCTAGCACGAGAAGTTGCATATATTACATGGGTGGGCCGCATCATTCGGGATTCTCCGCACGATAGCAAATTTAGAATTTCTCTCTCCGGCGGTGCTACAACCCTAAAAAAATCTGCTGTGAAATTGTAGGCTCTCCGACAATCTCCGTCGGCCCCCATTCATGTTAGGATTAGAGGCGGTCTTGGCCCCCACCCTGTACGTACCATGGTACGAACAAAAGAACACCATGCATTGTTTTATTTTTCTCATGCCAGAAAAATAATTAGAGTTTCGCCCAAAAAATTCCCCAATTGCACACATACGAGTTATCCCTGTCGATCCCCCAAAATACGTTTTTTCCAAACGATGGTGTGTGCGGAACCACTAAATCATGGCATGGATACAAAGATCCGAAGTAAAATGCACGATGTTCTTAGAGTAAATCGCATGATTTTTTTTGATATATTTTTTCATTGTGGAAGTAAATGAGGACATCTGGCGAGATCCCCTCGAAGGTGAGGAAGATCACCATAGAGGACAACCAGTTGACGCTGGTGATTTTCGTGGACCCATCTCAACCCGACATCTGGCGTTGACTTGTTGTTCCACGTGGTCAACAACGTCAAGCCCCTCCTTAATATATTGGAGAAGTACAAGCCGCGCAACACGTCTAAGTAGAATTTTGTTTTTTGAACATTCCTGTAACATTCACTTGATTATGGAGTAAAAGGTCCATAAGATAGTGTATGTTACTTTTGGAACATATGTACTTACTCGAAAGCACGTTACGTTGTAAAATGTCTAAGTACATGGAGTAAATAGCACATAGTTTGATAGCAAAATATCATATCAAAGTACCTGTGACGGGATAACCAGTAAATGTGTTGGACCGAAAAGGCGACTAGAGGGGGGTGAATAGGAACACGATCTCTTTTTCTCCCAAATCGAATTCAATACGAATCTCACTCCAATAGCTATGAAAGCTATGAAGATCAATCAATCATGCACAGCGGAAGACTTGTATTGAATCCAATCAAAACCCCAAAGCAAAATCAACACAAAACCAAAACACCAATTCTCGGGCGGTCTGACCTCTCACGGGGGCGGTCAGACCGGTTGGCCTAGCGGTCGGACCGATCCAAGCGGTCGGACCTCTCCTTCGGGCGGTCAGACCTCTAGTTCAATGAACAGTGAAATCAGCCTGAAAAACCAAAACACAAATTGATCTAACTTTTGATTCGTGCATCCAAACTTCGTGAAACTTGACACACACCTTCCCAAGGATGTCAGGAACCTATTCCAAGCAACGATCGTGAAGATACTTGCCAAAGTTCAGACCTTTTCCCGTTTGAGTGAAGGTGGGTCAAAAACCGAGTCAAAACGCAAATATGATCTTGAGACTTGCTCGTGGGTGATTGATGATCTTGAAGATCCTAGATGTATTCCCACATGTCACAGCAAGCTAGATCACGGCCAGAAACCAAGCAAAAACTCGCAGATCAAAGAAAGACTCAAAATCACCAAATAGAGAGGAAGAAAGCAAATAGACTCATCTTTGATGAAACTTTCTTTGGATTGATTTGATGTGGTATTGGTTTACAGCCACTCCATCAATGGAGGACAAAGACTCAATACATGAGCACGAAATCAAATCCAACTCTCTATAACCCTAACCTCCAACTATCAACTCCCTAAGCACACAAGCAAAAACTAGGGTTTTCAAGTAATGAAGGGTTGAGGGGGTGCAGCCACCTCCCTCCTCTATTTATAGTGGAGGCCTAGACCTTCTAGAAGAGTTTCCATAATGGGCTCCCGTTAAGGCCCAAAACAAACGGGTCACACAAGCACGCATTTTAAAGCGCCGTCTTCATCTCCTCTTGACCTAATCCGCTTCTCCAACGCACCATCTTGCGCCGCGGGTTGGCAAAAGGTAACCAAGGTGGTATTTGGTAAAATTACCAAAATACCCTTCTCGGTCCTTTCTCCGAAGACCGAGTCCAGACAGCGGCACTCGCTGCTCGCCACGTGTAGGTTGATCCAACGGCTCTCATCATGTCGGCAAGTCTCTCCCATCCGGCTCCCACCGAAACCACCATGGCACTTGCACCGACCCCGCGCCACTTGATTCAACGGCCGCACCGAATCGCCTGTTCGGTCACCTTTGTCCATCTTGCACCATACTTGAGTCCAATGACTTCACCCGGCATCGTCGATCGTTCTGAACCTCAGCTCTCCAAGCCTAGTCCCGATCATCCTCGCCGTTGACCGTCGTTGACCACCAAGCAACCTGCACAACAATAGACAAGCAAATCGAAACCGGGAACAAGTTCTTCACAACTTGACCCACGTTAGTCAAAACATGCATCATGCAACACATATGCAATGAAACCCATGAACTTGACCTAACAAGCAACCATCGCCGCCACACGGGCCGACAAGTTAAGTGAAAACCGGTCAGACCGCCACCCTTGGCCGGTCTGACCGCCAACAGAAGGCCGGTCTGACCGCCACCCAGGGACTTAGCCAAAATTTCAGCACTGAAATCCGCAACCTCTCTGGAAATTTCAAACGAATAGAACTTTTGCCTAGAGGCTCCAAAAATTATGGAACCAAGTGCAGTAGAATCTCCTCACTTACCTACACCCTCTATTTTTGGCCCAGCTCAAAAATCCAAAGCCACTTCCATGGCGGTCGGATCGCTCGTGCAGGCGGCCGATCGCCACATCGGCCGGTCGGACCGCTGGCCTGGCCGGTCGGACCGCTAGCCACTCACAAGCAAAACAACCAAAGGCATGGCCGGTCTAACCGCCACCAAGGCCGGTCAGACCGCCTCGCACTGACAAAGACAGAACTTCACCGAAAACGAGGGTTTCTCGCAACACCTCGACGCTATTGCCAATTGTTCAACACACTAATATTAGGATCATATCCACATGATCTCCACAATCTCCCCCTTGATGAACACATTAGCAATCTTCTAAAAAATGCAAATTGGAGGTTTGAAAATGAAAATACCCGACGTTTTCGCGCAAAGGCACAACTTGGTCCATATGCAAGATAAAGCAATGGAAATGACCAAGCTGGCTTCAAAATAGCATAGGCAAGTGAGAAAAGGCAAAAGAAAGCATGAAAGCTTCAAATTCCAGAGAATCGACAAAAATCTCACTTAAGGTCCATATGAAAGAATAATTGTTCTATTTGACCTTAGATCATTGTGAGTCTTCAAGAATTGCAATTCAAATTCAGAAACGACAATAAGATCAAAAGAATGCAATTTCAATACTCCCCCTCACTATGATCATCATTTTACAAGAGAAAAAGCTAAAGCCCCCCCTTTGACAATGAGAAGTCATTTCTTCTCCCTTTTACAAAACTTCTCCCCATAACATCTTGAACTTCTCCCCCTTATCTTGAAAGCTCTTTTTCACATTTTTGCCAAAACTTATACCCCTTTGACAATGGATTCATCAAGGAATCATCCCTTCCTCTCATCTAGAGATAACAAGTGCAACAATATGGAAGAAGCAAAAGAAAGAGCATGCATGAAGTGCAATGGGGTGGCTTCATTTTTGTTTTGATTTTTTAATTTTTAGTAAAGAGAAGCTTTGGGGATTACTCAATTGAATAGGCTAGCATTTCTACCATTACTCAAGATACAACAAGCCTAACAAAGCTAGCAAGATCATATTAAGACATGTATAGCAAAGCTAAGCTAGTGAGCTCAAAATACCACAAGTTGTTGGATTAAATTAAGCAACGCTTCAAAATTAGCAAGTTCAACAACAGGTATCCTAAAGTGATAATGGCCATGTCAGAATGTCATTGTGAGATCCAGAAGCTAGCAAAGACCATCTTAGAGACAAAAAGTCCTGAAATGAATCATTTAGCTCAAATTGTCTCAAAAGCCTAAATTTCTCAACAGAATTCATTTTCAATATATATTGAAGTTGAGTAAAGGTCTATCTTGGTAAAGAAGATCCTGGACTAGGAGCCATCCACAAACTCTTCCCAAGCTTCAACCAATTTTCACAATTTGTTTTCTTAGCCATGTGCTAGATCTCAAGCCTTGCCGCGACCATCCCAAGCAATAAATGCTTAAAAGAGTGGTCTAGGTCATCCAAAACTCCCCCTGAGTTCATGCCTAGTACAATGGCAAGCAGTCTCATGAGAAAGAATTGGTGAGATCAGTTCTTTCGCACAAAAGTGATCATTTTTCATTGATTCACAGAGCAATTATAGATTCTTAAAAGAACAAGAGCTCCATAAATGTTCAATTCTAGATCCAAGAGCTAACAAAGCAATTTTGACAGGGCCAATGTCACAAAATGATCACTAGTTGAGCAACTAGCTAAAAGATCCACAAATTACAATTTATAGTTCAAGTTGTTTAATAGTTCTAGCTCAGTTAGCAAAGACATTGCTGCACATGTGAAAGCATGATAATTCTAGCAAGTTAAAGAACTAGACACGGTATTGAGCAAGAATTGAAATACTAAAGCTCAATAGGGTAATAAGCAAAGCTTCATCAATTTAAAAAGACAGAAGCAGTAAAGTTTATATTACAATGCATCTTTTTGGATTTTTCATTTGTATACAATATGATACAATGAGATGCACAAAAGACTAAAAAGCCTAAAAAGACGAAAAGGATCCGGAGAAAATACCACTTGAAGAAGGTATCAGAAAAGATCCACAAAATGTTCACATAAACAAGGAAAGTTCAGATGAACAAGAAAAGCTCAAATGAACAAAGAAGGTTCAGATGAACAAAGAAGGTTCAGAAAAGAACCAACTCCCTCTCAAACCAACCCATAAGGATAAATTATCCCTAACTTGCTTCTCAAGGTGGCAAACCTTGTTTGGTCAAAAAGCTTTGAGGGGAGATCTGCCAACAGAGCCTTGGACTCCACAAAAACTAGCACAAAAGACTTCAAACTCCACAAGATCTCTAGGGAAAGCAACTCGAAAAGCTAGGGAGCGAAACACCAACACTAAATAGACCTACAGGCAACTCAAAAACCTGCTAAGGACTAGTGATTGGGAAACAAGCTCAACCTAGGCTGTGAGAAGAGTGCATCCTAGCAAACCATGGGATAAGAAGAGTGCCTAGAAAAGACACATGCTAGAACAGAGCCTCCTATCTACCCTAAACTCAACAAGCCCAAATGCTATGCAAGATAGACTAGGGATACCAAACATAAAAGTAAGGTATAGAAGCTCGAACCTGAGTCGCACTGCTTGGCAGTGAGATGTAGTCATGATGGATGAAGATCCATTCCTTGAAGCTCCAGAAAGTAGTTGTGGTCACCCATCATCCTCATCTCAAATTCCTTCATCTCCAAGAAGTGATAGCCAACATTGAATGCACAAATGAAGAAGAACCAACAGCTAGAGTCTTTGACCACTTGTTGGACCACATGTTCTTCTTCTCAACCGAAAGACTACACCACGAGAGACAAAAAGTCTATGCCTTGGTACTGGGTTAGTGAGACATTATCTAGGGAAACAGTACCAAGACACATGACTAGCAGGGATAGCAGCAAATGATCCAAAGCTCATTGAAGCATATAATCAACAATTCAGGACATGAGCATAAAGATAGAAAAATCAATTGCAGTACATGCTATCCAATATATGACAAAGCTCAAACTATCCTTAATCCACAATAAGGCATAGGAGCAAGCAAGCAAGCACATAGCATATCACACAACATATATCTAGTCAAGGGTAAAGCATGCTAGTGAAGCTATGGCAAAGCTCATATATCCACAATTAACAATACGGCATAATAACCATGTAATCATAAGAATGTTAGAGAACAAATCATGATCAAGGTATGCTACACATGGAATCAAGTAAGAATGTGGATACAAATAGCAAAAATCAACACGAGCAAGATTAATCATGTACAAAACAACACAGGCTCGTGAAGACAAATCCAAGCTTATACATCCATGGAAACAAAGAACAACAGTCTAATACATGGATACATAAGCAAGAATCAATCATGAGCAATATAATAAAGGTACAAGACAGCACAAGCTCATGATGACAAAATCATGCTCATACAACCATGGAAACAATATATTACATGGATATATAAACAAGAATCAACAAGAGCAATATAACAAAGGTACAAAACAGCACAAGCTCATGTTGACAAAACCAAACTTATATACTCATGGAAATAATGAATAACAATCTAGTTCATGGATACATAAGCAAGGTACTAGCAAAGGCATGATAAAAGATATCAAAAGAATAACACATGCCAATATGATACAAGTGAGCACAAAACAAGCACAACATGCCAAGATTGAATAATCATGAAGGTAAATGCATGAAGGTATAAGATTGCTCACAAAACATGTGAAGACACCGATCATGAAAGCACATACCTCTTGGAGGCCATTATTGAGGTGGAGAACCATCAAGAGTCCCAATCAAGTAATGAAGCAGAAGATCATAATCTTTTAAGTCCATATTCTCCAACTCGCATTCTCGGTACCTACACATGAGAAAGGCAAGGTGTCTAAACCTTGGATCCCGAAGGGTTAGAGAGCAAATGCTTGGGAACCCAAACCTTGGACACACCACCACTAGAGGCAGTCGAATCATTATGTGAGTTAGCATGATGCGAATGATGGTCCATGCAAGAAGATCCAACATCAACCTTGAAGGCACGCCGTGAGTGGACAACTCGAAGAGGAAAACGAGGTCCATCTCTAGAAAAGTGGCGACGACCTTGCTTGAAAGCACCATGATAAGAACCAATAGAAGCACAAATAAAACTCACACATCCTCGTCGTGGGTGTGTACCTCGATGAACAAAACGAGGTCCATCTCTTGGAAAACGGTGGAACTTCTGCCTCGTGGCAGCTCGTGGGACAAAACCATAACCATGAAAACCAAGTCCACGATGTTGTCCAACACCACTAGAAAAGGTGTCAAAGAAGCCATCAACAAATCGAGTCTTCGTGCTAGGCTCTTTAGTGTGCATGTCATGAGAAAGACTATGCCCACTAGGAGACTTAGAAGCATGATCTCGACGCAAATGTTTTGCACGCCGGAAACAAAAAAATCCATAAGATGTCTGTTCTTCCCACAAAAAGAGCAATGGTGTAAAGGTCTACTAGGAGACACGATCCGAGAGGACAAGGCACCATTAAGGCTCAAAGAAGAAGTTCTAGAAGAACTAACATCAAGACTCGTCCTCGTATCGGCACTAGACTCACACATGCCACGATAAAGACTATGTGTGTTCCTAGAGGTACGACAACGCACTCGACGCTCATATTTCAAATGGCGAAAGCAAAACTCGAAAGTGTGTCCATCTTTCTTACAAAGGTGCAATGATACTTCTCTTTTAAAGATGTAGTATCATTTGAAGAAGAAGCACCTTTGTCCTTTGAAAAACATTGGACAACACAAGAAGGGTTCGAAAGAGTCGAATCTCCTAAAGAAGAGCTATTCAAAAAGATGGAACAAGAACCAACATCAAGTGACTCACTTTTAGCACAAAAAGACTCCGACTCCGAATACAAAGATTCAAGAGAAATCTTAAAAACATCAATTTCGGAGTGAAGACAAATACAAGAGCCACAAGACTTGCCGCTCATATCATCGCGCAAAGAATCAATCTCGCTCTTCAAAGAAATGCAAGATGTGCAAGAAATTAATGATGCTTTTGAATTAAGCAAGCAATTTAAAGCATTAATTTCATTTTCTAAACAAGTACAATTCTTGCAAGAGACTAAACCATCCTTAAGCGATTTTTCATAATCAAAGCACATGCTACAAGGCCTAGCTTTAATATCAATAATTTCAGCCCTAGCATTCTCTAATAGCTCAAGGTGAATGGAATTAGTCAATTTTAACTTGTCAAATTCAACAAGCATGCCTACATGAGAATCACAATTATTTCTAGCCATAGAAGTAAGATTGCCTATTTCTAACTTAGCATTGTCAAGTTCATGATGTAAGGCAACACAAGAATTACATGGCATAGAAGCATTTGATTTCAAAATTTCATTTTCAGCTTTTAGGCATGCAAGAGAATTATTCAAGTTATCCATGTCTATAAGTAATGAATCATAAGCACACATGGATGTTTTCAATTCGGAGAGCTCATTAGATAAATCACCCTTCTCTCTTTCTAATAATTTCATTTTTATCCTTAGAGCTAGCAATTTAGAATCATATGAATATAAGACATTTACAAGTTTTTCTTTGCTTACCTTACTTAGCTCGAGTAGGGGATCATCCTCGGAAGAGTCATTGTGATCATCCTCGAAAAGCTCTCCATTATGTTCATCCTCAAATGCCATTTGCACACATACCAATGGGCTCTTTCTCCTTAGGCTCCATGTGTATCTCATCTCTCAAACTAGGACAATCAAAACTAAAGAGACCGCCACAAATATCGCAGGAGAATCCCTCCTGAATCGACAACACCATTATTGCATCTTCAAACGTCTTGTCATGACTCACATCAACGATAAAAGAATCATGCCAAGATGCAAGGAAACGCTCACAAGTCGGCACACTAGTCGCCATGCTCAAAGATCGGTTAAGATCAAAAAAGAGCAAACTTGGCTCTGATACCACTTGTTGGACCGAAAAGGCGACTAGAGGGGGGGTGAATAGGAGCACGATCTCTTTTTCTCCCAAATCGAATTCAATACGAATCTCACTCCAATAGCTATGAAAGCTATGAAGATCAATCAATCATGCACAGCGGAAGACTTGTATTGAATCCAATCAAAACCCCAAAGCAAAATCAACACAAAACCAAAACACCGATTCTCGGGCGGTCTGACCTCTCACGAGGGCGGTCAGACCGGTTGGCCTAGCGGTCGGACCGATCCAAGCGGTCGGACCTCTCCTTCGGGCGGTCAGACCTCTAGTTCAATGAACAGTGAAATCAGCCCAAAAAACCAAAACGCAAATTGATCTAACTTTTGATTCGTGCGTCCAAACTTCGTGAAACTTAACACACACCTTCCCAAGGATGTCAGGAACCTATTCCAAGCAGCGATCGTGAAGATCCTTGCCAAAGTTCAGACCTTTTCCCGTTTGAGTGAAGGTGGGTCAAAAACTGAGTCAAAACGCAAATATGATCTTGAGACTTGCTCGTGGGTGATTGATGATCTTGAAGATCCTAGATGTATTCCCACATGTCACAGCAAGCTAGATCACGGCCAGAAACCAAGCAAAAAATCGCGGATCAAAGAAAGACTCAAAATCACCAAATAGAGAGGAAGAAAGCAAATAGACTCATCTTTGATGAAACTTTCTTTGGATTGATTTGATGTGGTATTGGTTTACAGTCACTCCATCAATGGAGGACAAAGACTCAATACATGAGCACGAAATCAAATCCAACTCTCTAGAACCCTAACCTCCAACTATCAACTCCCTAAGCACACAAACAAAAACTAGGGTTTTCAAGTAATGAAAGGGTTGAGGGGGTGCAGCCACCTCCCGCCTCTATTTATAGTGGAGGCCTAGACCTTCTAGAAGAGTTTCCATAATGGGCTCCCGTTAAGGCCCAAAACAAACTGGTCACACACGCACGCATTTTAAAGCGCCGTCTTCATCTCCTCTTGACCTAATCCGCTTCTCCAACGCACCGCCTTGCGCGCGGGTTGGCAAAGGTAACCAAGGTGGTATTTGGTAAAATTACCAAAATACCCCTTCTCGGTCCTTCTCCAAGACCGAGTCCAGACAGCGGCACTCGCTGTTCGCCACGTGTAGGTTGATCCAACGGCTCTCATCATGTCGGCAAGTCTCTCCCATCCGCTCCCACCGAAACCACCATGGCACTTGCACCGACCCCCGCCGCTTGATTCAACGGCCGCACCGAATCGCCTGTTCGGTCACCTTTGTCCATCTTGCACCATACTTGAGTCCAATGACTTCACCGGCATCGCCGATCGTTCAACCTCGGCTCTCCAAGCCTAGTCCCGATCATCCTCGCCGTTGACCGTCGTTGACCACCAAGCAACCTCGCACAACAATAGACAAGTAAATCAAACCGGAACAAGTTCTTCACAACTTGACCCACGTTAGTCAAAACATGCATCATGCAACACATATGCAATGAAACCCATGAACTTGACCTAACAAGCAACCATCGCCGCCACACGGCCGACAAGTTAAGTGAAAACCGGTCGATCGCCACCTTGGCCGGGTCGACCGCCAATGTAAGGCCGGTCGACCGCCACCCGAGGACTTAGCCAAAATTTCAGACGAAATCCGCAACCTCTGGAAATTTCAAACGAATAGAACTTTTGCCCGAGGCTCCAAAATTATGGGACCAAGTGCGTAGAATCTCTCACTTGCCTACACCTCTATTTTTGGCCCACTCAAAATCCAAAGCCACTTCCATGGCCGGTCTGACCACTCAGCGGTAGCCGGTCAAACCGCCACACTGGCCGGTCGGACCGCTGCCCTGGCCGGTCGGACCGCCAGCCACTCACAAGCAAAACAACCAAAGGCACGGCCGGTCTAACCGCCACCAAGGCCGGTCAGACCGCCTCAGACCTGACAGCACAGGAACTTCACCGAAAATGAGGGTTTCTCGCAACACCTCGACGCTATTGTCAATTGTTCAACACACTAAGATTAGGATCATATCCACATGATCTCCACAAAATGACTACCCTCAATGTAGTAAAACCACGCAATACGCGTAGCAGCATAGCATTAGTAATATTGCGGGACATAGACTGTAAGAGAGCACGTAGAGAATAGTAAAACAAATTTCATTCCACACATGGTCGTGCCTGGATACCCAGTAAAGGATAAACCAAAATACAGTAAACCTATGCTATACATACAGTAATCCCCAACACAGAATGGTTAGTAAAATTACATGCCATTTATAGTAAGAGAGCCATATCAAACAGTAAAATAGCATAAGCAATCCCCGTGTCCTCTGTCCGGCGTGCTAGTAAACGACGGGGGTAACTTCATAGAGTCTGCACGAGATACAGTGGAGATGCGAAGGAGGCAAATCCGCATGACACAAGCGATAGGTGATAGATTTTACTACTGGTTGGTGGGCTACTGCACCATTTTTATTATCAATTTTGTAGCGTGGCACATGCTATGCTACGTGGCCGAAGAAGGGGGTAGGGGTGGTGTGCATATTTACTTCCGGTTGCGCGGGGGGCGCATGGTACGTCACACGCGGGGAACGTGGGTTGGCTTCACGCAGCCCATGTTGCGACCAGAGTGTGAATGACGTATTCCATGCTTAGGTGCTAAATAGCGCTACCATATATTGTCGTATATATCTAACAATTTTAAATGGAATAATATATCAACTTTCATTTATTCGGTACTTCATCAACTTACATACATCCGTGAATTAACATTGTTGTTGCTAGTTGATACTCCCTCCTACAATATGACATTCTCTTTTTTAGTAAAGAGGAAATCATAATAAAAAAAAGAGAAAATTGATTATTTGGCATTGAATAACTCCCTCTTTCATGATTAGTCATCATATAACTGCATATTCATACTATGCCATCACTTTTCAAATTTTCTTCACTCCATGCCATCGTCGTCACCTTGCCATCCAAACCCATTTGTTAACCTTGACAGTTTTTTCGAAATAGTAAAAATGCCCCTACCTTCTCTCTTTCTCCATCTCTCTTTCCTTCTTCCTCCGATGTTGTTTTCCTTTGGCGAGGAAGAAGAATAGTGGCATTTGCCATGGCTAGCGATGAGCTATGGCAAAGCTTCCGCCAAGATAGTGTGAGCACAGCGTAGAACGTGGAGTGTGGAAGCTAGGAGTGGTGGTGGTTTGGACTGAAGAGGTCGAAGGTGGCCAGAATGGGGGCGTGACGGTCACGGCAGATGCAAAATAGGGGAGGCCGGCGGCTATGGTTCCAGCGATGAATCTAGTCAGGCGAGTGGTCGAGGAGCATCTAGGAGTTGAGGTGGTTCTTGTGACGCAGATGGCGCAGCCAGTGGATGGTTGAGGCGGACTAGCGATGGTGGCGGTGCCATAGGGTCGATGAGCTCAACAGCGGCGGCTCTCTGATGAAAATGTTGATGGAAGGAGGGGTATCTGAGAATTAGCACGTCACGTTGGGGTTGATAGTGTGCTTGGTCTGGACGAAGATGACCTACAGTGGCCTAGCACCGTGCACAATGTGCTCGGCAGCGGCGTTCATGGCAGCGGTGTTTTAGATAGAGTTGGAGCAGAGGAAGGGGTGGAATGGGATTGTGTGAGCTCGTAGGGGTTGGTGGGGATCAATTTTGGAAGAAGAACAAGGAGGTTGGTTGGTCGGTGCCAGAGCTCGGGTAGCTCGGGTCTGGGAAAGAAGAGATCGTCAGCAGGGAGGGGATGGCAACAGCATAGGAGTGGGGTTTTGGGGGAAGAGGAAGAGGGGGAGGTAGTGGTAGAGCTTGGGTGGGCCTCACCGACATCATGGAGCAAGAAATGGTAGTGGCGACCATGGATATGGTTGATTGGGAGGGTTGGAGTGTGGGAGAGATGATGGGATCTTAGATCTGTATGGGTGGATCTAGGCGATTGGATCATCATCTGTCAGCCCAAAATTCAACTGACGCTTCAAAATAAAAGGCAGTTGGATCATCATCTATCGGCCCAAAATTTGACTAACGCTTCAAAATAAAAGAAGTTCCGAGAGAATAAAATGTTCATAGGGGTAAAATGGTGTTTGCGCACTCTTAACGGCAAGCAATTGATGAAGTGAATGATGATGATGGCATATTGTGAAGAAATTCAAAACCCGATGGCATAGTATGAATATGCGGTTATTCAATGATTGGGAGGGTTGGAGTGTGGGAGAGATGATGGGATCTTAGATCTGTATGGGTGGATCTAGGCCATTGGATCATAATCTGTCGGCCCAAAATTCAACTGACGCTTCAAAATAAAAGGCGGTTGGATCATCATCTATCACCCCAAAATTTGACTAACGCTTCAAAATAAAAGAAGTTCCGAGAGAATAAAATGTTCATAGGGGTAAAATGGTGTTTGCGCACTCTTAACGGCAAGCAATTGATGAAATGAATGATGATGATGGCATATTGTGAATTCAAAACCCGATGGCATAGTATGAATATGCGGTTATTCAATGGCAAATCGTGAAATAGTGAGTTATTCAGTGGCAAATAATCACTTTTCTCTCAAAAATGTCAATTTACATTTTTTTCTTCTTATAAACCCGACCATATATTAGTTCCAAACCTAATATATTGCAACATCCTGATTTTTGCTTCATTTTGGAATTTTAAAAATTAAAAAGAACCAATTGAATTTTTAGAAATAAAAACAATTTAATATGAATAAACCAAACTTCAGTTTAATTCAAAACGATTTATTTGAGTTCCTCTAGTTCCAAGGTATTTAATGGATTTTTCTTGGATTTTTTTTTCCAACTTCATTTGCTTTTTTTAGCTCTTTTGGATTTCTTATATTTTCTGAAATTCGACAATCCTCTAAAATCCCCAAACCCCCCTTAGGCCGAATTCCCTTCTCCCCGGCCCATTTCCTTTTTCTTTCTAGCCTAGCGGCCCAACGTGAAGCCCAGCCTTCCCCGCGCTGGCCCAACACCCGCTCAGCCAACTCCATACGCGCGCCCAGCTCGCCTCCCTCTCCCTCCCTCTCACCTACACCGGGGCCCACCTGTCAGTCCCATCTCCCTCCCAATGTCGCCCAGGCCCACCCGTCAGACTCCTCCTTCCTTCCCCTTCTTCCTCCTCGCGCTTGTCTCCCCCTCGCTGCCATGAACACCCTCAGAAGCTCATCAAGGTGACGGTTTCCTCCCGGTTTCATGATTTCACGAGCAATCAAAGCCATTGAAAGCCACGTTCTCCATCGCACTCATTCCAACCATTTCCCCCGAGTTATTTCGCAATTACGCCGCTTTATCACCCACGGCCGCCACACTTCTCGCCTTCGTTTCTCCTCCTCCGTGCCCCCCTCGCCCTATAAAAGGGAGCATCAAGAACCCCTCTTCTCTCTCGTCCTCTCCTCCCCATGAAGCTCAGCCTCTCTCGCCCTCTCTCCTCATCGTAATTGGTGATTTTTCTCATCGGATCCTGAGGGCCACCGCCGCCATTTCTGCCACTCCTGGTGGAGCTCCGGCATCGTTGTCTTCCTCCTAGGCTTCACCGTACCGCCCTTGTCGCCTCTGTCCTCACCACTAATGACCAGTACATTCCTAGGTTACCAAACCGGACCCACTCGATTCCCTAGCCTTCTCTCTCTATTCTGTCGCTCGCCGCCGCGCCGCCAAACGCCGACAACGTGTGCACCACCTCGCCACCACCACAGCCGCCTAAGTCCTGTCACACGCTTGCCTAGCAAAGCCATGTTGTGCCACAAGTCTGGTCCACTGTGGACCTGGTCCATAGACTCGGGCCCACATGTCAGTGGTTCATCCCCTTTTTGTTAAGGAACATAATTCCGGCTGAAATTCAAAAATCCTTGCTAATGCAATAATTTGAAATTTCCTTTATAAATAAAATTCCAAAAATCTCAAAAATCCATTAATAGTGTTTTCTCTTTCAATTTCTTTGAATTAAATCTTCCGGAAACACGTTCTCCTTCATTCGAACTTCGATTGATTCCGTTCTTTTTCCTAAATTCATCTAAATTAGGATCTATTTTTCAGTACTAGTTTTGTTAATTTTGTATTTTATTTGAATTTGTTTTTAATTTGTTTGTGTCTCGTTTGTTTTCTCTCTCTTTTATACGGCGATTTCCATGGAGCAGGAGTAGGATTTGAAGATCTGAGTGCGGTAATTGAGCAAGGACAAGGCAAGTCATAATCTTTTATCATGTTGTACCTATTTTTACAAAAGTATATTATTTTATATCAACATGCATGCTACTTTTATATCAACTGTTTTATGGGAGTGGCTATTTACCTACTTGACATTATGCCACCTTGTTTAGCTTGGATGCCATGAATCCATTGTCACCATAGGTTGGGTTATTATTAGTTGGACATAACTATACTACCAACATGGGTTGACGTAGATATGCTTATCCATGTTTAGTTGTACGATGGTCTCATGTTCACAAGATCAATTATGATAACCTCACTTGGCGAGATATGGGATTGCGATGTAATGCCACTGTTGTAAAACTTGTTGTGTCATGGCAAGGGATGCCATTGGTCTTGGTTTAAAAATGGTTTCATGCTCAAGCAAGTGATAACGCAGTAAAGGGGGTGTCGTGTACACATTGGGATGAGGTAGTCTCGCTTGGGTAATCACTGATAACTTAATCGTGTGCGCTATTGAACTGGGTCATATCGTACAACAATATGTCCAATATGGGATGGACCTAGCTGATTAATTTGCAATGTCATAACTTTGATCATGTGGTGTTGTGGGTTTCGGGATAGACGGGTATATTCACATGGCGCAAGAGGGATCCCCCGACTCGGTGGTGAAACCTTAGCGGACATAACTGGGTTAAAACAGAGCTTTGTAAAGATCTTGTGATAACCACTTAGTCGCACACTTATGGAAGTGTGTCAAACAAACATTATAAACTGATTATCTCTCGTAGGTAAAGTTGTACAACCTCTGCAGAGTGTTAAAACTACTCGAACAGCTGTGTCCCCGGTTATGGACAATGTATAAGGATTTCACACAAGGTATAGAGTTTTCATAAAAATCTTAGATGGTGGATGGTTGGGAGGTGAACGGGTAGTTCACTAGTTGTTTCAAAGTAATTGTTTACTTATTTATTATGTCCTTCCAATAACGCTTTACAATCTATTTACTATCAACATTTGTTTTCTGCAGAATAACTATACAGCTATTCCTTTGTTCAAGCCTTGCATGAATATTAATTGCATATTGTTTCCTGCGACTTGCTGAGTACTCTATGTACTCACGGCTATATACATTGTTGATCAGTTACTGAGAAAGAACCAGCGAGCTTAGGGTTTTACGAGGAGAAGTACTTTGAAGACTATACGAACTAGGATATGCTCCCCACTCGATTGCCTGTGGTCATGTTGGATGACCACCACCAGTTATTTCATTTCGCGACAAGAGTTTTATTTAAGCCATGTGTAGCAAATTATGTAAACTTTGACCATAAGGTCTGTTGCTATTATTCAATAAAATTTGGTTACTTTCTTAGGTAATCGTTGAATGATTGATATCTCATCTATATTGTCATTGTGTGCACTAGCGTGATCCTGGACTAGTGCAGAATACACAGAGGGTTTGGATTTGCATATCCGGGTCCTAATAGATATGACCAATTTACTGCATTAGGGAGTTTCAAAGTATAACATCTCACAAAAATGGATGAGTAATTTGTTTTAGAGTTGGTGTGTGTGAGGGTGTAACAGCCCCAGATTTAAGAAACAGTAATAATCTGCTTTATGAACAGTAATAGAATATTGTTCATAACATTACTGTTCATAATTGAAATTTGGATTTGTTGTTACAAATTAAAACCTTCCTTTTCTAGCCAAAATCCAAAACCTATTTGAAGTTTCAAAGGAAATACAAGTCAGTGCTTGTATTATGACTGGGAAGTATTTTTATTAAAGCCTGGATCAATTATCTTGGCCAAAAATAATTTTTTGTTGAATTCTTAGAAATTATTTTGACTTGGAGAAAAATATTTGACTTTAAATAAACCTATTTGGGATAATTAAATTATTTATGTATTTTGAAAAGTGAAACAATGTTTTTCAAAATTTATTTGGGGAATATATCATCCCAGTAGCATCCTTGTAAAATTTCATGATTTTACAAATTTATCTACTATTTTTAAACCCCAGACAAACTTTTGGAACTTTAAAATGAGTCAGTCAACTCCTCTAGTCTAAACCTAGCCAATTGCACTGTAGCGACCGAGCTCAAGTACTTTGGGTCTAAAATGTGCAACCGGGCCGCACCCGACACGTTCGCGCGTGCCCAAACCTCTAGCGAACGTGAGCCGTCGATTTCTTGATGGACGACCGAGATTCGCAAAGCCGCGCGGGACATCCACGTACTCCGTGCGATTTCTGCCGTTGGATCTTGATCCAACCACATCCGACCTTCATCCATCCAAACCACATCTTCATTTGTGGCCGTTGATTTCCAAACCAACGTGCCAGATCCTTTGTGCCGTTCGGGCCAACCCGTAGGGCTCATTCAATCCTGGTCGTAGGATCTTGATCGTGCGGCCCTCACTTTTTGGACTATACCATTTTTCTTATGGAAAGGTCCAATTAAACGTGAGCCGTTGGATTCTCACTGGATGGGTCAGATCTTGTGGGCTGTTCGGGTTACCCGAACGCACCACTCAATCTCCACCTGTGGATCTTGATCGGACGGACCGCATCAATTGGGCCGTTCGGGTTGCCTAAACCTCTCTTTAATCTTCACCGTTGATCTTAAATCCAATCGCGCCGCTCTTTTCGTTTTTGAACTCAAAGGCGCGCATTTATTCCTGGCCGTTGGATCTCCATCCTACGGTACCCTTTTGACCGCGTGTGTTTAGGGTCCAATCTTCATAGGACCGTTGGATTTTGATCGTATGGTCTCTAAAGATGAGACCTTCGGGTCGCCTAACTCCCATCCATCTCGACCGTTGGATTCAGATCCAACGCTCCTCTTTGAATGTAACTTTCGGGTTTCCCTAAGGCTCCATTAAATCTCAACCGTTCGTCTAAGATCACACGGTCCATATGAAAAGGTATCGGTTAAATCTTTTAAACATTTATCTTGATCGCGACCGCCCATTTCTAATCGGACGGTCGACGTTCTTTTGAGCTTTCACGGGCGTGTTCTTGCTGCGGCTGACAGCGGGGCCCGCACGTCAGTGAGGTGGTTATCTTCTTCCTCGCAACTGTGCATCGCCGCTGACTTCATTGCCGGAGAGGCGGTGTTCCACCGCGATTTTGGCCACTCTTTCCTTGACACCTGGTACCCTATTGCCACCGCATCAATTCTAGACACTTCTCACTTGCTCCAATGATTCAAACACTATATAAACCCTAGTTTGAGCTTATCTTCCATTGTTGACCGAAAGCTCTCCTCATATTCTTTCTTTGTTCTCAGTGAAGCTTTCTTGCTTGCACTCCTTGTTCATCTATAGTCCTGCTTAATTAATCTTGTAATGTGAATTTGGGCATCTTTTTGTAGGATTAACATGTAAGTTACTCTCTGGCTCGAGATTGTCGGAGCACTGCCGTGGAGGTGTTCTTGCTCCGGTGAGTTCTTCCGGATTTCATCCATGTCATCTCATGTCTTATGCTTAAGTAGAGCATAAGCTCTCCATTAATTCCATTCTTGGTCAAGCAGGTGAAATTGATGTTGTATCTTTTCTATTTGAGTGAAACTCAAACCTTTCTTCTCCGGCTCCGGTGAGTGAGTCTTGATCCTTCTCTTTTCTGTTCCAAGCATCTTAAGGACTTACTTAACCCACTGGAATCACTCACTTGTGCACTTGAGGTTCAATTCTTGTATTGGTGAAAAGTTCATTTTATAACTTTTCGGTCTTTCATATCGTTTTCAAGTTTTAGGGTTTATCCTGTTAACTTATCATCCTATTTAGGTCTCACCTAAACCCTAGTAGCATAAGTAGTAATCCTTTTCCTTGTGATGCTTCCAAATCAGCCTTTGGTCAAAATCCCTTTTCTGTTGATTCATCGGTCGGACCGACAAGCGCACCTAATTGCACTCTTTATTGATTAGTGTTAAGAAGGACTGATTTAGATTGTTATCTCTTCTAAGGAGTGGTCTGTAGTATAAGCAAAGGTAGCTTTTGCTTAATTTGCCTCTAAATCGATTCCAGCTCTTAATTCCTTTTCTGTGCTATTGTCGGCCCAACCGACAACTTTTGAAATCTTGACAGTTTCTGTAATCTGATCAATTAGGATTAGATTAGGGTTAGCCTGGGATATTATCTACTCTAAAGATTAGACTAAGCTTCAATTTAGGATCTTTTACTTGGTCTATTTTCAATCAACTCGAAATCTGCAGCCTGCCTTGTTTTCTATTCTTTTCAAAATCTTAAAACTGTAATTTTGACCGAAACTCTAGTTTCTGCTATTTAAAGGCAGTAGATGATAATATGGGTTATTATCTTTATTAGGGTAGGTATAATCTAAGCATATTGTTAATTATGCATTACAATCTTGATCATACCTTTTCTTTTCATTTTTATGTACTGTCAGTTTTTGTATTCATTGGATTTTATTATCTCTTTTTAGAATCTGGTTCTTCTGAAGTATTTGACTCTATTTCTGAGCAACCAGAGCCTGCACAAGAGGTGTATTACTATCAAAGCAAGCATCCTCTCTGCATCATGTTGATCCCAAAGTTGTATACAATAGATTTTCAAAATACAGTGATAACTGTTGCATGCAAATTTTCTGAAAATATAATTGTGATCTGTTAGTAGGTAGTTATGACCTAACATTGTGGCTTACCTTAAATCTGATCATACACTCAAAACTTAGAGTAGGGTTGTATACTACGACATTTAATTTCTGAATTTCGCTTAGCCATGCAGTCTATAGAACGTTAGAGTTTGGCAAGACTATCTTGTCAAACATGGGAGCAACAAATAAATTTCAGTTATTTTAACTCTTTGTTCAGTTTCTTTAAATCAAAACTGAATTTTAAATTTCAATTGGTCTGGACAAGAGGATGCTAGTGGTGGTGCTTTCGTGCACGAGATTGGGAAATGTGGTGGACTTGTCTGGACCGAATAAGGACTGAACTCTGACTATTCAATTCAAGTCCCAACGTGCTTCCACACGCGGTGTATGGGCGCTGTTTGGTTAAGTAAAGGGTTAATACTATTGAGTTGGAGACAGGGGAGTAAGGATATGTGTATTGATCTTGTATGGCATAGATGCTTAGGTCTTCAGGCTGTGTCTTATGCCATGTGAGTTTTATATCAATATCAGATGTTCTTAGAAGGGTGAGGGCGTATTTGTGTTCCATTGCATGTACGTACCTTAAAGATGCCGATTGCAATCTAGTATGGGTAGCGAACCCAACCTGCATTTCTTTTGTTTGGGTCGGCATTCCTGACGCAACATGTGTGCCCCGGTTAAGCAGATGCTATCAGTCGTTGTTTAAGCGAGATCAGTTCACATATGGGTATCCAACTCAATAGTGTCAACTTGTTGAAAAATACCAAATCTTAGTTTCCCCGGTCGGCATACCAAAGGAAGTGTGTCATCATTCGGAGGCATCCGAAGGCAACGGGCTAACTAAGTCGTGTGGGTAAAGATGTACACCCCTGCAGGGTATTAAACTATTCGAATAGCCGTGTCCACGGTCATGGACAATAACTTGAGTTGATGTCACCTGTATAGAATTTTATTTTCAACTACTGTTTGGGTTCTGGTTCAGCATGAAGGAATTCATGCGATTGTCTTATTATATTTACATTTCATTTATTTATTGTTTTAGTACAATTTGATTTATTAAATTGCTTTATCAAAACTTAGTAATTGTAGGTTAAGATGTATTGCTTTATGCAAAATTGAACCTTTATGCCTACCTGTTGTTAAGTTTATGCATGTACAAATTCTATTCTATTGTATAGGTTCTTTCATACACTTTCTTTTATTAGTTTGTGTAAGTCTTGCTGAGTACCTTCCGTACTCAAGATGCTATAACCTCTTGTTGCAGGGGAAGATGGTTATTGATTTGAGATGCCCGTTAGCGCCAATCAGGGTGACGCTAACGAGTGAAGGTATTTCTTTCCTCCACGCAATAGCCTGCGGGTGATGGGGTCATTGGTGGTTTTGGTCGTTTACTCTTTTGCTTCCGCTGTCATATTTTGTTAGTGACCCGGAGTCACTTGATATTGTAGTACTAAACCAAAAATTGTAAGCTTATGTTTAATTATGTAAATGTATGACTTGTATGCGTATGATGCAATGTTGTTTAAGGATATATGTGCAATGGTCACTGATCCTGGGAACCATTGTAAGATATATATCCGGGAATCCTGAATATTGGATTTGTTGCTTGTTAAATTTATACTTCTAGCATGATCTTTAATAAAGGGGCAGTACTGTTCCTTAATTAAGAATTATACTACAGTATAATTTTAATTAAACACATTTCCAATACACAGAGGTCCTCACAGAGGGAAACATGGATCACCCTATTATTTTCCTACTACTCTCCCCAATTTTCCATCCTCATCTCTTACCCCCTCCATCTATGTTTGCCAACCGAGGATAATCCACTTCCATGATAGTTCAAGCAGGGTAGTACTACATAGAAGTATGTGCGGTTGATTCTAGACTCTCTGACTTACAAGCTACTTGTGTGCTATTCTTTTGTAGTTGCATTTTTACCAATTGGTCTTCCATTCAGAGATATATGATGTTTTACAATACATGCAATTAAACTTTCTTACATTTGACTACTAATATATAAACAAACTATTTAGATTTGCCATGTAAAAATGGCATAATTAGATTAGTTATGAAAAAAAACCATAATATAATAATTTTATATTAGTTTATGAACATATTCATATAAAAATTAGTGGTTAAAGTTTTATGTTGGAAACTGTGTCTATATCAAAAATGTATTTTCATGAGAGTAAATCGGATGGCAAAGAGAGAGCGTGATGGCGTGGCACACTCTTATGTTGTATTTTGCTTGGAGCATATAGCGATGTAAGATTTGGAAAGATGGTACCTAGAGAACATTAGTGTGGGCCTTCAGGTATGGTTGAGCCTTGCTCGCCAGGCTGGGCCATGATCGGCCGAAACCAACACGTCAAAAAGTGATGAGGTGCACGGCAGCAGAGACCCATTCTTCCGATTGCCCACTCACACGCATATCATCAGCTAACCAGCGAGAAGTTGTTGTCGTCCCGGCGCGCCATGAACTCGTCGTCTTCCACACTTCCATCATTCCATTCCACCCCGGCACGTAGCTTTCTTTCCGATCGATAACCACCGCGATCCATCCCTTCCCCCTTTTCCATGTCAAACCTCTCTCTCTCTCTCTCTCTCTCTCTCTCTCTCTCTCTCTCAAAAGTTAATTAGTAATGGCGTTGCTGAGGAAGCTCTTCGCCCGGAAGGCGATGGATGGATTGTCGCACATCTCTGAGCGGGTGTTCGGTACGTCCCCTGATTAAACCGAGAAAGAACTGATGGGTTATTTGCTCATGCCTTATCTAGTGTTTTTTATCTGTTTGCTTTTCCCCTTTTTCTCATGCAAGTTCTTTTTTTATGTTCTCCTGTATATATATGTGAATTTCGAGATACAATGTAAGATTGGGATAGTTTCCAAAATGTATAAGATTGATTTGAGCTAGTACACACAAAATCGTAATGTTGTCTTTACTCACCTAAAGTTGGATGGTTGCAACTGGACTAGTACTAATCCAAAGTCCCAGAAAAGTTAATTTGGTGCTCAGTCGTACTTGAAGTTGAATTATAAAAGTAGTTGTGCCAGCAAAGCATGTATAGTTCCCACAATATCATTATATCATTAATTTTCCAGTATTAGTAATCACCAAAAATGTATCTCTGGATTGATGTGATGTAAACTGAAGTACAGGCCCCATCGAAAAATGAGATTATGTATGCAGTCAAAAGCCAAGCACACATCGTATAAATACTCTGACACACCCCAAATATGCAATTTGAAATTTTTTGTGTTTACAGCAACAGTTCCTGGATCAGTAGCTAGTTCACACTGTTACATCGTTGAATATCAATCACATATCACGAATATATCAAGTTATTGCATAATAATAAATAAAACATAAATATACCTTACGGCTTTTGACTTGTAAAATGGTCGGACATATCAAATACCTTTCAAAGAACAGCAGCAGCAGCTGAATAAAAATATACCATATGGAACTCTCACGATATACCCACAAGCAATCGACTGGAGCCCACGACCTAGTTCTTGGCTGTCTTGATCCTCAGTCTTGACGAATGCTCATAAGTGCTTACAAAGCCTTTTTCTCTTATACTTACTGAATAATAATATTGAGCGAGTATGAGTACATAATCGTATTCCGCGAGTCAACACACAGAATGCAGTTATATAATATGCAAAGCTGATCAAAGGAATGGTTTGTGGTTCTTTGGTTTGCATAAAACCACTTATTGAAATAAATTAAGTAGTAGTAAATCCTAAAACCTAACATTTTTAACTAACATAGGTTTTGATGAAGTTGAGTTTTATTGTAAAATACTAGTGGAAGCTCCAATCTCCTATATCACTGAGTAGCTCTATCCACACAATGTTCATATTCTTTCTCGGGTCACATCTCGTGCTTTCCACTTGTTCTCAACTAGGTCATCTCAAATCTCTAGGCTCTAATCCATCTTTTCATTCTACCCATAAATTATTTTATAAAGATGAAAGTTACTTCAAGGAAGTTCTCAGCACCACCCATGACCGTGGGGCACGGCTATCTAGATAGTTTTTACACTTCGTATAGTTTGCACACGTTACCCATAAGAAATAATCAACTTATAATGTCCGTCTTGACACACTTCCAAAGGTGTGTGACTAAGTTGATTATCACAAGACCTTTACAATATCCCCACCTAAACGCAACCCCACTCGTTAGGTATCACCTCCATGGCCGCGCCCTCAAGAGGTCTCCCACTTGCGTCGTGTAGTTTTCTTATGGATCCTACCCATACGCACGCCACATACTCACCAATGGTGAAGTTGCGATGAGGCGAATAAATTAGCTAGGAAGGTCGTACCCATTATAGACTTGTGATTGCACTATTTTTACATGAGAGGTCATCATAAGATCCGGGTCCTTAATTGGCTTAGGTGGTACTTCCCCATACCCACTCTATCATGCTCTTTGCCAACACCCACCACGCTTCCCAGCCGCCCAAGTTGAAATATGTTTTTTGGTTTTCTTTTGTTTTGGAATACTTTTCTAGTTCAACATATCAGGCAAGCTCCAACCTCGGTTGTCCAAATCCAGTTTCAAGTTTTGAATGATGTCGGGGAAAATCATTGCCCACATATCAATGTTTGTAAGCAAGGCTAAGTATGACACTAGGGTGACACTTACATATGGATTTAGTAACTAATCATGTATACCATTATTACTAGGATGACAAAGGATAGTGTCCAAATTCAAAGATAGAAAGGTTATATTCATTTATCATTTAGGTATTAGCTACGAGCTAAGTCAATATATTTGTATGAATCATAGCAATGGAATTTCATAATTTAAAATAATATAATTATATTTCAAAAGTAGGTTCAACATGATCAAAGTGTTGATTCTCCTTGCTCAATTTCTGATAACCTTGGTCTTGCTTTTGTCGTCTCGGACTGCTACTCTATCATGGCTTTAGATTCGAAATACGCGGAATGCAATCGAATCCAAGAACGTCTCAAAGCATCCAAATGAAATCCAATAAATCCTAAGACATTCAAACAAAAGAAAATATTTCAAATGAAAGTAAACATATCTAATGGTATCTTGAAAGAAGGAAACACTCTAGATGAAACTAAACCTACTTAGTGGAGTTGATGAAGGAAATACTTCAGACGAAGTATATCCAAAAGAAGTTGATGAAGGAAATACTTTAGACGAAGTATAACTAAAGAAAGTTGATGAAGGAAATACTTCAGACGGAATTAAGTATATCCAGAGATATTTAGAATGAAAGAAATACTTCAGACCAAAGTAGATAAATCCAAACTCTATTTGTTTGGTCTAGTGATTGGGTTTTGGGTTGACAATCAGACTTAGGGCTAGGTAACCGTTTGGTCCAGAGTGAGGGCGAGAGGGATTGAGCTCTCGGGAAGTCCGTTGGTGCAAGGGGTTAGGACTCCAGCGGGATAGAGAGAATATTCATAGGAATATTCTGCATCGATTACCTAGATGGGAGAGATCACCCAGTTAGATCTGACCCATCTTCGGGTTATGAGGGTTATGAGTTGCCCTTCTAGTGGGTACGGATAACAATGGATGATAGTTGGAGGTTATATGATGTTGTTTGGTGGTGAGATTACTATCATCCACTTGAGGACATATCACCGCTACTTACATGCGGTACCTAGTTGATCTAATGATTTCTTTTGCTATTATTACCTATTTATCGAGGAAGTTCCATAATAGTCAGGTGAGACCTATGCGTAAATGCGGGGTTCGCTCTGGGTAGACATATGTCTCACCAACACATGGGCTATAGTTTACTTAATGATTTCTTTTATTATTTTATATTTATCAAGAAAAATTCATGAGTCTTAGCTGCAACTTCCAAGCATTGGCTAGACACGAGCCTTACATCTTTAGTGGTGTTTACGGTTGTGGGCTTCATCTTTGAGGTGATCTATACTTAGTCTTACTACTTACATAGCTTGACATATACTAAAATAAGCCTATCATACTAGGTTGATTCTTAGCTACAACACTTGCTAAAGACTACTCCAAGTTAAGCAGATAACTATGATACAAGATCTATGGGCTCTTATCTACTAGTCCTTGTTTGACAATCAATCCTATCATCGTAATTACTATTACTAGTATGAAGCTAGGCCGTAGCTACCGCTAACATTCATTAACATTTACCGGTACTATACTTTACTTGGCATTTTACTCTAAATGTCGATGGCACATTTGGTTGCTTAATCAATCACTAGCATGATCCATGCGTCAATTAGCATACATGCATATGCATATACTCTTATTCCCTTACTTATTCTATGTAGGTATATGGGAGCTTATATGTCTCACTACAGGGTTACTATACTAATATTAACCCTAGACATGATGTTGCTAGATCATGGTATATAATCCTATGTTCATTTGGGTACTCTAGATATAAGGCTATACGTTAATGGTACTTGATTATTATCCAATTGCTTTACTACTCCGATTAACTATTTGAATAAATTATTATCTTTATTATTACAACAATGATCTAGGGTTTACTAGTGTCGGATCACGTGTGTTTGTATATGTCTAAATCATGACTGCATCATATTAACTAATCACTAATCGACTTGATTCCATTGTCCTCCCCTGATTACGATTGCCTCTGCGCTTCAAATGATAATGACTTGCTATCCATTTCCGGTTAGCTTCTAATCTCTTTGGGCTAGTTACTTAAATTAATCGTTATACAATTGTTAACTGAAATATTCAACAACTATATACCCTATTAACTCTCATCAACCTTTTGAGCAATCCACTGTTATCAGTACTACATCATGGCCTAGGGCCCACATGCCAATGAGACCACTATACTGAACATGCGACTCATAACTAGGTTTTGTTCTTTAAATCTCACTGCCAATGACAAACTAACTGACATTTACTTATCTAAATTAATCGTCTAAAATTAACCACTAATTAATTTACCAAAAATATAAGCGTAATTTGATTTGTCTGTTAACAATAACCCTGCCAATTCGGTTTAACTAATCAACTAACTGGGGTGGCCCCACTTGATATGCATTCAGAGAGAGAAAGACAGAGAGAAGCATAGGAGGGCAAAGCTGCCGAACAGAGGAGCAGGGGAGGCGGCTCGGGCAGCATTCAACACCGGCGAGGAGGGTGTCGTCAGTGGCCGGGGTCGGGCAAAATGGAACCGGGGAGAGGAGGTGGCCCCGGGGGTGGCGGTGTCATGACTGGACGTGCACCAAGGCGGCTGGGCGATGGCACACGGCGGTTGGCTGCAGGGAGGAAGAAGTGGCGGTGGTGCACGGGTAGGAGAGAGGGGAAGATAAGGGGAGCACGAGGAGGCTGCTGGGAGATCTCCTGGGTGGTCGGAGGCGGCGGGGTGTAGCCAGGCCGGGCTGGCGGCAAGAGCCCCATGAGGCGCAGCGGGTTCGCCGTGGCGAGAGCGCTACGGGGAGAGGGAGCCCGAGCGGGTGGTGGGGAAAGGGAGAGGAAGGTGAGGGGATGCTCCGGTAGAAAGGAATTGGCCGGAGACGCACCATGTGAGGAGGGGCGGCCGAGGCGGTAGTTTTTGCCGAACACGAGGAAGGTGGCCACGGTGAGCTTCGGTGAGGGAATCCCGCAATTGGTTGAGGGGAAAGCCTCCTCGAGGTCTAGAACACGGTGTGACATGGTTAGAGTGGCGAAGGTCTTACTAGGGTTGCCGGAACGGCGAGCGGGGCGGTGGCCGCTCTCGGGGCGACGACGGTCGCGCGGCCGTTCCGAGTGGGCGGGGGCGTAGAAGGAGAAGTGCGTGATCCAAGGGGGTAGAGGGTGTAGGGCGGTTTTCACGGATGTGGTGATGCTAGCCGTGGTTCACCGGGGCGACTAAAGCGGCAGAGTGAGCGTGGCGGTGGGAGCGAGAAGACAACGACGCGTGGGGGGAAATAAGATGGAGAGGAGGGGAGACCAGAGGAAGGAGGAGCGTGGAGCGCGGCTTAAAGGGGGAAGGTTGTGCTTAGGGCAGACATGGGCCACGACGGTACGGGGCAGACGCTGGCTGCAGTGCGCGAGGACGGGATGACCCAGCGACGGCGTGGCGACAGTGGCGTGAGGACGGCTGTGACGCGGGAGAGAGCAAGTGGCCAACTCGGCCGATCGCTGTGGTGGCGCGAGCGTTACGCCAGCGGCGGCATGGGCGCGACGTCGATGGGCAGAGGAAATGAGGAAGAGAGGGCCAGGCTAGGTGGGAGAAAAGAAAAGAAAGAAAAAAAAAAGAAAAAAGAAGAAGAAGTTAGGTTAGGCTGAGGTCTTGATTTATTTTCTTTTTTTTCCACTTTAAACTCATATTTGAATTAAATTATTAGTTTTTTGAGTTGGGGTTTCAATTAACAACTAAAAAATTCAAGCATCGATGAAACGTAAGAGCATCTCCAGCAGGAGCCCTCAAAACAGAGCCCCTACTTTTAATTTGAGGGCTCCTCTACTTTTGAGGGCCCTGTTTTCTGGACTGCACTCCAGCAGGAGCTCTCAAAACAGGCCCCTACTTCTTAATTCCCTCTATTTTCTCACACACTATATGCATATGTATTTGAGAACATCACATTATATAATAATTTATTTAAACTATAACTCTAAAGCATTATACTTAAAATTATGAATGAAAATACAAATATTCAAATTTAAATTCAAAGACAAATTTGGTCCGAATTTAATGATAGTCGATCACAACATAGTTCATAACATCTATGCAAATCAAAATGACATAATCATCAAATTTAGGCGGGGGAAGGAGCGGGCGCGGGAGGGGAAAAATGCTGGCGGGTGAAGAATCGGGACCAGGACGCGTAGGAAACCGTGATTTGGGGGCTTGGCCTAGAGCCCCAGGAATGAGGGCTTGAGGGGGGATTTTAGGGGCTTCTCAAATTTGAGGGCTCTAGTAGGGGCCCTGCTGGACCTCTGTTTTTGCCTCAAGCCCTCAAATTTGGTTTTAGGGGCTCAAGTAGGGGCCCTGCTGGAGATGCTCTAACAAAATATTTTAAAAATTCCATATTTTTAGTCATTTAAACTAAAAACTAATTTTGAGATGTTACATGCTCCGCCTTAAAGACATATTATTACTTCTTGCCTATTACAATGCCATCGAAGTATCGAACTAATGAAATACAATATACCACTTCCCTTGCAGTGTTCAACTCTTGCTTATCAACTGAAACACCTGATGAGGATGCACACAAGGATTACCTGACCAGCGTCATCATTCAGCTCAAGAGCAGCCACCCACACACCTCACTGATGGTCTTCAATTTCACGGCAACCGACAGGAGAGCTGCCGCCATCGACTGTCTCCCGCAGTACGGTGTCTCCATCACCGACTACCCATGCCGATACGCCGATTGCCCATCGCTTCCTCTTGCGACAATCCGTGTATTCCTCAGCTCATGCGTCGATTGGCTGGTATCTGACCGTCAGCGCAACATCCTGCTCATGCATTGCGAGAACGGGGCGTGGCCCGCCCTCGCATTCGCCGTGTCTAGCCTGCTTGTGTACATAGAAGAGTCTGCATCTGAGCAGACGATGCTGGAAATGGTGTACAGGAGAGCACCAATGGAGCTGCTCAGTGCCGATTCATCGTTGAATCCACAGCCATCTCATGTGAGGTACCTGCAATATGTGACAAGGCTAAGGGGGTCCCTGAAGGGCATGAGGCAGGAACCCTTCATCTTGGACTGCCTGATCCTCAGAGTTGTTCCAAATTTTGACGGCAATGGAGGATGCAGGCCGATTATTCGTGTCCACGGTCAAGAACCGCATGCGCAGATCGATACATCGCCAGCGCCAAAGGTTCTCTTTCGCACACCAAGGATCAAGCAACAGTTCAAGCAGTATAAGCAGGTGATGGTTTCTCAATTCTGTAAATGGTCTCATGATGACTTGATGTGTTCTAACTGTGGATGTTCTCTTATAGGCGGAAAGCGCGGTGATCAAGGCTAACATTGAGTGTCAAATACAAGGTGATGTTGTCATTGAGTGCATCCATGTCGGCGACAAAGATCACGAGCAGATCGTGTTCAGGATCATGTTCAACACTTGCTTTCTGCAGTCCAATATGAAGGTGTTCACTCTGGATGACATTGATCTGCCATGGAATTGCAACAGGGATAAATTCCAAGAAGACTTCAAGATTGAGGTATGATCAATACCTGTTGCCGCCTTACTGATATAATTTATTTGTGTATGCATAATGAACATCGTGAGCTCTTGAACCAGGTGTTCTTCTCAGAGGTGGAGCTATCAGACATTGATAGTCTTACAGCAGAAACGCTAGGTGAAAGCCAGGATGAGAGTGAGCTTTCCTCTGCAGGGAATGCAGAGGAGTTCTATGATTTTGATGAGATCTTGATAGACTCAGATTTGAACTCAAAGCACAGCGAGACTTTGCGACAAGATAGCAGCCATCAAGAGCCAGATGTCAACACAGAGGAGAGTGAAACCAAAGCATCAGATACAGCAAGTGGCAGTTCAGAAGAGAAAGGAAGCATTAGCACTGACAATGAGGCCGAATTCATCCATGAAGCTGATCTTACTAGAGAAAGCAAAGATCCTAGCTTAGAGGAAATAAGCAATCTACTAGAAGTTGGAAGCAGTAGTGCTATGCAACCAGTTGTTCCCACAAGAAAAGATCTAAATGAAGAGATGTCAACTAATTGCCAAGAAAACAGAAGTGTGCCTGAGAGAGTTGTACATCAAGGGGCAGAAACTATCTTGCAAGAAGGGGGCCAAGGGTTTACAAGTAGTGTCAATGAAGTCAATCACAACAATGTGGCAGGATATGAAGCCCTAAATCCCCTGCCTATGAGGAAAACTTGGCAATGTCTCAAGAAACAAGCTGCCATTATCCCCAGTTCCAATCATTAAAAAGAAAATGAGGAAACCAGACAGTGGATCAGATGGTAAGCCGCCTTCAAAAGGAAAGATGCTTCTTGGAGAAACCATGCAAAAGAGAACCCTTGTTGCAACTTCTAGCTCTAAGCATAGTACATCTCAAACAAAGACATCTCCAACTCCTCACAAAGAACATGAGATTGCAAATAAATTGAAGCAAGAAGCAGCTCAAGCAAGAAGAACTTTAACTCTTTCTAAAGAACACTTGAAGCATAGTTCACATCAAGCAACAAGAGATCCGATGGCTCAAAAAGATTGTGCAAATGACATTACCACAGAGAGAAAACAGGCAACTTTCACCATTCAAACACCTCCATCTTCTCCACGGAGTCCTCCAAGCCAAGAGTTAAATCAAGAAGACAGCAAAGGCAGCCGTAATCCCTTAGAAACAACCAAGAAATCAACTACCCATTCCTCTGTAAAACCAAGGACTGAAAGAACACCAAGACAAGAAGCAACAATGACGTCAGTCGTTGAAGCCACTCGTCGAACAATTGTTCTGAAGAAATCCTTGTCATCACCGGCAATCTCACAATCACCAACAACTACATCAGAAAAGAGGAGTACTATGACATCACTCCCTGGTGTGAAGACAACCCATCCTAGCTCAGCATTGTCCATGGCCGCTTCTTCCTCACCTCAAGCACGAAAACACAGCGTGCCATCATCGCTGCGAAGATCACCTTTGTTCAGTTCCAAAGTCGACAGGGCAGTGCCAACTGCTCAGCCAGATACACAGCAAGGCACATCAGCACCGGTTAGGTTGCCTCGCCGTGCATCATTCAGCGAGTTATCCCATTCTCTAACATCAATTAGGGTGAGCAATGTGCGTTCTCTGTCGCCGAGAACATCTAGAATCATGCAGAACCATCCGGTTGGCGTAAGAGACAGCGGCAGAAGTTTGTCACCTCTATCACCAAGATTGTCCAGAGCACAACCATCACCAAGGACTACAGCAGTTACTACCTCCGACTCGAAAGACAACAATAGAAGCATGCCCCTAAGTGCCACAACCAGGCCAAGAGGGTGTCGAGCAGCACCAGCAAGGCCAACAAGATTGAGTTCGTGAGTTCTGGTCTTCTGGCTCTGAATGTATCTGTAACCCTATTGAGTTCACTCTTGGTAGAATGCTAGCGATCTTGAATTGACTTGTTTGCGATGTTAGAAATATTTCAAATTAGTACATTTTTAGGCGTATAGCCTTTTGCTGTGTTTTAGTTTCACTACAAACGTCGAATTTACCGACAGAGATGTGAAATCACTTGAAAAAATGCTGGTAAGTCGTATGTAAAACTAATATGCGTGACTAAATGCATGCGTTGCATACTTACTCTGACATTCAGGATTCAGAATGGCAAAGCTAACGTTGCACGGGAGATAAACTGGGTGTTGCCCTGCTTCCGAGAGACATTCAGGATTAAGAATCAAATGAACGTTCTTTGCAAATTCAGTTGCTTTTTGCATGACCAAAAAAAATGCATATCTATCTTACCAGTAGAATGGATCCATTTGAAAACATAAAAAATTGCATAACAATCTTTTTTTAAGACTAAATGCGTAACAATCTCCATTTATTCACAATTCAAATATCAGCATTAAAAAACATTACAAAATGACGATGCACACAACCATCTGCTCAATTATGAACAGCTATAAAATACAGGTAAAGTATGCGGTATAGAGTATTTTCATCAAGGAAAACAAAATGAAGCCCTAATGATATCAATGCATATCTGTAGATTAACATACTAGAATTGTGAACTAATATCTGAGGTAGCTCTGAAACAGCAATCTACATAGCAACGAACAAACAAGCACAAGAGTAGGTTTTGCTCTGCAGCACACGTAAAGATTATTGTTGTCTTCCCTAATGAAGCAATACCATTAGGCGAACACAGCAATCAGCACAAGGTGACTTCATCTAGATGTTAACTGTTTAGTACTCACAATAGGTGCCCATTTGCCTGATCGAAGTTTCAAGTTTTTTTTCCTTGTTCATCATCTTTGCTGCCCTCTCGGCGAGGAAAAAACAAAGGCTAATAATCTGGGATGGATGCAAAGGTGTACCCTGGTGCTCCTCTCCATGAATAGTAAGCAACCCGAGTCTCATAAAAACCTGTAAAATAATGTCAAAACTATGCAATCGTTTGAAAAATGCAACACTGTTCTATAGGTGTCTTTCCGCACCCATGACAAAGCACATAATTTTCCACTGATGCGCATCATATTAATTGAGATGCCAATGAGTGAGACCTGTTTTGTTTTCAGCATAGTTGAGATGCCAAAAAGCAGGATCAGTTTTGCTTTAAGTGATAAGGAAACCTATCGATTCCCTATCATTCTATCAATATCATAAACATCAAATCTCAAATGGGACAGTCTACTTTCAGTAATGGCTACATGTCAACAATGTGGTCAATCTTACATAACTTACTCCAATGATGCATATGGCCATTTACTTCTCTTTACAGGAAGGACATATGACTAAGAAGAGAAAAACTACACTATAATAAATACTTGAAGGTAGCAAGGGTGAATGTTCATGTAATAATTTGGGGAAGACAATTTCATTCCTGAAGATGAAACAATTGCATATCAATGAGAATATGAAAATTAAAGCCATTTACATTAACATACCAGGAAGAAAGGCAAGGAAACCCAGGAACAAGAGACCATATGCCTGAGAGCTATCACCCTCCATGTGACCTGTGAATATAAAATATGAAAGGAAGAGAAGTGAACTTCCTAGGAGGAGGAGGAACAATGCTAGGGCAATTGACTTCCACGGGATCTTCCTCAAGGATTTTGGAGTGTAAGTGAACCGTAGGTCAACGTAGTCTTCAGTAAGATTGTTGTCCTCCTTGCCCTCTGTAGGAAGAGCAGAATATCGAACATTGCGTCTTGCCGCCATACTGCAGTATCTGCATTGGAAACACATACTATAAATACAAGTATAAAAATGACCTAAATAATACACAATAAGATGAAAGAGTTCGATCAACTAGTAATATGATATAGCAAAATGAAATCACCACTAATGGTTGAAGATAACCGAGAAAAACCTGCTTTGCCAATATAGGTTGCATTAAGCAGTAAAGATAATGACATCACATATGACAAAGTGATGTTGCCGGTTTTGAAAATAGAAGTTCTCTAGATAGAAGGTTTTCTAAAATATGATCCGTTAATGCTTGGCAATGGACACTAGGCATTTCATGTGCAATCATCCTCAAAGAAAAGTTAAATTTCATATCATATCACCAAGAAAAATTTAATGTAGGTTTTTCAGTGAAGCTCATTAGGAGTTGAGTTTATTGCTGCATGTAATTTGGAACCAACTGAAAGGACAGGTAGAACAGATAGAAAAGGGATGGCATAACTCATAACACTGATAAATGTTCCAGCTAACAGATTTGGGTTTCTGTGGGTTGGTATTCCATGTAACACAAGGCAGATTCCCATAACAACTTTCAACATCTACATGCATTTGCATTCAATTAACTTATTTTTAACTTATAATTTTAGTCAAAAATGTCTTATTGTATACTACCTATAGTTTTTTTTTTACTTTTCAACGTCAACAAGATGCAACTTCGACCATTAAATTGACCACTATATATTTAAAATAAGTTATAGAAAATATTGTTATGAAAGTATTTATGTCAAACTTACTCATTTCACTTTCATATATTTAATCTAAATACTCAAAACGATAGCTTTGGTCAAAGCTACCATGGTTTGACTCCATGGATTCAAAGATGTCAATATTTTGTAACCGGAGGAGGAAGTATCATGGTTTGCATTCGCATAACAAATTATTATATATATGCCAGCACAAATCAAAACCTCTTTTAGTATGAAAGCATTAGACGTATGATATGATGCACAAGCTTCACTGTTATTAAGTCGCGCGACTAGTTGACGATTAGTCGACAAGTTAGTACACAACCTCCAGCTAGAGTCATCGACTCAACTAGGAGGGCTAGTCGCCCGACTTGCCGGCTAGTCGGCGGCTAATCGAGATTTGCTAGCCACCCGACTTGTTTTGCTGGCCCACTATCAGGTGAGTGACTTGCTATAAAACTTGTAAGTCATCAACTCATCATCATGATTATGTTACGATTTGTTATGATCAAAACGACTAACCGCCATTCATCAAGATTTGTTACTCATAATTGCAACTAGCCTTTCATCAAGAAAGATTTGTTACGATCAAAACGTGTAAGTCATCAACTCATCATCATGATTATGTTGTCCTTCTCTTTATTTCATGATTTATAATATGTATATGTGTTTAATTGTTATACAACTTAGTATATTACATGCCCTATTTAAATACTTTCTAGTCTATGGACTAGTCGTGGCTAGTCGCGACTAGTCTAGTCGGTCGACTAGTCAACCAAGTTGACAAGTCGCCCCTCTTGCGACTCGACTCAACTTTACGACTTAATAACCTTGACAAGCATGCAAATGAGAATGGTACAAAAAAAAAATCAAGAACAACGTGTTTGAAATGCAAATTTTCTATTTTGAGTTGCCTAGCCATATGAGGTACTTGTGTCAGTCAGCCCTCTACTTTGATAATACTCCATACGGTCCCTTTCATAAGCCAAACTTTGACCGGGCATGGTGATTAAGAAAGTTCTAAGAATAAGGAGGAAACCACAGAAGAGAATGACTACATTACCCTTCATTAATTGCTTTGGAAAGATGAGAGGTAACTGTCTGTTTGGGTGGTGATACATTAATGCTTAGGAAGGGGAATGAAATAAATAAGGGCCAAAAAGAGAAACTAACATCAAATCTACATGCGCTCATTATATTTAGGGATAAGATTGAGAGACTAATATGCCTTATATAAAGGACCGGGGTTGGTACAACATAATAGATACAATTTTTGCTTACGAAGTGCATTATTGACATGCACATTTATCTCTCGCCAGCAAACAGCACTCTACTCGCAGTAGCTGTAACTTGCAATAACCTTGAGCATGCATCTCTGGTTTCAGAAAACCCCACATCATCAAGATATATTGATTTTGTGTTACACATAGACCATTTCAGAATTCAGACAACTCATGTTCAAAAGCTTTATCTGCTGCAAGCCTGACAAAACAGGGAACTACTGCCCAAAGGACAGCCTAATAACATCTTATTATGCATGAAGCCCTGTCCTTGCCCAATAGATCTTGAGCTCCTGCAGCAATAGAGAATCATTTTTTTGTCTGGGATGTTTCTTATACAAATACACATAAACAAATGAGGAATAAAAGGAATAAAACCAAACATGGCCATGCAATTGATAATCCAACATTAGTGGTCTAAAAGCAAGGTGGAGATGCCATGACGCACAACATAAAAGGTACAAAATGAAACATAACAGTATACAAACAAATAATCATTTTTAATTAACTTGCATATCGCAAGCTATGATGCACCGATACGTGATACCGGTACGGCGGTACGGATAAGGCGATACCCCATTTCTCCAAAAAAAAACCGATACAGAGATACGGATGTGTGTGTGTGTGTGTGTGTTAAAAATAGTAAAAATATAAAATAAGATACTTGATAAGTTTGAGACTTTGAGTCAAGGGTTTACCAATGTATATAAATTTGTCCATGTATGTTTGTAAATTTGTCCATGTATGTATGTAAATTTACTCCATTTGTCCAGCATATATGTAAATTTATCAATGTATCATCTTGATTCTTGACATACATGCTGCCATAAGGACCATGAGTCCATAAGACCATAACTAATGCTGCCATAAGGACCATGAGTCTATAACTAACCCCCACTTCATCTTCTTTCCCCCACCGGCCTACATCAACAACCTAACCCCCACCTCACCTCTTTCAACCGCTCACCAGATCTAAGAGAGGACGCACCTGGCTAGAGAGGAGGCAACAACGTCGATTGCCGGGAAGGAGGAGCACCGTCGACCGCTGCCCGCTGGAGAGGATCGACCCCGCCGGCCGCTGGCTGCAGAGGGGGTAGCGCGGAGGAGGTGGCGCGGAGGAGGTGGCTGCAGAGGGGGAAGCACGGAGGTGGCGCAGAGGATCGACCCCGCCGGCCGCCGGCTGCGGAGGCGTAGCACGGACGAGGTGGCCGCGGACCGCTGGTCGCACTCGCACGGGGAGGAGGAGGTGACTGCAGAGGGGGTAGCGCGGAGGAGGTGGCTGCAGAGGGGGTAGCGCGGAGGTGGCGCGGAGGATCGACCCCGCCGGCCGCCGGCTGCGGAAGGGTAGCGCGGAGGAGGTGGCCGCCGACCGCTGGTCGCACTCGCACGGGGAGGAGGAGGTGACTGCGCACGGGAAACAGGAGGGAGGCGCAGCCGGGCAAGGAGCCAAGAGCAAGGTTAGGTATCTCCTGCGATGGGCCTTGGCTAGGAACAGTAGGTTTTGTTTGGGCTGGGCTTCTTTCCGGGCCATATCGGCGTATCGAGACGTATCGTATCGGGAATGTATTTCCTTTTTAAAAAAACGAAAAGAATTCCGATACTTCTCAATACGTATCGGGGCCGTATCCGTACCGATACATATCGGGATACCGGTACGCGGCCTAGAAGCCGTATCGGCGCATCAGAGATCGCAAGTCACACAACAAAGCTCAACTTGGTAGAAGCATGGCAAGGGTAAGGGAGGCTCAATTTTTCTTGGTGCAGATGCAACAAGAGACCCTTGTGTGACAGCTCCGGCAGGGAATAGCCAAAAGGCATGCTGGTTACAGCCTTAGGCCCTGTTTGGTACAGCTCCTACTCCTAGCTTCTTGTTTGAATCTCGTGGAGTAGTACCAAACACCTAGATTCTCAAAACCACCGGATTCTGCTTCTCGCGATGAGCTGTCTCGAAAATGAACTAGCAACGTGAAGCAGCCTTCCCACAGATTCTCATGAGAATCCAACCTTACAGAGTGAAAATGCCCTTGAAGTTGAAGGTTTTTACCCGCAAAATGCCACCGAACTGCCCCTGGCCGTGTACCCCTTCGTTTCCCTTCGCGTTTGCATCTCCTCTCGCGACTGGGCGAGTTCAGTGCCGGGCCTCCAGTGCGCCTCCTCCGGCCACCGTGTGCACCCCCGCCGGTCCTCCACTGCGCCGCCACCGTACCCGGAGTGCGCCGCCGCCTCCTCTCCTCCTCCCCAGCGCAGTCGCTCCCTCCCGCTCCGGCTCCTCCGCGCGCCTCTCCTTTCTTGGGCCCACGCCTCGCTGGCGGTGGCTGAGCGTGAGGGCCCGCGTGGGCGGCGGCAGAGGCGGGCGGAGGGAGTCCCCATACGAGGTGCTCGGCGTGTCGCCATCGGCGGCGCCCGGCGAGATCAAGCACGCGTACCAGCGGCTCGTGCTCAAGTACCGCTGGACGTCAACAAGGAGGTGCGTGCCAGTTGCTGCTCTCTAAAGTCTTATCATCCCAACGTGTTTCACTCATTTTCTGTGTGATTCCTAGGAGAGGATCGAGCAAAGCAATGGTAACTTTGGTAGATCCATTTTGGAGAATTGTTAATGTTCGCGTTTGTGATTTTCTCCACGCAGGCCAATGATTAGGAGAAATTTCTGCGGATCAAGCATGCATACAAAACGCTAATGAATTCAGAGAGCCGGTCCAAGTACGCAAGCAGCAACCCGGATTCGTCTTGGACCCTCGGGAAGAGAAAATCAACTGATGCCGAGGAGCAATTCTATGGTTTTGGTACTGAATTCTCTTCTCTTCCGCTCTAATGAGCTGTATTCTAAATTGTGTCAGTGAGATTCCATTGCAGTTTTCTACTAAGAAACTACTAATAGTGAGATCCGCTTGTAGTTTTTGTTCTTTGAACCTGTCGGTAGATAGTTTGTGGAGACATAAGAAGTGTAATTGAACACAAAATGCTCATTTGTTGACACCAGTGTGGCTCTTGTTTTGCAGCGGACTTCCTTAAAGATCTGCAAGCAGAATTTCAGAACTAGGAGGCTGGGCTGAATTCAGAACAGAAACCTAAAAGCCTATGGGAAAGCTAATGTAAACTCCAACAAGACGTCTTGGTCAATCAGGCGATTGGTGAGGAATTTGTTGAGTTTCTAGAGAACGAACTGAAGATCGGGGACTTGAATCCTGAGGGAGACAGCGGGAATGATCCATACACACAGTTTGGAGCGGGGAGGAGCAAAAATGCCCAGGATGACAATACAACAACAGACAGCTTTGATGACAGCGTGCCTGAAATAGAGGCTGCTCTTGAGAAGCTAAAGAAGGAACTTGGGCTCGGTTAGGAGGAATTTTGTAGTGGGGATGTGTTATCAAATATTTGTATACTTTTGTACTGTGAAGTTTCTTTGGTTTAGAAGGTGGAGATTTTTGAAGGATGATTGGATGGAGGTTCTAAACACAAAACTGAAGAGAAGAATCAAGATGGATGTGGTTCTTAAGGCTGCAGTGGTTCTAGCTTTCATGCTAGCTTGATGTAGCAGTAGCGATGTATACATTGGTAGTAACTTCAATTTTGTTTCGTTTATTTTAACATTAGTGATGTATATATTGGTAATTACTCTAGTTGAATTGGTCAGAAGTGATGTTAATTATCGAGAGATGAGTTTTTATGTAGCTAGATATGAGATGGTTGTAACCAAGGATCAAAAACCCGTTTCGGTAAATCGATCGTCGTCGAAAAAAAAAAAAACACGGCATTCGGATTCCGAAAAAACCGGATGAAAACCGCTTGAATTTGATAAAAATCATTCAAAATTCAAAAATTAGAATTTGAACTTGCAAAACGGAAAACCGTAGGGATCCAAAATCCGGACCCGCCGTGAAGCTGCGATTCTACGGTTTTTTCCCTGGTTGTAACATTGATCCCATGTTCTTGATGCTGACTTGATCCGTTGTTGCATTGTGAATTATTGCGCTTAATGTACTCGTGTAATGGAAGCTCATCAGAAAATTTGTTATTCATATAATCATTCAGTGGCGAATCCAGGATGAAAAAGAAGGGTGAGCTCAAAATATTCTCTTAATTGATGGTTGTCACTTGAAGGATCAATGTCAGCTCGATGAAACGATATACCAATGAAAAAGTTCTATCTTTTTTTTCGTTTCAACTATCAATTGAGCAAGTTTTGAAATATCACGACATCCATTAAATTCCTCAATTCTTCTAATGTTAAGCAAGCCTAGATTTAGTGCTTCACTATTAATAATAGAACAAAAAGAAAAGGAAGACAAAAGAAGGTACTAAATTAACCCCAACTTACCATATAGACCACACCATTCGTATCACAAAATAAGGACTAATAACTTTACCATTACCGATTTACCACACACAACAGCGGACTAGCAGAGTGCCAAAAAGGAGAAAAAAAACCAAGTTTGCCGAATGAACAGAACTAGACCCATTTACAAGATGAGAGCCCCAAGAATCGGACCTGCAGGGAGGCGAGCAACCGCTCGAGCGCGTCATTGATGCCGACCAGGCTCTCCACTTCCTCCTCCCCGACACCCAACAGCTTCACCGCCGCCTCGACGTCGCTTAGCGGCGGCGGCGGCGCAGGCGGAAATCTTGGATGCTGGAGCGGAGGTCAGAGGCGCGGGTGAGGATGAGGCATATCTCCTCCCCTTCTATGGCCGTCGTGGGGTAAAACCCTAGCTAAACCCCCTGCTACAAGCAGCAGCGACCAGCCCCAGGCCTCAGGTGAGCAGAGCTTCTCCTCACTGTCGACTGGGGATTCGAGGAATCGATTGGGGATTTGCCGATTTGGGGAATTTTGGGAGACGGGAACAGGGAAACGTGAGAAGGGACTGCCGTGTGGGACCGGTGGGGAGTGGGGACGTGGGCGGACGTGAGTTGGGCCTGGGCTTCGGCGCTTCGCTACTTCGGCCTCCTGCTTTTGCTCCTGTAGTCCCATCCATCTTGCCTCTCGGGTTGCTCCTGTCTCCTGCTTCTTCTTTTTGGACGCAGTCATGCAGGCGCAGGTCACACAGCCATGGCAGGGTAGCGCCCCAGCGCCGGAGGTTGGGGGGGTGTTTCGGGCGCCGGTGGAGGGTAGGCTTCAGCCTGATGAAGCCTACCCGGCGGATTCGCCCCTGTACTCATTCTCAGTTTGCATCTAATGTAATGAAACCAAATTGAGCAACTCGTTGTTGAGAATGTGTTCTCTGTAACCATGCTTATGTTTACTGTTTATGCGTTTTCATGGTGGATCGAAAATATTTGGCCGAGTGGATAACCGAGTTCACATTCATGATGAATGACAATATGGACATTTGCTGAGTTTATGTCCAAAATTTTAAATACTTTTGGCCAAAAATGTTTTTAAAAAAGAAATAATATCCAAAATAACCACATACAAAGGAACCACATAAATAAACTAGTAATATGTACAAAATAATATACATGTTCCAAAACCATGGGTAGTATAGACATTTTGCATACAATCCTCTCATTCTTGAATCCGAAGCCAACTTACCAGCCAAACACTTTCCTCTGACAACTCCAGATTCTCAGATGAGTGGATTCTTGGAGAATCAGGAGCAGAATCTAAAAAATAAGAATCTGGAGCTGTACCAAACAGGGCCTTAGTGAGGATTGGGAGTTACTGCAGCAAACCGGTATTGAAGTATTTTGCAGCTATTCTATTGGAAACAGATGTAAAGCACTTTGAAAATGTGAAGAAACAGAAACTTTGAAGAAAATATAAAGAACAAGAGGAAAATAAACACAGTTCGCACTCGACGTCCGAGATTTTTGCAACCAAGATTGTTAACTCTGGCAGCAGACACTCCAGCAGGAGATACGCGAGACAAGGTTCCCAATGGCGATGTGGGCAATAAGAGTATCGATTAGGGAGAACCTTCCTACACTAGAGATGGAAAGACGGATTTATCGTACTGAATAGAGAGTTAGGAGACCTCTTCATATAGCAGATCTGTAGCTAAGAATAGAAATCAGTGGCGAGATGAATCCTATCGGGGCAAACAGACAACTAAGGCAGCATCAATTGGTACAAAGGTTGCATGTTAAGTGGCAAATTAGAGGTTCCACTAGATCTCATTCATTCACAGCTGAGGAAACATCGAGGTATATCTAAGGCCAGAATTCAAAACCATATCAATGTGATCAACTTGTTTAACCCATTTTCTACTACATGACCTCTGTTTTTTCCCATGAAGAAGTATGTTTAGTATTATATAACATTTGAAGACATGACGAGTTCGATTTATAGCATTTTATAAGAATATACATAGACGATGCATCTTAAGGAGATGACATAATACAAGATCTAAAATAATGACTAACTTCATCATCTTCGTATATTCTTTTGAACAATCTTCTTTAAAAAGGTACGAATTCAACATTAGTACATATTTACTAAATGCTAATAAGATATGCTCATAGAGACATTGGCTAAGAGAAAGGCACACATAAATAACATCTTGATATCTTCGTATTGGGTATTGGGCACCTTCTCAATAGTAGAAAAAGTTCATATGGAAAATAAAATTTTGATAGCATATGCTATCCAAAAACTTGTGTAGATTTTGTTTATCTCCAACATCTTATGCAAACCAGAAATTTGAACATTATTCTGGAATAAAAAACTACCTCCTTTGTTACTACATGCCATATTTTGGAATAGAAAACCCCAAACAAGCTATACTTATTAAATCAGTTCATACTTCATAACAATAGTAGTCATATAACAGCCAAGACCTATCCCATCGCTCATTCAAATATGCATGGCATACTATTTCCTCCACTAATTTTCCACATGATGTGCATTTTATAACAAGACGACTACTTTAATGCCTTTCCAAATTTCCAAGTGAAAAGGAAACACTCGAAGTTTGTGCACATCAAACACAGTACAGTTAGGAAGGGCAAGATGAAAATGGTGTTGATGTTTTAACTGTGTTCAAAGTTCATTAGATGGCACCCACTGCAACACTAGAAATGTAACATGGGAAAGAGTCTTACAAAAATCCGATTAACTACTCTATAAGCAGTAAAAAAATCTCGAGACACTTGGAATATGATACAAAATTGTAAAACTGCTTGCAAGAACCATACAGGCAAAGTGTGCCCAACGATGGCTTGTTTAAGTAAACTAAGAAATTAAATGGAACAAACTCAACTCGGCTAATCGTGATTTCCTTGTTTCACCTGATTCCTCTTTGCGACAGTTTCATCAGAGTTGGAAGAAAAAGATTAGCGTACGCTACGGATGGAATGCCCACGGATAAAATAAAAAATCAAAATAACAGCTACTCGTACTCCTCCTCCTTGGCCTTCTAATTGAAACATAAAATCGGATAATTCAGTCCAGGTTCTCAACATAAATGTAGAAATTGCGAAGATCTGTCTCAAATTTGACTCCTAGACCAGATCAAAAGATGACAAAACCAAGGAAACCCCACGCCCTCCGATTCGGCCCACGATGAGATAGACAATAGAATAACGCAGCGTGGAGGAAGAGGACCACGTACCTGGAGGGGGTGCGACCGGGAGGAGGAGGAGACGAGGAGGGGACGGTCGAGGATGGTGAAGATGGAGAAGCCGGTGCAGCGGAGGAGCGGGGAGGGGAACGAGAGACGAGAGATGGGGTCGCGGGGTTTCGGGGGCCGGCCTAGGCTGACAAAAATTTGTTTGGGTGGAACGCCCATCAGGCGTCCAGGACACAGCCCACAACCACAAGTGTGTGGGCGTCAATCTAATTCCCCCCTTCTGTAGGCTCTTTGGGCTGTCACTGAAATGTTACTCTCAAAATGAGACTAAACCGTCGTGGAGGGCTTTCACCTTTATGATCTATAAATATGATGACTCATATATACAAGAACATATTGATGAATAAAGATATTGGATCTTCTCTATACCTTGTTTCTCTCTTTGGTGTTTATTGTGTGATTGGATTGATTGTCTCCCGACTACGGCATCAATTATGTAACATGTTATCAGCACGAATCGTTCTTCCGGCAAATCGACATGTCGTTCGGGATTCCATCTTTTCAATCCCTAGTTTGCTATTAAATTAATCTAGTAGATTAATATTGTGAAACCGAGATTAGATAGACTAATCACCCAATGTTCATCGTCATTTGATATTACAGTTCACCGATACTTTGTTACTGTTCATATGACGAAAAAAGGAAAGAAAAAGGCGACGCCACCGCATGCGCCCGCAGTGCCGCGCCGCAGTCTCGGCCATAGCGCCGGCCTGGCACCACCGAGCCACAACACCGTCGTCGTAGGCTCGTAGCCGTGCGGACAAAACCACCGCTTGGCCGGCTCCGTGTCAACGCCGTCGCCCATAGCTGCGCTATGCTGTGCACCGTCGTCGCTGCTCCCAAAGCCGCGCCCGCCTCCGCGTAGCCACCGCTGTGCACACCCGCCACGCACGACCGCCGCCAGCCCTGTTGGCTGCAGCACGCCACCTCCGAAGTCGCACTACGCAGCCATCACGCACCTCCCACGCGCTCGTCGACACTGTACTCCTGCTGAGCCACCCCGTCGTGCTCTGCGCCATGTGTCGCACCCCACGCCGTACCGCCAAAGTGTGCACCTCCGCATGCCACCTGCACGCCCACCGCGCCCCGTCAGACGCGGTCGGCCCAGTACCGAAAATCTTGCAAAAGGACCCTCGGTAATTATGAAAATTACGAAGGAAGTTTGCGAATAAGAAAATCTTGCATAAAACCCCCTGGAGTTTTGGGAAATTACAGAGAATTTTGGTTTTTTTTATATTCTTGCAGAATAACCCTTCAGGAATTTGATTTTTGCGATGGGTCTAGAAGTTCTAAGGTGATTTTGTAACCTAGACCCTCGGCTTATGGTTATTTAACAATATCTATTATTTATTTTTATGCAATAACCTTAAATTAATCCTAGAAATTGAATTTATAAGGTATGTGAGCTTCCATAAATTGTGAAACCTTAGACCTAGTACACCTTAGTTTATTTTTATGGTTTATTTTTTCCTGGTATTGTGTGTTTGGGAAATTAATTAATGGGGTAGTAATTCTAGAAATTGCTCTCAGACCTTAAAAATTATCAGAAAAACCTAAAAATACCAGGAAAATTCTAGAAAATTTATAAAATTGTCTACTGGATAGATAAAATTAATCTTTACTATTCTATACTCATTTCATGCATTTAAAATGGTTTACCAGTTGTAAACATAGAAAATTGTATGAATTATGTAGGACATGTTTGACATCACTAAGTAGATATTTGTTTGTCCTGGATGACAGCAATGATAAGCCCATATTATGCTCTATGGAGATCTATAGCAATCTCCTAGTTATCCCTTAACTTTGTATAGATGCCGCTTTCCTATACGAGTCACATTAGTAGTATAGATTCAGCTCCTATCGAGCTTAGTTCTGCTCATGAAGAGTATCTCTTATTTTTTTGCTTTAGGCTGAAACCTTATGCAAAGATTGTTATTTCCCAGATGCATGAATAAAATAATGAATTTTTTTAATAATCCTTTCTTTATTCCGAAATACAGTAATATACCTCTGTTTTTTATTTTACAGAAATAATCCTCTGTCACTCTACCGTTGAGCGACCTGTGCTAGTTGTCCAACGGTTGAGCGACAAGTGCACAAGTCGCCCTCTGTCCCGAGCGAAATGGGTTATAAGCCCCTAGTCATCCAACGGTTGAGAGACTAGGGGTAAGTCGCTCAATCGTTGAGCGACTAGTACTATGCAGGTACACAGCCTTACTTCATTTTCAAGCCTCGATTGATGATGAAAACAAAAGCATGCATCAATTCCGAGGAGCAGCTGACGTATGTAGGTTCACAGCCTTACTACATTTTCAAGGCTCAATTGATGATGAAAACAAAAGCACGCATCAATTCCAATGTGTAGTTGACCACGTCTAGTAGCATCGAAGCCCTTTATTTTATTAGGAGTTGTTGTTGTGCCTGTGTCTCCCTCGCCTCAATTAATCCCTCATCGGAGCGCGCGCGGGTTTTCTAGTCGCCCAACAGTTGAGCGACTAGGGTAACTCACTCAACCGTTGAGTGATTAGCATAAGTCGCTCAACCGATGAGCGACTTGTACACTATCGCTCAACCATTGGGCAACTAGCACAAGTCGCTCAATGGTGGAGCGACAGAGGATTATTTCTGTAAAATAAAAAAGAAGGTATATTACTGTATTTCGGAATAAGAAAGGATTATTTAAAAAAAATCATAAAATAATGGTCTAAATTGTTCTATTAAAGTCTTATTTCCTGCTGAATAGTTGACTAAATCTACTTAATAGAACATATTACTAGTAGCATATCTTACCTGTAGTAATTAATCTTACATGGAATAAAATTTGTAAACAACATGCCTGAAAATTGAAAATACTTTGTCATGCTTTGCTAACAAAATATTGTACATGTGCTCTTGATATTTAATAAGCTTCAATTCACTAGCGTGTAGTGCACGGATGCCTAGATGGCAAAAGAAAAACTATTTTTCTCAGTGGCATCAGATCTAGCCTAGTCATATGTTGATCTCTCATGGATCACTCTGACTAGAAAATACCATATTCCTCAAATAAGTATACAATAACTTAAGCCCTACGACGTGGAGTCTATATAATATTATCCTCTACCACACTAATTTCTTAATTGAAGAACTTTGTAAGCAGAATGTTACAGAGTATATATTGGTTTCATGCCAACAAAAATGTACTCCTATTGAAATATGATTGCAAACCTTTAACTCCGAGTTGATTTCAAGCAAATGCCTAATGCACACGCTATCACTTGGGATTTTTATAGTTAGCATGAAAAGGGGGGATATTGAGCTTGTGTGGGATATTGAAACCTAAGAGCCGTAGAAAAATGTTCAAAATAAGAGTCATGGTAGGCATAGTGGCATATCTTAGGTTAAAGCTAGAAGTAAATTAGCCTAAAGTAATAAATTAATCTAGTTTATTTTGAGAGATAATTAAAGTAAATTACATTATTACTATCCTTATCTAGTTCATGTGGAAAATGACATTTGTGCCATTGCTCATACCCATGCTGTTGACAACCACAATTATTGCTACCCACAAAGGGCAATTGATTTGTGTCTTCAGCAATAATGTTAAACGCCAGCATGTGGGAATGCACACGGCAAATCGACGGCCGCTTGACGCAATCGCACATATGCCATGTTTGGCTATGCACCGAAGCGTGTCATACTCATCGGAAATGACACATACATAAATTGGTAAGTGCGGTTTGCAACTGCATGACCACCCGAAGCCATGTCACTTGCTTGAAGCAAATATAGCCCCAGAAATAAAATATAATGACCTATTGGATTTTGTTGATCCTAAATGATCTAAATTTGGTCATGTTAATTCTGGCATTACAAATTAAAATCAGGTATATAATTTATCACCCTTAATTAAATTTGGTGTTCCTGTTGAACAATAAATATTCTCGTCGAATAGTTATACTATTTGTGTGATTCAAGTATATTTGTAGTCCATAAGAAAATATAGTATTTCTGTATAGATTAACTATGGTCAAATATTTTATGTTTCAACATTATATTTATGTTTCTGAAGAGCATCCTGTAGTTTTATGTTGTTAGAGCATACTACTTATGACCATAAGAAAATATATTGTGTAATTATAACCTTAAAGTTTAATGATCCAAACTATTTAAAATATGGTATGAGTAATTAGATCAAAACTTAGGCAAATAATAAATAAGCTAATCTATAGAATAAGTCTGCCAACTCTCGGACACCCGTATGGAACCTTCGTCACAGATTAATAGCCAACCAGAAGTTAGAATACCCTACAGAATGATAGGATCATCATGCATTTTTCTTGTCACTGCACTGATAAAAGTCTAGCTCACTACATATAATTATCAAACCCCTTGTTGAAATTAGTGCGTATTAGAGGAATCAAACATTTCAATCAATATATGCCCATGATAGGGAAATTTTATGGTATGCTATTAATAAAGATCAAATCTCGGTATTAGGGGAGAGAAATGCCCAAAAGTTCGAATGTCGTCGTATTTTTCAAAAGGAAAAGATCTTTAATACTAAGATACACGTACTAGTCAAGCTAAACTTAAGGTTTAGTTTATGCTCCTACACACTGGAAGCAGAGAGCTTGCTAGATATTTTCCAATTATGGAAGAGTTATCATAGTGTTTACTTGCAGTATATCCCGGGTTAAATAGTATATCCACCTCTGCGAATTTAACTTATTGGTCCTTGATCTAAAATCTATGGGGACGCCTACGGGTCTAAGATCTAATGACATTAGTTAAAACAAAATTATTAATCACTCCTTTAACTCTTTAGAAGAGAACTCACCTTGAAGGTGAAATACCTCATGAAGAGGTTCATCATGAAGATGAAAGCCCCAGCAACTTGATGTGCACATATTACAATGTTGGGAATGCGGAACGACCAAGAATCTTTTATTTGAGAAATAACAAAGATCTGGTTAACACTAAGATACCCTCAATTTGGATGATATGGTAGAAAAGTTGTCGACAACCGCTTTTTCTCTACAATTGCTAAAGTTCTCTAACGAAAACACAGATCCGAAACCAAAGTGTATGGCCGAACGCTTGAAGCGTTCATATCGGATCACATAATGAAAGCATATGAGGCTGAACCATAAATGCTAAATAAATGTCTTAGAATCAGGTAGTTCAGACTTCATGGGTCATTATGAAGAAAATGAAGTTGTGAAAGCTAGGGTTCAAAGCTCCCCGTTGAGACCGTTACTCTCCTATTATGAATCATATAATGTTCAGTTTCATAATAATTATGACAAATGGTATAAACAAATAAATAAAATATGCAGTCAATGGGTTCTGACAATCCTTGGTGAAATCCTCTAAGGACTCAAAATTCCTAGTAAGAATGGAAACAAAATCGCAATATATATAAAACTCATACATAATAGTTTCTTACCTGTAGTAAGAGCATCTTCCGAAAGAGAGGGCATCTCCCTAAAGGAAAATTATCTTACCGATCGATCTCTTAATCCCACCAATAATCATATGATCCCTATAAGTGGACAAGGATCCATCAATACCTGAAAGAATGAAATAAGGAACCTAAAAACCATAAGTGTGCCACACAAGCTCTTATAAAGTGTGTCTTCCACCATAAATTAGTGGAATGGTGGTTCCCTCTAGTACCATGAAGGTACGATATACATTGGTGATATTGGCAATTAATCCCCTAAATGCCAAAACTAAGATCGATTATATTTTACTCTAGAGTGGTACAATTATACTTTATGATTCTGTATAATAGACTATTCGTTGTAACTTTAACCACCCAGAGATAGTTATAAAATATTAAGACCCTGAAAGGTTTTGATAAATCGTATCCGGAAGGCATACGACTTTGCAACTAGTATTACCTTATATCCTCTGCAAAGATAATCTACTTCTGTTGCACAATCGAATAGTGGTATTTGATGAGTTAAGCATGTTACTCCAGAATAGTGGTTATCCCAAAATCTCTATATTAGTAATAGGATATTTGTATGTAAGATTCTGTATTGTGGTAATCCAGTTGATTTGATCACAGTATCCTTGCCTATGTTCATTTTTTAAAAATACATGAAAGACATTAGAGTGATAAGACTTCAGCGGAAGTTGTCTTCAGTGGGAGCATATGCTAAACACCGATCATCATACTTGAGACTTTGAAAATCTTACTCAAGCCTAGAAGGTGTTGATGCGATGATTATTGTTTAAATTCACCTTGAAGTTTTTACCACTTAACAGTTTAGATCCAGTTGGTCGACAATGCAAAGATTATGAAAATCATCTATAGATCCCGACGATCATTACTAAATCCTGAAGATATGCTGACGATCTATCAAATCTCTATAGTGCAAAATCCCAGAATAGATTTATATTACTTTGTGCTGGTGCAGCCATCTATCAGCAGTCATCTAAGCTGACCTTGACAACTACTTCTATCAACCACTCAGAGATTATAGCACTATATGAAGCACCACTTGAATGTGTTTGGCTTAGACGTGTGATTAACCACATCTAGGAATATTATGGTATTAATATTGTCAATACCCCCTCAATTATCTATGAAGATAATACTACTTGTGTAACACAAATACAAACGGGTTATGTCAAGAGCAACATCTCAAAGCACATTGCTCCTAAATTTTTCTATCCTCATGAAATCCAGAAGAATAGTGAGGTAAAGATCCTGCAAAACAAAGTCTTATGAAAATTTAGTTGATTTATTCATGAAGTCTCTGCCTTCATCTACTTTCCAAAGATGCATTCATGGCATTGAACTGAAATAGTTTAAAGTGTTGCAGAGTTCAAGGGGAGTAAATCCTTAAATCATGATACTTAGCAAATCCTGAGGATTTATTCAACATCTTGAAGATTGGATCCCAAAGATTAAACGTTGTACTATTTTCATTGGTGAGTTTTTTTGAAATTTTCTCATATGAAGGTTTTTAGTGAGACAACAAGTGTAATGCAACTTACAAATGTAATGTACTCTTTTCTCCATTCTTTTTTTCCTAATGGGTTTTTGGAAAGAGTTTTTGATGAAGCATTTGCATATCGTTGTCTATTGCCCAAAGGGGAGTGTTACGAAACTTTATTATGGGTAAAAGACTACACCGCCCATAAAGGGCTTTCACCCCTATAGGCTATAAATATGAAGACCTCCATGTACAAGAATATATAGATGAATAAAGATATTAGATCTCCTCTATACCTTGTGTCTCTCTTTAGTATTCATTGAGTGATTGAATTGATTATCTCTCGACTACAACATTGATTATCTAATATGCACCACCTCAAATCCAAAGCAGCTATTCATAAATAATAAAAAATCCAAAGCAGATCAGCATGGACATGTTTTTTTACGTGGTCGTCCACCCATTGTCATGTCACATGAATGATTCTGATGAAAACAACAAATAAGTCATTTTCTCTGTCTACCATTATTCACTCCATCCTCTCCAAATCAATAGAATGGACAGAGGGTTGCAGAACGGGCTATGATTCCTTATGGATGCCCCTATCATCTCCAAATCGAATCGCCCAAATCGCCACCCCGCCTCCATGCACGGCGCCATCTCCTCCACTTCATCCATCCATCACGCCACGCCGCCGTCACATCCATCCATCATGCCGCACCGTCACTACATCCATCCACCAAGTTACCACCACCAATCCATTGAATTGTCACAACACAAATCGAATCAACCGAGAATCTTAGCCTTACCTGGTTGGAGGCGGCAGCGTCCCAACATCGAAGTAGTGAGGGGGAGTCGAGCTAGGGACCAGGGGATTCGGAGGATAGGAGGCGTGCAATGGCAGTGTATCTTGCAACAGGCAGGAGGTGCAACAGTGAGGTGTGTGCCTATCGGCATTAAGTTCTTTTTTTTTGTAGATTTTTCGAGGAAAGGAGATTACAACTCACTACTAATACTAACTTGTTAGGTGTCTATAGATCAATGCGTACGGGCAGCCTGTTGTACCAATTAACGGTGTCTAGCATCAGACACATTAACCACCATACAATCTTCATAACATTGCAACCACTCGAACGTCAGATTTCCATCAACAATAATGGTTAGAGGCGCAACAAGAGATTAAACCCCCTCAACAAAACCCCATCTCATGCAAGAGAAAAGCAGTAATCCCATTTTCTTCCTCGCACGCTATGATTGCAACAAAATTTGCCACCCCCTTTTCTTCTTCGCAAGCTCCAATTGCAACAAAATTAGCATTAGAGTGCAACATTGATTTGCTACCAGTGCAACAAAATCCAACCCATCACAACAATTAAACAAATCCAAAAACAAAAACACTTCATGCAACAATTCAAGAAAACACTTACAACAAAATTAGCAAACACCTGCAACAAATCATACTTAGATGAGGAGGCACGACGGAGGCGCATAGCAGAGCTTATCATCATCGAAGGAGGAGACAACCTGGAGTCTCAGCACCATCAGGCTCAAATCTAGTGGTGCCTCATTGCCAACCCACACCACCACCATGCCTCTCACCTCCAGACGCCATCCCCCAGCCCTGCTCCTCCACTCATCATCCTCGCCTATGGCTCCTCCACTCGTTGTCCGCCGCACGATCCTTTCCTTGACAGCCTAGAGAGAGAAGGGGGAGAGGCATACACATCTTGGAGATGGGGGAAGAGGAGTGAGGTCGCTGCTAGTGAGATCTGTGGGCGTGAGGTCATCTTTGGCTTCTCATGGAATGAATGGCTTCACGTTCGTGTGTGTGGTCGTTCATGTTAACCAACGGATGGGTGTGCATGATGTGCATTGTTGGATCATCATGGAGTGGTAGATGAACCATCCAGCGAGAATACTGGGATATCGTACATAGCATAGTAAGCATTACCAAATCATCGATCACCTAATTTCTTCCAATAAATTGGTCGAAGTTCTAACCTTTTGATGCATATCAAGATTTGTGCCACCTTTCCTTCTTTGGCTCTAGTAGTGTCTCCAACTCTGGCGAGCTTTTTTGCCCTAGTTAGGTTTTTGGGTTCATTACGGCCCAACCAAGGATTTTAGTGAGCAACAACTATGTACATGATGTTGATGGTGCTGCAGTGAAACGATGATGGCATCATCGACCGTAGAACCATAAGAGGGTGGTCGACTATGGTTTGATGGGGTTGAGGCCTCAATTTAGCTTTTAGGGTAGAGGGAGACTCAGTGGTGAGCTATGTTGCCGAGGATAACTTTTTGGAATCACGTATAGATCGTTCAACGCCTATGTTGCCGGGAGAGGGACACACAAGGAACTGAGCGCCACACTGCAACACAGGACATGATTTTCGGTACCCGCTACAATACAATAATCCTATATCACACTTTGTAACCTGGCCTCTTGAACTGACTATACCTATATATGTAATTTTATTTTTACAGTGCCACCAGCAACTACAAGGCAACGCATGTGCATTCTACGTTTGCCGTCATATGCAAGAAATCATGAGTGCTAAGATGAAGGATCCAGATGCTTGTCAATCTTGCAATAATTATTTCCTAATTATCAATTTAAATATATATGCTTACTACTTTACTTCTCCTAGCGACAGGGCATAACAATCGAATCAAGTACATTTGATCTGACGAACTCTCGGACGTTCGAGGACGGCTCTCCACCTTTATCAAGGCGGAGATCATTTACTCGAAAGGAGAGTTTCACTCCGGCGACACCGATTAATATATGTTCAAACAATTGATTCACTTGTAACTCATTCAATTGTAATTCACTTTGAGTTGTAATTCAATTGTAACTCTAGCGAAGCGACAATGCATGAACACTCTTTTGTAATTGATTTTGAGTTGTAAATCACTTTGAGTTGTAATTCACTTATCTGTGATTTATCTGTTCTCTGCTTGCTTGTTTTCAACGGGCATAGCTAGCATTTTCTGAGGCTAGCCGAAAAATAGAAAAAATATTTAGGTATAGAACGAACTATCAGTAGGGCTGAAAAAATAGCTCAAGGCTCGCAAGCCTGCTCGGGCTCGTCACGGCTCAGCTCGGCTCGGCTCGGGCTCGTTAATTTTCGAGCTGAGCCGAGCCGCCTGTCCAATTCATCAAACAAACGAGCCGAGCTCGAGCTGGCTTGCGAGCCTAACTCGGCTCGGCCCAAGCATCTAGGCCCGGTCGATTTCCCCTCTCCCCCGAATAAATTCCCCATCGCCCAGCTCCACCCGCCGCCTCCCCTTCCCTACCCCCCTCGCCCAGCTCTGCCCATCGCCTCCCCTTCCCTCTCCCCCTCGCCCAGCTCCACCCACCGGCCATCGCCTCCATCTCCTCCACCCGTCGCCGCCCTCGTCTAAGTTGCCATCCCGTCCACTGCGTGCTCCCCGCCGCCCCCCGTGCTTCCCCCCGCCCCTGTGCCTCAGACTCCGAGTCGCTGCCTCGTGCTCCACCTCCACACCTCCACCTCGGCCCGTGCTCCACTCCTCCATCTCCGCCTGTTCCCCTACTACGCCGCTGCCGCCAAAGGCCATCGAGGCAAGGTGGAGGCCATCGAGGTGAGGCAGCTGTCACCGCCACCCCTTCCTCTGCGCCACCATCCTCCAGGCTCCAACCCGCCACCGTCGCCCCTTCCACTGCGCCGCCATCCAGGCCGCTAGCGCCGGGGCTAGGAGGATGGAGGAGATCAAGAAGGAGCTTGAATGCTTAATCTTGCGATTTGCTAGTTTGTTCTTGCGATGAATGCTTGCTTTTGTGCATGTTTCTTAGTGCTGGATTAATGGATGATAGAAAAATTTCTTGATCTAGTAAGACCACTTTGGATTAGTTGATTGCAATGCGGATTCCGGATGCCGATGCTGTCTGTAATGCTGAACTGATGCAGTTTTTTGCTCGGGCTCGCGAGCCGCTCGAGCTCCATTTCGAGCCCGAGCCAAGCCCCTCTCCTGGCTCGTTTCCGAAATGAGCCAAGCCGAGCCCATTGTTCACCCGAGCCGGCTCGGCTCGGCTCGTTTCCACCCCTAACTATCACAGACGGTTTTGTGGTATAAATCGTCTGTGAAGGTCTACTATCACAGACGGCTACGACCAACAACCGTCTGTGATATGTCTGATATCATAGACGGTTCTTTTTACTAACCGTCTGTGACATGTCTTTAATCACAGATGGTTGGTATATATAACCATCTGTGAAGGCCTACTGTCACAGACGGCTACCACCAACAACCGACATATCACAGACGGTTCTTTTTACTAACTGTCTGTGATATGTCTCCAATCAAAGACAGTTGGTATATATAACCGTCTGTGATGGCTGACGTATCACAGATGGTTTTTAGTAGAAGTCGTCTGTGATAGTAGACCTTCATAGACGGTTTATACCATAAAACCGTCTGTGTTGTGATTTATCATAGACGGTTTAAAAGTCGTCTGTGATAACCGCCTGTTGTCACATACACATAAATTTAGACAGTTCAGAAACCGTCTGTGATAACCTTTCTGTAGTAGTGCTATCCGAGACAAGGAAGGAGGTAGGATTAGGGGTGAAAACGGATCGAATACAGACGGATAATGACTCTGCCATATTTGTTTTCATATTTTTTCCCGGATTCGAATATGAATACGAATACCTTGGATACGAATACGGATACGAATAATATCGAATACGAATATAGAGTGAATACGAATCGAAACGAATACAGTCGCATATATTTTTCGGAACATGAAAACCCCTTAAATTGTATGCCAGAAATTAACGAAAACATATAACTAGTTTATTTGATGCAAACATTCATGAATTGTTCATATTTTCAGCAACCACACATAATATTGGCACTAGCAAGCTGCATTAGCTAGTTCATCACAAAAATAACACTTAGTTTACCATATTTAGCTCATAAGTTATAACTCACAAAGTCATAAGTCATCACGCATTCACACTTAGTTCATCATATACATAAAACTTAATTCACACTAACATCGATCAGGCTGGATGGTTAATCTATACGCAAATGATTGTAACATCCCAAAGTATGTTACCAACAATAAAATTAATAAAGTTATTATTTTATTGGATTTTCTGAGATTTAAAAGAGTTTTCTTGGTTAAAAAGAAAAAATAATAAAATAAAGTCAATTGTTTAATTTCCTAGTTTTTAATGTAAAAAATAATATTTATTGAGTTTTTGGAATTTTATTAGATTTAAAGTGAAAAATAATTAATTTCTTGAATTTTCTGGATTTAAAGAGGTTTTTACTATTTTTCAGAAATTAAAAATAATTTATGTGCAAAAATAAAAAACCAACGTTAAGTTAAAATTTATTTTATTAAGTTCAAAATAATTCAAGGAATTTCTATGGTTTTTTCTATATTTTTTAGCTATATTTGCTATTTTCTAAAAGGCTATTTGATTTGTTACATTTTCTGAAATTCGAAAATCAATTAAAATCTCCTTTTCTCTTTTGGGCCGAAATCCGGCCTTCGTCTTATCCGGATAATCCATATTCGTATCCGTCGGATAGCATGACTAACGTATTTGTTTCGCTTCACCGCGGGGATCCGAGTCGTTTCACCGAGAATTATCCGAGGAAAATCCAATTCGAGACAATCCGAATCTGTTTTCGTCCGGATCGGTCGAAAACTATCCGATCCGTTTTTACCCTATGTGGGATAGTAGTAGATGAGGAGAAATAATCAGTTGGGTTGGCGGCAGATCGATGTGGTGGGTCGGAGGGGGTGCAATGTGTGTTGGTAATGGTGGATGTGGGGAGGGCCGAATTTTTTGCAATTTAGCCCTTTTTTCGTAAAAATCTCACATTTATACCCCCGCTAGTCTTATTTCCGGCTTTGGACCCGGGGGTTGTAGTGAGTCACGGCGCTGAAAGAACTGACTCGGCGCCATGACTCATGGCGCCGAGGTACCAAACCCTAGCTGGCCGAGGCGGCAACAGTGGCGGCATTTCTGGCGCCATGACTCATGGCGCTGAGCAGTGTTACCGGCGCCGTGACTCATGGCGCCGACTGGCGCCACTGCATCTCTGCGCCGAGCTCGAATTATATACCGCCCGAGCCTTGCTCTATTTCTTCCTCTCTCTCTCGGGTTTTGACTCAACCCAACCCACAAATTTTCGAATCACCAATTTTCACCGTGGAAACTTCGAATTGATCCATACAACTTCGAGAGCAAGGTATCCTCTTTGTCCTCCTCACTTTTTACGCATTGATTTGGTCTATATCATGTGTGTTATGCAAAATTAGGTTAGTCATGACCTAGGGTTTGAAGCAATTAGTCTCACTTGTTTTATTGATTCGTATTGTGTATTATGGAACCTTAGTTACGCTTACGCTCTGCTTTCTCCCATCGTTAGGATGCCGAGGCGTGGTAAAGCTAGTAAACCAAGGTAATCTTTGTCAATCGTATTCTAATTTGTCGGTAATATGTAGTTCATATTATTTAAGGTTCATACAATTTGTTGTATTTCTGGATTAGGCAACAGCTGGTGGGCAATGCGTCGCCGCTTGCCAACGCCTAGTGGCTCCAGTGCCCATGTGCTACTGCGGTGATGCTTGTAGGGTGGCGAGATCGATGAGGAGGACACGCATGCAGCAGAGGTATTGGATGTGTCACAATTATGCCTTTGACCTACACCTCAACAGATCCGCATTGGATTGTTGGTGAGAAATTAGTGGCTTTTTCTTTGTTCTTGCGATGAATCAATAACATTTCATTACGCATTTAATGAGGTACCGCCATGAGTCACGGCGCCGAGGTAACATGCGCCGCGCCATGAGTCATGGCGTCGAGGTACCGCCACGCTGGCCGCCTCACGGGCTAGGGTTTAGTACCTCGGCGCCATGAGTCATGGCGCCGAGCTGTGTTACCTCGGCGTCGTGACTCACGGCGCCGACCCCCTGGGTCCAAAACCAGAAATAAGACTAGTAGGGGTATAAATGTGAGATTTTTACGAAAAAAGGGCTAAATTGCAAAAAATTCGTTGGGGAGGGCTACGGGAGTAGGGGATTGGAAACAGGGGGAACGAGTGGGACACGTGCCAAGCATCGAGATAGGGGAGATTTGATCCAATACCTTATAAGATTAGTTTGATTTTGCTTTTTAAAAAAGAAAAAGCAGATGACTGATTTGTATACAGCCCCAACAATTAATTAGTGTGCACGGCAACGCAACCTAACCAACTCTTTCCCATGCCAAGGCACATATGTAGCACCGCAACACAGTCAGAAGAGAAAATATAGCTCGTTGCCATTCCTCTGCTACGTACATAACCAGCAGGCAACTTCTGCATGCATTTGTCGCCGGCCAATTGCATCGATCAGCGTATCCTCGCAATTCCGAACCCTCCACCCGACACTACCAAAAGACAGGTTCCGACGCTCCAGGAATACTCTCACAAGGTCAAAGTTCCCAAGCAATGTTAAGCACTATATAAACACAGCCACACATGCATGTTTAAGCAGAAGCAGAGCGACATACGTGATACGTATACACACGTACGTACATAGACATGGCTTTCTCCTCCGGCGCCTCGTCGGCGCTCGCACTAGTTCTGTTCACGTGCGGTCTATTCGCGTCCTTCCCGGCGGCGTGGGGCGGCAGCGTGGACGTCAGCGACATGCTGATGATGGATAGGTTCCTCCGGTGGCAGGCAGCTCACAACCGGTCGTACCCGGGCGCCGAGGAGAAGCTGCGGCGGTTCGAGGTGTACCGCCGGAATGTGGAGTACATCGACGCCACCAACCGGCGGAGCGGCCTCACGTACCAGTTCGGCGAGAACCAATTCACCGATCTCACCCAGGAGGAGTTCCTGGCCATGTACACCATGCCCGCGTACGACGTCGAGGATCACACTGATACGATGATCACGACGACCGCCGGGCGCGTCGACGGCGGTGGCAACGCCAACCTGTCGTGCTTCGAGGACGACGTCGCCGTGGACGCTCCGCCCAGCGTGGACTGGAGAGCCAGAGGTGCCGTGGTGCCGCCAAAGTCCCAAAGCTCATCATGTGGTATATAAAGATTGATCTTAGGCTCCATTCTGTCGTCCTACTTTCTCCTTTAAAATTTAGTTTCTTGTTCCTCCTTAATTTGGTTTTAATTTGTCCGGGGATCGACATGCATGCAGCCAGCTGCTGGGCGTTTGTGACGGTGGCGACGATCGAGAGCCTCAACAAGATCAAGAGGGGGAACCTCGTCTCCCTCTCGGAGCAGCAACTCGTGGACTGCGACCAATACGACGGCGGCTGCAACCTCGGCTCATACGGCAGGGCCTACAAGTGGGTGATCGAGAACGGCGGCATCACCACCGAGGCGGACTATCCGTACACGGCGCGGCAGGGCTACTGCAACCGCGCCAAGGCCTCCCACCACGCCGCGAGGATCTCCGGCTACGCCAGGGTGCGGCCCTACAGCGAGGCCGGGCTGCAGGGCGCCGTGGCGCAGCAGCCCGTGGCCGTGGCCATCGAGGTCGGCAGCGGCATGCAGTTCTACAGAAGCGGGGTGTACTCGGGCCCGTGCGGGACGCGGCTGGGCCACGCGGTCACCGTCGTCGGGTACGGCGCCGACGCCGCGACGGGGACCAAGTACTGGATCATTAAGAACTCGTGGGGCCAGCAGTGGGGCGAGCGCGGCTACCTGCGGATGCGCCGCGACGTCGGCGGTCCGGGGATGTGCGGCATCACGCTCGACATCGCCTACCCGACCATGTGAATGTGGCGTTGTACGTACGTACGTACTGGCAACATCTACCGTACCGTGTATTAGCTGTGACGTATCTACATACTGTGGAGTGCACCGTAAAAGTAAAACTATACTACTATATGGCTTGTATTATACGTGAAACTATCATGTTGTGGTTAAGAAAATAACCATACGAATCAGCGATGGAGCCAGGATTTTCACAATGAAGATACGAACTTAAGTAAGACATAGTTCTACTGATTCATGACTAACCACTACTAACTGTTCTACTTATACATAATACATAATTTATACAATTCTACATATTAACATACAATTTAACACTAACACACAATAACAAATGTTATTGATTGTACTAACTTTCTACTCCGGGTGTAGTTATCCCACTTTTGATATATATATATATATATATATATATATATATATATATATATATATATATATATATATACATGTAAATAACACGAAAAGTGTATTTACCTCTCAAAAATTAGACGGTGAGACAACTACACCGGAGTGCTTCCTATATATATATATATATATATATATATATATATATATATATATATATACTGTAAATAACGGGTACTCGATGCTCCTATACCAGCTCCGCCACTAATGCGAACGATATGTGGGGGTTGATCGAGCGCTTGGGTGGATGATGGAATGGCCATGTTGTTGTACCACAGAATAAAATTCCCGTTTCGCAAAATACATATACCCTACCCTCCAACCTTGTGCATATGAATGAAACGATGTTTTAGGTTTTTCACGGTCTTCGAAGTAAAACTTGGAGCTGCGCGGTAAGGGTTCGGGCTTGAGGCGCCGTGTCGGTGGGGTCATGAAATCATCAAACTTCACCGTCTCCTACCGCAGCTCCGCCTCCTTCCATCAGCCCACGACTTTTTTTGCCTCTTTCTTTCTTTGTATTGGAGGACAAATACATCCTTTTTTTCTTCGTCGGATACGACAACTTGTTTTGGAGGAGCCGATCGAGTAGTCTGTGAGGCGGTGAGGCCCATGACCGCTGGAAACTCTAGGCCCAAAAGTATCCTTCGTTGGGTTACAACTCACAAGGATCGTTTCCATTTGCATAGCAAAAATGTTTGGGAAAGACTAGCCCTCGGACATCTGATCCAGGTGCTAGCGTCGGACGGTGGCATAACCGTTAAATCTTTGTAATGATAGCTCTTTAGCACCGTCGGATCCTCTTCATCCGCAGCTGTAACAATAACAATCAGAGCACAACAATGCAATTAACGGAGTGCAACAAAAAAGTCGTTGGACTACAACAAAATCGGGCATTCCCCTCCCCTATCACCCTTGTTAGGTTCTATAATAGTGGTGCTACATTTGAGGCTACCATATGCAACATTGCATAGAAACGGTTGCAACAAATCAAGTGCTTTTGCAGAAAAAATGATGTAAAATACCCAAACAAATCTAAAATTGTAATGGCAACATCCAAAAGTAGAGAAGCAACATTTGCAAGAAAGGATATGCAACACTTCAAAGTCCAAACGCAATATTTCAAAAAAGTTGTTGCAACAATCAGAACAAATAGATGCATCATCCCAAATTACCTATTACAACATCTTGAATGCCCTGCTGCAACATAGGTAGACTCGTCGATAAGACTTCACAGTGACTTAATGGTGTCACGGATAGATGCATCATCCCAAATTACCTATTACAACATCTTGAATGCCCTGTTGCAACATCAGGTAGACTCGTTGATGAGACTTTACAGTGACTTAATGGTGTCACGGCTTGCGAGTAAATCTCAATGGGGCACGTCATCCAAGGCTCAACGCGATGGAGATGCCAAAGTTCCGTGGATGGTGATGGATCTGAGGGAGGTGGAGGAATGAAGGAGTGGAATCTCACCGGAGTCATGGAAGCTCCATGGTGGTTGTGGATATGAGAAGAGGAGAGGAAGGGAGGAGTTCAGAGGTGGTTGTGGATTTTTGTAAATTGTTTTTGGGGAGGTTGGGGAAGAGAAGAGTGCAGAGACACTACTACAGAAAACCTCATCACTGCACGGTTCGAACCGTCATCACGCATTTGTTTCCAACCGCTCGTAAAAGTACGTCTGTGATAACAGCGGTTATCACGACGGTCTTTGAGCCGTCGTGATAAAGCTATCGCTGCACGGTTGAACAAGAGCCGTCAGAAAACAGCTATCATCAGACGTTTGAACAAGAACCGCTCGTGATAATCAATTATCACACCGGTTCTTGTTCAACCGTCGCGATAGCTATTTCACGCACGCTCTTGTTCCGAACCGCCTATGATAGCTTTTCGATTGCAAAAAATATTACCATTTCATGGATACACTCATACACATACACTGTCATTTCCAAGCCTCCCAAACATGGATTCATTGATACACATGCATGGATTCCCAACGCTAAGCCTCCCAATAAATTTCTCAAGCCATGGATTCATGGATACACGCATACACTCGATCATATACAAGTAACAATGTAGTAGAATGGAGGAGAATCTAATGTAAATATGGATATGAATCTAACACAAGTACCACAAGCTCATACATACAAACTGGATCTCAATCTAATATAACCTCATATACAAAAGTACCAATAGAACCTCATATAACAGAGACATTGACGTGGAGGAGGACCGAGGAGCTCGGCGGCGCGCCGAGAGGAGGACTAGAGGAGGTCGGCGTTGGTGTCGGCGTCGACTCGGTGTTGGGGAGGAAGACCACGCCGAAGGTTGGGGATCTGCGGAGCAAGGAGGACCGAGCTCGAGGTGTAGCGGGGCCGTGAGTCGCGGAGGACCGGAGGAGCACTACCGCCAAACTCTGAGGAGGACCGCCGAGCAAGGGAGGATCGAGCCTGAGGAGGACCGGATGCGGGAGTGCAAGATCGAGCGCCAGAGGAGGTCGACCATAATATATAAGGACATATTTTGCCTCCCGCGCACGCTGCTCAAAATTTCAAATTCTGCTGCGAATCACTGCATTTGTTTCATACAAAACCGCTCAGGATGACAAATCATGACGGTTCGTGATACGAACCGCTGCGTGATAGTAATCATCACAGACGGCTCTTAATACAAACCGTATGTGATAAGTACCCTTATCACAGACGGTTTGTATTAAGAGCCGTCTATGATTTGGATTTTACTATAGCTTTAATTTTTTCTTACTATCTGATTTTACCATGGCTTAGAATTTTCCTTACTCTAAGCTATGGTAAAATGAGAGATGACTTGTAGTAGTGAGAGTACGGTAGTGGGAGTACTGGTGGGGACAAGTAGGGGTGAAAGCGTCTAATATTTTTATTCATATCGGACGTAGGGTAGCTAGCATTATCCAAAATGTTAGGCACATCGGCACCTCACCCCGACTTCTAAGTTGCTATTCAGCTCACACACTATTTTGTACGGAAAAAATGTTATTTCGAGAAAGTACAAGGAGGACGCAATCACAAACACATCTCACTCACATTACACATGTACACACAAGCATGCGTGTCTACAACACACTAGGAATTTTGCTGAGGGTTAAGGGATTTATCAAGCACGGGTATACGCTTTTGCACTGAACGTATATGCGCGTGTGCACTCCGATTAAATAAGGCACACCATGTCAATCCTAGGAATCGAATATAGGTGGGTAGGAACCAACACACTCGCATAATTTTATAGGTGCATTCAAAACTTTTTGACCTCCTTTATACGAAGAGGTTTTTAGAACTGTGACATAAAAGCACCACACTTCTTATTCTTTATATTCTTACCAATATATATAATTATAAAAAGTAGTGTTCAAAATTATGTAACGGAGATGGTGACAATGTCTGAAACAACGTGCAGTCATAAATAAAGTAGTACTTTATTTGTATCGATGTCGATGTTCTTTCAGAGAGATTATTTTGTTTGTAAATACTTATTTATTTTGGCCTTTACATTTTAGCCGACCTTTTCACCAACTCATAGCTAGGATTTTTTGAGCTTTTGAAAGTGCTTTTGTTTTCCATTATTGGATATATCAACTAATTAAGATTTTTTAGAGCTACAACAGAAATATTTTGTTGATTAAATCGACATAGATTCTCCACAATTCACCCCTTAAATTTATTTATTTTCCTTTCCACCAAGCTTTTTTCGGAATAATTTATCAAAACATGCATAATTTTACTGTTTTTGTTCAAATATCCTTCTATATTAAATATTTTAAATGTCACATTTTACCATACATACTTTCAAATTTGCATACTTTTGTAAAATCTATATATCTACAAAACAACCGGTGATATTCAAGGTATCTCCTTCGTTTTAGAGGTCTAGAAAATCTTATAATAATCCTTAAATTTAAAAAAACAAATATTCTATAAATTCTCTCATTAATTGAGAAAAATAAGAAGATCTACACCACTTACTTGGTGAGCCAAATTGTAACGGTGCAAATTAATCATATATGAATATTACAATTATTACAATTGTACAACAAACACAAATATATTTTTGAAAGGTATTAGAGATATATAACGAAGACAATATGTTGCAATATGTAGCGGGTAATTCTGCTAGTCTCACAAATATCGGGTGGTAAAAATATACCTAGTGTTCTAAAATACGACAGTACTGATGGTAAACAGTAATTTTCATAGTACAGTTACCACCGGTGCAATTTTCTCGAATCGGTATTGCACCTTCAGTCTCACCGATCATGATCGGTGGAGTAACTCATCAAAACCTTTCTAATTAAATTTCCTAATACTAATGTCAAAGATGGCCGACGAATTTTCGTACTTTGCAAGCTAGTACTTTTGCTGATCAACGGCAAATGCTTCAGTAACCAAGGAGAACCAGCAGTGCTGCAAAATGGAAGAATCATCCACAAGTTTTCCCCTTCGCACCGCTGGGTGCCCAGTACAAACAACGTCATCTTCTCCTTCCAGCGGGCAACAACCCCACTCCAAGTTATGGTCGCGTGTCTGGACTCTGGACAGGAAAACGTCAAGCGTGGCCAGCGGAAAAATCCGAGAAACTGGAGTAGTAGTTAAGTACCATCTGCACACCCTTCACTCGATCTCCTACCGGGAACAATTGCCAACACATTTCTTCATAGTTAAGCTAAATCATTCCCGGATTTAGATAAGCTTTTAAGGCTTAGGAGTGACAAATGTATCTCGAGGATTTGTTCGGTTGCATTTCCTGTAAAATTCTTGTCTTCGAAATGGACCCGACAGTTTGACAAAATGTGCCAACCAGCCAACTGCGTCTGCGTGAGCGTGACGAGAATCAGCAGAAACCACGACGCATGGCACGCCGCAGCCGGGCTTGGCATGGAAGATCCGGACCCCTATCCTCCCACGAAGACACTGATGCCCAGCAGTGACAACTCAATGCTACAGTGCCCCCACAGCGAGTCACTCCCTGCCATTCTCACCCTTACTCCTTTCTGTCTCCCTGTTCGTGCTCAGCCTGCCTCCAAGCAACCAAGGCCCCACTCCCTCTCTCCACCCTGCAGCACTGCACCAAACAATGTGCTTTTGCCCATGCAGGAAAAATTTAACTCAACTTTGCAGGCTTCACAAGGTAAGGTTGGAAAACCATGGGGCCCAAGCACAAGCAGCAACCATGCTAAGAGTTTTTTTTAGCAAAACTGATGGTCAGCTTTCGAAAAGATAAAATTGATATCGCTATCACACTAAATTGCCGTTATATCGTGGCGGTCCACCTACTGAACTGAGAGCGTGACAGGCCACGTGTTACGATCTGGGAGCGCGGTGACGCTCTTAGATTGCAGCATATGACTTCCCGCATCAATTTAGCATGATAGAGTTGTCATTTTTGTTATTTCATTTTTAAAAGGGCATTTCAGACACGTTGAGCTAATTTTGTTATTTCATTTCAAAAAAGATGCTAAACAAGCCAAAAACTTCTGGTGTCAAGCTTGCTCACGATCGATCACGAGCTCTGATTGAGGAATACGGGATCACATAAAATCACATGGCCTAGCTGATGCGTGCATCATGCAAGGAACGGTATGAGCTGGAAGTGGAACATTCAAATGCTTAATAGGTATGCTCTGCTGGATATAGACATGCTCTTGTTTGGATTTATCCAAGTGAATTAATTTGAAATGTTGTTTCACGATATACGAATCGTATGAAATGCATGCGTTCCAAACGGGCGGGTCGTCCCACTTCTAACAAGCTTTCCCACGCGCACGAGCATTGTACACGAGTCTCGCGGAGCGCACCAAGGTAGCAAAGTCCCGGCGAGTGTTTACAGCCAGGAATTGCAAGTTGCAACTGCTCAGACCTTTAATGCATGCTGAGTTGCTGACTCTTGCTTGCAGCTAGGCAAGCTTTCTCCATCTTTCAGAGAAGTGATACTACTCTACTCCATGTGAACTGTCATGGTGGCCTTACAGAGCATAGCATATTTATGGCCAGAGAGGGAGGGAGAGAGATCTGCATCGGCATGCCATGAAGATTTTGTTCTCTTCGATGGTTGCGGCTATCATAGCTGCAGGGCTAGTAGCTAACAGATGTTAGTAGTATCTTTTCAATGCTGTGTCGTACCCCTGTACATACGTAGCTCGTAAGCAAGAGTATCTAACTTGTAAGCCCATCCACAGTGCGCTCCCAAACCGGTTCAGAAGGAGAGAGAAGGAAGCACCGGTGGTGCTGCACAATGTGGGGGGCGGTGCTAGATGCAAATTTTCAGGAACCGGTTCCAATAAATAAAAAGTTCTTCTGTGACCCCTATCAGACGTGACAACACCTCCGCGGCCTGGATAATCGCTCACTCGTCGTCGGCCGCCGCCTCCAAATCCGTCGCTGCTTGGGTGCTCTCTGTCGGCCGCCGAGGCACCGGTGACAGATCTGGAGCGAGAGCGAGCGACGCCGACGGAGGCAGGAGCGAGCGGTGGTGGCGGTGGCTGGAGCGAGCGGCGGCGCCGGTAGTGAGAAGATGCGTTGGCGGCGGAGATGGAGAGAGGGGAGACGGAAAGAGAGGGGAGGGGCCAGGCAATGGAGATAAGACACAAGTTTTTTTACTTTAGTTTAGTACATGGGTCCCACTAGAAGAGGGAACGACGAGGTGCTAAATACTTGAGAAAAAAGAGCTGTAGTACTCTGATGTAGTATTGAAGTGACGAATCTAACATAATTCACACAATCACACTGTGGTAGTTGGCCTAACTCGAGGGTGTTTTTATCTAATCAATATACAACTTCTCCTTCCATCCATGATTGATCTTTTGAGGTTTTAATTTCTTATGGTCGACGCGTACACTTGCAGGGGAGCTAGACACGGAAGGACGCGCATCCTCAGTACCATGACAGTGTTTCGCAACCGACAGCTCAGAAAACTAAGGCAGAAAAATACTGTAATACTGTAACAGTTGATTTGGACTTTTCTGAATCGAACGGATGATCGTAATGTCAGCACTGTGCTCCAATGCAATCGCACAGGATACGAATCCGACACGGAGGTATGCAGTGCAGGACCGGACTAGTACTAGCTGTAGCCTTTTTTCGTTTTGAGTTTTGACCTGGCGATGTGAACCTTCATCTGCATGCATGTACCAAGCTAGCTACGAACGTACCACTGTAAGTCCACGCAAAGCTGTAACGTTGCGTGCGTCGGGCACCTCCGAATTTCCATTTTTTTGACATGTCAACGCTCCTATCCTTTTCAGAGTTCTTTTTGGCTCATTTGCACTGCAAATATTACTCTCTTTTTAGTGTTTTGGCAAAATTAACACCATAGACGGAGCGATTGTCATCTGCAGTTCTCTCGGACTGCGACACAAGTCTATCACTCACCCAGAGCACGACAGACCACATGCCACACCTCGGTGAGCTGTAGGTTGTTGTCTCGTACGCTCGAGCCCGCACGTCGCGTCACAATCCCCCTGTGCTGACCCGTTGCTGACCACCCTACCGCGCGTCCGGTGCACTGCACCGCACTGCCTTGTGCTTAGAGACAGGATTGTGTGGAATTAGGGTTTGCACCAGCGCTGTTGTTATGAGCGTAATGTTTGCACAACCGATTTTTTTTGAAAAAGAGAACAAAATATTAAATAGAGAATAATTTGGGAATTACATTTAAAAGATGATATTTCAGCTCCGACAATAAGACTTTGTAATGTAGATGTGAATTACATGATGCGCATTGTTTGGTTACGTGTATTTGTTTGTCCCACTACTCGTAAGTAGAAACGACAACATGCACGAATCATCAACCCGATTTATACGTAGGATACATGTGTGCCTTTTGGAATCGGAAAAACTGATGAATTAGAAAGAAGTCAGTCTTGAGGGCTCATCGGTGCCTTTCCCTTGTCTCCTGCAAACCCGCGAGCGTGGTCAATCCTGAAAGGCAACACTACTACAGAAAATCTCATCACAGACGGTTCAAAAACGTCACCATAGACGGTTTCCTGAACCGTCTGTGCTTATGAGTCAGTAATACCCTAAAGGCATTACAGACGATTTTTGAACCGTCTGTGATAACACTTATCACAAACGGTTCTAAATTAAGAACTTTCTGTGATAACACTTATCACGGACGGTTCTTACTATAAATCATCTGTGATAGTCTATTATCACAAACGATTCTAGTTAATAACCGTCTGTGTTAGCAAGATGGCAATCTCATAAATAGGCCCCCTTCAGTTCATCAACATTCTTTGATTGCACTATAAAACAACGCAATCAAAGAATGCAGATGAATCAAAGCATGCCTGTTTATGAGAACAAGATTACCATCGTGCAATAGACTTTGACGCCATGTCTTCATCCTACAATAAAACATGAATTTTAACAAAGGCCGAAACCCTAGCCATCCATCAATCATCACAAGAACTAGAGGCATCAATAATTAATTTTCACACGCACAAGCATCAAGATTTATATGGCTGAAACCCTAGCATCCATCAATCATCACAAGAATTATAGGCATCAACAATTAATTTTTACACGCACAAGCATCAAGATTTACATGGCCGAAAACCTAGCCATCTAACAATTTTATAATTTTAGATCCAAGCATCAAGGAAGAGAGGGGAGGGGATCGGATGAGGGAACAGTACCATGCATGAACAATACACATGAATAGTGTCTAAAACCAACTCAACCTCCTAAACGCACGCAACTCAAACTCTCCTATTTTTGGAATTAAAAAATAGCAAAAAGGGACTTCGGATTTACTAGCTAAAACCGAAACTAACTCCAACTCAAACTATCCTATTCAGATGAACAGTACCACGCATGTGAACAGTCTCGAAATAGAAATAAAAAGTGACAGCTATCTGAAAATAGAGATCAAAACGGAATCCAAAGGAGTCCCACATGGAAACCGAATATCTCCTTCCTTTGCTCCTTGCATCAGTCTTCTTGTGTCGCAAACCATCCAAGCTTCTCATGCCGTGCACCTGGCTTCCACCTTGGTCCCCCACATGGCCACTTTGTCATCGCACACCATGCATGCATGCTTGGCCTTCCATGTATAGCTCTCGGTTTGGGTGTGTTTTCCTCACGCGCCGCATGTCTTCCTTGTGTAGCCTTGCTTTCGGTTGAAAGCAAGCATCGCCTTCTTTCCCTTTGGTCGTTCGCCTGATCCACCATCTTGGCCACATGTAACACGTCTTTCATTTGTTTGATCAAATTAGTACCCATTGTCACCTCAAGTTGTAAACGCAACTTAGGATGACAAACTGAAGTGGTAGTAGTACTTGACAAACTGAATCGGTTTCCTGTATATTGCTGCCTCGGGATTCGTAGCAATTTGCATGTACTAGCCCCATGCAACGCTACCATTCACCTTATGTAACTTGCACACGCTCTGCCCTCCCCTATTCGTGCAGGTTACCACCTCGATGACAAGCTTCTTCGTTGCTGTCTTCATGTCAAACTCCCTCCAGATGCAGCTCCTTAGCTCGTGAATACTCATCTCATTCAAGCCCTCCACCCAAACCATCTTAAACTGGTATGTTGACATGTCCAACCCACCTTATCTGCCCCGTATGACACAATCACCAAAAAAACACAAGCAAGTCTTGCATGTTGGACATTACCTACGACCACAATAACCCAATACACTTGATATCCATGTTTCCAGCAATTCATCGTTTTTACTCCCAATGAATAAAACTAGCTACACAACAATTCACATATTATTTCTATATAGCCAACAATCGTGCTAACACATTCACAATATTTACCAGAATTTTTTTCCAGACGCACCGCATCGTTAATTTTACACAATATGTGCTACACATTTTATTTGTACACAGTCAACTAAACAGTTTGCACTATTTAATCTACATATCCCTACATCCCTAAATTTCTGCAAAATATGTGCTAAACATTTTATTAGTAGACAATCACCTAAATAGTTTGTACTACTTAATCTACATTTTCCTACATCACTAAAGCAACTAAACTTTGATAATATAGGCCTAATTACGTTAACTAATCAGTATGTTAACTAGTAGTTTTTTGTCGACTATCTTCCAAATCTTGCGCTCCCAAAAATGCCATAACCATCAACAAACATATTTAAATATTGTTCCTGCATACTCAACAATCTTGCTAAACACATTCACATGTATCTGAATTTGTACACAACCACCCAAACAATGTGCATTATTTATTCTACGTTTTCCTACATCGTCAAATCAACTACACTTCCATAATCCTTTTCTAATTATGATACCTAATCTGTGTCTAATTAACAAATTACTAAATTAATGATGACTATATTCCTAACATTTATCGAAAACCTAATTAAACACTAATTACACAGTTAATATACATAATGCATGCGAAAAAATTACATCTTCTGGAAGATCTTCGCTTGATGTAGAACTTTTTCAACTAACACATCCACTAAACACTACTATAAACACTCTTAAATTAGCAGCAAATTCGGAAAAAATTTCGGCTGAACGCGCTTTCTCTCACTCGCTCGCTCTTCTCTGTCCCTCTGCACCGAGCGATATGCTGGTGTGGACGTTGAGAGTAACACGCACGGGATTTTATAGCAACAGGAAGCCACCTCCAGGCCTCCGGATGAGCGGCAGGGGTGGGACCAGCCGACTGCAATGCGTGGATGACGTTGAAGTGACGTGCGATGAGACCGAGCATGGTTGGCCTGAGGTAGTGCACTGGGGGAGCGACAGGGGAGCAGCGACGCGACGTGTGGGCCCAGGCATGTGTGGCAGCAGCCTACAGCTCACCCGGGGCGCGGTAGGTATCTTGCAGCTCATCGGCGGCACGACAGGACAATGCGGCACACCCGAACCGCAACACATGACTTGCCATGCTCCGAGTGAGCGGCAGGTCCGTGCAACGCTTTGGGAGAACTACAGGTGACACATGACACCTGCCGCTCAATCCGTGGTGCCATTTTTGCTAAAACACTGAAGATGAGGCTAGATTTGCTATTTGGTCATGAAACAGTGACAAATGAGCTGAAAACTCTCTTTTTCACATGTTTGAGGTAACATCTAGTGAGTTCAGTCCCAATCCTACTTGACGACTCTAGGCTTGGGGTGGGAGAATCAAATACGGATCAATTAATTGTTAAACCACGCCAATTCGAACAGGCTCAAATTCGAATATGAACCAAATGTTCAAGTGAATATAACCATGAATGGATGTTATAATGATTGCACATTCGAATCAAGTGCCTACTTAATTTAGTTGGATTTGAATAATCTACAACATAACAAAGTTTAACAAAAGGATATCCAAAAACTAGCGGTAAATAATAGAGTTTTGGCATATGGAATTGTACATTTGTACATCAAAACGCCCACGCGCAACACGGCAGCACAACACCCGCGATTGTGTTAGTGGGTTAGATATATGGTTAGGGAAATGAAACAGTCAGATACATATACATATATAACTAGCAGGATGGACAGCTAGATTTGTTATTTATCGTGCACATATTTGATATTGATGTTTTCCATGTCAGTTGTTTGATCCCCTAATTTTTAAGTCAATTTTTCTAGCGATTGGATTAACTTTGAGATGTTTGTGTGCCCTTAGATAAGATATTTAAAATTATAAAAAAAATTCTAGTCAAAATACATCTTGAGGGAACTTAATTGAAGTTTTTGGTAGCATTTTTTCATTCAGTATTGTAGTATGTTCTTAGGGTATTAGAAACATATTATTCAATTACACCATCACTTAAAATTACACCGTAAATAAAACCATCTATGATATACGCATATCACAGACGGTTGGTAGTGGAAACTGTCTGTGATAGTATACCTTCACAGACGATTTGATTGTTAAACCATCTGTGATAGTATCCCTTCACAGACGGTATAACAATCAAACGTCTGTGATAGTTCTTTAAATATAACTATTTTTTTATTTTTGGCTAGCCTCAGGAATTGCTAACCATGCCCTCTGAAAACAACAAGCAGGCAGAAAATAGATACATCACCGATGAATCAATCGTTGACAACTCAAAGTGATCATTGACAACTCAAAATCAATAACAAAAGAATATGTATCAAATATTGTCGCTAGAGTTACAATTGAATTACAACTATTCAAAGTGAATTACAATTGAATCAATTATTCGAAGGTAGTTCAGCGTTGTTGACGGATTGAAACTCTCCATCGGCGTTAATGATCTGCGTCTTGATGAAGCTGTAGAGCCTCCCTCGAACCTCCAAGATCTCTCTCATAACGAGTGCATCTAAATCTATATTCAAGCCCTGTCGCTAGCAGGACTAAAGTAGTAAGTATATATATTTAAATTTACAACTAGAAAATAATTATTGCGAGATTGACAAACCTCGGGATCCTTCAACTTAGCACTCATGATTTGCTGCATATGATGGAAAACATAGAATGCACATTCTTCTTGTTTTTGCTGGCGGCACTGCAAAGAATAGAATTACATATATAGGTACAGTCAGTTCGAGACGCATTATTACGAAGTATGATATAGGATTATTGTGTTGTAGCGTGTACCAAAAATCGCGTCCTGTGTTGCAGTGTGGCGCTCGATCCCTTGTATGCCCCTCCTTCGGCAACATAGGCGATGAATGACCTATATGTTTCCAAAAAGTTATCGTCGGCCATTTCAAACGAAGGAAGACTATAATAGAGTTATGTATGAAGGAAATGAGCATACCTGTCGAGTATTCCTTGCACAAAGGTGAAGTCGTGGGTTTCGTTGAGTAGAAAATCAAGTTATATTACCTTGTTTCTCTTTGATATAATGACTAAAAGGATCCAGTGGTACCTACTCATATATGTCGCTATAGTCATTAAACCTAAGTTTGTGCTGCGTATAAAGAACAAATGAAATTTGTATAGCAAGTACTGAAGCACTTACTTCTGGTTGTAGGGCACCATTATGTAGTTCTTGTCATCCTGAGCAAGCAATCCTATCGTTTTGTATATTATAACGTAGGATGCGTCTGCCATGATGGTTTGCTCAGAGACCACGTGTGGGTCGAGGAAGCCCACCGGTTCTTTCAATTACCGGGTATTTTTCATCATGTATCTATACATAAGCAATGAGTTGTTATATTAATCGGTATTACATTGAATGTAGAACTTGATTGTACACACTTACAGTGTCCGGCATTGTAGAAGTGAGGCATCGAGGGTTTTGAGGTTGAATAGATCGAATAAGTCGTCGAAGCCTACGACGAAGGGGGCCGGCTCATGGAAGAAATGCTCCTTCATGTTTCTGATGGTGATTCTAGTATCACACCCCTTCTCTTTGGTCTTTCGCATGTACCAGGCATGCAAAGACTGGCAACTTATTACAGCGCGGGCTAATACTGTGTCGGTCGCCAACGGACTTCCGAGGGAGTATTTCCTGGGTTTGGGAGGCACCTTAACGTTCTGCGATTTCGATTTGGCCTGAATGACTTGGCTACTATGTGTCTTCCTGTGAGACGACTCGGGAACCGATATGACGACACACTTTTATTGTTCCTTCAGCGTCTTCTCCACGGGAACCGATGAGGCGGGCTTCTGAAGGGAAGGTTGAGGTGGAGTCATTGAGGGTCCTATTGGAGAGGCATAGTTGTGTCGAGATGGTTGAGGTGGAGTCATCAAGAGTCCTATTGGAGAGGCCTTCTGAATCGAAGGTTGAGGCGACACTGCAGGGTCCAAGGTGATGTCCTTTTTGGGCCATTGGATAAAAGAGTACACGGCATCCCCTAGTGTTATGATGTCTTCGTTTGAGTGAATCTCCAGCGGGACGACACTGAAATTATCATGTACCATGTCTACTTGGACCCTGGCGTAACCCTGTGCTACCTGGGCACCGTGCTGCACTGTCCCTTCTTGGCATGGATACGCCATCCCCCGCCCAACCTCAATAGACATAGACCCAACCATCCTCACTTGGAGCATGCATGACGTCGCCTCCTAAAAAATGATACGCAATTAGCTAAGGCATCCTTTAGGTCTAGCTTTGGAGCATTCCAGAGATGTACATTACCTTGATGTTGTCGATAGGTAATTGGATATCATCATGTTTAGAATTTTGCGTGGACGCGACGCTATTCGATGTTGAGGAGGACTGGATCCGAAAATAGCGGGGGCGGCTTGCGTCATCTTGAGGAGTTGATTAACTTGATCCTGCAATCTTGTTAGCTGTCCTTGAAATCTTGCAGTAAGCACTTGTTCCAACCGGTCGTCATGCTCGGCCTTGGATCTCTTCCTACTCTTATACGTACAATAGTCGTCTGCGAATCCATCCCTCCAAGGTACGTAAACCCCAATGCCTCGCATGCAACCCGGGTGCTCCTTGTTTCCCAGGGCCGTAGATAGTATATCCTTCTTCTTGTCTGTTTCGAAGGAGCCTTCGGAACAGGCGGAAGTCAATTCTTGCTGCAAGAGGTCATTATGTTATTATAGACATTATGAAGTTATAGACTTATTAATAACTAGATAATTCGACATATCTTACCAGACATTGGGACACTTCCTGGTCTACTGGGTTTGTGAAAGAGATGTCGCCCGAAGACGTGGCTGATACCCTCCCTCTTAACCAGGTTCGAGCGCGCTCGTTTGTGATATCAGCAAATGGTCCTGTTGCGTTCTCGTCCTCCGCCGCCCATTGCTCCTTTTTACGTGCGTACCTAGCGGTGCCGAGTTTGTGAGGTGAGTGTTTTGTGCCTAGAGAGCCTTGTGCGCTGTACTTTACTTCTGAAATTCGGCTGTCGTCTTTATTTGCACAAAAGCATCCCATATATCCAGCGATAAGAATTTATACTTTGTGAAGGGTGTCCGACCCGTGTTCATGTACTTCGTGACAAGTGTGCTCTTGAAGGTCCTCCATGCATGTCCCATCGCGAGCAACGCCTGCCGTTGAACGCGTGTCTGGTCTGCTTCTGGGATAGTGAACAATTGTGAAATTTCGCCCACGCCGCCTCTCGATCTTTCGACGAGTATCCCACCATCGTGGTGATGGGGACCCATTCCCTTTTAAGTATCCCGCAGATGGTCCAGAATCTCGCCGCTGCTTTGTTGGGACCACAGGGACCCCATCGTCATTGACCTCCGTGATGGTCATTCGGCCCGTAGGCATTTTCGATGGTCCTCTGCCATCTCGCGTACATACCACTTTGCTCCGAGATCCAGACACATTCGACGACGTCGATGAAGGCGACGAAGACAGTGCGGACGCCATCTCGCTTACTTGCTATCTATATAAGTTACATACGCAATGAACTAAAATTTCAGAATTCAAAACGTTGAGAGTTTAAATAATATGGATTGCAAGTTTATATCCACTAGGTATTTTCGAAGATATTTTCCATTGAAAACATATTTTATACAAAAAAATAGAAGTTACCTAACCAATTAACTATATAAACAAATAGTATCAAGCATATAAAGTATATAGTACGTACTACACAAGGAAGTCTCCAATATATCCAACACAAATGAACAGAGGAGATCATATTGAAGCTCAGAAGCCACCAGTACATGCAATGGATGAGAAATATGTAAAACTTCATAAGGATACCATATACAGATAAGGAATACAAATGTAAATCCTCCACGACATTTAAGCTGAATGAAAAGCAAAACATATACCACATGTATATGTAGGAAATCATTATAAAACTCAGATAATTGATGATATTGAGTGCTCTCAGAAGGCGAGATACAAACGAATTAAACTTTGCTATAGTCTATACTCTTCATAAATTAGATAAGAACACTAAAATTCATATTTTGAGCTCTATCCAATGCTTAACTAGACTAACAGAACAATCACATGTATAAGAAGTTCAAACTGATACTTTCTGTGAACCATAGATCACCAAGAACCATCAATATCCACTACTGCAATCCACATAAGACTATAACAAGACTCACTGATTTATTACTTTAAACCACTACAAAAGTACTGGAAGTTCTAAATACAATTTGACAATAGCAGGCAAACTGGTGATTACTTTGACAACAGCAAGCAATCTTGTAGAGCTCAAAATTGAACTAGTAATATTAGACCATTTCAATCATAGAGCAATATTAAGCCCACAAAATCCAGACAAACGTGCTAAGAAGTACCTTTGGAGGTGGCTTTAGATGGCGGTGGGGGAGGAAGGGGGAGGAGGAGGCCGAGCGGTGTGGCTCTGGTGTGGAGGAGGAGGCGTCGAGGTAGGAGGTGTTAGGGAGGAGGCTTCGGGGTAGGAGGCGTCGGGGAGGAGGCTTCGGGCGGCGGCGTCGATGTCGTTGTCGACAGCGGCGGTGCTCGGGTGGGGAGGCGAACGAGCGAGGGTAAGGGGCTACGGGCGCTGGGGAGGTGAACGGGTGAAAGTAAGGGCGAGTGAAGAGTAAGGGCGCAAACCCTAGCAGTTCCCGCCTAATAAAGAGATATCACAGACAGTTCAATAATAGCACCGTCTGTGATATGTCATAATCACAGACGGTTCCATAATATAACCGTCTGTGATATGGGGTTCCTAGCTTAGGTGGTTTGAATTTAGTTTACGCTAATAACACTTGAACAGTGAGATTTCAAATTTTATTTGAGAATTAGCACATCCCAGGAACCTTCATGAATTATTTCAGGATTTTTTTTGCTATTTTTTTTGCAATTTTATAGAGCCCAGGTTTGTTCGGACCGTCCGATCTGAATCGGACGGTCTCGATTGGAGGAGATGTTCGGACCGTCTGAATAGCTCGGTCTGTTTGGATCGTCCGATCTGATTCAAACGGTCCCGATCAGAGGAGATGTTCGGACGGTCCGAACATATCCTCCGAACAGGACCGTCCGATTCTGATCGGACGATTCGAACAGACCCGGGCTCTATAAAAGAGCAAAAAAAATTCCTAAAATCCTGAAATAATTCAAGGAGGTTCGTGGGAGGTGCTAATACTCAAATAGATTCAAACCTAGATTAGGTACTCTATTCAACAGCCTAAGCTAGGAACCCTATATCACAGACGATTCTTTTGTTGAACCGTCTATGATTATGACCATATCACAGACGGTTCCATAATAGAACCATATGTGATTATGACCATATCACAGACGGTTCTATTATAGAACCATTTGTGATATCCACAAGACTTGGGAGACATTAAGTCATACAAGAGCACATTCAGAGAAATCCATAATTTGGCATATTAGGACATCAAGTCCACATTGACAACAAAATTAGAGATGAGAACTGTGAGGACCCCGATTTATTTGGCTTGTAATGCTTAGTCTTCCCTTGACTCTAGCATCACAAATCAAATAAACCAAGCCCCGAGACATGTATACTTCCCAGAAATGCAGTATACACACCCCGTTACAAAATCACGCATCAATTCCATACAACAGGTCTAACAAAAGACATATATAATATAGATTTATTACAACAAGGGCCATCCGGCCAAAAGACACTAAAAACAATTAAACAGCGGAAGCAAAAGTGCCATAAGATGGCGATTAACAAAAGAGCCAATTAGTGTGCCTTTACCCACAAGGCAACCAACCGGGCCGCCAAGCTAGTCGTCAAACCCGAAGCACATCTCACAAAAGGGAAGCCCTTGGGGCTCACCTTCTTCATCTGCAACAAAAACATTAAACAAAGCAACTGAGTACAAAAATGTACTCGCAAGACTGACGTGTGGAATAGCAGACCTATCAATATGCTACATGCAGGCTTTTTAAGTGGAGGTTATATGTCTCATTTTACACAAAGCCAACTTTATTTGTAATAACGTAGTACATTTCAAAAGCAAGTTTGCAATCAGTTTTTATTGAATGAAATAACACGAGGTACAATAAGTACAAGAGTAACCACCTATTGGTGACTAACCCAATAGCCACCACACATAGCACGAATCCCAGATTCGTACCACCCATCAAGTTTTAATTAAAATATTGTAGTCTAACTCTTGAAAGACCTTGCCAAGCGTGTCCATAACCTAGGACGAGGCTATTCGAATAGTTTTAACCCTGCAGGGGTGTACCAATGTACCCACACTTCAGACCGCCTTTTTGCCAAGCTATTAAGTACACTTCCTTTGGTATGCCGGCACGGCTAAGTCCTACGAGACGTTTCCAATGGAATACGTTAATTAAGAGTCGCACGTATGGGGTTAACCCTTAGTGACCAGCCGACGAAATGAGCCACTAGGACCACACGTTGTGGTGGAGTCAAGCAAAGCCGGGAGTCATTAGCCATTTAGGGTAAAGCTAGCCGGACATTTGCAAGACCCCGGTCGGGGTGGAGGACCTAGAAAGGGACCACCCCGGTCACGCCTTTGTGATCCTTTTTCTCTATAAACTACAACCAGCGACTCATTAATTAATGCCTCCCAAAGTACTAATTCAAGAGAGGTCTCATACCCTCTAGTGTGGTTAGCACGCACAAAATGCTTGGTTTAGTGTAACAAGATGTTCGGTCCTTGTTGACTCGGGCACCATTCCAGTCACACCCAAAAGCACACCAACATACCATTGTGCCCAAGTCTAAATCATTTTGTTTTCAGTTTTAGTTTTCATAAGTAAACAAGGCACAAGGCTGAAATCATAAGTGACAATAAGTTTTATGTGATCAAGGTTATCGACAAGTCGATAACCGCCCATTTCTACCGGAAGCTAAGCATGGCTAAGCAGTAATTCGCAACTACTAAGTGACGAGAGTTCATCCAACGAACTCTCAATCACAGCAATAACCTAGGCTCATGGTAGTAAAGGATAATCATTTGTCTAAGGAAATGCATCTACTAGGCCAACTATCGACAATAGTTTAACACAAACTAGCAATGCATACATAGAATTTGTAAACAACATATATACTTAAAAATACTGGGATTAACATGATCAAACTGCTTGCCTTGCTGAAGATCATTTTCTTGCTGCAGAGGATTCACTCACGTACTCAATAATTCCTTCGGAACCTAACGCGAAAAGGCGATAATCAAATAAGAACAAGAACTCCAAATAAAACTCAACAACAAAAGTTCTCTAAATACCATGAAATTTATACAGCAGCAAGATTAAGATTTTAGACAATTTTAGAAACAAGAATTTCTTCATTTGGACTTAGCATGAAAAGATATGGCCTAAACAATTTCTCTCAGCCTGGAAAATCCTAATTAAATTAATTTTGGTTACTGTTCATGGCAAAAATTTCTATAATGATCTAGAGTCTGAACTTTTTATGGTAGGTAGATAAGGTCATCCTAACAACAGCAAAACTGAGTTTGCACAAATTGGAGTTGAAATGAAATAGTTATGATTTTTCTAAGTTCTAAAACTAGTATATCATTAATTTCGGTGGCAAGGATCATATGAAGACCTATTCTATATTACAGTACATTCCTAGTGGGTTTTAACAAAACTTAGTTTGCTCAGTTTGGAATTACAGGGAAAGAGTTATGCATTTTATAAATTTTCAATGAATTTCTAGACATCATTTTTCCCTAACAAGATCATGCAATTAAAATCATTTTCTGCTACATAACAGCGCCTAAATTCATTTTCAGATTAAAGTTCATACTATAACAGAGCTACAACAACTGGAATCATTCAAAAAGGAGTTAAAATGACAAAGTTAAGCACTTTTGAAATTTGAAACATTAAAAGACTTAGAAAGTTTGAGCTCTCGGGAGGTCCAAAGGAACTTGAAGGAAAAAGGAGGGGTCGTGGGCCGTTAGATCAAGATCTGACGGCTACGGGCCTCGAAGCACAACGCACACAAGACCTCTTCCCGCGCTGGGGAGGTCTGGGCCGTTGAGATTAGATCTAACAGCCACGACCAGTGCTTGCACAGCGCACGCAAGGAGGTCCTGGCGCCTAAGGGAGGTCGTGACCGTCAGATCAGGATCTGGCGGTCCCGAGCACTAGGGGAGATCTAAAGGTTAACGATTGAACAGGCGAGATCTTAACGGCTCAGATCTCCCTTAGGAGGTCCTGAACGGTTGAGATCTACCCGGGGAGGTCCTGGACGGCTAAGATCAAGCGAGGGAGGTCCTTAACGGTCAAGATCTCACGGGGGAGGTTCTGAACGGTTGGGATTTAACCGAGGAGGTCATGGATGGCCAAGATCTACTCGGGGAGGTCCTCAGCGACAGGGTTTCAACAGGAGGAGATCTGGACGGTTCAGATCAGGCCTAGGGAGGTCCTGAACGGTCCAGATCGACGCGGAGGGAGGTCCGAAGGCTAAGGGTTTTTCCAAAGGAGATCTAACGTTCAGATCTAAACCGGGGAGGTCGTGAACGGCTAGGATTGAGCCTCAGAGGTCTGAGCGGGGGTTGTCTTTGTAAAAGACCAGGGGTGGCTTTTTACAAAGAGGACCCCGAGGGTGGTCTATGCAAAATGACCAAGGGAGGTCTTTGCGACGGGGAAAGATCTAAACGGCTAGGATTTAACCTGGTGGTCCTAGGCGGTTAGGATCAACTCTAGGGGAGGTCCTGGCACTAAAGGGTTGTACAGGAAGGATTTAAGGGTCCAGATCTAGTCCTAGGGAGGTCCTCAACGGTGGAGATGCAACCGAGGAGGTCTGGGGACTAAAGATTTTTCAGAAACAGCTCCAACGGTCAGATCTAGACTTGGGGAGGTCTTTTACGGTTAGGATTAATCTAAGAGGTCCAACGACTAGCGATTTAGTCGGAACGGCTCACGGCTCGATCTAGCCCGGTGGTCATAGACGGCCACGATTAAAGCGGGAGGAAGGTCCTGAGGACGAGCTAATCTGGCGAGGAGGTCCTGAAGGGTCTAGATCTAGGCGGAGGAGGTTCTAACGGTCGTGATACGCCAAGGAGGTCCGGAGGGTTGTCGGGGACTTAGCGCGCACGACACACAGGAGTTTCTTCCGACAGCAATAATGGCTAATGATTGCTACAGGAGCTGTCCGAATATGACAGGACAAAAGCCCGAGCATCTGAATAAGCTCACCACCGGCGATGCGGAGCTCACCAGCGAGAACCAAGGGCACGACTGAGTTCCAAATAACCTCAAGAACCTAGAGGACGTGCTCTCGACGGCGGCGACGGCTTGGAACACCGGTGAGCCGGAGAGAGAGAAGAAAGTCTAATACGGCAAAACTACGAAACTAAACAAGCTCTAGAAGGACAAGAATGAGCTAGGAATGGGCACCTGAGGGCAGAGAGGGGACCAAGGTGGTCGGAGAAGCTTGGAGAAAGTCGTCGAAGTACGGCGATGAAGTATTCGCCGGCGATGAAGAAGAAAGCCTTCCTGACCCCGAAAAGCAAACTCTCGACTTGTTCACTTCTGCAAAGGTGAACCAAGATAAGTTAGAGCAAGCTCGAGGTGATCAAGATGACAGCGAAGAGGGCAAGAATGTTGATGGGACCACTGGAGCTCGAATGGCCTTCAAAGAGCTCCAAAACCGACAATGGTGGCAGAGAGGGTGGTGTTCTTGGGTGCTTGAGTTTGAGGACCAGCTCACATTGAGGGGGCTTAAGCACAACAAAGAACGGAGAAAGAAATTGAGAAGGGAGGTCTCAGGCTATTCATAGCCTGGGGGCTTGGTAATGGTGTGGGCGAAAGTCTATTGTGACCAAGAACCAAGCCTAAGGACCTGCTAGATTTGACAAGGTAGGGAGGTAGGGGATGACTTCTTTTAGGGCTAGGCTCAGACACATTTAATGCATGGCAGAAAGAGACATTGGGAAGGACCAAAAGTGACAAAGACTCGATCCCAACCGCTCGACATCGACACACGCGCGGCGCGAAAATCATGACGATCGGACCTCCGTGAGGTCGTGAGGAAGAGAAACAGCCGAGGGGAGGTCTGGACGATCCCGATTTGCATGGGGTGGTCCCGACGTCCCGCATCAGCCGAGGTGGGGGGGTCTTTGCAGGTGAGGAGGTCCTGGGGAGGTCATGGGCCTCACGATTAGAAGTGAACGGCCGGGATCAACAGGGGACCTTCGGAGGTGGGAAGAGGTAGGGGAGGTCGTGGTCGTTGGATTGAAATCCAACGCCCCCAACGCACGCCGCTGAAAGTCGCGAGGGCGCACCGAGTTGGCTGGGTCGGCCGAGAAAGAGAACGGGCTCGAGTCTGACTTGAGCCCGAGGAACAGTGCAAGTCGATTAGGGTTTTGATTTTGAGGCTGAAACTTTGGAGGCTTAAATGAGGTATCAATTCAACTCCAAAATTATGAAATTTTAACTGAGCTTCTGAGTTTAGGATTAACCTCATATAAAATTTCCAGAGACTTTGGTGCACTAGAATTTTCTCAAGAAATTCCAGAAGGTTATTTGAGAGGTTTGACCAGGGTTTGACCTGCCTCTAAAATGTTCAAACAATTTCTACAAATTGAGAAAGTTTTCAGAGGGTCACCCAAGAAAACTATTTCCAGTGGATGATCACTAGATTAGGCAAGGGTTTTTGGAAGACAAGGTTTTTGATCAGAGTGACTGGTGACTTGTAATTCCATAATTCTTTTGCAAGAATTCATTAGAACATACAAGAATTGCAAGATGTAAGAAAAAGTTTTAATTTCTACTCATTTTCTTACATTTGAAACGCCAGCCAAAACTTGGGATGTTACAAGAAGTCCATATATAACACATTAACATAAATTTATCCACTAAAAATTCATTTGACTTCAAAAAATCATATCTAATTCAACTCAACTCCAAATCAAGTGAAACCAATTTTGATATTCCACGTTATATCAAAATAAGAGAGTACAACACCATAACACATGACAATTCCACATTACATCAAAATAAGATATTACAACTCCATAACACATGACAATTCCACATTGACATCAAAATAAGAGATTACAAGTCCATAACACATAGCAAATCCACATTGACATGTCTCATGTTATGGAATAAATTCTTATTTAAAATATAGCCCTTCATGATGATCGACATGCATATAGCTAACTTCCTCACTGGGTTCTTCCTCGAGCCTCATGCCATCTCCGAAAGGAGGCAACTCGTCAAATTGACTGTACTCTTCCTTATCCACGACATTCTCAACTCCGACAATTCTTCTTTTTTCATGAAGAACTATGCAGCGGTTCTTATTTGCCGGGTCTGTTATATAAAAAACTTGAACAACTTGCTTAGCGAGTACGAATGGTTCATACTTGTATCCAACACGTTTGAGATCCACAGTAGTGAGGCAGTACTTGTCGACCTTCACGCCCTGCGGAAGTTTAACCCAATAGCATCGAAACAAGGGAATCTTGAAAAGTACGTAGTCGAGCTCCCAAATCTCCTCTACGAACCCATAATAGGAGTTCAACCCACGTGGCCTGGCGATATTGAACCACTCGTGAAACGCATCTATGCAGACACCGCTGTTCTGGACTGTGCTCTTCCTATCCTAAGTTATCGTATAAAATATGTACCCATTTATGTCGTATCTTTGCCATATCATAATTGTAAATTGTAGCCCTTTTGCCAACCATAGCAGCGTATCATCACTTGATGACCTCCCAATGAATCGCATCTTTAACCATTCGTTGAACCGACGGTTGTGCTCTCTCGTGATCCAAACCTTCGATCGGTCTAGATTTGTTGGCGTACCATATCTTTATGCTCATCGATGTATGGGGACACTTGGGTCATGTGTTGCAAGACCGTGAAATGGGCTTGAGCATACGTATCCAGTTCGGGAGTGATTGCTTTCCTTCTGATGGTCTTGATACCCTCCAGTCTCCCCTCGTGATGAGATAGAGGCACACCTATCGGTTCCACCTAAGCCATGTAATCGACGCAGAACTCAATGGCCTCTTCGGTTGTATAACCTTCGATGATGCTTCCCTCTGGTCGAGATCGATTCCATACGTTGGACTTGAGAATTCCCATGTACCTCTCGAATGGGTACATATGACGTAGGAACACAGGGCCGTATATCTTTATCTCTTTCACAAGGTGAACAATGAGATGGACTATGATATCAAAAAATGATGGAGGGAAATACATCTCAAGATGACATGGAGTCGTCACCACCTTGGCCTACAGAGCATCTAGTCCAAAAAAATTGACTACTTCTTCCAGATCATGTTCTTCTGATGGGTCCTTAATTTACGTCCCCTTCCCAAGCACAACATCGATATCCTTAACCATATCACATACCTCTTTTTCTCTAAAAGCCCTTGGAGCTGAACCGTTCTCCTTATTTTTGTCAAATTGTTTCTTCATCTTGCGGTATGGGTGAATCATGGGAAGGAACCTACGGTGACGTATATACACAGTTTTGCATGAGTTATTCAGTCATACACTCTCGGTACCATCTAAGCAATACAGATAGGCTTTGGCTCCTTTTGTACTGAACCCGACAGGTTACCAAGGGCAGAAAAATCATTGATGGTGCAGAACAATATAGCGCATAAAGTGAAGTTCTCTCGTTTGTACGCATCCCATACTTGTACCCCTTCGTTCCACAGTGTCATAAGATCTTCCAGCAATGATGCTAGGTACACATCAATATCGTTCCCAGATTGCTTCGGCTCTTGGATAAGTAGTGACATCAAAATGTACTTCCGCTTCATACACAACCAAGGAGGAAGGTTGTACATATATAGATTCACGGGCCAGGTGCTATGTCGGCTACTCATATTACTGAAAGGATTCATTGCATTTGTACTCAACCCTAACCCTATGTTCCTCGGTTCTGCACCGAACTCTTCAAAGCTCTGATCGAAGTTTCTCCACTGGGCAGAATCAGCATGGTATCTTAGCTTTCCATCTTTTTTACGCTCCTCCGAGTGCCAACACAGCAATATTGCATCCTTTCAGTTCACAAATAAACGCTTCAAATGTGGGATCACAGGCAGATACCACAACATCTTAGCAGGAGGTCCTTGCTTCATCTTAGTAGTATTCTCACGCTTGTATCGGGATGCTTTGCACACGGGACATACATGCATGTCTGCATACTCTTTACGGTACAGGATACAATCGTTCGAACATGTATATATTCTTTCTACTTCCATTCCCAATGGACAAAGAACCTTCTTGGCTTGGTAGGTGGTACTAGGCAACACGTTTGATGTCCACTAGGAGACCTAACAACGCCGTGAAACTCTTGTCGGACAAACCATTGCTTGCCTTCAATTTCAGCAGTTCAAGCACGATTGACAACCGTGTGTATTCCGGCTTGCATCCAGGGAACAAAGGTTTCCTCGAGTCCTCTATTAAGCCATCGAATTTACAAAATGCTCTCTCACTATAGTTCCCTTCTGCATTGCGTAGCATCTAATCCATATTATCATCGTGCAACCTATCCTCATCAAAAGAACAGTCCACATCCGGCATATCGTTGAATTCCTCGACAATGTCATCATTATTAACTTCCTGTATAATCTACTCTTCACCGTGACTGGTTCAACATGTATACTCTTTTTTGAAGCCCCTTCGAATCAAGTGCGCTTTGATCAGCGCCGGGTTGTTAAATATCTTTAGATTACTGCAATCAATGCATGGACAGTACATAAATTATGTCCCCTTCTTCAACATATCCTGCTCGACGGCTCTTTTAAAAGCAAACACGCCATTAATGTACTCTTCACTCACATGGTTTGCACTGTACATCCAGTTTCGGTCCATCTACGCTACACACATAACAAATTACTAGTGTTAAATTAGATTAATAAAGTGCAAATACGTTACTCCGCCTATTAACCAAATATACTAAAATTGATTAAAGATTAACCTAGAGCAAATATAAAGAGTTACAGATCGTTACCCTCGGAGCTCACGACGAAAACTCCAAATAACCCGCGAGATTCCTCACCTTCTCCTTCTCCTCTCTTCCTCCTGATTTCCTTCTCCTCCCTTCCTCCTGATCTCCTTTCCTTCTCCGCTCTAAGGTGGCGCAATGGGGGTGGCGGCTCAAACCGAAATTGGGTCATGGGGTGGAGGCGCTAGGGGGCAGGGGGTCTGTCGGGAGTCGATATGTGAGAGCACCTGGGGTATTTGGCTCGTAATACTTAACCGTCCGTTGGTCCTAGCATTATAATTCAAATAACCCGACCCTTGGGATATTATGTACATCCCAAAACAGCGGTACACATACCCCTTCACAAAACATAGCATCCATTTCATACACAAGTCATTACATTACTGAATACGACATGGTACAAAGTCCAAAAGACATACACATAATAGAGTTATTACAAAAGGGCCGACTGGCCAAATGACAAATTAAATAACTAAAGTAGCAGCAGAAGCAAAGGCCATAAGATGACGATAAACAAAAGCCAACTGGTTTGTCCTTACCCACAAGGCATCCGATCGGGCCGCCAAGCTAGTCGTCCTGCACAAAGTCAGTCTCACAATAGTCGATCCCTTGGAGATCAACCTCCTCTGCAACAATTAAGCAATGCAACTGAGTACAAAAATGTACTCACAAGACTTACGAGTAACAAGCCTATACATATCTACATGCAAGCTGAATCAAAGGAGAAGGCTATAGGGTTTATTTGACGCATAAAGAATTTTTCATTTGCAATAATTGTCGGGACCCAAAATTACGATTTTGGAACCCTCTGTGTATACTGCACTAGTCCAGGATTGTAACATTCCCATTTTGGCTTGTGTTTCAAATGTAATAAAATGAGGGTAAATTAAAACTTTTCCTTCATCCTTTTACTCTTGAAACTTTTCTGAAATTCTTGTAAAGTATTTTTGGGAAATTCAAAATCAAAATCCTCATTCATCCCAAGTCAAAACCTTCTGGGTGAAATCTTATGTCAAACCCTTGGTAATAAATTTTCCTGGGTTCTAGGGTTGCTTAGTAACACCTCTGAATTATTTCATGATTTTTGGAAATTATTTGAAATATTTTAGAGGCAAGTCAAACCTTGGTCAAACCTCTGAAATCCCCTTCTGGAATTTCTTGAGAAAATTTCAGTGCACAAATATCTCTGAAAATTTTATGGAAGGTTAATCCTTAAGTCAGGAAGCTCTAGTTAAAATTTCATAAATTTTGGAGTTGATTTGATACCTCAATTAAATCCCCAAAGTTTCAGCCTTTAAAATTCGAAACCTAACTGGTTTGCACTGTTCCTCGGGTGCGAGTCAGACTCGGGCTCGAGCCAACTGACTCGACCGAGCCAACTAACTGCACCCGGCGCGGTCGAGCGAGGCGTCATCACCGTTGGATCTCAATCGACGGCCCTCATTCGTAGGCATTCGGACAACTCGGTTGCCCTCGTTCTCGACCATTGGATTTCCACCGGACGATGGACGTTTGTCGCGGCCGCCCGACGCGATCGCGTGTTAGCCGTTGGATGCAAATCGGACGATCGCCATCGCCGTCCTCCTCTCGCCGCGCGCCGAGCCATGGCGGAGCCGAGCGTGGGTGCGCGATGCCTTGTCCCATCCGGCGACCTCGCAATGGGTGTCTGCAGCGCATTAAATGCCCGCCACCCACCGCCCGCTTAGTCGCCGTCTCAATCGCCCCGCCGCCACGGCGATCGCAGCGCCAATGGAACCCGAGGCGAGCAACGGTGCTCTCTTGCTCCTCAGCCTACTTAAGCCCCCTTGTCCTCCTTTATCCTCCTTTACACACCCTTGAGCTCTCCTGCACCTCACGCCTTGTGGAGCTCCCGAGCGCTCGAAATCTCCTCGCCGCCATTGTTGCCCGCAGAGCTCCTCGGTGAACCCAGTGCTCCAGTGGTTCCCTGGCTCCCTCCTTGCTCCTGTTGCTTCTCCTCACCTCGGTGGTGCTTAACCCCACTCCATTTCAGTTGCTTCAACGGGGCGCGAATTTCAGATTTCCCAAATCGGCCGCAACTACCCCTTTCGCCCCCGGCTCGGTGAAGTCCCCATCCTCGATTCCTTGCTCGGGGCACCCTTGGGGTGTCTTTGGTGCTATCTTGATGACCGGCGTGGTCGGCTTTGCTCAAAGTTGACCCTCCGCAGTGAAGCTCCCGCACCGCCGCAGCCCTCGTCGCCACCCATCTTCGGCATCCCGTCCTCACCGCGTCATCCGGTGAGTCCCTAGACCCCTAGTGTAGCTCAAGCAAACGCTAAATCACCTAGGGCGAGTCGTAGCTCGGTCGGCGTAAAATTTCGTAGATCCGCCCCGCCGCCTATCTCGCTGCGGCTCACCTCCGGTGACCTCGGTGGCGCCGAGCCCTTCCTTAAGTCCCTAACACCTTCCTAGTGCTCGTGCACCCTCCCGTTTCTTGCGCGGCTTAGCCATTTCACCGCTGCCGTGTTTCCGTAGTAGTCACCCCGCTCCGCGCGCCGCACCGCCGCCTCCGTCCACCTCCGTGAAGTCCCGGCTGCCTTAGGTGCGCAATAGTGCTAGGATCCCATTTGGCCCTTGGCCGGCGTCGCCATGGCGATCCTCGCGGCGACACGCCGAGCAAACTTCGCGCCGGAGCTCCTCTGTTGTCGGACGGAGCTCCGTGTCTGAGGCGGCGTGGCCCATTGGCGTCGTCCGATCCAGAGATCTACGACCCTCAGCTCTCCACGTCGCCGCCCTCTTCTGCGCGCTCAGTGCCTGTGTCGCTCGGATTCAACCAGGGACGTCCGATCTGAGATCGACGGCTCTCAATCGTCCACGTCTCCGGATGTTAGGAAAATCCCCGAAAATGCTAAGTCCAAAAACTGAAGAACATTAGGGTCTTGTCATTTTCATATCTTTTTCATCTTAGCTCCAAATTAGATGATTCCAATTTTGTTAGCTTCCTTATAACTTGAACTTAAATAGAAAAATAACTGGAGACCATGATAAAACCTGGAAAACCATTTTAAAAGATAGTAAACAAGTGAACTTAATACTGTTTTTCAGAACTTTAGCAAACTTGTAAAATGCATAACTTTTAATCTATAGATCATTTTTGTATGAATCCAATTGTATTAGATTCCACTGATAGTGTAATTGCTAGGAAAATTGGTTTCACAAATTTTAATGTTTTTAGAAATCATAAGGATCATAATTTAGTTTAATACCCTAAACAATTTAGACAAATCATAACTCTTTCAATATAACTCCAAATGACCTGAAATTTTATATGGGTTATCACTACACCAGTAGGTAGCCACCCTAAAAATTTCAGCTCCAAAATATTTCTAGAAAATATTTTTGCTACAATGCTAATTATGGCCGAAAATAGATTTTTAGAGAATATCTTTTGCACCACAAATCCAAATTAGGTTTTTCCAATTCCTATGCCTAGGTATATTAGTATTTTACCTTGTGTATAAATTTCGTCGCATTTGGATAATTTTTGCTTGCTCTTTCGTTTAAGTGTTGCTCGTCTTATTGGTTGTTTCCGCTCTTTCGCTTAGGCTTCGACATTTGCGGTAACCCCGAGAACGACCCTCCGCAACAATTTGAGCAACAGCAAGCAGGCAAGCAGTTTGATCATTTCCCATTGATCCCATTACTTTTAAAAGTCTAATATTTTGTTTAACTTCTATGTATGCATTGCTAATTTGTTGTTAAATTGATTAATTAATCCTCTAGTTGCATAATCTGTAGGTAAATGATTATCCTCTACTACCTGAGCCTAGGTTATTTGCTGTGATTAGAGTTCGTTGGATGAGCTCTTGTCACTTAGTAGATTTCGAATAAATATTGTTTAGCCATGCCTAGTATCGGTAGTATTGGGCGATCATCGACTTAGTCGATGATCTTGATCACACAACTACTTATACTACTCCATTATGTCCAACCCTTGTGTTTTATTGATTTACAAATCAAAAACTGAAAACAAAACTATATCTTGACTTGGGCACAATGGTATGTTGATGTGATCTGTTGGGTGTGTGGAATGGTGCCTAAGTCCCTAAGGACCGAGTTACTTGTGTCACTAAGCCAAGCGCTTATTGCGTGCTAACCACACGAGGGGGATATGGAACCTCTCTTGACTAAGTACTTTGGGAGGTGTTAATTATGAGCTGGTTGGTGGGTGTGTTCTTGTGTGTGTGTGTTTGTGGTGTTGGAGGGGAGCATTAGCGCACCGGTTAGGGCTGTCTAATGTGTCTTTCTCCGTGGGTTGCGGCTCTTAATTAGCATCGCCCATTGGAAAGCGTCTTATTAGACTTAGCCATGCGCATACCAAAGGAAGTGTGCTAACCGTGGTGGTGGAAAGGCGGTCTATCGTGTGGGTACATTGGTACAACCTGCGCAGGTTAAAACTATTCGAATAGCCTCGCCCTAGGTTATGGACATGCTTGGTAAGGTCGTGCAAGAACTAGACTACAACCTTTTAAAAACTTAAACTTGACATGGGTGGTATGAAGGGGTACTTCATGCTATTGTCGTGGTGACTATGGGTTAGTCACTTCTAGGTGGTGTTGTCATCTATCTATTGTTATATTTGTCTCTCTTTTATTTGAACAATAAAAGTTAATTGCAAACTTGCTTTGAATCTATTACCCTATTGCAAATGAAAACTTGCTTTATCTTGAGAATAAGTCCGAGCCCCATCCACTTAAATAAAGCTTGCATGTAGTTAATTATAGTTCGTTATCTCACACGTCGGTCTTGCGAGTACAAAAACAAGTTTTGTACTCATCCGCTTGCTTAATATTAATTGTTGCAGAGGAAGAAGGTGAGCCCCAAGGGCCTCACTTTTGTGAGTGTGTTCTTGCGCTGTTTGGGACGATTAGCTTGGCGGTCCGGTTGGTTGCCTTGTGGGTAAAGGCACACCGATTGACTCTTGTTTATCGCCATCTTATGGCCATTTTGCTTCCGTTGTGTATTTACTTATTTGTATGACTTTTGGCCGGTCGGCCTCTCTTTTGTAATAACTCTCTTTATATTATCTATGTCTTTCAGTTGTTGCTTTTGCTTCGGCTCTATGTGTATGAATGGAGTTGATGCATAACTTTGTAACGGGGTGTGTATACTGCAATTCTGGGAAGTGTACATATCTCGAGGCTTGGTTTATTTGATTTGTACTGTTAGGACCAAGTGGATGGTTAAACAGTACAAGCCGAATAAACCGGGGTCCTCACAAGGATCACGCTAGTGCACACAGGGTCAACATAGGTAAATATCGATCCACACAAACGATAAATAAAGTAAACGATTAGTTTGAATAACAAATAAGGGTTTTGACCTTATGGTCGAGTTTACACTTATTAAGCCACGCAGGCTAACGAGAAGATAAAGCAAAGAATGAACGGAAATAACTCCAGCGTAGATCCCACCAATTCACCACAGCAACCGATCGGGATCCGCACTTAACGATCAACAACCTTCGCGAACTCCTCAAAGCGTAGACTCCTCCTCTTCGTAGGTTTGGGCGCAAGTTTTACAACAAGCGTGAGTACACAACCGCACTGCAAATCATACCACGAATGCAATTTATAGATGCAGTTTATTCCAAAGTAAAGGCTTCTGTGGTTCTTTTGCATAAAAGCAACATTTGCAATTGAATACGAGTAATAGATTGAAAGCATAATTCAAAACAAATAGACAATATTTATTTAACAATTATTTCCACAAAGACACAAAGCTAAACAGATTATTTCACATAGCCATATGATTGAGGTCACACAGCTCCCATCCCAACATTTTATGAAAACTACCCCTCGTGTGAAATCCCCGAGCATGTCCATGACCGCGGACGCGGCTATTCGAATAGATTGATTTAACACTCTGCAGAGGTTACACACTTTACCCACAAGATACAACTAGTGTAGCAAGCACTAATCATAACAAAACGGTTCAAAAACTTCATCTCAACATTGACACTCCCGATGTGCTTACAAACCGCTATGCCAACCCAAATGAAGCGCTTTGGCATAACACACACCGCCGACAGGAAGCGCGAACCGTCCGCGATACAACCACTAAGTAGTCGCACCTCCACCTGTCACTGACCTAACCTATCCACGAACATCAATGCCGAGAATCCATAACTTACTAAGTTAGGCCCGTCCCATACTGCATGTGGTCGACAAAGAAGACTTCAGTTCAATGGCGCACAAAGTTAAGTCCTTAATTGACCAAGGCAAGACTTCCATGTTCTAACTAAATCACAAAGATTATCATTCCCATCACAAAGCCCACCATACCACACAGTATCCACCACTTGCCTCAGTCTAAATCCTTTACCACCCAGTTGGTTTTGGTGCAACACATGCCATCACGAAGTAATAACACATAGCACACAGTTTTACACAAAGTTCCATAGTCACTTAGTCACATTTAATAAATTGCAACTTACATGAGATGTGAGACTCGTAGCATGGCTAAGCAATCTACTCGTACTAACCAACCCACGTTGGTGCTATAATATTACCAACTAGTAACCAATCTAGGGTGACAAGGAATTATGACATACACGACCAAGGTGTGATAACAATTTGGATAATAACTATGCCCAAAGCATTTAAATAAATAATTAAAGTAGGGTGCAATAATTTAACACAAAGTAATTTGAAAACTGGGTTCAAGATGATCAAAGGTATGACTTGCCTTGGAAAAGGTCTATGTACTGGTCTTGATCTTGGGGTGCTCCTTCTTCCACAAAATTCCCCGACGAATCGACGTCTACTCGCAAACGAGACACAACAAACAAAATAAATAAATAACAGAGGCCAAACAAGCTCCAAAAATTAAATAAAAATCTCAGATAAATAGAGCTTGAATTTAGATAAATTTAGAAATTTGAATGGGCTCAATCGGAGTTAGGATGCAAAAGTTATGAGCTCTGGAAGTTTTAAATCTAAAAGAAACCCTAATTTGGATTTTCTGGATTTTCCTAATTATTTCTCTAAAGAAAAATTGGATTATTGCGCAATGCTGACGTCAGCGAAGAATTTCAGGAATTAAAAGAAATAAAAAGAATATACTGACATGTGGGACCCATATGTCGGTGAGATGGCTCACGTGGACTAGGTCACCGAGCCAATGGATCAAGTCCGGTGGATCGTGCACGCGCGCACGCGCGTGCTCACGACACGGCGCCACGCATGCGACACGTCGGCACAACAGGTGAGGTGGCGTCCACGTCGGACCCGACGGCGAGGGCGGCACTGGACCCTATGGTTGGCGGCGAACAGCGGCTCCTCGTCGGCGGCGAACGGCACCGGGAGGTAGAGAAGACTAGGGCGATCTCGATGGGATGCTCACGGGCGCTCCGGGACCACTGTGGCGGCCGGCGACGAAGTCGAAGCGGAGGTGGGGGTTCGGGCTCGACGGCGACGGCGTTGGGAGGGTCCTCCGGTGAAGATGAAGGCGGTGCTGGGATGCGGGCGACGCGACGATCCCGATGATGGCTTCCAGGAGCGACGAGGACAACTCGAACGGCGGCGGTGGCGATGGAGTTCTTCGGCTGGAGCTGAAGATGACGACGGCCGCTAGGGCGCGACGAACCGAGGGCGGCGGCTAGGGTTGCGAAGGCGGCGCGTCACGGGGTGCAGCGCACGAGGGTCCTCGGGGCCTTAAATAGCCCCGGGAGGCGAGTCCGCGAAGGACACGGCGCGGCGGCGGCGAAAGAAAGAGGAGTCCGAGTCGGGGACGATGAACAGTAACCCAAGGTGGGTCCCGCACATCAGCGACGGCGGCTCGGGCGCGGCGCGTGCGAAACGGCGCGGCCGCGAAACAAACTCCAGATCTGACCGTTCATCCTAGATCGCACGATCCAAAATCGATGGAACATCCGGACAGCCCGAATCGATCGTGCGCATCCAACCGTCCATCCTCGATCGAACGGTGGAGAACGAGCGGGGCGTGCGGAAGGAAAGAGAAGAGGCGGAGAGGCTGCCATGCGGGGCCCGCATGTCAGCTGGAGGTGGCGCGCGCGCGCGGGAGCTGGGCTGGCGGCGGGGAAAATGGGCCGGGGTTTAGGAATAGAAATGGGTTTAGGCCCAAGGAATTATCTGAGATTAATAATAGCTTTTCCATTTTAGAAAATACCAGAAATTCAAATAAGCAATAGAAAATAGCAAATGAACTTAGAAAAATTCTAGAAAAATCTAGAAAATATATCTGAGCACATAGAACCCAAATAAAATAGTTTTGGCTAATGTTCATGTTGGGATTATTCACATTAAATATTTTTTTATTGGAAAGTCCAATATTAAGCTTTTAAAATTTAAATTCAAATAAATCTAAATGGTGAATTTTCTCCCTACTAACTATTAAAAGATTTTTAAGCTCAGAAAATTGGGATGTTACAATAATGTAATAGATTGAATGCAATTTTAACAAAGCTATTTTTATTTGTTCAAATAATAGCGAGATAACAAATATAAGTATAAATAACATTCTAGAGGTGACTTCCCAACAACCACCACAACATAGCACGAATTACCCATTCGTACCACCCGATTTTAAGTTTTAATGAAAAACTTATAGTCTAATTCTTGCGAGAAATAACCAAGCGTATCCATAACCTAGGACGAGGCTATTCGAATAGTTTATACCCTGCAGGGATGTACAACTTTACCCACATGTCAGACCGCCTTTTTGCCAAGCTATGAAGCACACTTCCTTAGGTATGCTGGCACAACTAAGTCCTATAAGATGCTTTCCAATGGAATGAATTAATTAAGAGTCACACGTATGGGGGTTAACCCTTAGTAAACCGCCCCTCACGGGCTCCCACTAAGGACCCATACGTTGTGTCGGACGCATCAGCCCAGCCTAAGCAACCGCGGATGCTCCTCGGCGTGGAGAACCTGGACAAGAACCCACCCCTCACATGCTCAACACCAACATAGAATATTTTTCTCCTACAACTACCACCAGCGACTCATTAATTAACACCTCCCAAAGTACTGAGTAAAGAGGGTTCCCATATGCCCTCATGTGGTTGCACGCGAAGGTGCTTGGATCAATGGCGCAAGTAATTCGGTCCTTGTTGACTCGGGCATCAAGCACACACCCCACAATCACACCATCTTACCAATGTGCCCAAGTCTAAAACATTTTATTTTTAGTTTTAGTTTTCCAAATACATTTACATACATGAGTACCCTGACTCAAATATTTAAAGTTATGATATAACGACCATCGCCGAAGCAATGAGCCCCATTCTAGCGTTCTAAGCATGACATGAAATAAATATAAATAGACCATATAACATCTACCGGGCTCTAATTCACCAGCAGAATTATTAACTTAGGCTAGTGGCAGGGGATGAACAATTTTAGGGAATTTATGCAATAGGATTAACTACCTCTAATCGCAAACATAACTTGACAATTAAAGCATGCATACATACAGTTTGCAAACAAGATAATAGTTTTTGAACGTAATAGGATCAACATGCATCAAATGAAGAACATCTGCTTGCCTTACTGGAGATAATTTTCTTGCTGCAGAGGATCACTCTCATACTCAATAAATTCGTCGGAACCTATCGAAAGAATCGAGAAGACCCAATAAGAACGAATACGTCGAAAACACTCAAAAAGTCAAATTCATCCAAAAATCATGAAATTTACACAGAAGGTAGATCATGATTTTAAATAAATTTATAAACAAAAATTAATTGATTTGGACTTTGTATGTGAGAGTTATAGTCTTTAGAAAATTAGAAGTTGAGAAAAAGCTGAAATCTCAGCTCATTGTTGCTCTCTGTCCGAAATTCACTGTTTTGGCAAAAATTTCTACAATAGTAGTGGAGATGAAAACTACAAAAAAATGGAAAGAGAAAAACATTTTAGGAACAACCCAATTGGATTCATCCCATTTGGAGTTCACTTGAATTTCTTATGAATTTTCAAAGTTTTACCAATTTCATGTTGTAAACAATTTAATGTGGGATTTTAAATGGGAAAATGATGTTAAGATTTTATGCTATAATCTTATGACTTTATGCTAAGTATATACTAATGAGTTTTTATCTTTAATTGCTTTACCAATTGGTATTACCTAACTCATTAACCTAATGCCCATTTTTATTTACTACAGATTACACTCTCTGCTCAACTATCTGGCACAGAACAACCTTCAAAACTGAAAAGCTACTAACCCAACTTCCTACAAACTCATCCTTCACTTAGGTAATTCCCTGAAGTGGCCAAAAGATATTCCTCATACTAGTTAACAGAAAAGGGTTGAGCTAACAAGTGGTTTCACTGACAATTCAGATTTCCTCCTAAACAACTCCTCTTCTCTGACCAATCATCTCACCAAGGGACTTTACTGTTTTGCTAACTAATTCCATCATTAAATCACTTATTCATACATGTTTTCATATTACTTGCTGTTGTTAGATACTTACCAACTGACTAAAAGAATTAAGCTAATCTCTAATGGCCACTTTATCCAACAATCACTTGTATTTGAAGATTCATGAGTTTAATGAGGTGGAGGTTCCAAATTGCCCTAAACTTTTTCTGCTCAAAAACTCATAAAATGGATTTGGTTGACCTCAGCTAGTTCTGAAAGTTCACATCTATAAAAGGTTCTTGTCAGATTAGGATGCTACTTGCTAGATGATTTCTAATTGACTAATTAACTCAAAACAACTCTAACTACTGAAATTGGTGATGATGCTAACCTTCTTAACAATCTGACACTTTTTAGACTAACATTCTTGTAACCTTTCTAGCAGCAAAATTCTCTGAACTTAAGTGCTATCAATTCAATCTTCCAAATCACTAGCTCAAGGGAGTGACTTAACTGACAACACAAGGTTTGATAGAAAAAGACAACAGGTTATGCAAGGGTTACACTAACACTTCAACTTTCCTCCTAGTCACCCTATCTTCTCTGATCAAAACATCCATCAGAACTACCTACTATCAGCTAATCCTCCTACAGGACTTAAACATTAGTTTTGTTACCCATTTGCTTGGCTTACTTGACAGGAAAACGGTTTGATAGCAGAAACTGGATGATCTACTAAAGAGTCTTATTGTCAGATTTAACACCTTCTCACCTCTGTTCAACTATCTAATTTGCAATTGTATTAGTGCTCCTACAAGCAGAGTGTGGAAGACTTCAAATACAAAGAACAGAAGGCAGGACAGGGAACAAGGAATAGGGAGGCCGAGCTGCGGGTGACGTTCATCGCCGGTGGTCGGAGCAGCGGTGAGGTGCGGGTGATTTCGAAAATGGGTTGAGGGAGACTCGAGGATGCTAGGGGTGGGGGTTTTGGGGTTCAGTCGGCACTGTGGCGACGCAGCGAGGGGATGCAGCGGCCAGTCATGGAGGAGAAATGGTGCTAGCGACACAGAACGGTATAGGGGGGAAATTAGGGTGCGCATGGGCACCGGTGAGTTACCTAGAGCATGCTGGAGAGGTCGGAGACGGCGGAGGGTGGCCGAAGTGGTCCGGCGACGGGAGCCTATGGCAGCGCGGGGTGCTTCACTGTGGAGGGGTCCCTGGAGATGAATAGAGCACAAGTGAGTGATAGGGAGAGGTTAAGGGAGGTCAGAGGTTGCTCAGGGAGAGGTTAAACAGAGGGAGGTTCGCTGGAGGGGGTGCAGCGGTGGTGGAGGCAGATTCGGCCAGAACCAGAGAAGATGGCATGCGCGCGGCTCCTTGGTGGGGAATCCTTCGAATTGATGGAGGCTTTGGGTTCCTGGTGATTTTAGGCGTGCCATGATGGGGTCAACGGCGGCCGGGGTGTGCCGGAGCAGCTGGAACGACGACGGCGGCATGGCAGCCATGGCTCTCAGCTTGGACTCGGGTGGATTTTGTGGAAGATAATTGGAGGGGGGGGGTTAGGGGAATGACGAGAGGCAGGTGAAGCGCTCAAAGCTAGGCTTAAATGGGGGTGAGAAGCTCGGGGTTCCTCGTGAGAACTCGAGCTTCCCCTCTTTATGGCAGTGGAAACCTTCTCAGGATATCTCGGCGATGACGGAGAATGGAGCAACGACGTTGGTCACTGGCAGCTACAGACTGGGTGCCTTCGGCAGTGGCTCCACTGGTTGACAGAGGGAGATGGAGGAGGCCGGGTGAGGTGGCATCCATGTGAGCTTGCTCGGCAGAGGAGAACCGGCGCGTGGAGGAATAACGCTGAGCAGGCGGGCCCATTGGGCAGAGCGAGAGGAAGGCGGCTTGGCATGGGGGCATGAAACTGTGGGCCAAACCATGGGCATAGCGGTGAAACCACTGGTGTTGCATCGCAATCCGGGGCGGCCGTTGGGTGATCATGACGAGGTTGGAGCGGCCACGACGTGCGCTGCGCTGGTGAGGGCACGCCCGCGACGTGGAGAAGAAGGTCTGGCCGGCGGGGACCACCAACCAGTGGCTCAGGGAGGTAAGGCTCGGTCGGTCCAACAGCTCTAGCCAGATCGGACGATTGAGAAGAATTGGAAACAGATCGGATGGCCACGTGATTTGGTCATTCGGACGGTCCGAACGGCCCAATCTATCCGAGCCGCTGAAAAGAAATCCTACGGCCCATATTTCGTCACACGTTTTGGACAATCTGAATGGCACAAACGATGTGGGCAGTCCGATTGAAATTGGACGATCCTCGTGTATCTCAGGTGGGTTGGGTTCGACCGCAAGGCTTGGGTTCGAGTCCGATCGGGTCGGAAGAATAGCGAAAGGTTGGATTTTGATTAACAAGGCTGAGAGTTCTAGGGATTTTTAGACCTAGCAAAACATCTCCAAAAATTTTGAAATTTTTACAGGAGGTTACTAACTCTAAGAAAAACCTTGTATAAATTTTCCAGAGTTTCTCATGCTATGCATTTCCCTCTAGAAAAATTACAAGTTCCTATCCTAGGGTTTTGACCAAGAGTCTACAAGTTTGAATGGCCTCTTAAAAAATAGCAAATAATTTCTAAAAATTATGAAATTTTTCAGAGGAGTCACTAAGAAGTTCTAGAACCTAGAAAAAATAATTCCAGAGGGTGATCACAAGATTTTCTTAAAAAGTTTCAAGGGGTTATGCTTTAAGTCAATTGAAGCTTTAGGTTTTTGAAATCAACAAATCCTTTGAAAGAGTTTCAAAAAATACAAATAACAACATGATACAACAAAAGTTTTAATTTCTACTCATTTTCATACATTTGAAATACAAACCAAGTTTTGGGATGTTACACGATATTTATAGTGCCAGCATAACACGGAAGGATAATACTAGACGCCTCATCACAGACGGTTCTTGTGTTATACTTATCACAGATGGTTCCAAAGTAACTGTCTATGATAGGCCACTATCATAGACGATTCTTATTATGAACCGTCTATGATAATTCACAGACGGTTCTTAAGACGAACTGTCTGTGATAATCGTATTCATCACAGATAGTTCTTAATACAAACCGTCTGTGATGAATGCGATTATCACAGATGGTTCGTCTTAAGAACCGTCTATGAATTATCATAGATGATTCGTAATAAGAACCGTCTATAATAGTGGCCTATCATAGACGGTTACTTTGGAACCGTCTGTGATAAGTATAATATAGACGGTTCTAATGGAACCGTCTGTGATGAGACGTCTAGTATTATCCTTTTTTGTAGTAGTGACAGCTGGAAGCCGATCGGAAGATGGACACACGCACACGCTGGAACCTCGTGATGTATTCAACTGATGAATACACGCACACACTGGAAGCAAGAACTCACGTTGACAAGAAAGACAGAAGGTATTTGGTGTTGCATGCTCGGCAGCGTTTTCTGTTTTTTTTCTCCTCTATTGCTTAAAAAAACAGATTACAATAGGTGCCCTTTTATTTGGTACAAGCTACAATTCGTATTCGAAATAGACTCTACGTATCCGAAAGGGATACCAAACCAACTCTAGTATCCATAATAAATACTGCCTAAATACGAAAACAAACTCTCTCTAAAATCTAGATATGCCATATACACAAAGATTACTAATAAATCATTTCCTAATCTTTGTGTACTTACTTGATGTCGACTATGCCGATATTTGCATGTAGTTACTTGAGACGCCCAAGTGCCTTAGTCAAGATGTCCGTGAGCTGTTCTCCAGTGCTAATGTACTCCACCTTAATTTTGTCGTTCTCAACGCACTCCCGAAGGAAATAATACCGAGTGTGGATGTGCTTTCTTCGGTCATGAAAGTTCATGACTGGATTCTTGCTGAGGGAGATAGCAGACTTATTGTCCACCTTGAACATGACACTAATGGCTTCTTCGTTCTTCAGCTCACCAAGCAAGTGGGTGGGCCAAATGCCTTGACACGCCGTTGTCGTCATAGCAATATTCTCGGCCTCACAAGAGGACAGTGCAATGACCTTCTGTTTTTGAGACTACTAGCTGGCAAGACTGCAGTCGAAGAAAAACAACACACCGGTGGTGCTCTTGCGGTCATTGATGTCACCGGCCATGTCGTTGTCACTGTTGCCAACCAGTCGTGACTCCTCCGCCTTCCTTGCATAGTAGCAGCCATTGTTCCGAGTACCAGCAATGTACCAGAGGATGTGTTTGACCGCAGCCAAGTGCTCGATGGTTGGTGTTTCCATGAAACGGCTCACATACCCAACCGAGTACACGATGTCGGGCCATGTATGCACCAGATACTGTAGATTCCCGATGATGCTCCTATATGCCATGGTGTTAGTGGGAGAAGCTGAACTCACCTTGCTCAGCTTGAACCTTGCCTTCATCGAAACATGGCATGGATTGCGATCTACCATTCCATTCTTCTTGAGAATCTTTGAGGCATACGCCGCCTAGTTCAACATGATATAGCAATCGATCTGTGTACTTTTATGCCGAGGTAGAAGCTGAGCAAGCCCAAGTTTCTCATCTTGAACAAGCTCTTCATCCCCTCCTTGATCCATCCCTATGATGATCAAGTGGTCGACGTACACTCCCACAAGAAGACATGACACACCGCTGCCACACATGTACACAACATGTTCTGACTTGCTCGGTGAAACCCAAGTGATAGTAGACAACTGTCGAGCTTAGCGTTCCACACTCTTGGCTCTTGTCGCAAGCCGTACAATGCCTTATGAAGCTTCATGACTTTATCCTCGTGGCCATCAACCATGAAGCCAGGGGGTTGCGCGACGTAGACTTCCTCCTCGAGTTCGCCGTTAAGGAATGCTGATTTTACATCCATGTGGTGCACTGGCCACCCCTCTTGTGTGGTGAGTAGGATTAGTAGACGCACATACTCGAGGAGAGCGACTAGCACAAACACCTCGTTGAAGTCAATGCCCTGCCACTACACGTACCCCTTCACCACGAGCCATGCTTTGTGCTTAATGACGACACTGTGCGAATCCTTCTTGACCTTGTACACCCACTACAGGCCAATTGGGCGGTGACCAGTAGGAAGATCAACGAGCTACCATGTACCATTCTCCTTGATGGAACTCATCTCCTCAAGAATTGCCCGGTGCCAACACTGATGTTGTTCAGCGTCGACGAAGTCGGCGGGCTCTTCTACTATCGTGAGGTGCAATTCATCGACGTTGAGCTCAACCACTAATGTGGTATCATACAAATTCTACAGCGTGCGATTCCGCCATGGTACGCCATCGGATGGGGCGTGGTGTTAGGAGGAGGTGGCACGAACTCCACCCCGACAGGTGCTACTATGATCGACATTGATGAGCTCGGTGCTGCTGATGCCGATGTTGTCGAGTGCATGGATGACGCCGGAGTTTGCAGTCCTGTGTTTGGCGCATGATCCGGTGTGTCCACTCCTTGAGTGTTGACTTGTTCACCACCCGCGACAGGGTGAGAGATGTACTCCAAGGTGAACGTCTCACCAGGAGCCATTCGTGCGTGGTATCCGGCTTCCCAGTCCCACTTCGCCGTCGCATCAAAGACAACGTCGCATGCCATGTGCATGCACTTGCCGACATGGTCGTACACCCGGTATGCTTTGGATCCAGGTTCGTAACCGATGAAGACCATTTGTTTGCTATGATCGTCGAGCTTCTTGATGTTCGTCCACACCTCCTTCACGTGCGCGATGCTGCCAAACATGCGAAAGTATTGCACGCTTGGAAGTGTCCCATAAGGCATCTTGCCATTGACGATCCGGGTTGGTGCGCGATTAAGGATGTAGACGGCTGTTGTGATAGCCTCGCCCGAGAACTCCCCTAGTACGTCCTTCGCCTTCAACTAGCTGCGTGCCATTGCGACGACCATCTGATTCCGGCGCTCGACAACGCTGTTCTGTTGCATTGAATATGGAGCTGTGAGGAGTCGCTTGGCATCGCGATTCATGCAGTATTCACCAAACTCGGGGGATGTGAATTCGCCGCCACGGTCAGTGCGGAGCGCCTGCAGCTTCCGCCCGGCTTCCACTTTGACATCGGCTTGGAAGTGCTTCATCGTTGCTGCCCCCTCATCCTTCATCGCCAGCAGTGTCAGCCGCTTGTGGCGGCTGAGGTCGTCGACCAGGAGCAGGAAGTAGCACTTTCCACCCAATGTTGCGGCGTGATCGATCTACACAGGTCACCATGCACCAGCTCGAGGAGTTTCTCCACGCGGTACTTGGCCTCCTATGGGAATAGAGTACGATGTTGGTTCCCTGCCAGGCATCTGTCATAGATTTGATTGACGTGGTCGATCTTCGACAGTCCGCACACCATGTCACGCTGTGCCAGCTTCTAGAGTGCCTCAAAATTGAGGCGACCATAGCGGGCATGGCAGTGCCATGCGTCATCCTCAAGTCGTGCCGCCAGGCACACCAGCTGTGCTATGTCCAGCGAGAGAATGTACAACCAGTTGCACACATGATTTACCTTGGCGAGAAGCTATTGCTAGCAATCGTGGATTTGCAACACGCATCCCTCGATCAGCATTTGGCAGCCATTCTTGTCGAGCTACCGAAGGCTGACGATGTTGCTCTGCAGCCGAGGGATGTAGTACACTCCTATCAGCACGCGGTGCTTTCCATTGTGGCACATGAACAGTGCTGTACCAAGTCCACGGATGTCAACGATTGGGACATCGCTGAACTTGACAGAGCCAGTGACACCGGTGTCCAGCTTGGTGAAGAGTTTTTGCACCCCCGTCAAGTGGTTGCTGGCCCCGGTGTCAAGGTACCACGTATCAATATGGCGGTCCTCTTCACGTCCTAGGTGCACATCACATGCACCTCGTTGAGCACGACGTCCTTGATCATGCTCTCGGTGGCCTCATACGGTGCGCACACCTGCGCCATGAGCAATGTGGGCTCATCGTTGTCGACCTGCGTCAGGATGGCCTGCTCGTTACGCCGCGACATGCGGTAGTCTCTGGCCCAGTGCCCAAGTTTGCCACAGTTACGACACTTGTCCTTCGACACGTCGCGACCACCATTAGACATAGTGCCACCACTGCTACTACTGGTGGCATAGCCACTATCGTGGCTCTTCGGTTTACCCCAGCGCCGATTGCCACCAAAGCCACCACCGGGCTTCTGTCCGCCAAGCAAGCCTTGGCCATGCTCACGCTGCTTCATGCATGCAAGCCACTCCTCCTCTGTGAGGAGCAGGCATTCGCTGGCGCCATCGATGTTGTCTTGGTTGTAATGCTCTTTTGCGGCCTTCAGTCGTCGGGTGAGCTCCTCCACCGAGAGCGTCTGCAATTCAACGAGCATCTCAATTGAGATCGCTACCTAAGTATACCTCGGCGGGGTGATGCAGAGAAATTTTTTAACAATGTGATCTTCCTCCAACTTGTCCCCGAGGATATCCAAGTTGTTGACTAGGCCGGTGAGCCGCATTGCGAAGTCATCCACCGACTCGCCGTTCTTAAATTTGATCTCCTCAAATTCTTTGCGCAACGTCTACGCCTTTGCCTCGCGCATGCGTTGGACACCCATGCACAGTGTCTTGATGGTATCCCATGCATCCTTGGCAGTGTTATTGACGGCGAGCGTTGACAACATCTCTGGTGGGACGACACGGAGTATGGCGAACAACACCATCTTGTCGTCATGGTGGTCGCCATTGCTGGGGTCGATCGCCTCCCACAGGCCTTGCGCCTAAAGGTTCACCCTCATTACGAGAGCCTAATCTCCATAGTTGGTTTGCATCAGCATCGGGTAGACGACCGAACCACTTGACTCCTGTGGAAGAATAGAATTGGTTTAATGTGGATTATTTTATTACTGAGCCTCGAGGGCAGATTATATAGAGTACAATGTTTGGAGGACAAGAAGCATCTCCTAGAGATAAGGCAGGTATCTGAAATTACAATCAATCATAAACTACCATATCTGGAGATATCCCAATATACTCTAACATGCCCCCGCAGTCGTAGCAGGAGCGTCGTAGACAACTGCAGCGTCGCAAACGCTATGACTGGAGAAACCGACGAGTTGCTCATGCAGATGGTAGCCCTTTGTGCCGATGTCGAGGTAGCCGAGAGCGAGGTGAGTAGCCGTGGTTAAAGATGTCGTGCGTGAGATAACCGTGGTCGACGTAGCCGTAGTCGGGGTTGCCGGTGATGAAGTAGCCGCACATGAAGCCGCGGGCACAAGGAGACGCCATGGTGACGAGGCGCAAGGAGGCCCCAAGGAAGAAGACGATGATGCAGTCGAGGCAATCGTTGAGGTAGAAGGTCGATGCCGAAGACGCTATCGAGGCCGCCATTGACGAGGTGCACCGGGTTTGCTGTGCTCGGAACACGCCGGATGAAGGCACGCACCGGTGTTGCCAATACCGGACGTGCTAGAGAGAGGGTCCAACCATGTGCCAGTGTCCGAGGGACCAGCGAAGAAAGCCTCCGAAACGGTTGCGGCGTGGGGTAGAAGATGACAATGTAGCCCGCGGTTGCCGGAGTAGACGAACATAGTCGGGGAAGAGACGACGCGGCGAGGTTGGTTCGGCCGACGGCGCGTATGGTGCACGCCGACGATCCGGAGGTGACGCGGCGGCGGTGCTTGAAGAAGCTGGCGAAGAACCCAATCAGCATGACGAAGACCATGTGCGCCGACGACTGAGGCAATGATGCGCCGAAGAAAGGTGGCGTCGATCGGCCGGAGGGTCATTGATGCACGGGAACGCGATGTAGAGTGACGACGACGAACCAGTGTGGAGCGTCGTGGACAGAGTGGCGGGACAGCGACGCGTGAGGGCGTCCCCTGGAGCGCCGCGAGCCCGACTATGTCGCACGGTCGGAGCTGGCCGGTGGAGTCGACGCCGATGTCAGAGTAGAGGCGCATGAGATCGACGGGCGGTGGGCGACACAAACCGATCTCTGATCGGAAAACCAAAGAAAAAATGTCGATCTGAAAATGACCAGAGAAAAAATCTAATTGGAAACCGATCGGATGATCGGCGACACAAACTATAAATTACGGGTTGCGCAGCCCCCGGGAGAGATCATAGAGATCGAAGCATCTCCCAGGGGCGGCGCGGTGGAAGCTGTGGAGGCGGCGGCTCAGGAACGACGCCGCTCTGATACCATGTGGAAGAATAGAATTGGTTTAATGTGGATTGTTTTATTACTGAGCCTCGAGGGCAGATTATATAGAGTACAATGTTTGGAGGACAAGAAGCATCTCCTAGAGATAAAGCAGGTATCTGAAATTACAATCAATCATAAACTACCATATCTGGAGATATCCCAATATACTCTAACAACTCCCTCACCACGCAATCAATCACCACTTCCCTATCACCACCGCTGCCGGATCCCACCTCCAGACGTGCGCCGACGTCACTGGGCATCCTTGGTTGGGAAGGTGAGATGGAAGATGATCGAGACATCGTCGTGGGATCGAGTACAAGCATTTGATACCAATTGCCAGCTGATCTGAAGAAAAACCAAATGCTTGGCAGACGCACACGCCGGAAGCCGATTAGAAGATGAATACACGCACACGTTGGAACCTCGTGATGTATTAAACGGATGATCAATACATGCACACGCTGGAAGCAGGAGCTCACGTAGACAAGAAAGACAAAAGGTATTTGATGCTGCATGCACGGCAGCGTTTTCTATTCTTTTCTCTCTCCTCTATTGCTTAAAAAAACTTATTACAATAGATGCCCTTTTATTTGGTACAAACTACTATTTGTATTCGAAAAAGACTATACGTATCTGGAAGGAATACAAAACCAACTCTAGTATCCATAACAAATACTATCTAAATACAAAAAACAAACTCTCTCTAAAATCTAGATATGCCATATACACAAAGATTACTAATAAATCACTCCCCAATCTTTGTGCACTTACTTGCTCTCAACTATGCCGATATTTGCACATAGTTCTTGGAACTTGACACGCTCAAGTGCCTTAGTCATGATGTCCGCGAGCTGTTCTCCAGTGTTAATGTACTCCACCTCAATTTTGCCGTTCTTGACGTACACCCAAAGGAAATGATATCGAGTGTCGGTGTGCTTGCTTCGGTCATGAAAGACCGGATTCTTGTTGAGGGAGATTGCGGACTTATTGTCCACCTTGAACACGACGCTACTGGCTTCTTTCTTCTTCAGGTCACCAAGCAGGCGGGCTAGCCAAATGACTTGACATGCCTCCGTCGTTGCAGCAATATTCTCGACCTCGCAAGAGGACAGTGCCACAACCTTCTGTTTTTGAGACTGCCAGCTGGCAAGATTGCAGCCGAAGAAAAACAACACACTGGTGGTGCTCTTGCGGTCGTTGACGTCACCGGCCATGTCCAAAGAAATTGTGGGCAATCCGGGGTGAGAAAATTGCTCACCAAAAATTTTGGTAACGTCAAAATTTGGTTTGACCACAATCCAAATAATGTTTATTTTGCCAAATTTTGATTTTATCTAAGTTTTAGCTGTGCAAAATTTTAGCTTGATTCATTAGTACCGTAAACCAAACGGCCCTGTATCCCACCTGTAATTTTGCTACTCTCCTCTCACACGATAAAGTATGCCAATTTGATTCCCTTGTTAGCTCCACCTACAAAGACAAATAAAAGTGTACTACAGGACTGTTAAACATCTTATTCGCCACAGGAAGTGTGGGCCCTGTGGCATGCCACACTCAAGAGTTAAGACATATATACTTTCGCGAAGAGAAAACCGAGCGCTGCCAGTTCGGCGTCGACCACCCCACCCAGCTTATGCTTGATCTGGGTGCTCACTCCTCCTAATAACCCTAATAATGAATGTTAGAACTCCTAGCTAAATTTTGTTTTTTTTTTAGAGAGAGAATATTGTGGCAAAGAATCATACACGTTGCGGTGTGCAACTACTATCTCTATCATACTTGTTTGCATGGCTACAAAATCGTACAAGGCCTCCTGCCACTCCTGACTCCTGCTAGATCGTACCGCGGATTGTTTAGAGGGCTAAGCAAAATCCTGGTTTGAATGGCTAAAAGAACTGTAAGGTCTTTTTTATATATATATATAATTACAAGGAAGAAGCACACGAACACACACCACCACACACGCACAGATGAGTGTGCTCTCTTAGTATACGTCTAGATTGATGGAGGTCAGGGATAAAACTCACAAATTTTCTAATGATGCGCACTCGTGTATGCATAAAGATGTACTACTGTAGCCAAAGTGTTGGAAAAATAGACAATATTTTAATTTCAGATTTTATTATAAGGCAAAGATCACATAAAACTAGATACGTATAAAACGATACTAACAGTAGATAATTCATTGCACTTCTAAATATACACAATAATAGGATTATAACAGAATATTTTAGTCGCACAACCAGCTTACAGTAAGACTTGATAAAGAACATGAAGCAGTGCAGAACGTAGATGAAGCAGTGAAGCGAGCGACTGCGCAGATGCGCTACCCCAGCAACCTTATTGCCGCCCCGTGCAGGTGAACTTTGCGACAATGGTTCGGAGATACCCGCTCACCCTCCTGTTCAGTGCATGCCGAGGAAAATGGATAGCTTGGATCGACAACATAACTCTCCAGCATAGTAGAAAAGAGAGGAAGAAGAAAATAGAAGTGAATCAATCCAAACCAAGTCTAGACGTCTCCAAATCTTTTCAAGACCAAGACAATTACTTTCTAGTGACTGCATAATAAAACACATATTAAACCACTAGTAACTGCTAATTTGAAACTAATTAATGGTAATTAAGCAGTGTTTATTATATCCTAATTACACACTAGTCTACTGCTTTGAAAATTGGTCTACAACTTCAACCACCCGTCTACAGCTTCGACTAGTGCATTTCGACTATACTGGTCTATAGATCTCACCAATATTTTTCGATCATTGTGTTTCGACCACAATGGTCTATGGATCCGACAATTATTTTTCGACCACACTGGTTTATGGCTTCGACCACATTATTTCGACCACTGTGGTTCGACCACTTTATTTCGACCACACTGGTCCATGGCTTCGACCATATTATTTCGACCAGTCTAAAAGGAGAGAGACAAATGCACAGTTAACAAAAGAAAGGTTGACTAGATTCACGACACGTTCACGGTCGCGCATCGCAAATCACAAATCATGCGATGGCCACGCGAATATACACGTGCGTGCATACGTGCGTGTGTGTGACATTAGCTACAGTCCTCCTCATGTCATCTCATATCATGTGTCACATGTTTTAATGGGTGGCAAGGACTCCACCTTATAAATTACTCTCCCGTCACTTGGCTAGGCAATATGGGACTAAACCATGCATGCTTTGAAATTTTTGTAATACCCCGAAACGTGTTAGAGAGAAAACAAAAATAGTTAAAAGGGTTTTTCTAAAATTTCTTCAAAATATGGGCCATAGACTCTTGGCCCACAGCACTAAGGCCCAAAAGGGGGCCCTAATTATCCTATGGTGACAACCCGTGCTACAGTAGTCGCCACCGTGCTACAGTAGCCACGGTGCTACAGTACCATCCGGCCCCCTACTGCTCCTCCTCTCCAAGGTGCCATCCTCCCTGCTACTACTGCTGTCAGCTGCTGGGAAGAAGGAGGGGAAGGAAGAGAGGACAAGAAGAGGAGAGGAGCACCTTGCGGGGAAATTCAGCGAGCACGTTGTCTTCAAGGGCAACGAACGATTCCTCGCTGTTTGAATCGTATTAGATGCGAAATTGGTTATGATTTAGGGATCGACATTCTGCTGCGATTAGATCAGATTATGTCCTATTACTTATGCGTCTGTTTTCGTGTATTTAGATTCCGAATTGGAGGATTTTGTCTCCTAGAGAATTGTAGGTCTCGTTCTTAGATTTCAATAGGTTCAAAGATCACCCAAATCGGAGTTGTGGTTTAAAAGTTACATTGATTTTACTGCTGCTGTCCAGAAAGTCTGACGAACTTGGGCAGCCGTCTTGTTCATTAATTTAGATTTTGTTAAAGGCTGATTCAGGGATGTTGTCCAAAATTATTTTTGTAGGTAATTCTATTAGCTTTCAGGATTGATAAATAACACCCTTTTTGGATCTGTAGAACAAAAGTTATGTATGTTTCAATTTCTTGTCGAGCGTATGTGGTCGGCGGTAGTTTTGAGTTGTTGGCTAAAATTTGGTAAAGGCATAATCTGAGGGTCGATCCAACTAGACTTTTGAAGGTTATACTCTTAGCTTTCTAGATTGATAAAAATCATGAATTTTGGTTCATCCATTCGAAAGTTATGAATGAATGGACCTTTACACTTATTGGCCCCAATTCTAACAATTACCCACCAATTCTAAGGCAAGCAACAAAACAATGAAAAGGACTATTGAGCAAAAGTGTTGTTAATATACCAGTCTTTCAGTGTAAGTCTCATGTGGGTTGAACTTACACCTAGAATAACAGATTCATCTTCTCACATCTGATGAATGGACTATGCCTTGAATTTACAGCTTTTCGTGATTAGACTTCACTTGAAATCCCAACTGATACTAGGCTGTCAAAGAACTATGCCTAAATGGAGCATTATTTGATCATGCTCCCTTATCTGCTTATGAACTTTCTAGAGAATACCCTTGACGAGGATCTAATAATCCTCATTTTACTATCTATCTGTAATTAAGTATCATGGGTAAATATGATGTCACACAGCTATCGAGTATACCCCTTACAGTAGTAAGAGAGAAGTCAATCAGGTGGTCATAAGATTTTCTATGACCACCCCCATAGTCGTAGGTTCTCCTATGACTACCGCGTAATCGTAAGTCCTCCTACGATTACCTCCGGTCGTAAGTCTTTCTACGACCAGTACCCAGTCGTAAGCTTTTCTACGAGTACCCCCTAGTCGTAAGTCCTTCTACGACTAGTCCTGCCATGAATTCTCCACAGATAACTGGGTCCACTCGCTAGTAGGCCCTATTAACTGTGAGATCTGAGCAGTCCAGATACGTAGTTATTCTCTGAAATAACTGTAGATAACTCGCTATTATCTCTGATTGAAAACCGTCAGGCAACGTGCAGAGGTTACTACTCCGTGATTACTCTTATTATTACGGAATAATGAGCGCCTCCTGACCTGGAACGACAACCTCCCTCTCTGTATACTATAAATAGACTTCTTTCAGAGAGGAATGGGAGGGACTTTGGAGAGGCCACCAGTAGCAACATTAGCGCAAGTATTTCCACTGATTGTAACCAGGATACCCAATACAATACACATAGGAGTAGGGTTGTTATTCTCTCTGGAGAAGGCCTGAACCTATATAAAAATCCTTGTGTCTTTTTTGTTTGCGTGATCAATTGTGGAGACCCCCAAATCAAGCAATTTTTATGTAAGATCGGTTCTAAAACACTGATAGTTGGCGCCGTCGTGGGGTTTTTCTGGTAATTTCTTGTCAACAGTTCTTTATTTTCTCTTTGATGCTTCCATGGTAGGAGAGTGGAACGAGGAGAACTGGTTCGACTTGGCTGATTACGCAGACGTCGACATGGATGTCGGTTTCGATTATGAGCGAGTATCGAATCATCCGATGGTATTGCCGCCTCTGGAGATCTTCTGTTAGATCTCGGAGACCGCACCACCAGCGGAGTTGAGGAGGGATTCTTAACCCCAACAACAGTATGCCCAACTAAGGGACCAACCTCCTCAGAGGGCAAGGGTCAACGCGACCACGAACAGGGAGGCCCTAAGACAGACTCACAACACAAGGAGAGTTTTCCCTCCGAGTATTCGAGTCCCCTTAAGGCAGTACGACCTGGCGAGACAAGTTCTGGAAGCCATCATTCCAGAGCTTCATCAGCACCTGATGGTCCTTTTTCCCCAGATAATCCCGCAGAGGAGGGAATCAAACACGCTTTTCCTACAAGTACGACCATCCCATCGCAGGACACACCTGCAGACGGAGACAGTTATAACCCGGAGTTCCCCTTCCTAGAGGGGTTTACTCCAAGTCGCTAGATGGTGTCTCTCGACTACTCCTCAAGCGAGGAGGCCTCCAGCGCAAGTGGAGGTCGTCAACGGGAAGTCTTCGCCATTCTCTCCGATAAAAATCATTGTCCCAGAGGCAGGACTGACGATGCTCCCCGACGGGCAGACACTACGTCCCCTCGTGGCAATGGCAAGGGCACAGCCGCTGGTGAACGAGATGAACACTTTGATGAACGTGTAGGACATCATTAACATTCTCGCACTCCATTGAAACCAACTCAAGGGTCTGATATGGATGATTCTGAGGCAACTCGACGAAGAAAAATAGCGGCTTAGAAAAATCTCCCTAGGCACGCTTATTTCTAGTCAGAAGAGGCTCAAGAGCTCCAGCACATTAATGACTTGCTTGAGAATCCAACCCAAGAGCTCGCTTGAGCACCAGGTTACGATCTCTTTGCTGAAGAGATCACACGAAGGCTTCGAAACACGATGGTAAGACTCGAGCGTCCTCGTCGACATCAACCCGGAAGTCGTAGTAGTATGACTACATCTTCTGCCAGCCGTTCGAACAACTCGTCGCATGGAGGTCGACATGATCATCGATCACGTCACTCTCCAGACTTGAGGAAGGCTCGTCAAACATTTGGAGATCGACAAGCCCCCAGGAGAGGTGATCTTTCACCACTTCAGGGATGAAATCTGCGGCAGCAGACGGAATACAAGGAGTCCACCTGTGACTGGGTATCGTCGAGTAAGATCACCTGGTGACATTAACCCTTCTTTCCTGCAAAGAAGGCGCCAAGAAGTTATCTCTGGATATCGGGCGTTTTCACCCGATCTCCTAGTAGTTTGCTGGCCACCTCGTTTTCGACCAGCAAACATGGAGAAATTCGATGGAACCCAAAATCCCATAGAATTCCTCCAGATTTACACAACCGCTATCCGAGCAGCAGGAGGAGGAGAGCATGTAATGGCGAATTACCTTCCGACTGTGCTTAAAGGATTTGCTCGATCATGGCTTCTAAACCAGCCATTCGAGTCGACCTACTCGTGGCAGCACCTCTGTGATCTTCTACTGGCGAATTTTCAGGGCACCTACAACCGCCCTGGAAAGGAGGACGACTTGCACTGGATAAGACAGAACGATCATGAGACTCTGCGTCAATTCATTAGGCGCTTTAGTCAGGTTCGTAATTTCGGCATATGAGTCAAGACGACAGCTTAAGGCTATCGAGCGTGAGGTAAACACAGTCGAGTCTCCTCTTGTTAATAAATTACTGAAGTGGTCGAAAGTCACCATCACTTTCGAGAAAGGTGACTACCCGATCCCTTCGACTAGACCAGGTTGATTTCCGATTGTGGTCGAACCCACCATCAACAATTGTCAAGTAAATCGAGTTTTGGTAGATGGTGGGAGCTCGTTAAATATACTATTTACAAGTACCCTGGATGAGATGCAAGTTCCCATGACAAAGGTAAGGCCAGTACGATATTCTTTCCACGGAATTGTACCGGGGTCTTCTGCCAAACCAATTGGCCAAGTTTCTCTTCCTTTAACATTTGATTCACTAAGTAATTTCAGGACAGAGAAGATATCCTTTGATGTGGTCGATTTCGATACGACATATAACGCCATACTCGGACAACCAACTTTGGCAAAATTCTTAATAGCTACTCACTATGAGTATCAATATTTTAAGATGCTAGGTCCCAAAGGAGTAATCACAATTTATTGTGACAAGAAGATGACGCATTCTTATGACTGTCGGTCCCTCGAGATGGTTGGACGGATACCAACTCGAGACGAAAGTCAGCCTTCGACTAGCAAGTCGAAGCCTAAAGCTGCACCAAAGCCGAACGACCAAGTCAAGGAGGTTCCTCTGGACATGGAGGAGCCCTCGAAGACTGTTCGCATCGAGGATTCTTCCGACCCCAAATAGGAAGACGCCCTCATCACTTTCCTCCAAGCAAACGCAAATGTCTTCACGTGGCAAGCATCCGACATGCCCAGAGTCCTCAGGGAAGTGATCGAGCACAGGCTAGCCTTACGGCCTGACAAAGTACCCGTAAAACAGAAGTTACGGAGATTTGCCCCTGATCGACGAGATGCTATTAGGTCAGAATTGGACAAGTTGCTCAAAGCAGACTTTATAACAGAAGTCAACCACCCAGAGTGGTTGACCAACCCTGTAATGGTTAGGAAGTCAAACGGCAAATGGCGTATGTGCGTAGACTTCACTGATCTTAATAAAACTTGTCCAAAAGATTATTTCTCTTTACCTCGTATTGATCAGTTGGTTGACTCTACTGCTGGATGTGAAATGTTAAGCTTTCTAGATGCATACTCTAGTTACCACTAGATCAATATGTGTCGAGAAGATGAAGAAAAGACCACATTCATTACACCATTTGGAATATTTTGCTACGTCAAAATGCCATTTGGTTTAAAGAATACTGGAGCTTCTTTTCAGTGTTTGATGCAAACGACTTTTGCACCTCAACTAGGCCAAAATTTGGAAGCCTATGTTGATGATCTAGTCGTAAAAAGCAGCAAACGGCTTAATCATATCGCAGACTTGCAGGAAACATTCGACAACCTCAGAAACACCACCTGAAACTCAACCCCGAGAAGTGTGTGTTTAGAGTCTCTTCAGGAAAATTGCTTGGATTCTTGGTCTCTACACGAGGAATCGAAGCAAATCCTGAAAAGATAAAGGCCATCATGCAGATGCATCCCCCGACCACCAAAAAAGAAGTTCAGAAACTCACGGGGTGCATGGCGGCATTAAGTCGTTTCATCGCACGCCTGGGAGAGAAAGGACTGCCTTTTTTCAAACTTCTAAGGAAGCACGAGGGTTTCGAGTGGTTAAAAGAGGCTAACGCGGCCTTTGAGGATGTCAAGAGGTATCTTATGAGTGCTCCTGTTCCGGTTTCTCCGAAACTAGAAGAGACGCTCTTAATTTATCTAGCTGCCACGCCACAGGCAGTGAGCGTAGTACTGGTCGTAGAACATGAAAACATACAACGACCAGTTTACTACGTTAGCGAAGTTTTACACGGGCCTAAGGAGTGTTACCCTCAGGTTCAAAAACTTCTATATACCCTCCTCATGTCTTCGAGGAAACAGAGGGACGCATGGCAAAATGGTAAGTCGAACTTGGGGAGTATCCATTTCTGTCCCGACGGCCATTAAATCCCAGATCTTGGCATTCTTTGTCGCTGAATGGACAAATCTGAACTGTTCAGATCCCGATCTGATTCACGACCGATGGGCGATGTACTTTGACGGGTCACTTACTATAAGTGGCTCGGGGCTGGGGTGGTCTTGGAATCTCCTACCAGAGAGACCTTAAAGTATGCCATACAATCAAACTTTTAGGCCACTAACAACGTGGCAGAGTACGAAGGTTTGCTAGCTGGCATACGAGCCGCAAAAGCGCTCTCGATTCACCAACTACTCGTGAGAGGAGACTCTCAACTAGTCGTGAATCAAGTTGAAAAAGAGTACCAGTGCTCTAATCCGACTATGTCTCGGTACTTATCAGAAGTCCGAAAGTTAGAAAAGCATTTTCTGGGCTTTGAGGAACAATTTATCCCTCAAAAGGATAATTTCCTCGCGGACCAACTTGCTCGTATAGCTTCATAGTACCAAAAGGAGTTTTTCTGGAGCAACTCCAGAAATCGTCCCTAGTCAGAGAACTAGAGAAGTCTCCTATTGAAACAACCTCTCTAGAGTACGAGGATACCTGGATGACTCCCATCTACGAGTATCTTCAGACGGGTTTCGTACCCGATGACCCAAAAGGCCAAAATGTATACTTTGGTCGAAGGTGTCCGCTATAAAAGAGGCACTCAAGGGGTGCTCATACAATGCATTCCGCAGAGCGAAGGATTAAAACTCCTTCACGACATACACGGAGGCATCTGTGGAACTCACGCTTCCTACAGAACGCTGGTCGGTAAGGCCTTTCGATAAGGTTTCTATTGGCCAACAGCCATCTACGATGCCAAGGAGCTGGTTAAAAAATGTGTACAATGCCGTTTCATAGCAGGCAAATACACCAACTGGCTCAGGCGTTACAAACAATTCCTCTGTCTTGGCCTTTTGTGACCTGGGGTCTCGGTATCCTAGGACCGTTACTGAGAGCTCCAAGTGGATTCGAATTTCTTTTTGTAGCTATTGATACGTTCAAAAATGGATAGAAGCTGAACCTGTGACTGGGATAACAACGAAAACAGCTAAAAGGTTCATGATGAGATGCGTGATAACTCGATTTGGGGTACCTAGTCGAATCATCACAGATAATGGCAAGCAATTTTCGAGCGCAAAATTTCAGGAATTTTGCAATGAGTTGGGTACCAAATTGTGTTACGCTTCTGTTGCCCACCCCCAAATCAATGGGGTGGTCGAAAGAGCGAATGTCCAAATAATGAAGGGAATTAAAACTCGAGTCTTCGACCAGCTTGTCAAGCGCTCGAGGGCTTGGGTACAAGAATTACCCTCAGTATTATGGGTCATTCGTACGACTATTAGTCGGGCTACAGACGAAACACCTTTCTTTCTAGTTTTTGGTGCAGAAGCCATACTTTCGCCAGAACTAAAGATCAGGTCAGCACGAGTCAAAAAATTTAACGACTCCGCTCAAGAACAACTTCGAGCGGATGACATCAACCTGCTCGAAGAAAAGAGGAACCAGGCTCTAATCCATTCAGCAGTTTACCAACAAGCCCTGTGCAGATACTAAGATCATAAGGTCCAACCTCACAGCCTTGTTGTAGGTGACTTGGTATTGAGGCTTATCTAATCTCAGTCTAATCGGAATAAATTTTCCCCTAAGTGGGAAGGTCCTTACACTGTGGTCAAACTTACGCGTCCAGGTTCGGTACGACTAGCAATGGAGGATGGCCGCGTTCTCTCAAACTCTTGGAACATCAACTAGTTATGCAAATTTTACATGTAACAAGCCTCCACGACAATAAAGTATTAGGTTCTTTCTATCTTTATTGTCTTTATTTGAGTTTTGCTTTTATAAGTTTTTGACCATATTTTATACGCTCAATTTTTCTTTACACTGGTTGGAGAAAGAACGCAACAACTAGTCGAAATCTCTCTTCTCTGCATGTGGTCCTGCCCGCTAGAAGGAGCTTCCTAGTATCGTCTTGTTCCTAACTTTTGCAGCTAATACAAAGGTCTTGGGCTCAGATACATGGTCGAAAAGTTTTTAAGTAAACTCGTATCACCTTAGTTTATTTATTCATTTTGAAAAATACTCTAAGAACAGTGCACTTTTGAGATTTGTTTGACTGCTTTTGGTAAACTTCGTCGGTTTTAACTGGTAGGAAGAAGAAACACACGTAGTCAAAGCTTCTGCTCTCTGCACGTGGTCCTGCCCACTAGAAGGAACTTTCTAGTGTCATCCCGTTTCCTACTTTTGCTACCAGGACAAACTTATCGAGTACATTGAAAAAGGTCAAACGAATTTTCAAAGGTCCTCTAGATGTTTGTTTTACTCAAGTTGCCGTTCTTGATTTAATTAATCTGATCAAAGATGGTAACATCACCTAGTCGAAGCCTTTCCTCTCTGCACGTGGTCCTGCCAGTAGACGGAACTTCCTAGCGTTGATTCGTTTCTACTCTTTCGACTAGTGCAAGATAATCGAGATCGAAAGGTAGAAGTCGAACAAACCTCTCTGTTTTTGGAAACCCTTTCTTTACTATTTCCTTAGTTTATTCAAATAAACTAAGCAAATAGTTGAGGGCTAGGATAAAGTTATAAACATGACTTCAATTCTTAGTCTTGGTTTTTTTTTGATTCATTATCTTACGAGTTACTAACTACTCTATAAGATTATTTGCAGGAAAAAGGAAGAAGGAAGGAGGAATTACAGATATATGGTCTAATTATCTTTTCCCTTCATTATCTTACGAGTTACTAACTACTCTACGAGATGATTTGTAGGAAAAAGAAAAGATCATATATTTATACATCAATAAAAGACTTGTCTTTATAGGTTCCTGTTACAAGCTACTCTGATGAAGGAGATCCTATCTGCATCTCCTCCGCGACCTTCTCGCCTACCGACTGCATACCCTCGATTAATTGTTCTGCTTCGGCTTCAGTGCAGTCGAAGTCGGCCTCAACCGAATGAGGGTTAAGGTTGGGGTCACGGGCTTTAAGCTTTGCTAAGACATAGCTTACAGCTCCTTTGATCGCTTCCTTTATCGAGTCGTTCTGATTGGTCTTCAGAGTAATCACTAACTCTTGCAAAGTACCGACTTGCTCCCCAATGGCACTCGTGTGAGCGGCTATCGTGTCGTCACGAGGTATGACCTTTTCAGCATGTAGCCCATCGAGTACATTGTTCAAAAGTGAAATGTTGTCTTGAAGATTGATCTTCATTGACTTCATCTCCTCCTGGGTGCAAGTCGAAGCCTCATGGAGTCATTTTATTTCAACTAATCGCTCTGAAAAGAGTAAGGTTAGTTAGATAAAATGATTCTACGAGAAAGAAAAATTTAATAGCAGGTAAAGGATTACTTACCCGTTAATTGAGAATCTAATTTCTTAATTTCTTAATCTTTGTCTTTCACGATGCGGGTGATCTCTCGGATGACCAAGGATTTTCTTGAACCTCGATCTGAAGGGTCCCCACCTCGGCTTGAAGGGCCCTAGTCTCGACTTCTTTTTCTGAAAAAGAACAAGAATTTAGGAAAGTGGGGATCAAGATTATAAGCAGTCGTAACCTCCAGGACGTACTGTTTATTTTTTCCTGCAACTCTTGGGTTGCAGAGTTGGCCTCCTGAAGCTTCTTTAGAAGGTTGGTTACTTCATCCCTCAAGGACGTAAGTTCTTCTACTATCACCCCTGGTCGTAAGTTTTTCTACGACCAGTACCAAGTCGTAAGGTTTTCTACGACAATCCCCAAGAGTACTGAACGAGTAGTCAAAATATAAAATAATTACGAGTGTCAGTTACTCACCGCCTCTCTGCTTGCTCGCAGAGTATTGCTTTTGCTTGTCGTAGATTGACAAGTTGCCGGTTGTACTCGCAAACCGTAGCAATTTGTTCCAAAGCTTTCTGCAAGAAATAAAGGCAATAAGAAGCGAGGATAAAACCATACTTATAGGTATCGTTAGATACTTACATTCGTATCGTTAGATACTTACATTCATGGTCGTCCGAGTGAACATGGAGACTATCCTCATCGGATCTTTCAGCCCATCCATCTCTTCGACACGTCTCCACCAAACCCCTTCGAGACGTTCGTCATCGAAGACTTCCCCACAGTTGGGAATGCCGCTGGGGTAAGGGACTCGGTCGCGAGATCTGTAGGCGGAAGATCCTATGATGGAAGCGGGGCCAAAGAGATCAGAGCAGAAGTTAAAGTATTCCTCTTCCTCTGACTTTGTGATGGTATCACCGCCTAGAGGACCGGAAGGAATGTCCTCGACAACCTCCTTACCAGCTCGGTGGTCGAAGCTCTCACCACCACCTTCTCCTAGCGTCTCTCTTACGGCCTCCCTTGTCTCCGTCTCCATCCCTACGACTGCCTTAGTGGTCATAGAACTTCAGCAGCGACGACTTCTTCCACCATGGGAATGGTAACTGAAACTTCAGCTACCACCGCTGTCGCACCTTCATTCGCTGAAGATGTAGCAGCGGGCTTCTCAGTAGAAGCATCCATGGGGGGTGAAGGAGTTGGGCTAAGATCACAGAACAAGGAGCAAGTTAACTCGTGAAAAACAAAGGGTAAAAGCAGTTCTTACGCTTTTGTTTTTTTTACATACCTCTCGTCCTGGACCTAACCAGGAACTTGGAAGCAACCTTCCCAACGGAAGGTTTCTTCGATTTCTTCTCGACTACTGCTGGTCGAGATTCAATTCGGGGAACGGGACTCACCGCTTCGTAACCCTCCTGACTCCCCGAGTGACCGAGATCTGTCTCAACCACCTCAAGAGAACTACTCCCTCGACCTCAGGTTCTGCTAGAGCAGCAGTTTCCTTCACAAAAGACATGAAGCTCTTCCAGTTCTCGTTTTCTAGCTGCTTTATAAAGCCACAAGAAGCAGAAACTGCGAAAGTCTTGTTGTCGTAAGAAAAGGGTACCTTGGCCTTGGGGGCTTTACGCTTAAGGGCAAAGGCAGCTTCCTCTACTTTTTCCCTCGCCACTGCCTCCATGTCTGCAGCGAATTGAGCAAAGGGAGCAGAAGGAGTCGAACTCGCGCCACATTTGTTGCCGACCTTTACAAGTCGATCCTTTTGGTTGGAGGAGCTTTTGTTTGCTTCGCTTGCGCCGTCGCCCCAATGACCACCAATGCGACTTTCGCGTTGTCTTGGCGGTCTTCCATGCCTACTTTCTGTTGAGATCGAAAAAAAAATATTACAAAAAGTGGTCGTAAGTTTTTCTATAATCACTCACTTGTCGTAAGTTCTTCTACAACCAGCCCACAATCATAAGTTTTTTTACGACGAATCCTCTAGTCGTAAATCTTTTTACGACCATAAAGGCCTAAAGACGAAGTTGATTTTTTATTACCTTTAGGCGCTCCCCTTTTCCTCTGCGGTCAAAACTGCAAGAATTTGAGGAGCTGCCACGCTTGATGGACTCTTCTCACAGATGAGCTTGACACGGGTGTTAATCTCCACCTGTGAAAGATCTGTGCAGACAGATAGCATGGTCAACAAACCAGATCAGGACTAACCAAAACCAGAATCAAAAATGAGAAATTCACTTACCCTCCTGGTAGTCCCTGGTCGGGTCTTCTTTCCCGAGTACCTCCACATGGGAGGAACTTGTTTCTTCAGGGGACTAATACGACGTGTGATGAAGTTCTTCACCACGTGCCATCCGGTAAGCCCCTCCGCCTTCAAGTATTTGATAGCTTGAATATAGAGGGCGATCCGATCAAGGTCCTTGGGAGTCGAATCCCAAGAAGAAATCCTCTCAGCGGCATTACCGATGAATGAGAGGCTATCTTCCTCGGTGACTTCCCAGTAGAATCACTTCTTCTTCCACCCTGGCCACGAAGACCGGGTGAACATATGAATGTACTCCTTCGACTTCCCATCGTGGAGCTTAAGACTGCAACTCCCAGCAATTTTGACTTGCCGAGCCATCCCGTAATAATACTAGAAAAGCTCGAGGTCCGCTGGAATTCCCAGGTACACCTCACACAAATACACGAATACACTTAACATTGTGATGGAATTAGGACCAAGGTTCACTAATTCCATTCCCAAAGTGCTCGAGCACGAGTGTGAGAAAGGATGAGCAGGCAATCGAAGACCGCACTCATAGTACGCTTGGAAGACAGGGATTTGCCCCTCCTCTCCCGACGGCCAATGTTGTTCAACTGCTGAAATCCACTTTACGAGCACCTTCTTAGGGATCTTCCCGGCAGCAACCAATGCGTTCATCTTTGTCGTATCCATCTCCGATTCTGCCCACTCAGAGACGATCCTAGACATTTTTCTCACGAGAAGGAGGTTTGGATTTGAAAAAGTTTCAAGGAAACTCACAATTTTTGCTGGCAACAGAGGAGGCAAGAATATGATGAACAATCGGGTGAATTGGGGAAAGGTAATAACCCTAAAGTTACCTCTGCGTTCATTTTTATAACCGCACGCTTGAAATGAAACGCCGTGGAAACTCAACAGTTCCCACCGCTTTGGGAATTGCTCTAACGGACAGATCCTTTTAAATCTGCCTGTTCGAGAAAACCGAGGCTCTTTTCACACTTCAAGCGAAATTACCTTCTTGGCTAAATATATTTCTGGTCAAAAGAAATACCACTCGAAAGGCTTTACTTCCAATCATCGAACCACGATTACTCCGTGGTCGTAAGATTTTCTCACGACTACCTCGTAGTCGTGATATTTTCAGCAAAATTCCTTGACCAAGTATATTTCTGGTCGAATGAAACATGTATTGAAGAGTTTTTCCTTCAACCTTTACTTCACAACCACCTAGTGGTCGTAAGAACATCTATGACTCCTTTCCCAAGTAAGTTATTTTCACTTGAAGATGGAGGGCTAGATGACGAGGATCTAATAATCCTCATTTTACTATTTATCTATAATTAAGTATTATGGGTAAATATGACGTCACACAGCTATAGAGTATACCCCTTACAGTAGTAACGGAGAAGTCAATCAGGTGGTCGTAAGCTTTTCTACGACCACCCCCATAGTCGTAGGTTCTCCTATGACTACCGCGTAATCGTAAGTCCTCCTACGATTACCTCCGGTCGTAAGTCTTTTCGACCGGTGCCATCGTAAGCTTTTATCGACTACCCCACAGTCGTAAGTCCTTCTACGACCAGTCCTGCCACGACTTCTCCACAGATAACTGGGTCCACTCGCCAGTAGGCCCTATTAACTATGAGATCTGAGCAGTCAAGATATGTAGTTATTCTCGGAATAACTGCAGATAACTCGCCATTATCTCTGATTGATAACCATCAGGCAACGTGGGGAGGTTACTACTCCGGTGATTACTCTCATTATTACGAAATAATGAGCGCCTCCTAACCTGGAACGACAACCTCCCTCTCTGTATACTATAAATAGACTTCTTTCAGAGAGTAATGGGAGGGACTTTGGAGAGGCGATCAGTAGCAATATTAGCGTAAGTCTTTCCACTGATTGTAACCAGGATACCCAATACAATACACACAGGAGTAGGGTTGTTGTTCTCTCTTGAGAAGGCCCGAACCTGTATAAAAATCCCCGTGTCTTTTCTGTCTGCGTGATCAATTGTGGAGACCCCCCGAATCAAACAATCTTTATGTAAGATCGGTTCTAAAACACCGACAACTCTATTCTCGTGAACTGTGACCTCACAGTTATGCTCAAGTAGATTTATTCATTTTTGGTATCCTGTAGGCTAATACGTTTTCCCTCTTTGAACACTAGAATACATTAAGGCTTTAAGCCACCCTTCCATACAATTGATAGTACTTTGTCTATTAAGACACATGTACGGATATTATTAATTGTACTCTCTTGTTACAACTTCAACTTGTTTTCTCCATTACCTAAGTCACGGGATCTCCGATCAAGAAGGTATGGATTACTGTTGAGTTGTAACTCCAATAGGCATCATTTCCATGTCCATAGACGCAACGGAAACCGTCTTCCGTGCTAACCCCTTTGTGAAAGGGTCTGCCAAATTTTTCTCAGTGCGAATATAATTCACAGTAATCACTCCAGAGTTCCTCAGTTTTCTGACAGATTTAAGCATACGCTTCATATGTTTGGAGGACTTCATGTTATCCTTAGTAATTGTAACCTTAGTCAACACTGTTTGGTTATCACAGTACATTAGGATTGCCGGTATTAGTTTCTCAACCAATGGCAAGTCCAACAGTAGCTCTCTAAACCATTCAGCCTCAACAGTGGTTGTGTCTAGTGCTACAAGTTCTACTTCTATGGTTGACCTCGTCATTATGGCTTGTTTACATGACCTCCATGAAACTGCAACACCTGCTAGGGTAAAAACATAACCACTTGTAGCTTTGATCTCATCTGCATCAGAGATCCAATTTGAATCACTATATCCTTCTAATACATATGGATACCCAGTATAGTGAATTCCATATGAGGTTGTGCCTCTCAAATAGCGCAATACTCTCTCAAGTGCCTCCCATTGATCATATCCTGGGTTAGAAGTAAACCGATTTAATTTGCTCACAGCAAATAATATGTCAGGTCTTGTGGTACCACATAGATACATAAAGAGACCCAACAATTTGTGAATATCTCAATTGATATTTGTCTAATCCCTGATTCTTTCAAAGTTTAACACTAGCATCATAAAGAGTTTAGGAAATCTTACAGTTCTCAAGGCCGAACCGACTCAATATTTTCTCAGTATAATGGAATTGGTTCAATGTGATCCCATCCTCATTTTTTATCAATTTAATATTCAGAATAACATATTCATCTCCTGAGTCTTTCATATCAAAGCATCTAGATAAGAAAGATTTGACCTCGTCAATAACAACAGTGTTTGACCCAAATATAAGTATGTCATCGATATACAAACACAAAATCACTTCTTGACCCCTACCATAATGATAATATACACACTTATCTGCCTCATTCACAACAAAACTAGCAGATGTTAATATTTTATCAAATTTCTTTTGCCATCGTTTATGTACTTGCTTTAGACCATACAAGGATTTGATTAATTTGCATACCTTATTTTTTTGTCAGAAATCATAAAACCATCCAGTTGCTCCATATAGATTTCTTCCTCCAACTCCCCATTAAGGAAAGCTATCTTTATATCCATTTGATAGATGTGTAGACTATAGAAAGCACCTAATGCAATGAGCACTCGAATGGTGGTTAATTTGGCAACAGGAGAGTAAGTATCAAAATAATCATCACCTTCTTTCTGGGTATAACCCTTGGCCACAAGTCTAGCCTTGTACTTATCAATAGTAGCATCAGACCTTATTTTCTTTTTAAAGATCCACTTGCATCCAACAGGTTTGCACATACTAGGACGATCAGTGATCTCCCAAGTCCCATTAGCCATGGTGGAATTCATCTCGCTATGGACTGTCTCTTTTCAATACTCAACATCAGGTAATGCATAAGCCTCTAAAAGAGTTTTTGGCAGATCATCCATAAGGTATACAATAAAGTCTTCGTCAAAGGTTTTCTCAACCCTTTGTCGCTTGCTCCTGCGAGGAGGCTCTTCGACTAAATTGTTATCTTCCTCAGGAATATCACAGACTAGTGGTATATCACTCATTGGTCCAGAGATGGTGGTAGGTTCAAAATTATTATTATTATTCATAGTTTGATTATCCTCAGTTCGAGAAGTACTACCTGCAGTTCTCATAGGATAAATATCCTCAGAAAATGAAGCATCTCTGGACTCCATTATTGTATTAGAAATAATCTCAGGAGTTTCTGATTTTACTACTAAAAAACTATATGTCGTGCTATTATGAGCATATTCCAGTAAGATACAATCGACTGTTTTAGGTCCAAGCTTTCTATTTTTCTACAATGGTATATTGACTTTTGCCAAACACCCTCAAGTTTGCAGAAAATTAACATTGGGTTTTCCCCCCTTCCATCTCTCATACGGAGTAATCTCACATCTTTTAGTGATTACTCTGTTTAGGACAAAAGTTGTTGTCAATATAGCTTCCCTCCACCACGTATTAGGCATACCGGCACTCTCTAATATGGCATTCATCAAGTCTATTAGTGTCTAGTTTTTCCTCTCAGCTACCCTGATTGATTGGGGTGAGTATGGTGGTATAACTTCATGGACTATTCCATGTTCATAACAGAATTAAAAGAATTCATAAGAGATATATTCTTCTCCACGATCAGATCTAAGTCTTTTAGTTTTCTTTTCTAATTGGTTCTCAACCTCGGTCTTATAAATTTTGAAGTAATTTAAAGCTTCATCTTTTGTTTTCAATAGATACACATAACAATATCATGATGCATCATCAATAAGAGTTGTAAAATATCTTTTGCCTCCTGTTGTCAACAATTCATTCATCTTACACAAGTCGAATGGACAAGATCTAATGGTGGTAAGTTCTTTTCATTCAGTAACCCTTAAAGGGTTTTCGAGGTTGTTTTGCTTGCACACAAATTTGTACGTTGATTCTTTGATAATTTCATATTTTGGAATTAAATCTAATCTAGGCATTCGAGCAATACTATCAAAACCAATATGATAGAAACAAAAATGTCATATATTGGCCTCATATTTATTCAAATCAGTTGCAATATTTAAATTATAATAATACTCCAAAGTACTTATGCGGAACAAAGCTCCGCTTTCATAGCCTTTACCAACAAAGATATCAAACTTAGACATTACAACTTTATTTGACTCAAATACTAGCTTATAACCATCCCTGCTTAGGAGAGAACCGCTAACAAGGTTCTTGTTTATTGTTGGTGCATGTTGTACGTTCTTCAAGTGCACAATCTTCCCTGAAGTAAGCCTCAGATCCACCGTGCCAATACCAAGAACAGAAGCATGCGACCCGTCCCCCATTAGGATGAAGGAAGCTCCGGCTACCTGATAAGAAGAAAACAAGGAAATATAAGAACATACGTGAACATTAGATCCAGTATTAACCCACTAATCAATGGATTGACATGCTGAAAAAACAACAGGTGAATTACCATACGCTCTTGTTGGGGCCTCGCCTATGATCACGTTGACAACATTTTTCTTTGGCTGTTCAGCATCCTTGCTCTTGCGAAAACGACAGTCTTTTGCCATATGACCGTTTTTTCCACACAAGAAGTAAGTGATATTCCTGATGTCATTCTTCTCAGTTTTCTTCTTAAAGCTAGTTTTCTTATTTGATTTAAAGCCTTTGTTTTTCTCGTCATATCTTTTCTCTATGACATTTGCATTAATCTGATCATTCTGACTAGAAGTGTTTGATGCATCTTTTGCTCTTGGCTTTTCTTCCACATCAAGGGCAGCAATGAGATTCTCAATAGATATCTCTTCCCTCTTGTGCTTTAAGCAAGTGGTAAAATCCCGCCATGAAGTAAGAAGTTTGGCAACAATACCTGCAGCCACAAACTTAGGAAGCAAAACACAACCCAAATGTGCAATCTTGTTGACCAGTAGCTGAAGCTCATGAGCCTGTGCAACTATCGACTTAGCATCATCCATGTAGTAGTTGAAGAATTGCTCGCACATGTAGAGCCAGCAAATAGCCTCAACTTCTGCATATTTGTGCTCTAGTGCATCCCACAATTCTGTGGTGGACTTGAAGTCCATATGCACATCATAGAGTTGATCTGCCAGTATGGTCAGTATGCATCTAAGGGTTGTGTTGTTATATGTGTCGAACTGCACGGTCTGTTCAATCGTAAATGGATACTATAGATGGATCACCCACCACAGCCCCAAAGATATAAAGCCAAAACTTGACCCTTGCCTGCTATCTACGAAAGTTCTGACCAGAAAACCTCTTGGGTTTCATAACATCAGAAGCACCAGCCATTGCTGAATGACAAAAATGTTCACAATAAGGTTTTTGGAATGTTGGAAAAATAGATAATATTTTAATTCCAGATTTTTATTATGAGGCAAAGATCACATAAAACTAGAGATGCATAAAGCGATACTAACAGCATGAACTCATTGCACTTCTAAATATACATAATAATAGGATTATAACATAATATTTTGGTCGCACAGCCAACTTACAGTAAGACTTGATGAAGAACAGGAACATCACAGACTTGAAGTAGTGCAGAACGTAGATGAAGCAGTGAAGCGAGCGGTCGCGCAGATGCGCTGCCTTAGAAACCTTATTGCCACCCCGTGCAGGTGAACTCTACGATAATGGATCAGAGATACCCACTCACCCTCCTTCCCGGTGCATGCCGAGGAAAAGGGATGGCTTAGTTCGACAGCACAACTTTCCAGCACAGTAGAAAAGAGAGGAAGAAGAAGAAAATAGAAATGAATCAATCCATCTCAGGTCTGGACATCTCCAGATCTTTTAAAAGTCAAGACAATTACTCTCTAATAACTACATAATAAAGCACATATTAAACCACTGGTAACTACTAATTCAAAAACAATTAATGGTAATTAAGCAGTGTTTATCAGATCCTGATTACACACTAGTCTATAGCTTCGACCATTAGTCTACAGCTTCAACCACTGGTATACAGCTTCGACTAATGTATTTTGATGACATTATTTCAACCACAATGGTTTATGGATCCGACCACTATTTTTCGACCATAATGTTTTGACCACTTTATTTCAATCACACTAGTCTATGGTTTCGACAACTGTGTTTCAACTATAGTGTTTCGATCGCTTTATTTCGACCTTACTGGTCGATGACTTCGACCATATTATTTCGACCAGTCTAAAAGAAAAGAGAGAAATGCACGGTTAGCAATAGAAAGGTGGACTAGGTTCACGACACATTCACGGTCGCAAGTCACGCGATTGCCACACGAATATACGAGCGCGCGTGCGTACGTGCGTGTGTGTGACTTTAGCTATAGTCCTCCTCATATCACCCCATGTCTTGTGTCATATGTTTCAATAGGTGGTAAGAATTCTACTTTATAAATTGCTCTCACACCACTTGGCTAGGCAATAAGAGACTAAACCATGCATGCTTTGAAATTTCAGGAAGGGATGAGCCTTTACATCTATAGTCCAATTCTAACACGAAGCATTGTGGATGGTTTAGGCTACCATTTGTAACACATGATTTATTCTTATTAATTGTATTTCGTAGGTTACCCCCATCTTGTGTACACTTCGTTGACACAAGAATTTAGTTCATTGTGGTCGACACTCAATTCTAAGAGCTGTGAACTATAGCAAAATTGGTAAATAAGAGTGCAGCCTACAATGTACATTTACATTGAGAGACCTATAGCTGCAATTTGCAATGAAGCAACATGCTCACTTCCCAATCGAATGCGTGCGTGTCCACACCATGTTCGGAAAGTAGTATGGACGCGCAGGTACTCCGACTGGGGAAGTGGCTTCCTGTATCAGCAGCCAATCATTCCTTGATGTCAAGTCCAATTACCTATCGACGACATCCAGGTAATTATATGTCCACGCGCTCTCCTTGCAAGCATACTTCTTGAACTTGCAGGCTCGATGAAGTTACCCGTGGTTGCTGTCTCATCCTCCTCACGATCCCCGAAAGTGGCGAGGACTACGAATAATTTATATATATATATATATATATATATATATATATATATATATATATATATATATATATATATATGAAGCTGTTTTAAAGGCACAAGCAATCACTGCTTGGAGACTTTATAGAGAATATATATCACAAATGGTTTCATCTACAAACAATATGTGATACATCAGCTATCACAGATGGTTTCATGTACAAACCGTCTGTGATAGTCAGCTATCATAGATGGTTCTGAGTTAATAACCGTTTGTGATAGTCTGCATCGCAGACGGTTCGAAAACTATCTGTGATGACCTTATGTCATTGCTGACCCATAAACTCAGATGGCTCATGAAACCATCTATGGTGATGTTTTTGAACCGTTTGTGAAGACTTTTTTTGTAGTAGTGAGCATCGCAATCGCAGCAGTGCCTCTACCGTGCATCGTTGTGCTAGCACCAGCATGCACGACAAGGGCTTTGAAAGGTGTGTAGGGAAACGGGTAGGCTACACTAGCGCAAATTAAAAATTCTACCCGTAAACCAAGATCACTACAGTTATAGATCACGGTCTTACCACTAGACGCGCAGGTGCGGAAGTTGATGCAGCACGTCGGGGCAGTGTAGTCGTACTACTTCCTCGTCCTCGTCGTGGTGTCCCACGTACAACTCCTCTCTTGCGGTTCGTCCCAACGCTCTGATCTGGCGCCTTCAAAGGTATCCACACGTACGGGAGGAAGCGACACACGCCGAACTACTAGATCCACGCGAGCGACTAGGGCATGGGAGGGGTGGCGGCTAGGGTTTGAGGATGTCACAAAAAACTCATCCCTCAATCTTGTGCGCCCCTGCCCTCCTTTTATAGACGTCCTTACAATGGGCTTCTACGAATAGAGGCCCATTAGGACTCAATGCCCAGTCTAATTCGGATCCAATCCTAATTAGGCTTCAGCCCCTTAAGTGTGTGACCCTATGGGTTCACGTATGTTTAGACATGACGCGAGTACACATACTTGGTCAATAGTTGGTAGCGGCCTCTAGCAAGACATGCCAACTCCTAAACGCACACAAAGATCATATCGGACGAACCATCACAACGTTATGTACATGTCAATCCCTTTGCCTCACGATATTGGTCGAGCTCCAAGTGACCACTCTTTCTCGATCTGTGATCCGAATCCCTTACTAGGTTAACTCTTAACCTTAAGTAGTATGGCCATGCATTTACTGGATCCGATCACTCGAGGGCCCAGAGATATCTCTCGGTGAGAGAGGGCAAATCCCATCTCGACCGACCATGCCTTGCGGTATGCTTCATGACAAACCCGAAAGCTACCTTTATAACTACCGGTTATGGAGTAGCGTTTGATAACCCTAAGTAGGTCGATTCACATCTCAAGTACATGCGACAATCTTAGGTCTAAGGACAAGGCGTACACATTGTGTAGAGAGAACCATAAGTATAATTGCTATGTCTCATGTTGGGTCGGTCCAACCCCATGTTCTAAACATGTGTCCACATTATTGGTTTGACATCTCCATGTCTATGACCTGTGAAACATGGTCATCAACCGATACATGTGCTAATCCATCATTCACGTGTGTCCTCACATGAACTCCGACTAGGGACAACTTTAGAATAACCATATAAGTAAAGAGTTTCACAAACAAGTCACATACTTGTTAATCAACACAAAGGAAATATTCAAGGAATATTTATTAAATCATGGATACAACGAAATATCATTATCTCTATGATTGCCTCTAGGGCATATCTCCAACAAGGTGGTGGCTAGGGTTTCGATGGGTGTGTCTCGGGATGCCTTCTTCAGCCCATCGTATCTCTTTATATAGCCTCCAATTGGATCCTTATCCGATACGAGTGGAGATCGTATCTCACTCGGAGACTATCATCTGAACCCTTATCGTTCCAACACGTTAAGTGTGTGACCCCTTAGGCTCATGTATATTCGACCATAGGCCGAAAACTCCTTTCCAGTCCATAAGTCGGTAGCGGTCCCTAGCAGGACATAGTGACTCCTAAATATGCATAAAGATTATATCGGACGAACCTATATAGTGCTTATGTACAAATCCCATTGCCTCATGATACCAGATCGAACTCAGGGCGAGAAGAGTGCCATCCTTTGATAGCTCGATCCTTCACTCAAACATGTAGTGGATTACTCAGTTGTGATTGACTCCTCAACCGTATTCGGCATAGTCATGCACTTCATTAATCTAACCAAATCGAGGGACCCAAAAATATCTCTCCCGTTATATAGGAGGAGCAAATTCCATCTTGATCGCTCACATTCCTTCACATATTTCATAGTAAACCCGAAAGCTACCTTTATGACCACCCAGTTACAGAGCAGTGCTTGGCAACCCCTAAGTAAACTATTACACATGTAGGAAACTTTGACGATCTCAGGTCTAAGGATCCTACATACACTATGCATGAGACCAATTGATGGTACTTAAGAATATAACAATTCTCGCAGTGTCTCATGGTAGGCCAAACCAACACCATGTTCTCTAACATGTGTTCACATTATTGATTTGATATCCCCATATCTATGATCCGTAAAATATGATCATCATTCAATACATGTGTTGATCTATAAATCATAATTGTCCTACATAATGATATAAGATCAGGGATCATTTTAGAATAACATCAAAACATGAATAAAGAATTCCACGAACAAGTCACATACTTGTTTATCAATATGAAAGATATTTATTCAAGGGACAAAATAACATATTATTCAAAAGATCATCTAAATATTAGAAGTGATACAATCATCTCTATGATCGCCTCTAGGACATATCACTAATACATAAACCAAAGAAGCACTCAATTTATTTTTAAAAAGAGAAATGATCATACATTGCCTATTAAATGACATACTACAACCACTTAACCTTATCCAAAGTATATAGCGGTGTAGAAATTGGAAACATTGTAATAACTACAATCTTGATTTCGTCGATGAACAAACATTTTGAAACGAAGACTCTCAAGGCGATGGACAAACATTGTGAAACGAAGAGAGTATATGTTAGAAAAAATTATTAAAAATACAGTGATATGAAAGTATTTTTGATGACAAATCTAGTGATATAACTTTCACATGACAAATCCAAATGTTTATTTTTGTATATTAGAGACCAAAATTTTAAAAGATTAGCTACACACATTCTAAAATGACATAGGCAGAGAGGAGTAAGTATAAGCCCATTAGCCCACAACGATATTAGACCATATAGTTTTCATACCAATGGCATACTATAGTCACTAAACCTTTATTCTGAGTAATCCCATCATCTACCGTGTTTTTGAAAAGTTTGAACAACATGACATAGGGGGCTCGTTGAATACTTCGTTGAGGCTTGGGATCAACATTGACTAGAATTTGAGAGTTTCTAATTTATTGTAAGATAACATGATTTTTCTCTTGTGACTTGATCCATCCATCCGAATCCTAATTGAAAGAGAGCCTGGATCAAACCTAAATGTCAATACAGGATTGCTAATTTTTTGTGGATTTCAGTAGAACACTCGAAGATTCATGCTCTACTTGCTTGCTTGCTTGCTTCTTCTTCTTCTTCATCTCTCGTGGCGACAGGTGTTTAGGGCTTGGGTTCACCTGGTTAGAGTTTGGGTTCATTGGTGTTGGACTATACAGGAAGGAGGGGGCGATAACAGATTGGCGTGGGTGGCGACAGCGGTGCGATGAGGCGGTGGTGCCGCCTAGGCTACGAGACAGAGGAGGCGGTGGGCGGCAATGGAGGCGGGCGGTGATGAACTCAAACGATTGAGGAGGGACGGTGTGAGGTGGTGTTGGATCCAACAACACTGCTGTCGGAGACGAGGAAGGAACACAGTGGTGGGGCTTGTAGGTGGAGAAGGGCAACGATAGTTCGCGGAGGGACTCATCAGAGCTAGGGATGGCACCGACGAAGAGATGGGGTGGTGACACGTTGGTGTGGCAGTGGGATAGGTGGAGGCTAGAGCAGCTAGGATTATGGTAGGGGTGGTGAGGGAGGTTATACAGTGTTAGTGAGGTTAGGGGATGAAGTGGATGATCGGATCTAGATCCGGTGGTGCATAAAAATTGGACTGAAATATATAAGAAGTAACTATAATGTATTTTCACAGCATGTAATTTTACAATAACATTCACATGCAAAAACGCTACCATGGGCCCTCTGTTGTGTCTTCATAAAAAGAGTAAATTTCATAAAATTGCAACTTTAGTGGTAAACTATCAGTTTGCTGCAACATTTGTTTTGGGTTTCATATAGATGCACCTTTAGCAAATAATTTTTCACAAATGTGTAACTCCAAAAACTAAGTGTGGCCTAAGCATCTACCGACAAATGCAAACCTAATCGTGTAAACCATACCAAGGATTGTGTTCTGCGCTAGCCTAGAAACCGCGATCGATGACGGCGTGGCGGAGCCCAACGCGGCTACGGCGGTACGGCCATCTTGGCGATGAGATGGCTAGCCTAACATGTTTTCTTAGCTCTAGAGCATGAAGTGACGCGGTTGGCTTACCCGGAGAAGAAGGGAGGAGGGAGATCGAGTACGGCGACGCTGTGGCAACTCGAACTGGTAGAAGGTTAAACAACTCCAAATCGGCAGCCTGGAAGCGGGGAAAATCTGAAATTGATTTGAGGGGAAACAAGGGTTACGGTGTGGAACATGCTGCGACGTGGACGGAATATGGATGGGCTCACCAGAGCAAGACAGGAGATTGAGCGGGCGCCTCCTCCGCTAGACTTGGGCATGACAAGGATGGATGTGGCTGTTCCGAGCGGCTTGGTGCTCGAGACAAGGGACATCGTCACCTCCCCTTGCCGACCTGAGCTTGCCACGGTGTGCCCTTGGGCGGCGCCCTATAAAACTTCCTCTATGTCTGTTTATGCACTACAGGAACTGTCATGGCTTTTGCCCACGTGGCACCCGTTAACGGCCCGACCTAACATGTGAGAATAATATGTGGGACCCTCTTGTCAGGAGGCCTGGCTGATAGCGGAGTTGCACATCTGTGAAAAAATTGCTTGCTAAAGGTGCAACTCTAAGAAATCTGAAACAAATGTTACAGCAAACTGATAGTTTCATCACTAAAGTTGTAGTTTTGTGCTTACTATAAAGAGGCCCTATAGCGTTACTGTGCTGTGTGATATTAGAATCTAGTTAATTATGAGAAATGTTTTACTACTACTAAGATTTTATTGTCCCTGCAAAGTGATTTATTTTAGTACTACTCCTATGTTTAAGCAAGTACATTTAGTAAAATAAATCTCTTAAAAAAGCATATCCAGCTCAGATTCACCGTATCTTTGGGACCACGAGAAACAAAAAAGGGTGGGGAAGTTCACCGACAGTGAATTGAAATGCCTCCCTGCAGTGCAGCTGCCAACAGCGCAGTACCCCACATGATGCTGTGCAGAAAGTACACTCATACACATCAAACCACATCTTTTCCAGGACAAAGTGCCGTCTGGTTTAACCTTATTATGCTACACTGCTACAGCCTAGGATGCCCAAGGAGGAAGAAAAACCTTCTCTGATTAAGAATTCTGACCCTCCCCATCACATCTTTACTCTTTAATTAATGTTGATCTGGTGTCAATTTTAGGTTCTATTTTATAAATTTATATGCTAACCAATACCATGCCAGTTTATGCTCTGAACTTCAGACAGATTTGTTTTCATTTCAAGTCTGGAAGCACCTCTCTTTTTATCATTTAGTTGCTCCACTTATAGTAGTGAGAAAGTGAGAAGTACACAAACTCTTTTTAAATGTTCAGTTTTGATTGGTAAAAAGTCCAATGTAGGCCACGTCTGGAACACCAGAATTTTCCTAATTCCTGTGGGCGTTGGGAGTGTACGCGGCCATATTCACCCTCGCAAAAAAAATCCAATGTATTTACAAAATCTGGAATGGGCTATATTCATCCTCGCAAAAAAAAAAAAAAAAAAAAAAAAAAAAAAAAACCAATGTATTTACAAAATCTGGAATGAGCAATGGTGAATGTTTTTGACATTCTATCCGTTGAAGTGATCATTAACTGTCTATTGGTGCATGTTTGTGCAGGACTACAAAAAGTAAGATTTTTTTAGACCAGGTTCAAGCAATTATATGCATGGTCTACAAAGTGTTATACTCCCTAACGCCAAAAATTATTTCGCACGGCCGGAACATTTTAGTGCCACTGCAAAATAGTGATCAGAATCAAAATTGCAAAACGACAGGCGACAGCAAATAGTATCTTCAACTCCAGGACCAATGTCACAGTCCAGATAGTACAAAAGGCAAAGCCCCAACTTACCAACATCAGTACATCTATTGGAATGCAAACAGTTTGGTATCAGAATTTCGCATAATATTACCAAGTACCAATATCCAACTACAGTAAGGTGTTATCATGCACAGGATTGATGTCCAGGAACACTATACATGTTTCCAAAATGTGGACAGATACAGAATACTGAAGAAGAGGATGGGCGATATACGGAGAAGATATCACGCGAAATACTATTTCTAATCATGAGATTCGAGGAAGAAGATCAGCAGTAGAACATGAGCCTCTTCACACTGTCTCTGAGCTTAGGTAGTGGCGTAGTCTGCAATGGAGTGGCTCTGTACAGAGTTGTACGGCTGGTGGCCGTTGAATCTGACCTCTCAAGGTACAGCCTGCCTCTATATGCAGCGAGATGTGCGTAGTACGCCGGCGGAACAAGAGAGACTGGCTTGGTGCAGCGCGCAAAAGTGTAGCAAAGATTGTGTATCAGCTGCTGCACTTCGTCGGACTGGAAGTTGTTCTCATCCCACAGAACGTGGTAATGAGTCGGCCGGCTTGTCCCCTTTGTGCCCCAGTGGCTGCACAGGTAGAAATCGAATTCCCTTGGGTGCGTGATCACGGTGTCCACGACTGTCCCTGGTGGTATGTTCTGATCAGAATAGTGCGTCGAGCTGCCATTCTTCTCCCTGTGGAAGAACCTAGTATGATGCCTCTTCTGAACTACGATGAACGTGATCAAGGGCTTGTAGCCTGGGTACCTCGAACACGTCATGCGCACTGCATGCATCTCCTCCTTTAACACCTTGTAGAATTGTGTCTCGCTCACACCGTCTCTGAAGAATATGATTCTACTTGGGAGCTTGCCGACTTCTCTCAGGAACTCCTCAAGTAGTTCACCAGCCATCACATCCAGCTGCTCAATGATTTCTTTCCTGTGTGTCTGTGACCTCATCCTAGAGATGTACTTATTTGCTGAAGGCCAATTCATGCTTGCAACTACAGCGACCACTGATGGGCTCAAGTCGTCAAGTGGATGTGGGTGTGCAACATCAGCACCCATGAACATCACCGGCTCCTCGTCTGAAAATATTCTAGGAATTTGGCATGGCAAGCTGTTGTAGAGGGCAACATTGCATCCACCAAGCTTCGCATTCATCTTCAGCGCTAAATTGGCCAAGAACTGAGAGGTCAGCTTGCTTAGGTTGAAGTAAAGGCAACATTGTGTCACAACACCAATGGATGTTTCAGCAATCCGCTTCAGATCAGCATAGCCTCGGTGCCTTCGCTCCATAACACAGATTAGCAACTGCAGGTTGCCTGAGGCAGCTTCTTGAATTTTCTTGAGCTTGCTCTCTAAAATGCCCACATTATTGAGGAGTTGAATCCGCTCAAACAATGGGCTTATAACAGTTTTCTTGTTTAGAAGAATTCCAAGCTGCTCACACCGACTTGATAGCTGGTTGACAAACTTTGGAATGCAAGAGTGCTGCTCCGGGGTACCACCAAAGCTTATCAAGGCCCAGCTCTTGATCTTGGAGCCCTCAGCAACATGGCTGTCCAGCAAGTTCCACTGCCGATCAAATCGGTCTGGTGTTACATCCTTAATGCGCCCTCCACTGCCAAGCTTTAGTTTTGGTGGCAAGAGAACCCTCCCAGAGAGTTGAGTCATGTCCTTTGACACTTGGAGATTGAATTGATCAGCATAAGAATTACTGCAAGAAAAGTAAGGTAGCTATGATTACATTTGTACGACATAGAGTAGTTTTGGAAAAAAGACAACTTTTATAGTTTACTACTGCTACAAAACATAATATGACAAGAATGAAGAACCATACCTTCTTGCAGCAAATGCTCCTTCGACAACACCCTTTATGATCCCCTTTCTTTCACTTGGTCTTTGGCACCCCATTTTGAGAATCTTGGAGGTTTGTTCATCTGAGAGCTTGCCAAGAAACTTCTGGCCCTCACAAACTACACAAAGCTCCATTGGCACATAACATGGCTTACTCCTACCAATCTGCAAGCAAGGGAGGTTCCTGAATTGTATATCATGGTTGTAGTGCTCCTTGAAGTAATCCACCACCATAAGGTCCTTCCCACTTCGGTCTCGAAACTTGAGGTTTTCTGTTGTCTCCTCAGTCAAGCTATGCACATGGTACCTTTGGTCAGTCTCACGGTGGCACACAAAACCCGAATGTTTTCAATGCTTTCTCCACCTCCCTCCGCTCCTCTTCTGACAAAGCCCTAGTTTTGTTCTGTGAAAGGTCCTTCAAGAAGTCACAGCGCTTCTGCAAGTATGCAATTATGCCGGTGCTCTCATGGAACGCTGTGAGTGAGAGGTCAACATTAAGGGCAAGACCTTGCTTGGTTGGCCTCAGACTCTGAAAGAAACCTCTTAATCCAACAGCCCCACCACCAATGTCCCTTGCTTCTCCCATGGAGCGTGCATATAAAGAGCGACCTACCGGAATGGAACTTTCCATAGCACCTTCTCTCAAGATGACATCCAATGCATGGAGGTAATCTTGAGGAAGAGGGATGCCATCCTTTTCTTCGTTCAAATACTTGTTCAAGTCTTCACCACTTAGTTTCGAAACCAATCGAACGTTCACCTTGAAAAGCTTAATTTTCTGCTTTTCAAGCATGTGGCCATTCTCTTTTACTGCTGAACGTCTTGCTGATGCAACTTGGAGACTGACAAAGAACTCACACTTGTCCTCTTGAAACTCAATAGGACTATATAGGTTCCTGCGGCCATCAAAGGCTGGCATTGCGCCCGAGAGAACACTTGAATTTTCTTCAACTAGCTTCTTCTTGATCATTCTTGCTGTTTCCTTCGATGGATGTGGGGTTATGTCAACATCGTAATGGAAAATCTTCTGACCGGGATCGAACCGCACAAGGAAATGGTTTGCAGAAAGAGGAATTACAGCCCCCTCAACCCCACCCATGTCAGGTCTCCGTGCAATGGGAGTTCCCTGTGGAGTGGTAGAAGGCTTCTGATGGGTGTTTACATGATTCATTCCCATGTCAGATGTTCTCTTCTCATGTATGAAGCACTTCTTCTGCTGCAACGCCTTGGCATCTGTTAGTAAATTGATATTGTCATGTCCTTCCAGAGAATCTAAACATCTATACTACTGATTGAAGTCACAAGAAAAGAAACTTCTTAGCCAAAAGGAGAGGTCAGTGGTAAAAAAAAATATTTTAGATCAAGTGGAATAATGCAGCGAATAGATAACACAAACACCAAGATAATGGTACATCATTGTCCCCAAAAAAAGGAAGAAAAAAATAATGGTACATTTGTTAAACAGATCGTCCGAAAAGATAACCATGGCCCTTTTTTGGGGAAAGGGATTAACCGTCAAAAGAAAGGTATCATCGACAGTAGCACAAATAAAGCTTTGGCTGTGTCTCAGTCTCTGAGATCAAACGTTCTTGTATCACCCTTTCTCAAGGAATGCTGATCAACCCAAATATATGATAAAAAAAGGGCAGCAGGAAAACATATAATCCTAAATAGGAATCCATAAAATCACAAGCTTTCTAAGAAACCAATGGAATAATACGCAAAAACTTCCTCTTGCCTCCAGCACTGTAGCATTGACCCAAAAAATACTGTACCTCGTTATCTTTGTATGACAAGCCACTAATCAGTAACTATACAGAAAACGCTAGTACGTGACATGTAACTACCATCATCATCATAAAAAAAACTACAAAAACTAGCACACATTGATCAAGAAACCAACAATGGAACAACAGCAGACAGTATATATGAACTACTAGTAGAAAGTACATACACACACTGTGAGCTCTTAATCGGTCACACAAGGATGCGGGAGGTAAGTAGGTAACCAAGAAAAGGCGCTTTACCCTGCGGGAGCGGTAGCAGTGCGGCGGTGACGGCGTGCGGCGGCGGGGGCGGCTTCTTCGGTGGCTTGTGCCTCCACATTGGCACCCTATGCGCCGCCGCGCCCACCTTGGGCTTCCCGAAGCACGTGGCGGCCGCGGCAGTCTTGGGGAGCAGGGGCAGCAGAGGCGGCGGCGGGTGCAGGTACAGCAGCACCGGCGGCGGCAGAGGCAACGAGACAGCGGCATTAATATGCGCGTTACCGGCGTTTATCGGCAGCGGCAGGAGCGCCGGGTAGGCCTGGATGATCGGGTTCTGCCTGTAGCCGCCGCCTCCCCTCCACCTCCTCCTCCCATTCCCGCCGCCGCCACAAACATTACTACCTGCTCCACCGCCGCCGCCTCCCCCGGCTCCGGCCTTCCTCTCGTTGTTTGCCTCCTCTTCTCCCTTCATAGCCTAGTGAGTAATGTGTAGCACTTCTTGGGTGGTTAACCCAGTCCAATCTGAATCTGTCTGTGTGCAGCTTTTGGTGTAGTAGTAGTAGCACCACACTATGTCAGCTTCTTGCTATGTGTTTTTGGCTTGGGGTTGGGGTTTCTTGGATGGTTGGAAGGTAGGGGGGCAAAAGGAAGGGAAGGGGAACTGAGGTGAGGGAGGAGTGCAGTGAAGTAGGAGGGAGATGGGGTTGGTATTAAATGGGGTGGCAGGTGTGGGAGAGAGGGGAGCATCTGTGCAGTGCAGTGCAAAGCCAAGCCAAGCCAAGCTATGCTACGCTACGCTGTGACACGCAAATGCAATGCTACCCTGCTGCTGCTTTAAAAGTTTCCTCCATTCTGCTGCTTCTGCTGGTGTACTGCTGCCCGGTCTTCCGAAATTCTCAATGTGGGAAGGGGGATAATTTATGGCTGCAGTAAAGAGAGGCTACCTCTACCACAACACCTCAGCTCAGGCCCCTCTATCTCATATTCTCGTGGTGGTAATACAGGGATGGCCATGGGTAAAAAATATATTACTATCACGAAGTAGTTGATTTTAAGATTACTGGATGATATTACTACATCGTATATATTACCTCAGTTCTTTTTCTACATATCGTTTTTGCCATCCATACATCTTTGGCCGTTACTCTTTTTAATTACATGTTAGAGAAAAGTTACAAATACCACATGAGCTAGTCTAGTTTGAATTACTGGAACACCCCACACACACGCGCATGTACATGGTTGTTTGATATACTCCCTCACGCCCCCTTTCACGCTGACTCGGTTGTGTGCGTGTTTGTTGTGGTTGATGTGAACTCCTTGGCATTGGCCCAAGGTGTTCCAATGTGTTCATGTTTGTTTAATTGTATATGATAAAAAAGGGCAGCAGGAAAACATATAATCCTAAATAGGAATCCATAAAATCACAAGCTTTCTAAGAAACCAATGGAATAATACGCAAAAACTTCCTCTTGGCATTGGCCCAAGCGGTTCCAATGTGTTCATTGGCCCGAGACTAGTCGAATCGAGGCGGGAAGGCGGCGGACGAGGGCCGAACCAGTTGGAGGGATATGGCATGAATCCAATTAACCACGCTACATCTAGTCCACAACTCTCTTTATGAACTAGCTATGAAATACTCTTTCCGGTCCAAAATAGTTGTCATATTTGTATAATTGATTTCCAAACTTTTCTAACTCTCACTAGATTGGCCACAACGTGTGTACATCTCAAAACGAAAATAATACATGGAGACTTGTCATAAAAGTACAAATATAATGTTATAATTTTTTTAAAAAAATTATGATACGACAAAAATAATGAATTTTAGGCTAGAGGTCACGTGCTAAAGTACATACGAATTTTATCAGAACAAATTGTACTAATCTTCTTCTTTTTTGCGAGATTGTAGTCGTTTGTTTGCTATCTTTTGATTGTCTCTATGTGAAATTTATTGTAATAGAAATGCAAAAATAAAAATAAAAACAGAAACCATGCAGTTCATTTGTGCAAAATAACTCCAATCCTTCAAAAATAAATGTACACCCTAGGTTTTACCAGCAGCATTTGACAAACATCTTTGATTAGCAGAAACCTTTGGCATCTATTCCTTCGCTTCGTGTGTTTAATCTACTTTACCGATTAAACAACATTATTAGGAATTTTGACAAGTCCAACTTTTTTCCTTTTGTCCGTTTTGATGTATAATCGTTTTGTGGGCCCAAATCCGCAGACCATTCTCATGTGCACAGCATCGCCAGCAGGGGAATCCGGAAAAGTGAGAAGAATAAAATGATGAGGAAATGAAAAGGGTGCAAATTTCAGGTCAGAGCATCGAACTAGCTAGCGATGCCACTTCATGATTCTTGCATAACTTATTCGCTCACTACTTTCCAGTTATTTTGAGGGCTAACTCCATTATTATATTACCAGTGAAAATGTGAAATTTAGATATCATTTGATCATTTGAAGCAGTTACATTAGATGCAATTGTCCACAGATTTTTTTTTTAATAATCTATTTTTTATTCGGAATTACAGAAATAATACTACTTTTTTTTTTGTCAGAAATAATCACATGTCACTCCACTGTTCGGTGACTTGGGATAGTCGCCCTACAGGTGCATGACATTTGTCCAAATCGCTTAACAGTGAAGCGACTAAACCGTTCGCGTCATATTCGCCAAACGGAAGGGCGACTTGCGTCTATTCGCCGTACGGTGGAGCGACTATGGCACGTGTCGCTCGAGCGCTAGACCCTAGACCCTAGTGACCAACCGTTGGGTGACTTCGGGCCGTTTTATACCGTGCGCACACGGCCGCGTGAACAGCCGCCATTTCATTCAACGAGACCGAGAAAAAGAAGAGAAAGAGAGGAGAGGGAGAGGGAAAGAGAGGATAGGAAGAGGGAGAGGTGGGAAAAAAGTTTCTTCGTGGCAACGACAACAACGGTGAGTTTCTATGATTATTTTGTATTTGTGTATTTTTGAAATCATGGTAGGTTAGCAAACAACATGAGGTGTATTAACATATTGTTAGCAAATAAAATAATAGTAGGTTAATTTTAAAAATCTTAGTTTGGAGATAGCATGGTTAATACAATTAGTTTGGAAGTTCATATGGAGCAAAAATCATCGATGAGAATTAATTCGATTATACTTTTCGCGTCTTTGCGCTAATTGCGCTGGCTTGATGAAGATAACGTGTTACTTTTCTATTATATAAACATGTCGATAACCCATACTTTCGCAAATGCTAGTTTATAGAATTTTAAATACATGTTTTTATTTCGCAATCCATAGCAGGCGTTACAGGTGTTAATGTAATATAGCTTTTTGTAGGAAAAATTGAGTGTTTACCACTTGGGTTTCATGAAATTGTATAATTTATTTGCCATTAGAATATAATTGAAATGCTCAATTAACATGAATGCTTTTAATTTCTTTGTTATTATTTTTATAATTGACAAACCTATGTAATACCTTGTTTATTTCATAATTGAGAGGGTCCATGCATATTATTGTTAATAGTTGTAAATAGGTCTTATGTTTGCATATGAAATCATGGTAGGTTACTTTCGAAAGCATGGTAGGTTATGATCAAAAATTCATTAGACTAATGCAAGAATACTACTTAATTTGTAGAATTTTTGGAGCTATGCTAGAAGTAATTGAACCAACTAATTGTGTTGTAATTACTTACTAGAAATTGATTTACAGGTATGGCTCACGACCTAGTGGTTCGGATGGCATTTCGGCTCTTGGACCGGTTGGTCGACGCAAAGACCGCGTGAGCCGTCGTGTCCGCATCCGGTCGCGGGACGACGCGGCCGACTTGGGGTGGTTCATACGCGACACCACAGACGGGCTTGGAGACGGACCCACGCTAGGTAGAGAGGTTTATCTGCAAGCTGTACCACTTGTTTTGTGCCATATGCCCGCTATGTAGTTACTTCTTCGTGTTTTGCAGGTTGAGTCGTGCGGCCTTCTACCTCTTGTGCGGATGGTGGAGGCCACCGAAGAGGACAACACTCCGGTCAAAGACGCACGGGAGGTCTAGGCCGTTTGGAGCGGTCACGATGGTTCCTGTTCGACCGGTCGCTCCTGGCAGCCCTGGTGTAAGATCGAGGAGGCCGACTAGAGGAGGGTGAATAGGTGGTTTTAAAATCTTTTAGCTAAAACAGAGTTTTATACAGAATTGTAAGTCAAATCGATTTTGCTCAATTAAAACCTAAATCAACTAGTCTTGACTAAGTACACCAACAATATATAACTATTGATAAGATAGCAAATATACAAAGATAATTAAGCAATTTAATTCTAGAAATGTAAATTGTACAAAGTAAAGCACAAGACAACAAACCACAATTACATAAGGATGTTTTTACCGTGGTGTTCAGAGACTTGCCGGTCTCCCCTAACCCACGTTGAGGTAAGCCCAAACTAATTAGACCGGCTCCACGAATTAAAGCAAACACCTCGATCTACTCGGGGTTGCTATTCCTCTACTCCGGAGATGGTGAGCACCAAACCACTCACAACATACTGGGCTTTCTCACAAACTTCTTGAGAAGATCACTGGACCATGATGCCTCCACGCCATCTAGGTATCGGCAAACACCAAGAGTAATAAGTCAAGCCCCTTGCTTGACTCTCACCACGTGCAACGAATGCACAATTGAATGCTCAATCCAATTCTAGTTGCAACACATGCAACTAGAACTTCTCCCTTTTGCTCACAAGGTACAACACATGCACAATTGAGAGGAGAGGCTCACACTAGCTTAAGAGGATGAAATGAGATGCCAAAGATTGTCTCTCAACCAGCCAATGGGGTATTTATAGTCCCCACAATAAAAACTAGCCGTTTGGAGATGAAGCAGCCCAAATACTAGCCGTTACAGCATTGGCGCGGAACTACCGCAGTGCAACCCGTGGTACTACCTTTATGCGGTAGTACCTCTCTTATAAGGGCAGTAGTTCCGCAGCCATATTTGAGCACAGACGACACTCGGTAAAAATGTCATAACTTTTAACTCCGATGTCGGAATTGAGTGATCTTAGACTCTATTGAAAGCTTATTCAGAGGGCTACACAACTCACCTAATTGCATGATCTCAAATGTAACAGCCCAAATCTGGGTTTGTGTTTGAAATATAAGAAAATGAGAAGAAATTAAAACTTTTCTTGCATCTTGTTGTTTTTGAACTTTTCTATAATTCTTGTAAAGGAATTGTGGAATTCAAACACTTCAATCTCCCAATTGACTAGAGTCATGACCCCTTTTTCAATCCATGTCAAATTTTGTGATCATCCTCTGGAAATAATTTACCTTGGTTCTAGGGATGTGTGTGACTCCTCTGAAAAATTTCGCATTTTTTAGAAATTGTTTGAATATTTTAACAGTCCAGTCAAACCTGTTGACCCTTAGTCAAATCCTAACTCAGAATCTTGAAGAATTTTTAGGGAAATATATTTTGAAGAAAAGCCTCTGGAAATTTTATACAAGGACAATCCTAGAGTCAGCAAGCTCGTGTAAAAATTTTAGAATTTTTGGAGTTAGTTTGCTACCTCTAAAAATCTTTCTAAGTTTTCAGCTTATTTCAAACCCTAAGTCAAAGTCCTGTTTGGGTTTGAGTCAGACCGAGCCAACCTCTCGCTTTGGTTGAACCCAACCGCATTGAATTCAAATCCGCGTTCAAATCGCGCAATCGCTTTGGGCGTTGGATTTCCATCGGGTCATCCACGTTCGTAAGAACATTCGGACCTGTGAAAACGCATCGTTGTGGGCGTTGGATGCGGATCGAACCGCCTCGTGCCTTGAAACTTTCGGACCTCCGATTGTCTCGTTCAATCGTGACCGTCCATTTCTGATTTGACCGTCTTGAGTTTCGACTCGGGACTTTTGACAACTCAACCCACTCATGTGTTTTGACTCGAGCCACTTTGAATTAGTGTCGGTGTGGTGAGACCCCCTCTGGACCTGGTCATCTTCCTCAGCTCGTGCACGCGTGCGCCATGGCAGAGGAGGAGCAGTGCCTTGTCACATTGGGTGTGTCCTCGTCAACGTTTATAAGCCCCGTTTTCATCTCTTGTTAGTGTTTAGCCCTCAAAGTTGTGGTCTTTACCTGCTCCTTTCCTCTTTTTTGCCCTTGGCAGTGCTTTAGGGCTTGTCCGCCATTAAGACTTGGTCCTTGCTCCATTGTTGCTCCTCCGGCTATAATAGCCTAGAGCTCCTCCTTGGACTCCTTTCAACACTACTCTTGTTTGCCTAGCTTCTTCTCTGCTCAAGTGAGCTCCCAAACCAGAGAATCCCTTTTTCCGCCATTGTCGATCGTGGAGCTCTTCATCGCCGACAGCGCTCCAGTGGTTCCTTTGCAAATTCTTTCACGCCACTTTGCTCCCTCATCACCTTCTTCAAATCCCCTAATCCAATTTTGTTTGGCATTCACAGGATTTGCCAAATTTTGGATTTGATTCGTTGCGGCCGAAGAACACCCCCTTCGTCCTCAACTCCAGTAAGCTGCTTCAGTTCTAAATTAATTGCTCTAGGACCATCTCTGAGCCTTAATGAAGCAAACCTTACCACGCGGCCATGTTCTTTTTGCTCAGACCTTCATCTCCACGTTGTCGTCCTTAGCGCCGGTGAGCTTCTTCGTCGTCGGAGCTACTCCGACCTCCTCCTAGCCTTTCAAAGCTTTAGGTAGCCTCCTAGTAGCCCCTAGATGCTTGGGCACTCGCTATCTTGGACCGTTGCGGAGTTTTTTCGCTTTTGTCGTTTTGGCCGTGCCTTACACCACCGCCATTTTTCGGCTCGCCGTCGTTTTATGCCAGCTCCGCCGTTGAGATCACCTCAGTGAGTTGCGCAATACTATTGCGCACTCGTTTCAGCCTTTGGTTTGCGCCGCCGTGGCACATAACGCTGGCAAGCCGCCGAGCAAAGCGTGCCGAGCGTAAAACCCTGTTGTCGTAAAGCCTTAGACCACCCCTGGTCTTTTTACAAAGATCACCCCAAAGACCTCCCCTAAGATCACCCTCAGACCACCTTCTGTGTTTTTGCAAAGACCACCTCGTTGATCTTTTGCAAAGACAACACTCAAGACCACCCTCGGGGTCCTCTATGCAAAAGATCACCCCTTGGACTTTTGTAAAGAGAACTTTTAGGACCTCCTCTGGGTAGATCTTGACCGTTCAAGACCTCCCTATAGAGATCTGAGCCGTCCAGGACCTCGCATCTTTTAGATCTTATCGTTCAGGACCTCCTCTAGTAAATCTTGGCCATTCAGAACCTCCTCTTGTAAATCTCGACCGTTCAGGACCCCCCCCCTTGGAGATCTGAGTCGTTCAAGATCTCTCCTCTTGTAGATCTTAAACCTTAGGACCTCCTCTTGTATATCTGGACCGTCAAATCTAAATCCAACGGTCTAGACCTCCTCAGCGCATTCAGAGTTCTAACGTTCCAATCCCTTTTTACCGTCCATTTTAGATCTGCGGCTCAGATCTTTTGAAACATTTTGACCATCCAAATGTCACCTTGATCTGAGCCACCCATCCTTAGATCAATGCTCCAGATTCGCTGAAACGTTCGGACCATCTAAACGTCTTCTTCATTATGGATTGTCGATTTGAATCCAACCGCTGAGATCTTAGGGCCGTTCACGCAGCCGTTCTCCAGCGCACTTGGGCCGTTGGATTCAATCTCTATGGCCCAAGTTGTTTCGCTTTGGGTTAGTATTAAAGAAATCTGGAAATCCTTTATTTGTGAACTTAAAATGTATTAAACTTCAAAATAGCATAACTAATTCATTTTAAATCCTTTTCGGTTGATTCAAATTTTGTTAGTTCTAGTTTTAACTAAGCTTTAATTTAAAAATGGTTGGAGGCTTAGTTTTGTTCCAGAAAAATCTGTTAGTAGATTTAAATTCTGTTTAGGCTTTATTTATGCTCTAAAAATTCATTTAACTTGAAAAATGCATAAATAATTCCCTGTAACTCTAAATTTGGTAAATGAAAATGTGTTAGATTCCTCTATTAATATGCTTTAGTGTAGAATAGGTTTTAATATTGTCTTTGCCCCTGAAATTAATTGTTCACTAGTGTCATAACTTAGAAAAATCATGATAAATTCATTTTAACTCCAAATGCAGTAAACCAAATTTTGTTGTTCTTAGAATGTCATGCTCTGCCTACCATAAAATTTTCAGGTTCAAAAACCTTCTAGAAATTTATGTAATGAACAGTAATAGAAAGCATTTAAATTAGAATTTTCAGCCGAGTAAAATTTTTTAGGCCATAACTTTTGCATGATTAGTCCAAATCAAGTGATTCTTATTGCTAAATTCATTTAAACTCATGCTCTACCTACTGTGTAAATTTCATGGATTTTGGTTGACTTTGGATTTTGAGTCTTTTTCGGTGTTCATCGTTTTTATTGGATTTTCTCGTTCTTGCGATAGGTTCCGAAGAATTTATTGAGTACGAGGTGATCCTCTGCAGCAATCAGGTGATCTCCAGCAAGGCAAGCAGATGTAGCATTCATTTGATCATATTGATCCTATTACTTAAAATCTAATATCTTGTTTGCAAAGAATATGTATGCATACTTCTTTGAGTCAAAGTTAATTTTGTCGTTTAGAGGTAGCTAATTCTATTGCATTGTTTTCTTGAAATTATCCACCCCTGCCACTAACCTAAGTTAATATTTTCACTGGTGAATTAGAGCCCGGTGAATGATTTATGCTCTTTTATTGTCTTTACGATTTGATGCTTAGCAATACTTAGTTACTGGTAGAATTGGGTGGTTATCGACTTAGTCAATGACCTTAATCACACAAAATTTATTACTACTTATGATCACCACCTTGTGCTTTGTTACTTTGTAAAGTCTAAAACTGAAAATAAAACATTTTAGACTTGGGCACATTGGTGTGATGGTGTGATCTTTTGGTGTGAATGGAATGGTGCCCGGGTCATCAAGGACCGAGTTACTTGTGTCACTAAGCCAAGCGATTTTTGTGTGCTAACCGCACTAGAGGGATACGGGACCTCTCTTGACTTAGTACTTTGGGAGGTGTTAATTAATGAGTCGCTGGTGGTAATGATAGAGAAAAATATTCGTTGTTAGGATGAGAGGGATGGGTTCCTTTCTAGGTTCTCCATACCCAGGAGCACCCGCAATTGCTTCGGCTGGGCCGGTGCGTTTGACTCAACGTATGAGTCCTTAGTGGTCTTCATCGCCGGCTGATCACTAAAGGTTAACCCCCATACGTGCGACTCTTAATTAACACAATCCATTGAAAATGTCTCGTAGGACTTAGCCGTGCTGGCATACCAAAGGAAGTGTGCTTAATAGCTTAGCAAAAAGGCGGTCTGAAGTGTGGGTACATTGGTACACCCCTGCAGGGTTCAAAATATTCGAATAGCCTTGTCCTAGGTTATGGACATGCTTGGTAAGGTCGTGTAAGAACTAGACTATAACTTTCTATTAAAACTTGATGTGGGTGGTACAAATAGATAATTCGTGCTATTGTTGTGGTGGCTATTGGGTTAGTCACTTCCAGGATGTCTTTATGTTACTAATTATTGTCTCGCTGTTATTTGAGCAAATAAAATCAGATTGTGAAAACTGCTTTCAATTCTATTATCTATTGCAAATAAAATCTGCTTTATGCTGAAAATGAACCTTTAGCCTTCTCCTTTGATTAAGCTTGCATGTAGTAATATCTAGGTTTGTTACTCGTAAGTCTTGTGAGTACATTTTTGTACTCATTTGCATTGCTTAATTGTTGCAGAGGAGGTTGACCCTCAAGGGGTCGACTTTTGTGAGTTGTGCTTCGCTTGTGACGACTAGCTTGGCGGTCCGATTGGATTGCCTTGTGGGTGATTGGCAAACCGGTTGGCTTTTATTTATCGCCATCTTATGACTTTTGCTTCCGTTGTTTATTTAGCTCTTTAGCTTGTTTGTGGCCGGTTGGTCCTTTTTGTAATAACTATACTGTATGTCTTTTGCTTATAAAGTTTTAGTTCGGTTGTATGCTCTTGTATGAAAATGATGTATATTTTTGTAAAAGGGTGTGTATACTGCAGTTCTGGGAAGTATACATTTTTCTGAGGCACGAGATATTTTGTTTGTGATGCTAGAGTTAAGGGAAGACTAAGCATCACAAGCTAAATACCCCGGGGTCTCACATCGAATATATTAGATCAATGCAGAAAGCACAAGAACTTTAGAGAGTCATAAACATGGTCTAAGTCCAAAGAAATAGCAATAATCAATCTTAGACCATGTCAAGAGAACACACATAAATCCCAACAATTTACAAAATACATTTACAAACTTAGATCATGCCACAAGGAGTAGGAACATGGACTTCAACCATTTGCAAAGTATAGTCACATACTACAAGAATTAAACGCATGAGCCTCGACTATTTGCAAAACACATTCGCAAATAATAGCATCATGCCACGGTGAGCTATAGCAAGCGAGATTGAGCTATCAATACATGATGAGACTCAAGCTACTAGACAAGACCCCTCTTAATAGTATAGCAACTTATACTAGCAATCTGGTCTTCCAACCAAACACTAAGACCGGTAAAAGACTAGGAACACATCCTTAGCCCTAGCTAGTCATACCTTTGCCTAGAGCATCTTCTTGAAACTTGATGACACACATCTTTACTTTAAGTTCGGGTCATCGTCTTGATATGCATCAACTCATGATGCATCCTTTACTTGACCTCCATCAACACATAATGAGTCTTTTCTTGATGATCAACTCATAATCATCTCCTCTTCGACATCTTGATATGTATCAACACATGATAAATCATCTTCTTGATCCTTGACTTATTGACGATCAACTCATAATGTCATCCAAAGTCTTCATCACCCTGGAACATAACCTGTTCATCCAACTTATGAAAAATATCAGTCCCATAATGATTAACATTAATTACCAAGATATACCTGCATTAAAATACTTCTAAACAAGCCATTTATGACAGATGCGGTACTACCGCCATTGATCATGCGGTCATACCGCAATGCGGTAGTTCTGTCAAAAGAGCCGCTCTTCTAGGGGAGCAAACAAACTCCTAAAAAGCATCGTTCTGTAAAAAACATACCGCGCTTTAAACGGTACTACCGTGATGTGGTAGTTCAACCACTAGAACGCTGGTACTTCCGTTTAATCAAGAACAACTAGATCAGCTCACCTCAAAGGAGTGTCCATGTGGACGACCCAGATTGAAAAGAACGTTCGGACCGAAGGTTTTGACCACACGATCTGAGCAACTTTCGGACGGTCCAAACAAACCAAAATGTGGACGGCTCAGATTGCTTTGAACGTTCGGACCACAGGTCTTAACCACACGATTGGATGGACGGTTTGAACGTTCACCAATGGTACCGCCAAAAGAACTCTGGAACTACCGTTGAGCGGTAGTACCGCTGAGTACACACCGGTACTACCGAACCTGCTAACAAAAACAGAACACCAAAAATAAGCTCTCTGAAATAAATATACCATCATGTAAAATTCGGTACTACCGCACACCAGCAGTACCGCTTACCAAATGCAGTCATACCGATTTCCACTAAAGTTCTTCCAGAAGCTTTTCGAAATGCAATGCATGACTCCTTTGTCTTGAGCCATGTTGATCTATTATCACCTTTGCATTTCCTTTTCATGTCACCATTCAAACTCCAGGACTAAGCCTTGAAAACATCTTAGCACACACATTAGTCCCATAACAAATTCGCAAATAATTGAATATAAAGCAATATGAGTATATATGAACTACACAAGTTTTATATACTCAAAAGATATGTTTCAAAGTAGAGATCCCCAATATATGTGGATAAAAGAATATGGATCAATACTAATAAAATCACAAGACATAGAGTGAACTCCCCCTAAATGTGTGCATACACGAATGTGTAATAAAAACATATGCACATATTCAAGTCAAACTTTTAGTGAAGTTCAACCTATATTTTGGATCCGAGAAATTCAACAAGATATAAGAATATAATGTCGAATGCATACCTCCATGATTTTCACATTTTTATCCAATTGAGACTAAACAATATGTATATCAATAAAAGTGTTAGTCTCACATATAGATTTGTCATTAATCACCAAAGTACCCCATTAACTCATAATGGCGGATCTAGATTCTTCACCTGGTGGACCGGTGGCGGCCCGAGACGCACACCTTCCACCTCCCATTCAGGTAGATGGCCCCTACTCTGTAGGATGTTGCGATGCTGCTCGGCCTGTCTATCGTCGGAGCCCCTGCATTCCCACCGATGCGCTCGTGAATCGCGCGACGCCTGTGTTGCAGAGTTTCGGGGTTCTCGAGGCGGGGGCCGCTCCACCCTACTACGACTTCCCAGAGCGACAGCGGCATGGGCCGCCCCTGCGGTGGCTTTCACAGTTCCGGGTATATATGCTACCTATTTTCTATGTTTAGCGATGCACTAACCTAGTCGTACAACAGGCGTACTAATTATTCGTTTGTGCGTAGGTCGAGCGGATCGTCCTGTAGCCCACCGTTGACCAGGTGTTGTGGCACCTTGAGGCATACCTACTGTGGCTCTTCGGCTAGGTACTGTTTACCAGCAGCCACGGTGACTCCGTTGACGCCCGCCTCGTGGGCTACGCGAGGGCCATCGCTGACGGCGAGGAGCTACAAATCAGCTGAGGATTAGCCATACTTGTCGCGATGTACCGCAACATGTGCGATGTGTGTTGTAGGACGAGGCTGTCATCTATCCTCATAGGCTGCCCCCTCCTGCCGCAGTTGTGGTCGTTCGAGCGCTTCTTTCTCGGACGGCTCATGCTGGTAGACTCCAGTCCGTACGGTGAGGACATGTACCATGGGCACGCGGTGGGCCGGCCGACCGTAGGGTCCCTTTGGTGCCGTATTCGGGTACGTACTCCCCTACATCTTTACCTCAGTCAACACTATTTAGACTTGGATTAACTTGAGCCAATGAGGACCATTTGATCGGGATCAAATGGTCTGAATCAACCGCACATTTGGACAGTCCGAACGTCCAATGAGGACCCTTCGATCGGGATGGAATGGTCCGAATCAACCATGCATTCAGACAGTTCGAACGTCCTCATGCGATCGGGACTCAGACAATATCACAGACGGTTCGATAATAGAACTGTCTGTGATATGCCTTTATTAAGCACAGGAACCGCTAGGTTTTCCACACTTACTCATCACTTGCCCTTACTCTCGCCCGTTCACCTCCCTACCCGAGTGCCCCCACCCTCGTTGCCGCCGCCCAAGGTACCGCTAGGGTTTTCCTCCTTACTCGACACTTCCTCCCAGCGCCTTACTCCTCACTCGCCTATTCGCCTCCCCACCCAAGCGCACCAGACCTCCATGTCTCCGCCCAAAGCTCCTCCCCGACGGTCGCCTCCCCTGCTTCGTCGCCAGCTTCGGCCGCCCCCTGCTACGTTGCCGACGCCTCCTCCTTCCCCTTCTCCCCGTCGTCAATTTGTGAGTATCATTTTTTTATGTTTTGTGCATCCCTTGTGTAATTTTTTATTGTACTGGTTCATATCTGGAATTGGTACTAGAAGATATTGCAAATTGGTGCTAATGGGTTCGGTTGAATGCTCTGTGATGATTGTCAAATCTGAAATCAAATTGGTAATATGAACGATCTTGAGCTGGAAACTTTTGCTTTCTGTGGTCAGTTATATTTAGTAGCTTTGTTACTTTCTGGTTTTCAGTTCTATGTAAAGGTAAATTATCCTTTTATGATCAGTGAGCTAGTTGATGTTTTGTGAGATATTTACATTGGTATTCTTAATCTGTTGATTATACTAACTGTTAAAATATTCTTGTGAATGATCTTGGCATCACTTGCTCTGTTGTTCTGTTTTAGACAAAATGTATACTGCTTTCTTTGTGATATTATTCACATTGGTGGTCTTTAGATAATCTGTGGACAGAAAGTTTAATCAGCTACTTTGTGATAAATTTGACATATTAAATAGGAAAACTGTAGTTTAAGCTCAAGATCTGTTTTGTAATTATCAAATTTGATTTGTGATGAGATTTTGACTGAGGGCTGAGATGGCAAATACTTTGTCAGATGCAATTAGCCAACTGAGAGAAATCGAATAATCTAATTATCTTAGTGGTATGCTGATTTTGGTTGTTATATTAGATTGTAGTGTTGTTAGGAATGACGTGAAATATGTGATATGCTTGATACCATTTGATACGTTGCTGTGCAAACAATTCCGCAATGTCTATATATGCTTTCATTTGTTGTGAATGTATTGTCTATTGATGTGAATGTATCCTTTGATACTATTTGTTTATATAGTTAATTGGTTGGGTAACTTCTATTTTTCTGTATAAAATATGTTTTCAAGAGAAATTATGTTCAAAAATACCTCGTGGATATCAACTTGCAATCCATTTTATTTAAACTCTTAGCGTTTTGAATTTTGAAGTTTTAGTTCATTACGTATGTAACTTATATAGATAGTAAGTAAGCGAGATGGAGTACGTACCGTCTTTGTCGCCTTCATCGACATCGTCGAATGCGTCTGCATCTCCGAGCAAAGTGGTACGTATGAGAGATGGTAGAGGAGCATCGAAAATGCCTGTGGGCCGAATGACCATCACGGAGGTCAGTGACGGTGGGGTCCCTCTAAGTCCCAAGAAAGCAACGACGAGATTCCAGACCATCTACGGGATACTTGGAAGGGAATGGGTCCCTATCACCACACTAAACTGGGACACTATGTCGAAAGATCGGATAGGCGAGCTGTGGACAGAAATTTCAAATTCGTTCACTATCCCAGAAGCAGACTAGGCACGTGTGGAATGACACGCGTTGCTCGCGATGGGACACGCGTGGAGGACCTTCAAGAGCATGCTTGTCACGAAGTACGTGAACACGGGTCAGACGCCCTTCACGAAGTATAAATTCTTGTCATCGGATATATGGAACGCCTTTGTGCAAATGAAGACGACGGCCAAATTTCTGGAGCAAAGTGCAGCACACAAGGCTCTCCAGGCGCGAAATACTCACCCCCACAAACTCGGCACCGCTGGGTACGTGGGTAAAAAGGAGCAATGAGCGGTGGAGGATGAGAACGCAACAGGTCCATTTGCTGAGATCACAAATGAGCGTGCTCGAACCTGGTTAAGAGGGAGGGTATTAGCCACTTCTTCGGGCGGCATCTCTTTCACAAACTCGGCAGACCAGAAAGTGTCCCAACGTCTGGTAAGATATGTCGAACTACCTAGTTGTTAATAAGTACATAACTTCATAGTATCTAAAATAGCATGATGACCTCTTGCAGCAAGCATTGACTTCCACATGTTCCGAAGGCTCCTTCGAAACAGACAGGGATAAGGATATACTATCTACGGCCTTGGGAAACAAGGAGCACCCAGGTCGCACACGAGGCATTACGGTTTACGTACCTTGGAGGGATGGATTCGCAGACGACTACTGCACGTATAGAAGTAGAAAGAGATCCAAGGCCGAGTGCGACCATCGGTTGGAACAGGTGCTTACTGCAAAATTTGAAGGAAGGCTAACAAGATTGCAAGATCAATTGAATCAAATACTCCTCAACCAGTCGCAAGACACCTCCATTATTTTGGGATCCAATCCTCCTCAACATCGGAGTAGCGTCGTGTCCATGCAAAATTCTGAACATGACGTCCAATTACCTATCGACGACCTATAGGACGCCTTAGCTAATTGCGTATCGTTTTGTAGGAGCCGACGCCATGCACACTCCAAGTGAGGTTGGTTGGGTCCATGTCTATTGAGGCTGGGCAGGGGATGGCGTATCCATGCCAGGAAGGGACAGTGTAGCACGGTGCCCAAGTAGCGCAGGGTTACGCCAGGGTCCAGGTGGACATGGTATATGATAATTTTAGGGTCATCCCGCTGGAGATTCGTCCGAACGAAGACATCAGAACACTAGGGGATGTCGTGTACACTTTTATCCAGTGGCCTAAGAAGGACATCGCCCTGGACCCTACAGCGCCGCCTAAACCTTCGATTCATAAGGCCTCTCCAACAGGACCCTCGATGACTCCACCTCAACCATCTCGACACGGCCATGCCTCTCCAACAGAACCCTCAGTGACTCCACCTCAACCTTCGCTTCAGAAGCCTGTCTCATCGGTTTCCGTGGAGAAGACACCGAAGGAACAAGATAAGCATGTCATCATATCGGTTTTTGAGTCATCTCACAGGAAGACGCATAGCAGCCAAGGCATTCAGGTCAAATCGAAATCGCAGAACGTTAAGGTGCCTCCCAAGCCTAGGAAATACTCCGTCGGAAGTCCGTTTGCCACTGACAGAATATTAGCCCGCGCTGGAATAAGTTGCTAGTCTTTGCATGCCTGGTACATGTGGAAGACCAAAGAGATGGAGTGCGATACTGGAATCACCATCATATACACGAAGGAGTATTTCTTCCACGAGCTGGCCCCCTTCGTCATGGACTTCGATGACCTATTTAACCTCAAAGCCCTCGATGCCTCACTTCTATGATGCTAGACACTGTATGTAACATCCCGTTTTCGTTCCTCTTAAGATTTCCAAAATTTGAAGTGAAGTTCAGTTGCTTTTCAAGAGTTCATCTTCAACTTCAACTCAAATTCAAAATTTTCAAATTTTTGGTTCATCTCCCGACCTAGCTCACCCCCTTCCCCTGCTTCTTCCTACCGTGCGCCCGAGCCCCTCTCTCCCTCGGGTGCCCACTTGCCTGTCCTTGCCGCGCCACTTGCCCGTCCTTGTCGTCCTTGCTCATCCTCGCCGCCCCACACCCGTCCTCGGTGGCCCTTCACCGCGCAAGTCGTCGCCTCGTACCACTTGCCGCCCCACGCTCCTCCTGGCAGTCCACACCATGCACAGCACACGCGCACCCGCGCCAAGCCTTCCACGGCTCCTTTCTTCTCTTCGCATAGCTATAAGAGAGCCCCCAACACCTCCCTTGCCCTCCCCAATTTTCCCCTTCTTCCCAAAAGCAAGAAGAACCGAGCGAAGGATCAAAGGAAGGAGGCGGTAGGAGACTCACCTTAGGCACGCCACCACTCCACAGCATCGCTGGCCACCGCCGCCTTCTTGCTTCGCCACGATCACGCCCGCGCCGCCCTGGCCCCTCGTCGTTGAACCGCTCGGTGGGCCTCTTCCTCTCCTCGGCAACCCATCTCGCTAATCCCCGCCGCCTCCCCCGTCGCCGCTCGCCTCCAGCCAAGCCCGCCACCACCGCTCGCCCGGGAGCCCCCCTCTCCTCCCGTGCGCTGCAGCCGCCCCCCATCTCCCTCCCCCTTTTTGCTTCGGCCGCCCCCCCCCCCGCCGCTCCTTTGGTTTTTAGGGGTAGGCCCCGTGGTCGTGACGCGGCGTTTGGGTGGGCCCAAACCATCGAGCCATGGGCCGCATGAGTGGCAGTCCCCCTTTTCCTGTTTTCTTTTTTAAAATTTCTTTTCGAGAGTACAACTTCTAAAGTCCATATCTCCCCTGCCGTAGCTCCAAAAATTATGAATTAAATTTCTAAAATTTTATAAATTCAACATCTTGCTAATGGTATAGGTTTTGTTTAATTTGAAGTTCATTTGTTGTTTATTTGTATTTATTTGCTCTTTTTACTTGTTTGTGCCTTTTCCGGTGCGTTCGTCCGACTAGGATTTGAAGACGCAGACGACCTCCAAGTTGATCGAGCACAAGATTATCAGGATCCTCTTGCCTATAACCAAGGCGAGTCAACACTTTGATCATATTGAGCCTACATTTTATGTAAATTATTTCTTTTAAAAATAGCAAATTGCATGCTTTAATTCTTTAAGCAAATGTATGTTAAAGCTTAAGGTAGTTACCTACCCATTTGATGATTAATTAATTATTATGCCATCCTTGACAACTTGAATCCCTTAACCATTGTCACCCTAGTAACTATGTGGTAATACTAGTTATAGGTTGTACTTAAGCGGCATGCTAGTCTTGCTTAAGTACCGGGACCTTAAAATGTCCCAATCATCATCTTTTCAAACATGAAATGGTTTTGGGGTGTCATTGGTGGTCCATGAATGAAGAAAATGAGATAAGTTGGTTTTACTCCTCAAAATCCTAAATTGCTACTACCCTGTTTGGGTGGACGGTAAGGTAGATGATATGACAGTGGGTGCTAATGTAGCCCGAGGACTGTTGTGTTGTGGATTGGAATGTGGAATGAACCGCCCAGACAACCCTAAGGACTTAATCTTTTCATGACCTCCCGTGTAAAACAAGTGCAACCACAAGTCTGTAAAGTACAACCTGGCTAAATAATTTGTATCCATCAGTACGAGTTGCATCAGATACATGATCCACGACGCCGTAAGCCTTTGTGGCGAAGGGTGTCAGGGTGCACGATGTAAGTCGTTCGACGGCGCAAGAGGGGGTCTAAGTAAGGGTTAACGGATCTAAAAACAAAGAGTGTAACCCTTCGTGGACGAAACTTTAGCGAAGTATAATTAATACTGAGGGATGCATTGTAAAGGCCTTATGAGGATCTCTCCTTGATTCACATGTCTACGAAAACGTGTGTATATATCAAGACGATTATCTTTTGTGGGTAAAGTGTACAACCTCTGTAGAGTGATAAACTGTTTAAACAACCGTGCCTACGGTCAAAGGCGGACATGAGAACTTAACTTGAGTTAGTTCTATTTCAAAAACCTTGGTGGGTGGTATAAAAATTGTGGCGGGCTCACCTAGCCCTGGGTTGGATTTTGCCTGAGTTTTCAGACTTAGTGATGTTAATATATGGGGGTAATGATGAGGACATCCCTAACTTGGATACAACCGCGTCTACACACACAGCTGATCCACAACAAATGTTACAAGGACCAATTACTCGAGCTCGTGGTCGCCAACTTAATTACCAGGTGAATTCGTTCATAGGTTTATATATTACCGAGAATAGATCGCTACCTAATGCAAGTGATTTAATTGTGCTTAGGAATATGGGAAAGGACCAAGGAGAGGTATGTGGAGTCATGGACAAGCATAGGAGGCATAATGGAGGTCATCACGTCACTTTCGGTCCGAGCCAAGCAAGAATTCGAGTTGGGCTCGTTCTGGATTCGAGTTCGGACTACTGCAGCAGATTAAGTTCAAACGGACGTAACTTCTTCATACGGACTCCGTTTGGGACGTTCCTGGACTTCATTGAAAGCTTATCAAGTCTACTTTTTAATGGATCCAACCTCAGCTTCAAATTCCAATCGAGTCGGCCACAATAAACATAATAATTCACATCTGTTTTTTTGTCCGAGCCAAAAAGGGTGCTGCGCCACGTCCTCTTAGGCCCATGGGCCTTGTAACCCTAGGGGCGTGCGTCCACTTCCCTGGCCGCCACCCCTGGTCGTATTCCCATATAGGAGCCGTCGTTCCCTTGGCTAGAACTTGGATTTCGTTGAGTTTAGGTTTAGCCATTGTGCAAACTTCTGTTCTTCAGTTGTTTCGGACGACCACCTGTCAAGACAGCCTTCGGGATCCCACCTTTGATTTTCAATACCATCTACGCTACATTCTTATTCGCAATATTAGATGCCTATATTTTATTCTTGCTAGTTCTTCGATTGCTCGCAGGAATCGAACCTCGTGTTCAGGTTGATCGCGCTTCTAGTACGGTCAATAACATCTCAGAGTTGGTTCAACGATTGCTAAGGCGCAAGCGTCGTCGTACGGTTGTAGTCGGATCGTGAGAGTCACCTCTACCAAAATCGATAGTTATCAATCTCATCGAAAGATCGGGTACACTGCCTCCATCAAGTGGTATCAGAGCTCAAGGTTGCTTGGTGAGAATTTACTGTTTTTCGTAGTTAGGTTGCTTAATTCCGAAAGTCCAGAAAAAACCAAATTTTTTTTATAGGATTAGATCATCTATCTGTCCAAGATCAATTGCGCCATTGCATCTTTCTTTTCATTGTATTGCATTGTTGAACTTTCGAGTGCATCGTCGTGTCTTTTGCTGGTCTTAGTGTCTAGTTCCTTTAGAGTTTCGAGTTCTGCTCACGTTTGGTCGCACCGTTGCGCTTGGGTTCAATCTGCCGCTTACCTCCATCGTTGCCAGTCCTTGCCGCGCCCGGCAGAGCCGCTGCTGTCTTTGCCTTCACACTGCCACGACCACCAGAGCCGTTGCCGCGACCACCAGCGCTGCCACCATCCCTTGTCGCGTCCTACCGTAGCCACCATCCTCCTGCCGCGGCAAGCCACCATCCTCCTACCACCGCCACACCAAGGGAAACCCTAACCAAGAACAAAAGTTCGTTTCGGTTTGTGACAGAGAAAAAAAAAGAGAGAAAAAAAGAAAAGAAAAGAAAAGAAAAGAAAAAAAAGAGGTTGTTTTCGTGCTGCCAAAAGTAAACATAAGTTTCATCTGACTTCGGCAACGCGATAAAAAAAAGTTTTTAGAAAAACATAAGTTAATTACCTTTGTACCCCTACTTTTTAGAAAAAGTTTGTGACCCATATACCTCCCTAGGCCTGGAAGAGGACTTTGAAGAGTTTTGAGTGAGGTGCACATTTGCAAAAAAAAAAAAAAAAGAGCAAAAAAAAAACAAAAAAAAAAGTTTCTCAAAATTTGCTCAAAATTGACAGAGCCCTTTTGCAAGTGATTCTAAGGTTCCCCGTGAAGACGACATCCTTTTTTGAGCTTCTGCCGCATCGTGCTTTCGTTTGTGTTCTAGGCTCGCGTCTCTAGTACGGTCTAGTCTAGGACCAGCACTAACCGGCGTTGAATGATTTTTCGGGTTGCTTTCTCGATTTGATAGTTGCTAATCCATTGCTACCATACTTGAGCCTTCCAGCTACACCTTTTCTACAACCGCATGTGCTGAACTTCACGGCAATCGCTCCATCCAATCTTCGAGATACATTGACACCGCTGGTTGCCGATAACCCTGTTTGCTTGGTAAGAATTGGTAAGAATTCGATAGAAGGCTTGAGTGTGGCGACTTTTGAACCACCACATCCTAGTAGTTGTTAGGGACATATACTTGTGATTTGCTAACAATGGCAGGTTCTGCGAGCATTGGATGAGGATACATCTCATACTCCTCGTCTGAAGGAATCGTACAACATTTTGGCGCCTCATGAACCTTCGTGCGGAGGGTCTTGAGGAAGATGTCGGTCACAAATGAGCGACTTGCTCAACTTGAGGGTGCCCAAATTGAGACAAACGCCACGCTCGCCGCGATGGAGAGAGCGCAGGCGTCACTAACACTTCATTGGCGGTATTATGGCGCGTCTTGACGAGATGGCCCATGCATCCACCGTTGTTCCCCTGCGCCGGTGGTAGAGGGACAAGATGAATCGACTATGTGATCGATACCGAGGCCAATGATATGGGTAATAATAACAACGATCGAGCTCATCAACGATTGCGTTTTAACCGGCAAGGTATGCGACGAGATGCCCCACGACGTGGTACGTGACCACGATGATTCTTTTGCTAAGATTAAATTCACTATTCCCTCTTTTAATGGTAAATATGATCCTGATGGTTATCTTAATTGGGAACTAGCTGTTGATCAAAAAATTACTTGCCATGAAGTTCCTGAGATTAGACGAGTTAGGGCTGCTACTAGTGAATTTACTGATTTTGCTTCTATTTGGTGGAAAGAACATTGCCGTCAACATCCCAATAACATACCTAACACTTGGGAGGCTTTAAAATTGCTTATGCGGTAACGATTTGTTCCTTCATATTATGCTCGTGATTTGTTAAATAAATTACAACGCTTAAGACAAGGTACAAAGTCTGTGGAAGACTACTATTAAGAATTACAAATTGGTATGTTGCGTTGTGGTTTAGATGAGAATGAGGAGGCATCAATGGCTAGGTTTTTGGGAGGGTTGAATCGAGAAATTCAAGACATCCTTGATTATAAAGAATACAACTCCATTACTAGATTGTTTCATCTTGCTTGCAAAGCTGAACGTGAAGTGCATGGACGTCAGACGAGGACACGATCTAACTCTTCTACAGGTCGCACAAACTCATGGACACCACGCACCTCTACTACCCCCGCCATCAGTGCACCCCCACCGCCACCCTTCAACAAGCCGCGCCCTGCTACTTCAAATCCAGCACCACGAGTTTCTGAAGCAACCAAATCAGCACCACAAGCGTCTGCAAAAACCTCCTCTTCAGTTGCTTCGACAGGACGAACTAAGGATATTCAATGACATCGGTGCAAAGGCTATGGACACATGATGTGGGATTGTCCAAACAAGCGCGTACTGGTCATACGCGATGATGGCGGGTATTCCTCTGCTAGTGATTTTGATGATGAAACATATGCTATGCTTGCAACTGACCCTGCAGGACTTGATGATGAATCTGATCATGAGGAGGAACATGTTGGCGCCGAAGATGCCGACAAGTATTTAAGCATTATAGTGCAACGCGTACTAAGTGCACAAGTTTCTCGTGCCGAGCAAAATCAGCACCATAATTTGTTTCAAATCAAGGGCGTTGTCAAGGAACGCTCGATTCGCATAATTATTGATGGTGGGAGTTGCAACAATTTGGCGAGTATGGATATGGTGGAGAAGCTTGCTTTGCCGACCAACCCTCATCCCCACCCATACCATATTCAATGGTTCAACAACAGTGGTAAGTTGAAGGTAACACGAATGATGAGAGTAAACTTTTCTATGGGTTCATACCATGATTATGTTGATTGCGATGTTGTTCCTATGCAAGCTTGTTCATTGTTATTATGGCGACCTTGGCAATACGATCACGATTGTGTGCATCATGGTAGGAATAATCAATACTCTCTCATGTTCAAGGAAAGAAAATTGTGATGCATCCTATGACTCTGAACAAATTGTTAAGGATGAACTTGCTAGAGCTAGTAGAGAGAAGAATCAGAAGAATGCTAGGAGCGAAAATCAGATTGTAGCAAAAGAACTTGAGCAACATAAAAAGAAAGAACCTAAATCTACTCATGTGAAGAATAAAGAAATTAAATTGAAAAGTGCTAGTTTTCTTGCTACCAAATCTGATATGACTGAATTGGATGCTAGTAATTCTATTTGCTATGCATTAGTTTGCAAAGAAGCTTTGTTTTCGTTTGAGGATACATCTTCTTCTTTGCCTCCTGCTATCACTAACATTTTGCGAGAGTACAATGATGTCTTTCAGAAGGACATACGCTGGGGTTGCCACGCTTCGAGGGATTGAGCATCAAATTGATTTAATTCCCGGCGCATCACTGCCCAACCGCGCACCATATAGGACCAATCCAGAAGAAACTAAAGAAATTCAGCGCCAAGTTCAAGAATTGCTTGCTAAAGGGTATGTACGTGAATCTCTTAGTCCTTGTCTTTATTCCGGTCATTTTAGTGCCTAAGAAAGATGGATCATGGCGCATGTGTGTAGATTGTAGAGCAATTAATAATATCACCATTAGGTATCGTCATCCTATTCCTAGGTTAGATGATATGCTTGATGAATTGAGTGGCTCTATTGTTTTCTCTAAGGTTGATTTGCGTAGTGGATATCACCAAATTCGCATGAAATTAGGCGATGAATGGAAAACAACATTTAAAACTAAGTTCGGGTTATATGAGTGGTTAGTAATGCCTTTTGGATTAACTAATGCACCTAGCACCTTCATGAGACTAATGAACGAGGTTTTACGTGCTTTCATTGGTAGATTTGTGGTGGTTTATTTTGATGACATATTGATATACAACAAATCCTTAGAGGAACATCTTGACCATTTGCGTGCTGTTTTTAATGCCTTACGTGATGCACGTTTATTTGGTAACCTTGAGAAGTGCACCTTTTGCACCGATCGAGTCGCGTTTCTTGGCTATGTTGTTACTCCACAGAGAATTGAAGTTGATCAAGCCAAGATTGAAGCAATACTGAGTTGGTCGACTCTAACACGGTCACACAGTGTGAAGCTTTTAGGACTTCTTTGGATTCTACCGCCGCCGTGAAGGATTTTAGCACCATCATTGCACCATTGAATGAGCTCACCAAGAAGGGCGTGCTATTTGTTTAGAGCGCGCGCACGGAGAACGCCTTCACCACATTGAAAGATAAGTTAACACATGCACCACTACTCCAACTCCCTGACTTTAATAAGACTTTTGAACTAGAATGTGATGCGAGTGGAATTGGTTTAGGTGGTGTATTGCTACAAGAAGGTAAACCTATAGCATACTTGGTGAGAAATTGAGTGGGCCTAGTTTGAACTATTCTACTTATGATAAGGAATTATATGCACTATTTGAACTTTGGAAACTTGGCAACATTATTTATGGCCCAAAGAATTTGTTATACATTCGATCACGAATCTTTAAAGCATATTCAAGTCAAAGTAAATTGAACCGTAGACATGCAAAGTAGGTTGAATTTATTGAGTCTTTTCCTTATGTCATAAAACACAAGAAGGGAAAGGAGAACATTATAGTGATGCTTTGTCTAGGAGATATACCATGCTTTCACAACTTGACTTCAAAATTTTTGGATTGGAGACTATTAAAGAGCAATATGTGCATGATGCTGATTTCTGAGATATATTGTTGAATTGTAAAGAAGGAAAACGTGGAACAAATTTGTTATTAATGATGGGTTTGTGCTTAGAGCTAACAAACTATGCATTCCACTAGCTCGTTCGTTTGTTGTTGTTATAGGAAGCGCATGGAGGCGGTGATGGGACACTTTGGCGTGAAGAAAGCGGAGGATATACTTGCGATCATTTCTTTTGGCCAAAGATGAGACGGACGTCGGCGCTACGTTGCTCGCTGCACTACATGTCAAAGAGCTAAGTCACGACTTAATCCTCATGGTTTATACATGCCTCTACCAGTTCGGTGTTCGTGGGAAGATATTTCGATGGATTTTGTTTTAGGATTGCCTAGAACAAAGAAAGGGAGCGATAGTATATTCGTGGTTGTTGATAGATTTCTAAGATGGCTCACTTTATACCATGTCATAAGAGCAATGATGCTGCCAATATTGCTGATTTATTTTTTTGTGAAGTTGTTCGATTGCATGGTGTGCCTAATACTATAGTTTCAGATCGTGATGCTAAATTCCTTAGCTATTTTTGGAGAACTTTATGGGCTAAATTAGGGACTAAGCTGCTATTTTCTACTACTTGTCATCCCCAAACTGATAGACAAACTGAAGTTGTGAATAGAACTTTATCTACAATGCTTAGGGCTGTGTTAAAAAAGAATTTAAAAATGTGGGAAGAATGCTTGCCTCATATTGAGTTTGCTTATAATCGTTCATTGCATTCTACTACAAAGATGTGCCCTTTTGAAGTTGTTGATGGTTTTGTTCCTCGTGCTCCTATTGATTTAATGCCTATTCCATCTTCAGATAAATTGAACTTTGATGCTAAACAACGTGCTGAATTAATTTTAAAAATGCATGAGACAACTAAGGAGAATATAGAGCGCATGAATGCTAAATATAAACTTCTTGATAGTAGGGAGAAAACATTTAACTTTTGAACAAGGAGATCTTGTTTGGTTGCACTTGAGAAAAGATAGGTTCCCTGAATTGAGAAAGTCAAAATTGATGCCTCGAGTGATGGTCCTTTTAAAGTGTTAGAAAAGGTTAATGATAATGCATACAAACTTGACCCTGCCGGCAGATTTTGGGGTTAGTTCCACATTTAACATTGCAGATTTGAAGCCATACTTGGGAGCAGAGGATGAGCTTGAGTCGAGGACGACTCAAATACAAGAAGAGGAGGATGATGAGGACATCCCTAACTTGGATACAACCGCGTCTACACACACAGCTGATCCACAACAAATGTTACAAGGACCAATTACTCGAGCTCGTGCTCGCCAACTTAATCACCGGTGAATTCGTTAATAGGTTTATATATTACCGAGAATAGATCGCTACCTAATGCAAGTGATTTAATTGTGCTTAGGAATATGGGAAAGGACCAAGGAGAGGTATGTGGAGTCATGGACAAGCATAGGAGGCATAATGGAGGTCATCACATCACTTTGGGTCCGAGCCAAGCAAGAATTCGAGTTGGGCTCATTCTGGATTCGAGTTCGGACTACTGCAACAGCACTAAGTTCAAACGGACGTAACTTCTTCATACGGACTCCGTTTGGGACGTTCTTAGACTTCATTGAAAGCTTATCAAGTCTACTTTTTAATGGATCCAACCTCAGCTTCAAATTCCAATCGAGCCGGCCATAATAAACAAAACAATTAACGTCTGTTTTTTTGTCCGAGCCAAAAAGGGTGTTGTGCCACCTCCTCTTGGGCCCATGGGCCTTGTAACCCTAGGGGTGTACGTCCACTTCCCTGGCCACCACCCCTCGTCGTATTCCCATATAGGAGCCGCCGTTCCCTTGGCCAGAACTTGGATTTCGTTGAGTTTAGGTTTAGCCATTGTGCAAACTTCTGTTCTTCAGTTGTGTCGGACGACCACCTGTCAAGACAGCCTTCGGGATCCCACCTTTGATTTTCAATACAATCTAAGCTACATTCTTATTCGCAATATCAGATTGCCTATATTTTATTCTTGCTAGTTCTTCGATTGCTCGCAGGAATTGAACCTCGTGTTCAGGTTGATCGCGCTTCTAGTACGGTCAATAACATCTCGAGTTGGTTCAACGATTGCTAAACGCAAGCGTCGTCAAATGCGGTTGTAGTCGGATCGCGAGTCACCTCCACCAAAATCGATAGTTATCAATCTCATCGAAAGATCGGGTACCCCGCCTCCATCAGGTAATCCCAATCAAATGAAGCATGGGTAGAGTTTCCGACGGAGGGAAACTCTGTTGTTATTAAATATTGCACAATTACTCTCTTTAATAAAATGCAATTTGATTAAAATGCTAAGTGATAAGAATTTGTAATTATGATAATTGGAAACATTGCTTTAGCAAATAAAAGAACCCAAGCCATCCTTGTTTAGCCTTGCATGTATAATATTGCATTATGTGATGGCTCGCGAGCACGGAAGTTGTGCTCATCCTCGTTCTCTCCCCCAAAATCCTCAGAAGCAGGGAATCCAGAAGATTACGACTACTATGAGGATCCAGAAGTCGGAGGACTAGGAGAAAATGAAGCATAGCGTGAGCGTTATTATTCTAGTCACGCCTATCCGATTGACTCCGTCGGTACTTGCGTGCATTCAATATTATCCAAGCCTTGGTTAATATCGGACGCACACAGGTTTCCCCAATTGCTTGTCTGTGAAGAGATGTGCTCTCACCCCTTTGCTTCCGTTGTCGCTTCCGCTTTTTGTAATGTAATTAGTTTGACCTGTTCGGCCCTTATTGTAAAACCTGATCCGATGCAGTCTATGTAAACTCTGATGTGTTAAATAATAAATGGTATGGTTTTACGCCATGTATGAATTGATTCAGTGATGTATCTTTGAGTGCTATCTACTGATCCAGGGAATAGCACGGTGTTTTCATAGAGGATTCTGGATTAAGAAATCCGGGTCCGACACTGTAAGTGTATACAATCAAATTCTACATTCACGTAATACCGATTAATATAACAACTCATTGCTTATTTATAGATACATGATAAAAATACACAGTAATTAAAAGAACTGGTAGGTTTTCTCGACCCACACGTGGTCTCTGAGCAAACCATCATGGCAAACGCATCCTACGTCATGAAACACATAATGACAAGATTGCTTGCTCAGGACGACAAGGAGTCAAGAACTACATAATGGTACCCTACAACCAGAAGTAAGTGCTCCACTACTTGCTATACATGAGTAGGTACCACTTGATCCTTTTAGTCATTCTACAAAATAGGAACAAGGTAATATACCTTGATTCCCTATTCAACAAAATCCATAACATCACCCTTGTGCAAGGAATACTCGACAGATATGCTCATTTCCTCTATACATAACTCTATTGTAGTTTTCCTTCGTTTGAAATGGCCGAGAATAACTTTTTAAAAATATGTAGGTCGTTCATCGCCTATGTTGCCGAGGGAGGGTCATACAAGGGATCGAGCGTCACACTGCAACATAGGATGCGATTTTTGGTACACGTTATAACACAATAATCATATATCATACTTCGTAATAATGCGTCTCGAACTGACTGTACCTATATATGTAATTCTATTTTTGCAGTGCCGTCAGCAAAAACAAGAACAATGTGCATTCTACGTTTGCCATCATATGCAGCAAATCATGAGTACTAAGTTGAAGGATCCAAGGTTTGTCAATCTCGCTGTATTTATTTTCTAATTATAAATTTAAATATATATATGCTTACTACTTTACTCCTGCTAGCGACAGGGCTTGAACATAGATTTAGATGCACTCATTATGAGAGAAATCTCGGAAGTTCGAGGGAAGCTCTGCGGCTTCATCAAGACGCAGATCATTAACACCGACGGAGAGTTTCACTCTGTCGACACCGCTGAATGACCTTCAAACAATTGATTAAATTGTAATTCACTTTAAGTAGTTGTAATTCAATTGTAACTTTAGCGACAATACTTGATACATATTCTTTTGCAATTGATTTTGAGTTGTAAATGATCACTTTGAGTTGTCAACGATTGATTCATCTGTGATGTATCTATTTTTTGTTTGCTTGTTGTTTTTAGAGGGCATAGCTAGCAATTCCTAAGGCTAGCCGAAAATCAAAAAAATTTAGTTATGTTAAAAGAACTATCATAGACGGTTTCCACTAACAATCGTCTGTGATAGGAGGATATCACAGACGGTTCTATTTACCAACCATCTGTGATATGTTTTACATCACAGACGGTTGGTAAAAAGAACCTCTGTGATATCCTCGTATCACAGACGGCTCAAGAACCATCTGTGATAACACCTGTTATCATAGATGTAAAAATTCAGACGGTTCGAAAACCGTCTGTAATGACGGTTCCGAACAGTCTGTGATGAGGCTTTTTGTAGTAGTGGTTAAATCCCCGGGTTGATGCCCGTGTTTAAGTTAGTGTGAGGTTGGTGCCTATACTAAGCTTTATTAATTCATTTTAAACTCAATTTTAGATATTACAAAACTTAAGCTTTTGAACTTAGTTATTGTATTTAAAATGTCAAGTATTGTTTTTGCACAAATAACCCTATAAGCGTTCCTTTGATAAATATACATGAATGCATTAACTTTGTTATGAGTGTAACTTGTGGAGTATATTTTTGTATTCACTCTTACTTAATAAAATATTGTTCGAAGAGGAAGGACTTTGCAGTGCTGAGAATCTCGATGACGAGGCCGCTACCCCAGTCGATTGCCTGTGGCAGATTAGTTGGGCTCTACTACTTCTTCGTCTTCCGCTGCGTTCTTTATTGTTGTCTCGTAAGCCTTTCTTATAATAAACTCTGATATTTATTAATAAAGTTGTGAGAATTATGGATGTTACCATATTTATTTACTGTGTACATTAGCTACTGTTCTAGAGACTAGTGTAGAATACACAGATGATTCAGGGTGTTACTCCCGGGTCCAACAATAGGTCAACGAGACCATATCTCCGACCCGCGAGAGACCTTCGATAATTTGAGAAAACACAGCTTGAAGTTTAACCCTAAGAAGTGTGTATTTAGAGTCTCTTAGGGAAAAATACTTGGTTTCTTTGTTTCAGCTAGAGGCGTAGAAGCAAATCCAAAGAATAACGCGGCCATCGACCAGATGTACTCTCCAATATGCCCGAAGTAAGTTCAAAAAGTAACTGGCTACATGGCGGCCCTTAGTTATTTTATTGCACGACTAAGTGAAAAATGACTGATCTACTCTTTAAATTTCTCAGAAAACATAGAAGTTTCAAGTGGATGGACAAGGCAAACCAAGCATTCGAAGATATTAAAAAATACATAGCAAGCACACCCTACCAAATGAATCACTACTATAATATCTAGCCGCTACACTAAAGCAGTTAGTGCAATACAGGTTGCTGATCGAGATAAAATTTCCACTTTGGTAGGTTCCTTGCTTCTCGCTTTCTCGAGCTTGCCCTTCGATTTACTAGCACTCCGGTAGCCCATAGATTGGCCAGCCCATCTACATCAACACACACAAGCCATCTGGGGATTTGTTGAGAATCTTTCTACTTCTCTCGAGGAAAACCTTGCAACTAAAATGAGCACAATGCCTGTGCTCCTTCCTACTCGTTTCCCCCTAGTTTGCCACAAGTCGTCAGTGTAGACTAGTACTATCTTTCTTTAATGGCCGGCCGGCCGGGGAACAGATCATTATTTTCTAGAGCAAGAAGAGTTCAGTTGGATCGCAATGCGTATCGACTGGTCTCCTTTTAGAAAGACTTCAATGGACAGTGGCCGAAGCCTACCTTTAATTCACCCACTAGTCACCACCTTTTGACCTGAAGAAACCATGGAGGTTGCACCGGAAGGTGAATAATCTCAAGTTTACTTTTACCGTGACAGGGTGATGGAGAGAGGTGAGTGAGAAGCGAGAGAGGCCATTACCATTGGCGCGCGCGCATATACAAACTTGCTTGTCTCTGCATCGAATTGCCCAAGTGCGCATAGCGGTATAGGAGCTGCTCCTCTACTCAATGCGGCTACTTTGTCTTCCCCAATCTGCCCATACAAACGAGAGAAAGGAAAAAGGGGTCTTCTCTACTCTGCTTTTGCTTTTTCACAGTTTCGGCAGAAGCAAAAACTTCCAGAACAACTGGGGAAGAAAAAAACTTACCGTAGCAGGAGAATTCGCAAAGGTTACTCCTAACTTGACACATGACATTGTTATGGATGGCAAGATAGTTGACACATGCCTTGACTCTTGACTGACACTCCTAAACCGCGGTGACTAACACACATGTCTCCTACTATCTCCTATATAAAGTTGAGTGCAAACTTGCGTGTTTGGGAGAACTGAGAGTTGGCATGACTGGCCGTCGAGCCCTCTGTCCGCCCGCATTCGACTTCGTTCGACGCGTGTACCCACTCCCTCTTTAAGGCAGCCAGCGATTCTGGTCATGAAAATAAACTTACGTGTTTGGATTGACTAAGCTGTAGCCATTGCAACCTTTGAAATTATGCCACCTTTTGATATATTTTTTTTCCTGAGTTGAGATGGTCTTGGGCTTGAAATACCTGACTTTGGGATAGATTAGCATTCAGCCGGGCTTGGGTTGGGTTGGCTTCGGCTCAGGTCGGGTTTGCCCTAGGTTGAACTTGTGCCGGCCAGGCCTGGTGCCTGGGGTTAGGTTGGGTCGGGCTTGAATTTAGGGTCAAACGAGCATCAATTCATTATTTACCAACAAGATCATACCAAGGTGCAAATATATTTCTACTACTTAAAAATACGAGTTGTGGTGGCCTGTTCTCTCCATGCCTTCTCTCCCTCACATAAGTTCGGCGCCAAGCCCTGCCAAACAATTATGCCTCTTCCTTGGTTTTCTCGTTCCTTGCACTACTGCTAGCGCTCCTCTACTGAATCCTTCCTCTCCCCACGTACGCTGCCTCCGATTCTTCCTCTCCCGTTAACTGAATCCTCAAACCAATTGCTCCTCTACTGCACGCTGCACTTGCTGTTGACCCTGGCGAGCTCCTCCCCCCCAAATACACTATCCCCATCGCGCTTGTCGCCGCTGCCGGCAGCGATTTGGAGGTTTCTGTAGGTTATAATCTAAGGCTAATCATGATCTAATGACATGAACCCTAGCTCAATCATGAACACCTAGATTTAACCTTAAATGCGGAAGCGGATCTGTGCTTACCCGAAGATGAAGATGCCATTAGGGTTGGTAGATGCAGTCGGTGGCCGTAGAGAAGGTCGAGGACGAGGGCGGTGAAGTCGCGGTGACGGCGGGGCCTTCGGTCTTCGCTCACCGCAGCGCTCGTTTTAGATCGGTTTTGTTGGGATGTCGTAGTAGCCAAGAACCTCTCAGTTCGTTGCCCTGCCGAATCCCCTATTTGATATAGCGCTAGGTGACCGGGACCGAAAACCAAACGAGTGTTGGATTGCGTCTCCGATCAAAACGCGAGTGGAGACGTGGTCTCCCTGGAAACTCGGATTACCGTTAGCCGAGATCAACCCAACATTCTCCCCTTTGATCGTAAGACTAACATCATGAACCCACTCTCAATAAAATAGCATACCAAGATAATGCGTCGCATGACCAATGAAGTGCCATACAACCTCAGTACCTATAGTGTACTATCTTATCTTAAAATAGATATTCATTATACTTAATGGGAGTTGGTTTACTTTAAGGTCCTTTTATCCAGAATCAGAGGTTTTCCAATAAACCCATGCCGGCAACATGATCACGAAAGATATTGGGTGGTAAGCCTTTAGTAAGCGGATCCGCAAGCATTGACTTAGTACTAATATGCTTGATACTAATGGTTTGATCATAGATTCTATCTTTCACAACATGGTACTTAATGTCAATGTGTTTGGCAGCACCACTTGACTTGTTGTTACTCGCATAAAAGACTGCGGGTTCGTTATCGCAATATAAGGTGAATGGTTTAGAGATGCTGTCTACCACTCTAAGTATCGGGATAAAGTTCTTAAGCCATACAGTCTGCCCGGTAGCCTCATAACATGCTACAAACTCAGCTTGCATCATTGAAGATGTCGTGAGGGTTTGTTTGGAGCTTTTCCACGAGATAGCTCCCTGAGCGAGTGTGAAGATATAACCTGACGTGTATTTCTTAGTATCAACACATCCCGCAAAATCTGAATCTGAATAACCAACAACTTCAAGGTTATCAGAATTCTTATATGTGAACATCAAATGCTTAGTAGCTTGCATATAGCGCAAGACTTTCTTAATGGCCTTCCAGTGGTCCAGTCCTAGATTTGACTGATATCTGCCAAGTATCCTGGTTACAAAAGCTAAATCAGGGCGCGTGCATACTTGAGCATACATAATGCTTCTGACAGCTAAAGCATAAGGAACCGATTTCATCTGATCAGTTTCATATTAGTTCCTTGGACATTGAAATGTCCCAAACTTATCTCCCTTAACAATAGGAGCAGGCAAGCCAGAGCACTTATGCATATTGTATTTTTCAGTACTCTGTCAATGTATGCCTTCTGAGATAAACCTAATATTCCTTTGGACCTATCTCGGTGAATCTCAATGCCAAGAACGTAAGAGACATCACCAAGATCCTTCATATCAAAATTAGATGAAAGAAATCTCTTGGTCTCAAACAGCATATCCTTATCACTGCTAGCCAATAAGATATCATCCACATAAAGCACTAAGATGGTGAATTTACTCCCCTTGAACTTAACATATATGCAGTTATCAACTTTATTTTTCTTGAAACCAAAATTCCTTATGATCTTATCGAATTTGAGGTACCACTGCCTCGACGCTTGTTTCAAACCATAAATTGATTTCTTAAGTCGACATCTCATATGCTCATTGCCTTCCACGACAAAACCTTCCGGTTGAGCCATGTAAACATTTTCTTGCAAGTCATCATTAAGAAATATCGTCTTAACATCTATCTGATGCAGCTCTAAATCATAATGAGCTACAAGTGCCATTACGATTCTGAATGAATCCTTAGTTGAGACAGGAGAAAAAGTGTCATTATAGTCAATCCCCTCTCTTTGTGAGAAGCCTATTGCTACAAGCCTTGCTTTGAACCTTTCGATATTTCCCTTAGAGTTATGCTTGGTTTTGTAGACCCATTTACAGCCTACTGTTTTGACTCCTGTAATAACCCATAATAGGATTCGGGAGAAAACCTAAAGATTTAAAGGATACGAGTAGCTGAAAATCGAATTGGGAGAAGGACCTAATAGAAAATAACCAATTAAACAAATAGAGAAGGGGTTAGCAGTGAATTCCTGGCAACCTGGGCCTGGGCTGCGGCTCATAAGGCCAGGTGGTGGCCGGCCAAGGGGGGAAAGGCACCCTTTTGCCCCCCCCCCCAAACCCTAGCCACCCATACTCCCTCCTCTCCCTTGCGCCTCCTCTCCCCTAGGAAGCCACCCTCCTCCTCCCCTTGTGCGCATCCCTAGGCCACCCCTCCTAGTCCTTGCACCCTCCCCACCACGTCTCCATTGCTGCCGGGGAAGAATGTCCGTTCTCCACGCCTGCCGACTAGGAGGAAGAAGGAGATCGCTGGTGGTGGTCGACTGTTGGAGGAGGAAGAAGAGGAAGGGATTGGGACCATCTTTGGGGGGAGAGTTTGCTGGAGGGTGCTCGTCGTGCCCGGCAATCGGTTCTTCAAGGGTAACCTCGTTTTCCCCTCGTTTAGATGCTTTAGCGCTTAATTGTTCTATGTCGGTAAATCTGTCGCCTAAGGGCAGATCGTGTTAGAGGGACGTTTTGATATAGTTAAGTGCGGATTTAGTCTGGGACGTCTCCTAGAAAGTTGTAGAGGACGTCAATAGCTTTCAATGAAGTGCTAGAACGTAATTTTTGGACCTCTGTAGCAAACGATATGATTTTATTGGTGCGGCTGTTCTGCAACCCTGTCAGTTTCTGGACAGGTTTTAGTGAGCTGACCTTTGAGATCAGTTAAATAGAGAATTAGAGGATCTCAGTATAACGAAAGTTGTAGATAATTGTCGTAGCTTTCAGGGAAGCACAAGAACGCGAAATTTGGGTAAACGAGCTGAAAGTTATGTTAGTTTTAGTGCTATGTCCAGAAAGGGTGACGTGAAATCGATGTTTTGTTAATCAGCTTAAAAGTGATTTTAGATGGCCGAATCAGGGAGGCTCACCAACTAGGTTTAGTTGGGAAATTTGATTAACTTTCAATGAAGGCCAAGAACACCTAATTTGGACCACTGTACGGAAAGATATGAATTTTAGAACTTGACTGTTCACAGAGGGCATTTCAGTACTTAAGAAAGCGGAGTCGGGATCGCGTTGCAATTTGCTACTTGATGAGTTCGCTTATTTAATTCATGTTTTTCGTTACTATGGTCTTAGTTTATATTCATAATGTATTAGGTGGGGGATTGGTACCGGAGGCAGCACCGTCTTCACGTTCTCCATTCGCACGCGGTTAAGGCAAGTGTATTGTTTGATTCGTGGTTGCGATTGATTGGTGTTTGTGTGCTTTTTCGATATGTGATAGTATAGTGAGATTGATGACATGATGTTGGTTTAAGATTGGTGGATGCTCCAAATATGTTTATGCTCTGTTGTGGTATGATGTTATCGTTTTGTGGTAAATTGATGATGATTAAATGATGAGCATGTGCATATTGAGATCATGTTGAGGCTTGGTCACGTGGTGACCAAGTATGTTTCTTGAGATCCCGTCATGAATGTGACGGGCCGAGATCCCCACACTCGTGGAGTGTGGGCATGAGGTCCCCAATACTTGCGGAGTATTGGGCAATTGGTCCTCGTGCGTGCGCGCCATGTGCATGGGTATGCGGCGACGGTTGCATACTTTGCATTACCGTGTAATGCACAAAGAAAGATAAAGAGAAAGGACCCTTGAGCATTGCATTTGCATATGAGATGTTCTATTGTTGATCTCCTTTACATGGATATTGATGTTATAGTTTCTTTATGTACTTGCTGAGTCTGTGGACTCACTCTTGCTTTTATTGTTGTTTTAGGTACCGAGCCAAGAACGACATGCATGGGGAAGTAGTCGCTAGTCACACACTTGCCACATGAACTAAATAAAGATGAATGATCTTGAGCGTAATTGTTTTAGTAATCGGGCGAGATGCCCAAAGATTTATTATGTTTCGTCTCATGCAATAGATTAAATGTAATAATGATGAGTAGTAGAAATTCATATCTCTCTAGTTATGTTAGATACTTAGCATGTCTTTGATTATCTTTTGATGTCTTTGGAAGAAGGTTTTAGTTAATATTTGAATTGTTTGTGTGTTGGAACCTTCGTGTAATTAACTTTACAATGGAGGTTCTGCCGAAATTTATTAAGATTGACTAGTTTGGAATTATTAGAGTTTGTTTAGTAGCATTTCAGGCTCATGTCGGGCTGCGGTGTTACAGTTGGTATCAGAGCCAGGTTGTAGGTCCGTGGTGAACAGATTAATAACTTACGTAACTTAGCTTGTTAAAATTTTTGCTAATGGTTAATTAACTGAAAACCTGACACACTGGTGCTTCTGTCATGTTGTAATGATGATTCCTATTATGAGATGATCTTACATACCTATAATATGATTATATGATTATTATGAGTGAGAGCAACCCTTGTTGAGAGGATTGAGGTCATGGTTGTGGCCCTGGGCTTTACCAGGTTACACCATTGTTCGTGGTAAGAGAAAAGAGAAGAGGTTACCTCAGATATCTTAGTACAGGCGTTAATAGTGAGTATCTTTTGAAAAAAAAATTGTCCACTTCCTTGAATTTGAATTTGATCAACTCTTGTTCAGTTGTGGTCGATGAATTTCTTTGGGTCAGTAGTTCATTTCAGTTGATGGGTTTCTTTGAGAAAGGTTGTTATGTTTATTGGCTTAATCGTCCCATAAAGCAATTATTATTTTTCCAATTCTTGAGTTATTCTTGTGGTGGTGGACTTGGTTAGTTGTCAATCTTGACCTTTGTATTGGAGTTCCGTCTTTCTTCTTGGAAAGCATGATCCATTTATTTCACTTGATTATTTGGATAATGAAAGTTTCCTTTGCAAGTCCTGTAGTGCGTGAAAGTTTTCATTCAATATATCTCTTTTGGGTATCTTGAGTTTTGAAGTTGAAAAGTTCTTTTATGAAAGAAAACGCTAAACTCTTTAGCGATGTCGTCTCGTGGTTAAGTGAGAGGTTATAATCAGAGAAATTAGTGAATATGATATGAGTTATCAAGTTGGATCTGTAGTGTGGTGTATAATCGATCCTAACTAAGATCCCTGGAAGGAAAGTTGACTAATTTGATGGTGTCATGTAGTACTTCTTGTTGAACTGTGATTAAGTGTATGGCTATACCTAATTGGAAGCAATAGAGTTATTAACAACTGTGTAACTTTAACGGAGTGCTTGACCCCTAAAGTTGTTTAGTTTGCTAAACTTGTTAGATTATTTGATCTCAATGGATTAATCTAACTGTGCGGGAAGAGAAATATAAGATGTGTTCGACTGTCGTCTTGGTAGATATTAATATATAATTTTTCTTTAATTGGCTATTCGATGATCTTATTTATGCTCGTTGGAGTACAAATAGATACAAGACCAACAATTCATCCATGATTGAATAATCATCAAAAGTTTATGATAACCTCTAGATTGGAGTTAGTGGGTACTAAATAAGTATGAGCATTCCGAATAGTTGAAGGGTTGAAATTTGAAAGTGATTTATTCACGAGTGTTTCACGAGGATCTATTGTGGCTGCATGCCATTGTTAAAAGAGGTCTTGCTCTGATAGTGTAGTGGTGTATTAGATATACTCTAGAACAGGTTGGTATTGCAATCTTATTGAGATAACAAAAATGTTATGAAATAATATCTGTGTTTGTTTTGGAAAGGTTTATGATGGGATTTTATAGGTGACATGTGGTTGCTCGATGGTAAAAATTGTCAGATAATAGTATGTCTTTGATGAAAGGGTTTTGGTGTAACCTTGTAAATTGTGTAATAGGTTCCTTCAAAAATCTGGTGGTTGTTATAGTGAGGGTGTACGAATTTGGTGTACTCTCAATTGAGGATGAGAGGATAAAGTGAAATGTAACAGTTTGGTCAGCTTTTGGGGACTTTATAAAGGAAGAGTTGATGATAACGAACCTTGTTAAGAGTGAATTATTCTTGATATTAGTAATAAGGTCTACAAAAGATTGTGACACGTTGGAGTGATGATGATTCTTCTAGAGAGAAAGTAAGTTGATTATTTTAATAACGATTAAATGAAATGTTTGGAGTTTCGTATTCGTGATCTTTTGGGGGCTCATGATTTATGAAGTAGATAAAATTAGTTGAGCAATGTGACATATGGAAATGTTCCGTTTGGTTCTGAAGTGATGAATGTGATTTGGTATTAAAAACATCTCTTGTTTGGTTTGGCAAGTAATGTTGTAATCAAAGAGATTGCTTTCGTTGTGTTAACGGAAAATGTTTACCATAAGTATTTGAGGTTGGAGCTAAAAAAATGTAATCCGCAACTTACTTGTTGTCTCGACTTAAGAGTTTCTTGGGTTTGCATAGCAATGTTTTATTATGAGTTATGGAGATGGAAAATTTCTTCTTGTGGGACTTTTGCCTCATTGTGGATTCGCATGCATTTTTCGAGATCATTTCTATTTGACTATTTCTCTTGGTCTCGTGCTCACTTCGAGGAGCCATGATTTCTTATGCGTCGAACTTTGTATCTGTTTATTTCTTCCTTTTGAATAAGGAAGTAACCAAATTGTATTGCCAAGTGTTATAAAGAGTAGCATAGTGATTGGTTGGAGGTGGTCAAGTATTTGGAATTGTTGATATTTTTGGGAACCAATCTATTTGAAGAGCAGTATAATGTGAATTGGTTTCGACTTACAACACCTGGAGAGAATTCTACTTAAATGGAAAGTTTGTCGATGAGATAAAAGTGATTAGTGTTACAACTAGTGGAACCTATGGCGAATTATGATCCAGTAACCTTTGTCCATGTTGAAATATTGGGACTATTGAAATTATGGACTTTTGATAAACTTATTAGAGTATCACAATTGGGTACTTAGTATGATTGTGCAGAAGAGTTGTGGTGGTGAAGTTTAATAAGAGTCGCGGTGTGGAGGAACCTAAGTGTCATGCTAATTAGAGGATAGCAGAATTGTTGAGCTATTGTCAAGTATGACTCGGCCTCGATGAAGTGACCTTATGAGAGTTAAATTATCTTCGAGGATATCTTGGTCAAAGAAGATATTTATTTATTGACATTAGTGATTGGGTATGTTTGAATCTTAGTCATATAGTGAGGGTATGACGAATGGGTATATTGTGGTCATGTAGTTGAATTTTGATTAGTGTGGTTTAGTGAAGGTCCAAGATTGGTGACATGAAACGCCTTGAGCGGTTACTTGATTAGTGAGGAACGTGGATGTTAATGATTGAGGTTATTGTTGAGCTATGTAAAATTTTAGTAAATGAATTGGAAGATTTCCTATCAATCATACAGAAATTCATTGTAGGAGACTTGAGGTTGATTTTAGGCTTTGCATTCTCATGTTAGAACCTTAGATGCCAATGATTATGTGTAGAGATGGTAGAATAAGAGTGGATTCCGAGTAGTGGGATGATCATTGATAGTATCCTTTGAGGCTAGTATATGAGAGTGTGTGATGTGAATTTCAAATTGCTCATCCTTAACGGATTAAGGGATGTGATGGTGGGTGAAATCTATTGAGTTGTGTTGGAAATTATTTTGACAAGTAATTCATTCGGTGGGAAGTTGGCGAGTACGATATTGTGGATTGGAAGAGTCTACTGCATAATTGTGGATTTTGTGTTCGGTAGAGCATAGGTTTGGGATTGCCAATTTAAGATAAATGAGTTAATGCGTTATGCGATGATTTGGGATCCTATGGTTTAAGAGAAAGTTGATTTCTTAAAAGAAAGATTGTGGTAAAGGGTGTGATCTTGGATAGTGAGATGTTTTCTTAGTTCTTACTTGAACTATGTGGTTATGATGGATGTCAATTACAAATTGAGTTGGTTCTTGTCGGTATGTGTGATTCCTTCCAGTTAAAAAGGGGTAAAACGGTTTTTGAGTGTTTTCGCTTTTGGCTTGTGTGGTATTATTTCTAAACCGCCTATTTTGGAAAGTGAAAAAAAGATTTCGTGGTAAATCCATTGATTTTGGATTGAGCTCTTCTAAGGGAAGATGGCTTTGAGTTGGATGCATTTTTGACTCCTTTGTTCTCGTTGAGTTCTTGGATAAGTGAGTTGGTAGGCGAGTTCTTTGTGCGTCCCTTGGTAAAGGAGATCTGCTTGCATAGGTAAAGTGATCGTCGAGAGTTGGAAGAAGAGTTCTATATGTTTTGTGTAGACGGTGTACTTCGGATGCGAAAGGAAGTTTAACCAAAGGTGTGACGGATAGATCCCCTGTCACGGGAATTTGTAGATTGACGTATCACTAGGACCGTCTCGAGTACTTGCGCGGAGTACACAATGTCTTGTGTTTTTCGGTGCTGATAGAGCACATGAGAGGTCCGGAGTATGAGATTTTGTTAGAGCTGTTGGCCAAGAAGTAAGACCTTACCTTTGAGTCCCGTGTGTTGAGTGTACTTGTAAAGGTTGAGGCTAGTGTTGAGGCGAAAGATGTTGGTATCCATCTAGTTGGTGTGATCCCATATGTCCAAGAGGGAAGTGACTTGGGAATTAGAGTCTTGCTTGCGTAAGCAATATTCGAATTGTTCACAGCAGTGTGTGGTTTTGTTCAGTAAATCCTAGCTGTGATTGTTCTTGGATAGAACGATGGAAAGAATTCGGGACAATTCAGTTTAAGGGGGGTAGAGTGTAATAACCCATAATAGGATTCGGGAGAAAACCTAAAGATTTAAAGGATACGAGTAGCTGAAAATCGAATCGGGAGAAGGACCTAATAGAAAATAACCAATTAAACAAATAGAGAAGGGGTTAGCAGTGAATTCACGGCAACCTGGGCACGGGATGCGCCCATAAGGCAGTGGTGGCCGGCCAAGGGGGGGAAAGGCACCCTTTTGCCCCCCCAAACCCTAGCCACCCATACTCCCTCCCCCTCTCCCTTGCGCCCCCTCCCTCTCCCCTAGGCAGCCGCCACCCTCCTCCTCCCCCTTGTGCGCATCCCTAGGCCACCCCTCCTGGTCCTTGCACCCTCCCCACCACGTCTCCATTGCTGCCGGCGAAGAATGTCCGTTCTCCACGCCTGCCGACTAGGAGGAAGAAGGAGATCGCTGGTGGTGGTCGGCTGTTGGAGGAGGAAGAAGAGGAAGGGATTGGGACCATCTTTGGGGGGAGAGTTCGCTGGAGGGTGCTCGTCGTGCCCGGCAATCGGTTCTTCAAGGGTAACCTCGTTTTCCCCTCGTTTAGATGCTTTAGCGCTTAATTGTTCTACGTTGGTAAATCTGTCGCCTAAGGGCAGATCGTGTTAGAGGGACGTTTTGATATAGTTAAGTGCGGATTTAGTCTTGGACGTCTCCTAGGAAGTTGTAGAGGACGTCAATAGCTTTAAATGAAGAGCTAGAACGTTAATTTTTGGACCTCTATAGCAAAAGATATGATTTTATTGGTGCGGCTGTTCTGCAACCCGGTCAGTTTCTGGACAGGTTTTAGTGAGCTGACCTTTGCGATCAGTTAAAGCGAGAATTGGAGGATCTCAGTATAACGAAAGTTGTAGATAATTGTCGTAGCTTTCAGGGAAGCACAAGAACACGAAATTTGGGTAACCGAGCTGAAAGTTATGTTAGTTTTAGTGCTCTGTCCAGAAAGGGTGACGTGAAATCGATGTTTTGTTAATCAGCTTAAAAGTGATTTTAGATGGCCGAATCAGGGAGGCTCACCAACTAGGTTTAGTTGGGAAATTTGATTAACTTTCAATGAAGGCCAAGAACACCTAATTTGGACCACTGTACGGAAAGATATGAATTTTAGAACTTGACTGTTCACAGAGGGCATTTCAGTACTTAAGAAAGCGGAGTCGGGATCGCGTTGCAATTTGCTACTTGATGAGTTCGCTTATTTAATTCATGTTTTTCGTTACTATGGTCTTAGTTTATATTCATAATGTATTAGGTGGGGGATTGGTACCGGAGGCAGCACCGTCTTCACGTTCTCCATTCGCACGCGGTTAAGGCAAGTGTATTGTTTGATTCGTGGTTGCGATTGATTGGTGTTTGTGTGCTTTTTCGATATGTGATAGTATAGTGAGATTGATGACATGATGTTGGTTTAAGATTGGTGGATGCTCCAAATATGTTTATGCTCTGTTGTGGTATGATGTTATCGTTTTGTGGTAAATTGATGATGATTAAATGATGAGCATGTGCATATTGAGATCATGTTGAGGCTTGGTCACGTGGTGACCAAGTATGTTTCTTTGAGATCCCGTCATGAATGTGGCGGGCCGAGATCCCCACACTCGTGGAGTGTGGGCATGAGGTCCCAATACTTGCGGAGTATTGGGCAATTGGTCCTGTGCGTGCGCGCACTGAGAGCATGGGTATGCGGCGACGGTTGCATACTTTGCATTACCGGTGTAATGCACAAAGAAAGATAAAGAGAAAGGACCCTTGAGCATTGCATTTGCATATGAGATGTTCTATTGTTGATCTCCTTTACATGGATGCTGATGTTATAGTTTCTTTATGTACTTGCTGAGTCTGTGGACTCACTCTTGCTTTTATTGTTGTTTTAGGTACCCGAGCCAAGAACGACATGCATGGGGGGAAGTAGTCTGCTAGTCACACACTTGCCACATGAACTAAATAAAGATGAATGATCTTCAGAACGTAATTGTTTTAGTAATCGGGCGAGATGCCCAAAGATTTATTATGTTTCGTCTCATGCAATGGATTAAATGTAATAATGATGAGTAGTAGAAATTCATATCTCTCTAGTTATGTTAGATACTTAGCATGTCTTTGATTATCTTTTGATGTCTTTGGAAGAAGGTTTTAGTTAATATTTGAATTGTCTGTGTGTTGGAACCTTCGTGTAATTAACTTTACAATGGAGGTTTTGCCGAAATTTATTAAGATTGACTAGTTTGGAAATATTAGAGTTTGTTTAGTAGCATTTCAGGCTCATGTCGGGCTGGGGTGTTACAACTCCGTCAGGAATTTCTACTAGGTCCCATACATCATTAGTGCTCATAGACTTTAGTTCATCCTTCATGGCATCAAGCCACTTAGGAGAATGTTCACTCATCATGGCCTCCTTATAAGAGGTGGGATCATCTACCTCCCCTATATCATTAATATCCTCATTCATATATACAACATAATCATTTGGGATAGCAGATCTTCTCTCCCGCTGTGATCTTCTAATAGGTTCATTTGCTATTACAGGAGACTGCTGAGGCTCATCATTAGGTGTAACATTAGAAAGTTCAGAGAGCTCAACAGCGGGTGCAACAACAGTATTTTCTACTGGAGGTGCAACCACCTGAGGCACAGGAATATAGGTCTCTGGGATAAGCGGTGAAGGAACATAAACCCGCTTCTCCTCAAGTTCTATTTTCCTAGGCTCCAGCTCCTCATTATTCTCTAAGAACACAGCGTGTCTTGTTTCTACAAACTTAGTTATCCTATCAGGACAGTGAAAACGATACCCTTTGGATCTCTCAGGGTACCCAATAAAATGACAACTTACTGTTTTAGGGTATAATTTCCCAATATGTGGATTAAAAAATCTTAGCTTCAGCAGGACAACCCCACACTCGTAAATATTTCATACTCGGTTTTCTCCCAGTCCATAATTCATAAGATGTCTTAGGCACTGATTTACTGGGGACTCGATTAAGAATATGTGCAGCTGTCTTTAGTGCTTCCATCCACAAACCAATTGGTAAACTAGAGTGGCTAAGCATGCTCCGTACCATATCCATAAGTGTACGGTTGCGTCTCTCAGCTACCCCATTCTGCTGAGGTTTACCTGGTGTAGAATACTGGGCAACAATGCCATTTTCCTGAAGGAACTTAGCGAAAGGACCAATAATTTGTCCATAAGGGGCATGTCTTCCATAATATTCTCCCCTACGATCCGATCTTACCACTTTAATTCTTAGATTGTGCTGATTTTCAACTTCAGCCTTAAATATCTTAAATTTGTCAAGTGACTCAGATCGGTCTTTAATGGAAAAGATATAACCATAACGGGAGAAATCATCAGTGAATGTGATAAAGGAATCAAAACCATCCACTGATGTCACAGGAAAAGGACCACAAATATCAGTATGAATTAATTCTAAGAGTCATGTGCTGCGAGTAGCTCCTTTCTTTATTTGCTTCACATATTTTCCTTTAATGCAATCAATGCAGTGGTCTGAGTCAGAAAAATCTAATGGGTGGAGAATCACTTCCTTAATGAGACGCTCCATTCTCCCCTTCGAAATGTGGCCTAAACGACAGTGCCACAATTTCGAAGAAGTCTCATTATTCTTTTTACACTTAGCATCACACAAATTCAAGGATACAGAAGATTCATTAAGGGAAAGCATATAGAGCTTGTCTTGTCTAAAAGCAAGACCAATATCATTAGAATTAAATGTAATAATGCATTTATTGTCACCAAAAATACACTTAAAACCTTCATCATCCAACAAAGAAACTGAAATCAAATTCCTCCTAATAGAAGGAACATAAACTACATTATTGAGACGAAGCAAGAAGCCGCTGCCTAAAACTAATGAAATAGATCCAATTGATTCTACTTCGGCTTCCTTTCCATCCGCGACTTTAAGACTTCGCTCCCCCTTTCTTAGTGTTCTCGCGGTAAGGAATCCCTGTAAAGAGTTTGTAACGTGCACAGTTGCACATGAGTCAATCCACCAAGAATTAATGGAGAAATTAGCATAAAAAGTTTCATCAATGAACGTTATTGTATCATTACCATTTTTTGCGAGCCACTTTAGGAATCAGACACAGTCCTTCTGGAAATGCCCTGGCTGCTTGCAGAAGTGACATTCACCCCCTTTAGGTGCTCCAGCGGGAGCCACATGAGGCTTAGGTGCATTGTGCACTTTAGACCCCGACTTGTCCGAATTGGGGGAGAACTGCAGCTTTTTCTTAGATTTGAAGTTGTGAGGACCCGGGGTATTTAACTAGTAATACTTGACCTCCATATGGTTCTAGCATTACTAATTAAATATCCTAAGCCTCGATGGACATGTGCTTCCCAGAATTGCAGCGCATGCTCATCATCACAAAATCATACATCATTTCCATACAACATTTGGCACTAAGTTCAACAACGACATACATAAAGTAAAGTTATTACAAAAGAGCCGACCAGACAAATAACACAATATACAAGAATGACAGCGGAAGCAAAAGCGCCATAAGATGGCTAAGATCAAAAGTCGACCGGTTAGCCAACATAACCCACAAGGCAACCGACCGGGCCGTCAAGCTAGTCGCCCCGAATACTGCCACAACACAGCTCACAAAAGTGAGGCCCTTCGAGCTCACCTTCTTCCTCTGTAACAATTTATATTTAAGCAAGAACAATGAGTACACAAGGTACTCGCAAGACTGACGTGTGGAATAGCATACCTAATCATATGCTACATGCAGGCTTATTTAAGTGGAGGTTGTATGTCTCATTTCGCGCAAAGCCAACTTTATTTGCAATAATGTAATACATTGAAAAGCAAGTTTGCAAATATGTTTTGTTGTAGAAATAACAGCGAAATAATGATAAATACAAGTAACCACCTGGAAGTGACTATCCCAATAGCCACCACAACATAGTACGAATACCCAATTCGTACCACCCATCAAGTTTTAATTAAAATATTGTAGTCTAGTTCTCACGGGGCGTATCCGAGCGTGTCCATAACCTAGGACGAGGCTATTCGAATAGTTTTAACCCTGCAGGGGTGTACCAATGTACCCACACTTCAGACCGCCTTTAAGCCACAAGCACACTTCCGAAGGTATGCCGGCACGGCTAAGTCCTACGAGACACTTTCCAATATTGTGCATTAACTACGAGCCGCTCGTATGGATAGAAACCCAAACGCTTACATTGCAAGCCGAAAGACAACAAATCCCATCACGGGTGAAGCCTTTCGGACACTACAATGCTCCCAACACCATCCCTCCTGCGACTCCCTGTGACCCGAAGCCAATACACGCCAAAGTACTAAGTCAAGAGAGGTCACATACCCTCTAGTATGATTAGCACGCAAAAATGCTCAGTACGGTGGCGCAAGTAACTCGGTCCTTAATGACCCGGGCACCATTCCAGTCACACCCAAAAGCACACCAATCATACCATTGTGCCCAAGTCTAAATCATTTTGTTTTTAGATTTTAGTTTTCACAAGTAAACATGGCACAAGGCTGAAATCATAAGTGATAATATGTTTTATGTGCTCAAGGTTATCGACAAGTCAATAACCGCCCATTTCTACCGGAAGCTAAGCATGGCTAAGCAATTAATCCTCAAGACTACTAAGTGACAAGAGCTCATCCACGAACTCTAAATCACAGCAATAACCTAGGCTCATGGTAGTAGAGGATAATCATTTGCCTAAGGAAATGCATCTACTAGGTCAACTAACGACAATAGTTTAACACAAACTAGCAATGCATACGTAGAATTTATAAACAACATAAATACTTGAAAATACAGGGATTATCATGATCAAACTGCTTGCCTTGCTGGAATTGCTCTTGCTGCAGAGGAGGATTTTCAGGTTCAATAAACTCTTCGGAACCTAACGCGAAAATGCGATAAAACCCGATAAGAACGAAGAACACCAAACAAAACTCAACAGCAAAAGACATCCAAATCCCATGAAATTTATACAACAGTAAGAGGTTGATTTTAGACAATTTTAGGAACAAGAATTACTTCATTTGGACTTAGCATGAAAAAGTTATGACCTAATCCATTTCTCTCACTGAAAAATTCTAATTAAATTAATTACTGACTCTTGTTCATGGCAAAAATTTCTAGAATGATCTGGAACCTGAAATTTTTATGGTAGGTAGATAAGGTCATCCTAAGAACACCAAAGTTGAGTTTACTTCATTTGGAGTTGAAATGAATTACTTATGATTTTTCTAAGTTCTAAAACTAGTAGATCATTAACTTCAGTGGCAAGGATCATATTAAGACCTATTCTACAATACAATACATTGCTAGTGGGTTTTAACAAAATTTAGTTTGCTCAGTTTGGAATTACAGAGAATAAGTTATGCATTTTACAAATTTTCAATGAATTTCTAGACAACCATTTTATATTAAACAAGTTCATGCGGTTTATATCATTTTCGCTACATAACGAGTGCCTAAATTTATTCTTAGATTAAGGTTTATTCTACAACAGAGCTAAAGCAACTGGAATCATTCAAAAAAAAGAGCTAAATGACAAAGTTATGCATTTTTGAAATTTGAACAATCCAAATACTTTGAAAATTTGAGCTCTCGGGAGGTCTAACAGACTTAACGAAAACGGGGAGGTCGTGGCGGCGAGATGAGATCCAACGGCTCGAGCGGTGCATGCCAGCAGCGCGCGAAAGATCTCCAAGCGCACGGAGGAGGTCGTGACCGTTAAGATTAGATCTAACGGCCCCGACGAGTTGATGCACAGCGCACGCGCTGCGAGCTCCTCGCGTCCAACGGAGGTCGTGACCATCAGATCAAGATCGGGCGGTCCAGAGCTCTAAGGGGAGGTCTTAAGGTCAACTTTTGAACAGACTAGATCTTAACGGCTCAGATCCCCCCTAGGAGGTCCTGAACGGTCAAGATCTACCCGGGGTGGTCCTGGACGGTTGGGATTTAAATGAGGGAGGTCCTGGGCGGCTAAGATCTCATGGGGGAGGTCTTCAGCGGTCCAGATTTAATCGGGGAGATCCTGAACGGTGGGGATCTCACCGAGGGGGTCATGGATGGTCAAGATCTACGCGGGGAGGTCCTATGCGACAAGGTTTTAACGGGAGGGGATATGGACGGCTCAGATAGATCTAGGGAGGTCCTGAACGGTCCAGATTAATGCGGAGGGAGGTCCTGGGACTAAGGACTTAGCAAAGAAGATCTAACGCTCAGATCTAAACCTGGAGAGGTCGTCTACGGCCAGGATCAACTCGAGGAGGAGGTCCGGGGTTTTCTTTATAAAAGACCAGGGGTGGTTTCTTACAAAGAGGACCCCAAGGGTGGTATGCAGGGGTCCTAGCGGCTCGGATTGAGTTAAAAGAGGTCTTGAACGGCTAGGATCTAACCAGGGGAGGTCCTAGCGCTTAAGATTTCTCACGGAGCCAGACCCCACGGCTAAGATTCGACCTAAGGAGGTCTCAAAGGTCAGGATTAAGCTAGGGGGAGGTCATGCACTTAAGGGTTTTACGGAAAAGATCTAAGGGTCCAGATCTAGTCCTAGGGAGGTTCTCAACGGTCTAGACGGCCGAGGAGGTGCAGGGACTTGTCGGAAAGCGACAAAGTCTGAGAACTCCGCGATTTGCTCGCAGGCGAGACGCCGACGACCACGGCCACGGCGGAGCTAACTAAAGGTACCAAAACGAGCGCAATACTATTGCGAACCTAACTGAGTATCCTCGGCAATGAGCGAGCCTAAATCGCCGGCGGCCGAGAAGGGCGGAGGACAAGTTTCGGCAAAACCGAAAGCGGCGAAAACAAGCACCACGAGCTAAGCTAGCTAGATCTTAAGCTCTAAAGGACTAATGTGAACTTACCCGAGTGCGGGGAGGATCGAGGAAATCGGAGGAGACCAGGCGCAGAGCAGTTCACGGAGCCGAGAAGATGCGGCGACAAAGTGCTCGAGTCAACAGAGGCAAAAAGAAAGGTTAGGATAGCCGTGATGACCAAGGGGTGGTCAAGGAGAAAGAAATTGCACAGGGACACTCACCGGAGTTGGGAACGACGAAGCTCCACCCTACACCGCAAACCCGAAAATCCAAATCCAGTTTGCTCCGGGAGGCAAACCAAAATGGGATTAGGGCACAACTTGACGACGACCGAGAGGTGCTCGAGAGGGTAAAGATTAGTGCAAGAGATCCACTGGAACACTGCGGTAGTGAAGAGCTCCGGCTCGAAAATGGTGGGGTGAGAGGCACTCGTGGTTTTGCACCCAACTAATAACGAGAGGAAGCTGGGGTGTCTGGGAGTGTGAAGGGGCTAGAGGAGGACCTCGGAGGTGCTCAAGTAGCCAGAAGTCCAACGGGGCACGAGGACGGAGGCTTAAAGGCGACGGAACAAAAGGTGCTGCTGCGCGAGAAAACGAGGAGAGAGCAGGTAAGGTCAGGGTAGCACTGTTCCTGACATGGGCAAAAGCGAGGCTCAGAGCCGTTGCCGGGCCCCACAAGTTGACCACACACCGCCCTGCTCACCTGCGCACGCGCATGCTCGCGCGTCTGGCGGAGGAGGAAGAAGAAGAACAGCGGAGGAGGTCGGGAGGTCGTGAGCCTCCGATCAAAATCGGACGATCGAGCACCGAGATCGCCCCAGACTTAGAAATGGTGGGGAGGTCGTGGACGTTGGATCCTAATCCAACGGCCAGAACACACGCACCCAAAGTCACTGGTGGACTTGGCTCGACCGAGTCGGGTGACTGGGCTTTGACTCGAGCCCGAGTCTGGTCCACACCCGAGGAACAGTGAACCCTAGGTTTTGGGGTTTTAAATTGAGATGAGACTTAGGGAATTTATTTAAGGTAGCAATACAACTCCAAAAATTCTGAAATTTTTACAGGAGCTTACTGACTTAGATATCAACCTTGTGCAAAATTTTCACAGGTTTTTATGCAGTGCATTTTTCTCCAAAAATTCTGCAAGGTGCTGGACCAAGGTTTGACCTGGGTTTAAATTGGTTTGACTTGCCTCCAAAAGGATTCAAACAACTTCCAAAGATTGTGAAATTTTTCAGAGGTGTCTCACCACAAGCCTAGAACTTAGAAAAAATATTTCCAAGAGATGATCACAAGATTTAACAAGAATGCTTTGGAAGACTAGGATGTTGCCCAAAATGACTTGTGATCTTTGTATTTCCATAACCTCTTTACAACGATTGACCAAAGCATACAGGAAATACAAGATGTAAGAAATTTTTTTAATTTCTACTCATTTTCTTACATTGGAAACACAAGTCTGAAACTTGGGATGTTACAGAAGTCCCCTTGGAACTTCCTTTTGTTGGAGCCACCAAGTTGAAGCGCAAGATCTCTCTTTTCCATCCTTATTCTCTCTTCCTCCTGGACACACATGGCGATTAAATCGCTCATGTTCCACTTTTCTTTCTGAGTATTGTAATTGATTTTAAATGCTGTGTACTCAGAAGGAAGAGAGGTCATAATGAAATGGACTAGGAAACCATCAGATATCTCTATGTCCATACCTTTAAGTTTTCTGGCCATATCAGTCATCATCATGATGTGTTCTCTTATGCTGCTAGATCCATCATACTTAGTTGTCAAGAGCCTCTGAATTAGAGTACTGGCATAAACTTTTGTGGAGCCTTTAAATTTCTCCTCTACTGAAGCCAGATACTCTTTAGCATTTTTGGAATCGGGGATTGCTCCCCTGATCCCAACTGAAATGGAGGTCTTCATAATCATAAGTGATAGACGGTTGGACCGCTCCCATTTCTCAGCATTAGTTTCACAAATTTTCTTTTTGTCATCATAATTTTCCTCACCTTCGGTGGGGGGAATGGGAGCGGCCACCCCTAATGTAACATCCCAAATTTTGGGCTTGTGTTTCAAATGTAAGAAAATGAGTAGAAATTAAAAAATTTTCTTACATCATGTATTTCCTGTTGTGCCAATCAATGCTTGTTTAAGGAATTATGGAATTACATTGTCACAAGTCTTGTTGATCCAAATCTTGCTATTCCAAAAACAATCTTGTCAAATCTTATGATCATCCTCTGGAAATATTTTTCCTAAGTCTCTGTGATGGTATGTGACCCCTCTGAAAAATTTCACAATTTTAGAAATTGTTTGAATATTTCTAGAGGCGATCAAACTGTTTGACTCTTAGTCAAACATTAAAACAGAGCCTTGCGGAATTTTTGGAGATTTATTCACAGTATAAAAACCTCTGAAAATTTTACACAAGGTTGATATCTGAGTTAGCAAGCTCTGTAAAAATTTCATAATTTTTGAGTTAATTTTCTACCTCAAATAAATCTTTCAAAGTCTCTTTTTATTTCAAAGTCAAACGGGTTTCTTGTTACTCGGTTCGAGTCGGACTCGGGCTCGGGCCAATCGACTTGGTCCGATCAACTAAATGCACCGAGCCACTCTTTAAACGCGCGGTGGATCTCAACCGTTAGATCTAAATCGCACGCCCGCGCTGTATCATTCGGACCTTCCGGTTGCAAGTCCGAATGTCAACCGTTAGATCTCCATCCAACCGTCGAGATGCGCCAAACTTTCGGACCCTCCGGTTGCATTTTTGAATCAGAGCTGTTGAATTAAGATCCAACGCTCGCGTACCCCTTCGTTGTAATTTGAGTTTGCAACGTGGAGCTATCTGAGCCGTTCATTTCTAATCGTAGGGTTCGCAATATCTCCGTTGTGTTTTAAAGCCCGTAGGCGTGGCGCTATCTCAGCCGTTCGTGTCTCATCCAACGGCCGTGAGTCACCGAACCTTTTCATTGGTCGTCTTCTACCTCCGCCGTCGTGCGGCGCTGTAGGGGGTAATGGCGGTGTCATTTCTTGCTCCCTAAAGCCACCCTAGCCGACGTTTAGGGTATGGGAGGTACTGCGTGCGGGGTCATGCCCTAGTGCACGTCTACACCCCTTTTCCTTGTCGGTCGCGCATTGTGTTTTGTGCTTTGCCGCCCGAAACATGAGTGGTGCAAACCCTAACACTTTCTTGGCCTTATAAGCCCTCTCAATGCCTCCTGGTATTTCTTTAGACCACCATCAAGCTTCATTCTCAGTATTGGAGCCTAACACCTCAAAAATGGCAAATCGCCATTGTTGACCGTGAAGCTTCATTGGTGTTCTTGGTGTTCAGTGGTCCTCCTTCATGTTTCTTTGCCCTAACCTTATCTATTTACTTCCATGAACATTTCCCCTCACTTGATTTTGGATTTGATTCTCAGGAATTGTCCAATTTGGGGTTTGTTCAAATTCGGCCGAATTTGGTCATCTTCTTCCTCACTCGGTGAGTGCTCCATTTTCGATTGCTTGCTCATGTAGCTTCGTGAATCATTATGAAGCTATTTTGATGCTTTGGTATCACTCATTTGGCTCGGTGTCGTTTTCAACCTTTCTTCTTCATGTCCGTGAGCTTTCACCGTGATCAAGCATCTCCGCCATCTTGAAGCTTCTTGTCACTAAGGTAGCTTCTTATTAGTCCTTAGAAGCTCGCACCCGCACCTAGGCTCGCAGTGGAGCTCATCGCGATTTTCATGTTTAGCGATAGCTCCCATTTTTGTTTTTCGGCTAGCCGGCGTTCTAGTCCTCGCCGCGGCGAGAATGCTACCATTAGGTTAAATCATGTTATTGCGAATCCATTTTGGGTCTTGTTCGCGCCGCGCAAAGTGTCGCCGCGATTTGCCGTTGAACTCACTCGGGTTTTGCACGCACGCAGCTCCGTTTCGTCATCCGATTAGGACACATTAATTGCTAATCATTAGTTATTAATTATGTCTTAATCGTTGTTGTTGAGCCAGCGACTAGTGGGCCCAATATCCTTAACTCGCTCTCTGGTTCAATCCGCTTTGTTCCTACATCATTAATGCTAATCATTGGTTAGTTAATGTGTCGGCGGTTAAATCATTGTCGGAATCTCCTGCGGGTATTGTCTTGTGGGCCCGAGGATTAAAATCAAATTCGATGAGTCATTAGTGCCTAATTAATGGTAATCATTGGAATCATTAAATTACGTCCTAACCACCACTCTCGATCCGACAAGTGGGCCCGGTGCTTGTGCACATGGGTTAAACGGTAGCGTGGTGACTCGAAGTCAGCGACATGCGGTCCCACATGTCAACATCTTCCTTGAAGCTGCGGTCAATATCTACCGTTCGTTTTTAGATCTGCGGCCCGGATCGTGAGTGCGTCGGACCCTCCGGATGCCTTGATCATTCTCGGCCGTCGATCTTGAGATCAACGGTGAGATCGTGTGTGCAATCGGACCTTCCGGCCGTTGGTGCGCTCTCGGACCGTCCATCGCCAGTCTGCGGTGGGATTGGCCCAAGCAACCGCACCGTCCGGATGCATACACCTTCGTGAGCCGTTGGATCGTGATCCAACGGTGGGCTCCAATTAGGTTTGGCGCGCGTGCGCTGTTTTCGGCGCGCCTGAGCCGTAGGATGTTAGATCAAGGGTGGCGGCGTCCACGTCGTTTTCTTTTAATTGGGTGGTTACGTATTTGGTAAGTATTGTTTAACAACCGAAAATGATATAAAAACTTTAGAAACTCATAACTAATTCATTTTAACTGCTTTTTAGATAATTCCAACGGTAATAAATTATGTTGTCACTTTAGTTTATTATAAAAATGGATTTAAGCATGTTCGATGTGAAATTGTTTAGTTAAGAATAGCTTGTTTTCGCTATTTTTATATATTCTAGAATTGTATTAAAACTTGGAAAATGCATGTCTTTTCTCGTATATCGATAATTGTATGATTTTAACTTTGATAAATTTGTTATTAACTAAACTTTAATCTAAAAATGGTGGAAGGCCTAAATCACACTGAAAAATATGTTAGTAGATTTAACCTTATTAGCAAACACTTAAAAATTCATTTAATGATGTAATAGACACCATAATTCCTGTAAATCCTAAAAATAGAAATTTGATGTTAGGAAATCCCTCTGTTATCATTCTATAATGTGAAATAGGTTTGCACATGTTTATATTTCTGGAAAGTGCATTATGCTAGTTTTGCATCTTAGAAAATCATAACTAAATCATTTTAACTCCAAATGATCTGAAATTTTATATGGGTTACCTCTATACCAATAGGTAGCTACCATAAAAATTTCAGCTTCAAAATCTTTCTAGAAAATGTTTTGCTACGGTGCTAATTATGGTAGAAAATGGGTTTTTAGGTAATATCTTTTGCACCACAAATCAAATTAGGTTTTTCAGTTTCTATGTCTTGGTATATTCGTATTTCACCTTGTGTATAAGTTTAGTCGCATTTGGATAATTTTGCTTGCTCTTTTGTTAAGTGTTGCTAGTCTTATTGGTTGTTCTTGGTTCTTTTGCCTTTGCGCTTAGGATTCGACATTTGTGGTAATCCCGAGAGCGACCCTCCACAACAGCTTGAGCAACAGCAAGAAGGCAAGCAGTTTGATCATGTTAATCCCAGTATTTTAAGTATTTATGTTGATTACAAATTCTATGTATGCATTGCTACTTTGTGTTAATAGTTGGCCTAGTAGATGCATTTCCTTAGCAAATGATTATCCTCTACTACCATGAGCCTAGGTTACTCGCTGTGATTTAGAGTTCATGGATGGGCTCTTGTCACTTAGTAGTTGCGAAGTAATTGCTTAGCCATGCTTAGTTTCGGTAGAAATGGGCGGTTATCGACTTGTCGATAACCTTGATCACTTAAAACTTATTATGATTATGATTTTCACCTTGTGCCTTGTCTACTTATGAAAACTAAAACTGAAAACAAAATGATTTAGACTTGGGCACAATGGTATGATGGTGTGATTTTGGGTGTGGATGGAATGGTGCCGGGTCAACAAGGACCGAACATCTTGTTACACTAAACCAAGTATTTTAGCGTGCTAACCACATTAGAGGGTATGGGACCTCTCTTGACTTAGTACTTTGGCGTGTATTGGCTCGAGTCGCAGGAGTCGCGGGAGGGATGGTGTTGGGAGCATTGTAGTGTCCGAAAGACTTCACCCGTGATGGGATTTGTTGTCTTTCGCTTGCAATGTAAGCATATGGGTTTCTATCCATATGAGCGGCTCGTAGTTAATACACAAGATTGGAAATGTCTCGTAGGACTTAGCCGGGCGGCATACCTTCTAGAGTGTGCTTGTGGCTTGAAGGCGGTGCAAGTGTGGGTACATTGGTACACCCTGCAGGGTTAAAACTATTCGAATAGCCTCGCCCTAGGTTATGGACACGCTTGGCAAGGTCTTTCAAGAGTTAGACTACAACCTTTTAAATTAAAACTTGATGGGTGAGTACGAATCGTGATTCGTGCTATGTTGTGGTGGCTATTGGGATAGTCGCTTCCGGTGGTTACTTGTATGTATCTTTACTTACATTACTTTCATAAACAAAACAGATTTGCAAACTTACTTTTAAAATGTATTACATTATTTCAAATAAAGTTGGCTTCATGCAAAATGAGACATACAACCTCCACCTAAATAAGCTTGCATGTAGTTTATGAATAGGTCTGCTATTCCACACGTCAGTCTTGCGGTACAAAGACAATCTTTGTACTCAGTTGCTACGCTTAATTGTTTTGTTGCAGAGGAAGAAGGTGAGCCTGGGGGGCCTCACTTTTGTGAGCTGTGTTGTGGTAGCTATGGGCGACTAGCTTAGCGGCCGTCGGTTGCCTTGTGGGTGTGTGGCTAACCGGTCGACTTTTGTTCTAGCCATCTTATGGCGCTTTTGCTTCATTGTCATTCTTGTATATTGTTCTATTTGGCGGCGGCTCTCTTTTGTAATAACTTTACTTTATGTATGTCGTTGTTAAACCTAGTGATGTATGTGTATGGAAATGATGTGTAATTTTGTGATGATGTGCATATGCTGCAGTGGGAAGCATATGACCATCGAGGCTTAGAATGTTTAATTAGTAACGCTAGAGCCATTTGGAGGTTAAGTGTTACTAGTTAAATGTTCCGGTCCTCACAAAGTTGGTATCGAGCCATCTTGACCGTAGAAACCCTAGCTTGGTCGCTTTAGAATATTTTGAAAACTTACTTTCAAAAGGTTTGTAAAACTTAAGTAAGTTCTCTAATTTTTCTCCTTACCTGTCTTAGCTTGCTCATCTCACCTTACCCTCACTTAAGTTTAAAAAAAGTGTTCCTCTCTTCCTTTCAAAAATTAGCCTCTGTCGATTAACTTGGTTTTGGGAGAAACATGAGAGGTTGGAGAAAGGAATTTGGACAGCTAGCTAGTGGTTAGTAATTAAGGTAGGAAATGAGAGGTAAATTCAACTAAAACTTGTGGGAATGAAAGGGTAAGAAGTGATATGAAATTAGCTAAATGCCTATACTCTATTAGGTGGTTATACCTTGATTTTTGGACTGTTTTGAGTTAGAATTAGTGCTGAAATTTTGGGTTTTCTCACACGATTACTCGTTCTTCCATACGGGTTAGTCGTTTCAGGAAGTCGATTTGGTGATTTTTGGTCCTGTGCTCTTGGTGGTTATTCCTGAGCCCTTTTTCTTGAGTTTGGATTCCTTTGCTTTCTTTTTATCTCGGCTTGTAGCTAACTCATCTTAGTGAATCAGGATGGTTGGTGGGACACGTAGCGGCCGGAATCAGCCGGGTAGTCCCGATGAGGAGCTTCCTCCTCTCGACCATGGCGGAAGTCCTCATGCGCATCGAACGCAATCGTTCGGAGGACCGTAGGGTGTTGGAGGTTATCGCAAGGAACACCTCCACTCCCTCGGTGCCTCGGATGCGGAGGTGGTCACGGTCTCGTGGGGACTTGCGGAGTTCCTCCGCACTCGACCTCCTACCTTCTCCGGTCGAGGATCCCTTGGGCGCAGACGGCGGCTGCGCTCGGTTGAGCGAAGCTCAACGTTGCTCGATGCCGGAGCGGGAGCGGGCACTTTCGCATCCCATCGGTTGGAGGGTGCGGCACTCTCATGGTGGGAGAATTTCCTCGCCATGCGACTGCGGGACACGTGGTCTCGTGGGAGGAGTTCGATCGACTTTCATCGGGCCCATGTCCTCGCCGGCTGATGAAGTGAAGAAGAAGGAGTTCCTTGCGCTCAAGCAGGGCGCAAATGCGTGACGGAGTACCTCCATGAGTTCAACCATTTGGCGAGGTAGTGCGCTCTGGCGAGGTGGCCACCGATGAGGCCAAGCGGAGAAGTTCATGGAGGTTTGTCTCGAGGAGCTTGAGGACAAGCTCTCTATTGTGGACTTCCCGACTTCCGGACCTTGGTGGACAAGGCCATCGTCGCCGAGCATAAGGCGAGGGCGGCGCGAGTCCCATAGCGCAAGTGGGAGGCCCGGCTGCGCGCAGTGGCCTCGTTCGTCCCGAGTTGGGCTGCACGGTGGCCGTTCTTTGACTTCACCGCTGCCGAGGCCGGCGCGGCTCCACGTCCTCCGCGACCGTGACTCGATCCGCGTCGCTGCGACCCACCGCAGGTGTTCCCGCAACCCCGCACCGGCGTCACCGCTTCTATCGCCACAACAAGGGCCACTACGCGAGTAGTTGTCCTAAGAAGATCGAGCGGCCCTCGTCCTAATGGAGGACGCGGCGGGAGTGGTCACCCACCGACCGAAGACCCGGGCTTGGGAGCGGCGAGTCAATCACATCTCGGTGAGGAGGCACAGGAGGAGCCCGGCGTGGTGTTGGGTGCGCTCCTTGTTAATTTGCATCCCGCCACGTTTTATTTGACTCGGGGCCTCGCATTCTTTATTTCGAGGTCTTTTCTTTGTTGATTGTGGGCTTCACTGTGTTCCTCTGGGATTCCACTGGCGATTCGCTCTCGGGTTGGAAATGAGAGTGACCAAGTATGCCTTGGGATGTTCCTATCCACATCGAAGGAGTGAGATTCTTGGCGAGTCTTATCCCGCTCGACTCGTGGCGCTTGGATGTGATTCTTGGCATGGATTGGTTGTCCCAACACTTGGGGCAAATCGATTGTGCCGGAAGATTGTCTACCTCACCGACCCTTCAGTGAAGCAGGTTGGGTTTTCACGCGATTGCGAGAACCCCACCTTTTGCCCTTGAAGCAAAGCCAAGATTGGAGATTCACGATGTCCCCACGGTGTGTGACTTCGCGGATGTCTTTCCTGAAGATTTGCCCGGATGCCTCATGTTCGGAACGGAGTTCGTGATAGAGTTCTGCCGGTGCACCGCCCTATTTCAAAGAGGCCGTATCGCATGCCTCCTAACGAGTTGGAAGAGCTGAAGAAGCAACTAGGTGAGCTACAAGAGAAGGGTTTCATTCGTCCTAGCTCATCTCCTTGGGGTTGTCCAGTTATTTTTGTGAAGAAGAAGGACAAGACCTTGCGCATGTGTGTTGATTACCGTCAAGCAATGAAGTGACGGTGAAGAACAAGTATCCTTTGCCCGTATTGATGATCTTTTCGATCGCTTGACCGAGCACGTGTCTTCTCCAAGATTGACTTAAGATTGGGCTATCATCAAGTCAGGATCAGGGCCGAGGATATTCCGAAGACTGCCTTTGCTACTCGTTATGGTCTTTACGAGTACACCGTCATGTCTTTTGGTTTGACTAATGCTCCTGCTTTGTTCATGAATCTTATGAACTCGGTATTCATGGAGTATTTGGATAGGTTTGTGGTGGTATTCATCGATGATATCCTTATCTACTCCAAGAGTGAAGAAGAGCATGCTGAGCATCTTAAGCTTGTGTTGGGCAAGTGCGTGAGCACCATTTGTATGCCAAATTCAGCAAGTGCGAGTTCGTTGAAGGAAGTGACATTCTTGGGCCATGTTCTTTCAGTGGGAGGTGTGGTGTAGATCCTAGCAAGGTCAGTGATGTGCTATCTTGGGGTCAGCCCAAGTCAGTCACCGATGTGCGGAGTTTTCTTGGTTTGGCTGGCTACTATCGCCGCTTTATCGAGAATTTCTCCAAGATTGCGAAGCCTATGACTGAACTACTCAAGAAAGACAAGAAGTTTGAGTGGTCTGCTGCTTGTGATGTGAGTTTTCAGGAACTCAAGACGCGGTTGACCTCAGCCCCAGTGCTTGTTCTCCCTGATATTCACAAGAGTTTTGATATCTATTGTGATGCTTCTCGTCAGGGTCTTGGTTGTGTTCTTATGCAGGAAGGCAAGGTTGTGGCCTATGCATCGCGGCAATTGAGGCCTCATGAACTCAACTATCCTACTCATGACTTGGAGTTAGCTGCTGTGGTCCATGCACTCAAGATTTGGCGGCATTATCTGATTGGTAACCGTTGTGAGGTGTATTCTGACCACAAGAGCTTGAAGTACTTGTTCACCCAGCCAGATCTGAACCTCAGGCAAAGAAGATGGTTGGAATTGATCAAGGACTATGACATGGGTATTCAGTACCATCCGGGCAAGGCCAATGTCGTTGCTGATGCACTCAGTCGGAAGGTGTATTGTAACATGTTGATGCTCCAAGAGCAGCAGCCTACCCTCATTTCAGAATTCCAGCGCCTCAATTTGGGTTTGATCGAGCGCGGTTCTCTTGCTACATTGGTTGTGCAACCAACCTTGGTGGACCAAATCAAGGCGGCACAGCAGACAGATGTTGGTGTGAGCCAAATCAAGCAGAACATCAAGGATGGGATAGCCAAGTGCTTTTCGGAGGACGAGCATGGCGTTGTGTGGTTTGGACAGCGTCTTGTGGTTCCTAAAGTCATGGAATTGCGGAATTTGATTCTCCGCGAAGCCCATGATTCTCTTTTGTTTATTCATCCCGGGGCTACCAAGATATATCAGGACCTTCGTCAGAGGTTCTGGTGGACCCGAATGAAGCGTGAGATTGCCAAGTTCGTTGCCGAGTGCGACGTGTGCTGTCGTGTGAAGGCCGAGCATCAGCGTCCAGCAGGTCTTCTTCAGCCTTTGCCAGTGCCAGAATGGAAGTGGGATTCCGTTGGCATGGACTTCATCACCGGATTGCCCCGCTCGTCCAAAGGGAATGATGCTATTTGGGTGCGTGATCTACAAAGTTGACTAAAGTGGCGCATTTCCTTCTGTCAAGACTCGGCCGTGTGGGGCCTTTGGCCGAACTTTATGTCTCGAGGATTGTGAGTCTTCACGGTGTACCGAAGACGATTATTTCTGATCGTGGTGCACTTTTCACCTCGCGGTTTTGGCATAGTCTGCAAGAAGCTATGGGGACCCGCCTCCACTTCAGTACAGCCTTTCATCCTCAGACTGATGGCCAGACGGAGCGAGTCAACCAAGTGTTGGAAGATATGCTCTGTGCTTGTGTTCTTTCCTATGGGAAGAAGTGGGAGAAGTGCCTACCTATTGCGGAGTTCTCCTACAACAATAGCTTTCAGGCCAGTCTTGGCATGGCACCATTTGAGGCTTTATATGGGAGGAGATGCGAACCCCATTGAACTGGTCGAGGCGGTGGCGGCGATTTTCGGCCCATTCGATCAATGAGGCGAAAGTCGAGTTCGATTGATCCGCGAGCATCTGCGCGCGGTCGATCCGGACAAAAGAGCTATGCGCATCGTCGTCGCGTGAGTTGAGCTTTGAGCCCAATGACTTTGTGTATCTCAAAGTCTCACCCTTGAAGGGCCATCGCGTTTTGGCATCAAGGGCAAGTTGACTCCTCGATATGTTGGGCCTTATCGCATCATCGAGAGAGTTGGGGCGATTGCATCTGATTGGAGCTACCGGTGCACTTGAGGTGTGCATGATGTGTTCCATGTTTCACACACAAGAAGTGCCTCCGTGTCCCGACCGAGGAAACTCCGTTGGAAACTCTCGATGTGCGGGAGGATTTGACCTACCGCGAGCATCTGTTCGTATTCTTGAGGAATCGAGCGGAGAACAAGGAACCGTGACATCAAGTTCCTTAAGGTTCGATGGTCAAACCATTCGAAGATGAAGCAACTTGGGAGCGAGAAGATCGCCTTCGTGCAGATTTTCCTTCTTTCTTCTCCGAGTAAAGCGGAATCTCGGTCGAGATTCTTGTAAGGGGGAGAGTTGTAACATCCCAAATTTTGGGCTTGTGTTTCAAATGTAAGAAAATGAGTAGAAATTAAAACTTTTTCTTACATCATGTATTTCTGTTGTGCCAATCAATTCTTGTTTAAGGAATTATGGAATTACATTGTCACAAGTCTTGTTGATCCAAATCTTGCTATTCCAAAAACAATCTTGTCAAATCTTATGATCATCCTCTGAAATATTTTCCTAAGTCTCTGTGATGGTATGTGACCCCTCTGAAAAATTTCACAATTTTTAGAAATTGTTTGAATATTTCTAGAGCGATCAAACTGTTTGACTCTTAGTCAAACATTAAAACAGAGCCTTGCAGAATTTTTGGAGATTTATTCACAGTATAAAAACCTCTGAAAATTTTACACAAGGTTGATATCTGAGTTAGCAAGCTCCTGTAAAATTTCATAATTTTGGAGTTAATTTGCTACCTCAAATAAATCTTTCAAAGTCTCTTTTTATTTCAAAGTCAAGCTGGGTTTCTTGTTACTCGGGTTCGAGTGGACTCGGGCTCGGGCCAATCGACTTGGTCCGGTCAACTAAATGCACCGAGCCACTCTTTAAAACGCGCGGTGGATCTCAACCGTTAGATCTAAATCGCACAGCCCGCGCGCGTGTATCATTCGGACCTTCAGGTTGCAAGTCCGAATGTCAACCGTTAGATCTCCATCCAACCGTCGAGATGCGCGAAACTTTCGGACCCTCGGTTGCATTTTTGAATCAGAGCTGTTGGATTAAGATCCAATGCTCGCGTACCCCTTCGTTGTAATTTGAGTTTGCAACGTGGAGCTATCTGAGCCGTTCATTTCTAATCGTAGGGTTCGCAATATCTCCGTTGTGTTTTAAAGCCCGTGGCGTGGCGCTATCTCGCCGTTCGTGTCTCATCCAACGGCCGTGAGTCACCGAACCTTTTCCATTGGTCGTCTTCTACCTCCGCGTGCGGCGCTGTAGGGGAGTAATGGCGGTGTCATTTCTTGCTCCCTAAAGCCACCCTAGCCGATGTTTAGGGTATGGGAGGTACTGCTGTGCGGGCCATGCCCTAGTGCACGTCTACACCCCTTTTCCTTGTCGGTCGCGCATTGTGTTTTGTGCTTTGTCACCAAACATGAGTGGTGCAAACCCTAACACTTTCTTGGCCTTATAAGCCCTCTCAATGCCTCTGGTATTTCTTTAGACCACCATCAAGCTTCATTCTCGGTATTGGAGCCTAACACCTCAAAAATGGCAAATCGCCATTGTTGACCGTGAAGCTTCATTGGTGTTCTTGGTGTTCCAGTGGTCCTCCTTCATATTTCTTTGCCCTAACCTTATCTATTTACTTCCATGAACATTTCCCCTCACTTGATTTTGGATTTGATTCTCGTGAATTGTCCAATTTGGGGTTTGTTCAAATTCGCCGGTGGTCATCTTCTTCTCACTCGGTGAGTGCTCCATTTTCCGATTGCTTGCTCATGTAGCCACGTGAATCATTATGAAGCTATTTTGATGCTTTGGTATCACTCATTTGGCTCGGTGTCGTTTCAACCTTTCTTCTTCATGTCCGCGAGCTTTCACCGTGATCAAGCATCTCCGCCATCTTGAGCTTCTTGTCACTAAGGTAGCTTCTTATTAGTCCTTAGAAGCTCGCACCGCACCTAGGCTCGCAGATGGAGCTCATCGCGATTTTCATGTTTAGCAAGAAGCTCCCATTTTTGTTTTTAAGCTGGCGGCGTTCTAGTCCTCGCGTGGCGAGAATGCTACCATTAGGTTCGCATCGTTATTGCGAATCCATTTTGGGTCTTGTTAGCGCCGCGCGCGTTGTCGCCGCGATTTGCCGTTGAACTCACTCGGGTTTTTGCCGCACGCAGACTCCGTTTTCGTCATCCGATTAGGACACATTAATTGCTAATCATTAGTTATTAATTATGTCTTAATCGTTGTTGTTGAGCCAGCGACTAGTGGGCCCAATATCCTTAACTCGCTCTCGGTTCAATCCCCTTGTTCCTACATCATTAATGCTAATCATTGGTTAGTTAATGTGTGGCGGTTAAATCGTCGTCGGAATCTCCTGCGGTCATTGTCTTGTGGCCCGAGGATTAAAATCAAATTCGGTGAGTCATTAGTGCCTAATTAATGGTAATCATTGGAATCATTAAATTCGTCCTAACCACCACTCTCGCCACGACAAGTGGGCCCGATTGCCTTGTGCACATGGGTTAAACCGGTAGCGTGGGTGACTGAAGTCACCGACATGCGGTCCCACATGTCAACATCTTCCTTTGAACTGCGGTCAATATCTACCGTTCGTTTTTAGATCTGCGCCCGGATCGTGAGTGCATTCGGACCCTCCGGATGCCTTGATCATTCTCGGCCGTCGATCTTGAGATCAACGGTGAGATCGTGTGTGCTGTCGGACCTTCCGACCGTTAGTGCGCTCGGACCGTCCATCGGCAGATCTGCGGCTGGGATTGGCCCAAGCAACCGCACCGTCCGGATGCATACACCTTCGTGAGCCGTTGGATCGTGATCCAACGGTGGGCTCCAATTAGGTTTGGCGCGCGTGCGCTGTTTTCGGCGCGCCTGAGCCGTAGGATGTTAGATCAAGGGTGGCCGAGCGTCCACGTCGTTTTCTTTTAATTGGGTGGTTCTGTATTTCGGTAAGTATTGTTTAACAACTGAAAATGATATAAAAACTTTAGAAACTCATAACTAATTCATTTTAACTGCTTTTTAGATAATTCCAACGGTAATAAATTATGTTGTCACTTTAGTTTATTATAAAAATGGATTTAAGCATGTTCAAAGAGTGTGAAATTGTTTAGTTAAGAATAGCTTGTTTTCGCTATTTTATATATTCTAGAATTGTATTAAAACTTGGAAAATGCATGTCTTTTTCGTATATCGATAATTGTATGATTTTAACTTTGATAAATTTGTTATTAACTAAACTTTAATCTAAAAATGGTGGAAGGCCTAAATCAACAGAGAAAAATATGTTAGTAGATTTAACCTTATTATGAGACTTAAAAATTCATTTAATGATGTAATAGACACCAGTAATTCCTGTAAATCCTAAAAATAGAAATTTGATGTTAGAAATCCTCTGTTATCATTCTATAATGTGAAATAGGTTTTGCACATGTTTATATTTACTCGAAAGTGCATTATGCTAGTTTTGCATCTTAGAAAAATCATAACTAAATCATTTTAACTCCAAATGATCTGAAATTTTATATGGGTTACCTCTATACCAATAGGTAGCTACCATAAAAATTTCAGCTTCAAAATCTTTCTAGAAAATGTTTTGCTACAGTGCTAATTATGGTAGAAAATGGGTTTTTAGGTAATATCTTTTGCACCACAAATCCAAATTAGGTTTTCAGTTTCTATGTCTTGGTATATTCGTATTTCACCTTGTGTATAAGTTTCGTCGCATTTGGATAATTTTTGCTTGCTCTTTTGTTAAGTGTTGCTAGTCTTATTGGTTGTTCTTGGTTCTTTTTGCCTTTGCGCTTAGGATTCGACATTTGTGGTAATCCAGAGCGACCCTCCACAACAGCTTGAGCAACAGAAGAAGGCAAGCAGTTTGATCATGTTAATCCCAGTATTTTAAGTATTTATGTTGATTACAAATTCTATGTATGCATTGCTACTTTGTGTTAATAGTTGGCCTAGTAGATGCATTTCCTTAGCAAATGATTATCCTCTACTACCATGAGCCTAGGTTACTCATTGTGATTTAGAGTTCATGGATGGGCTCTTGTCACTTAGTAGTTGAAGTAATTGCTTAGCCATGCTTAGTTTCGGTAGAAATGGGCGGTTATCGACTTGTCGATAACCTTGATCACTTAAAACTTATTATGATTATGATTTCCACCTTGTGCCTTGTCTACTTATGAAAACTAAAACTGAAAACAAAATGATTTAGACTTGGGCACAATGGTATGATGGTGTGATTTTGGTGTGATGGAATGGTGCCCGGTCAACAAGGACCGAACATCTTGTTACACTAAACCAAGCATTTTAGCGTGCTAACCACATTAGAGGGTATGGGACCTCTCTTGACTTAGTACTTTGGCGTGTATTGGCTCCAGTCGCAGTGGAGTCGCAGGAGGATGGTGTTGGGAGCATTGTAGTGTCCGAAAGACTTCACCCGTGATGGGATTTGTTGTCTTTCGACTTGCAATGTAAGCATATGGGTTTCTATCCATATGAGCGGCTCGTAGTTAATACACAAGATTGGAAATGTCTCGTAGGACTTAGCCGGGCAGCATACCTTGATAGTGTGCTTGTGGCTTGAAGGCGGTCAAGTGTGGGTACATTGGTACACCCTGCAGGGTTAAAACTATTCGAATAGCCTCGCCCTAGGTTATGGACACGCTGGCAAGGTCTTTCAAGAGTTAGACTACAACCTTTTAAATTAAAACTTGATGGGTGGTACGAATCGGGATTAGTGCTATGTTGTGGTGGCTATTGGGATAGTCGCTTCAGTGGTTACTTGTATGTATCTTTACTTACTGTTACTTTCATAAACAAAACAGATTTGCAAACTTACTTTTAAAATGTATTACATTATTTCAAATAAAGTTGGCTTCATGCAAAATGAGACATACAACCTCCACCTAAATAAGCTTGCATGTAGTTTATGAATAGGTCTGCTATTCCACACGTCGAGTCTTGGGTACAAAGACAATCTTTGTACTCGGTTGCTACGCTTAATTGTTTTGTTGCAGAGGAAGAAGGTGAGCACTGGGGCCTCACTTTTGTGAGTGTGTTGTGGTAGCTGCGGGGCGACTAGCAGCGGCCGGTCGGTTGCCTTGTGGGTGTGTGGCTAACGATGGCCGACTTTTGTTCTAGCCATCTTACAGCGCTTTTGCTTCATTGTCATTCTTGTATATTGTTCTATTTGGCGGCGGCTCTCTTTGTAATAACTTTACTTTATGTATGTCGTTGTTAAACCTAGTGATGTATGTGTATGGAAATGATGTGTAATTTTGTGATGATGTGCATATGCCAGTGCAGGAAGCATATGACCATCGAGGCTTAGAATGTTTAATTAGTAACGCTAGAGCCATTTGGAGGTTAAGTGTTACTAGTTAAATATTTCGGGTCCTCACACCTAAAGCATAATCGAGATCTAAAACCCCAAAGACAACATGGATCCTTTCCTTCCAAGTGGGAAAATTGCTCCCCGTAAGCTGCTCAATGTTGTCGATTGTGGCAGCAACATTTGAAGCATTTAATGCTGAATACCAAAATACAGGGCAAGAATTAGAAATAACATAAGAATATGTTGCATGCAATTAACCCTATGTTGATCTGATTAATAACATGCAAAAACTATAGTTCTAATTCATATCACCGTTGGGCAGAAAATGAAAAAGAACTAAACAATTAATATAGCGACACACGACTACAATCAACGTTGGTCAAAATGTAATCGTATGCATACCTAATGCCAAAACATAAAATATAAAATCTCTAATTAAAATATCTCGTTGGTTCAATTTTAATCAGAGACTAAGCATAATATTTGGGTAATAATACATTATTCATGATATATCATAATTAGGCAACAACAATAATTAAAACAGTGCACAAAAGTAGACTTAATCATAAGAAAATGCACTGAAAATAAAAGGGAAAAAGAAGAGAACCCACTGTTCACAGGTTGCCCAAAAGAAATTGGCCCGGCATCCACCGTGCACGGCCCAAAAGCAGCCCCATCGTCACAGCGCGCGTGACCCAAATTCCCTCCTCCGGCCCGAGATCCTTGTTGGCCGTCGGATCTGATCGGACGGCTGGAAATCACTCGGCCCAACACGTCTTTACCGGCCCGGGGAAAAGCGACCGCCGGATCTAATCGGACGGCCGACGACTATCGCAAGCCTTGCGCGGTCCGAAAGTCACCGAAGCATGTCAGCCGTTAGATCTAATCGGATGGCTGAAAATCAGCCGGCCCATTATAATTCCCCAGCCCGGAAAACTACGACCGTTGGATCTCATCGGACGGCGCAGGCGCTATCCTGAGCGATACAAAAGCCCGAACCCTAACCCTAACCCTAATCGCAATTTCTCCCCTTGTCTCCCGAAAAAATCAGGTCGCGGCGGCGTCTGCTGAGGCGCACAAGCGGGGAGTATCAGCGGCTACGACGGCTTGAGGCGACGGTGACTTGCACGCATCATGAGGCGGCGCGTGGATGCGCGGAGCGGAGACGCGCAAAGCGGCGGCTTGAGGCGGCGCCGCTGCAGCTCCTTTCGCCGGCGCATGTGTGCGACCGAGGTTGCGCACACCACCGTCGAGTGGAGCTACGGTGGCGCCTGAGGCCGAAGAGACTCCGGGGAACTCCAAAAGACGTAAGTTTCCGCCGCATCTAAAGATTCTTAGGGTTCCGATTTGGGGTTTAAGGGCTCGGGTGGAACCGATTTGGATTTGCTCGGGACATCATTAGGGTTTCATCTTAAAAATCGAAATCCTCTCCGTCTAAAATGCTAAACCGAGCCATAAAACAATAGATCCGGCCACTAAACTTTAGATCCGAGCCTCTAATCCTTAGTTCTAAACCTTTGATCATTAGATCTGGGCAAATTCAAGTTCGGTTTTGACTAATTAGGGTTCAAGATGAGCTAGGCGAGGCTCTGATACCAAATGTAGGTTATAATCTGGGCTAATCGTGATCTAATGACATGAACCCTAGCTCAATCATGAACACCTAGATTTAACCTTAAATGCGGAAGCGGATCTATGCTTACCCGAAGATGAAGATGCCATTAGGGTTGGTAGATGCAGTCGGTGGCTGTAGAGAAGGTCGAGGACGAGGGCGGTGAAGTCGCGGTGACGGCGGGGCCTTTGGTCTTCGCTCACCGCAGCGCTCGTTTTAGATCGGTTTTGTTGGGATATCGTAGTAGCCAAGAACCTCTCAGTTCGTTGCCCTGCCGAATCCCCTATTTGATATAACGCTAGGTGACCGAGACCGAAAACCAAACGAGCGTTGGATTGCGTCTCCGATCAAAACGCGAGTGAAGACGTGATCTCCATGGAAACTTGGATTACCGTTAGCCGAGATCAACTCAACAGTTTCTCCAGTAGGCAACCACGATCCATACATAGTGCGGCCTCGCGCTCAGTAACGAGGATACCATCGCCATCCTCCACGCCTCCCTTGACCATCCCCTGGCCGCCGAGGGCTTCGGCAACTCCGGCTTATCTCCTCCCTCACCGTCGCAGATACAACCGACGATCTCCAGTCCTCTGTAATCATATATAAGATTGCATTGGAAATTCTATAATAATCCACGTAAGAGCCATCCAGTGTCCGCTAGGCAAATATCCACTATAAGAATGATGTCCTGCAAGCATTGAATATACATTAGAACCCTAACAGCCTCTCTCGCCCCGAACCCCCACAAGAACCGAAATTGTTCCGAGGATCTCAAATGGCTTCATTCATGAGAGAAGGAACAATTACAAGAATAATAAGTTGATTTCATGTAAAGTTACAAAAGAGTTTGTACAAAGCATTAAGTTTGGAATAGAATCAGAAAAATGACGTATACCAGACAGATCAACTTGGTGCTTATAAACGCAAAACTTAAAAGCTTAAAATCAGGACATACCTGACAGCAAGTCGAGCAGTATAAGCAATACCCGCACACATGATTGCTTAGACAAACGCGCAACTTAAATAAGGGTATACAATAGATAAGATCGTAGTTACCGAATTCATGCTAAAACTCCGCGAATCGCGAACCGGATTCGTCGAACCTGGACCAATTTAGAGTATGGGGGTTCATGTTCGTAGTGGAAATTGAAAAAAAAAATGATGAACTACGAACCCAAATCCTATACCGCAACTTAAGAACAAACTGTGTTTCTAGTAACTATGGATAAGATGACCCACAAGTAATGGTAGCTCATTGTGCTTCTTGTCTTGTAGCTAGGAGCTCCTAGTGGAAGCAAAGCAGGCCTCATTGCCACAACAAACAAGGCCAAACATGCCCTAAATTCTCACTAGACACGCTGACGAGGACGCTTTGGAGGACGGATCGAGCTCTTCTACTGTAACATCAAAGCTAGAGATGGCTGAGTGCTAACTTGTCGGGCCGATAAGTCCAAGCACTACGGCCACCGCTTCAGTTCCCTGCTATATACGCAGCATAACCGCTAGCTGTTCACTTATTAGCAAATTTAATTCCACGCACGCACGGCTTAGAACATATATAGCATCACTGCACAAAAATTACTTGGTCGCTGTATATTTTGAGCTGGAGCCATGGCTCGATCGTCTTCTGCGAGCACAGGTGGCGTACACTTTCAGCACGACTTCCATGGAGATAACAAGTACTGAACACATGCAGTTAACTAATCCTAGTGATCAAGGTGAAGTCGGTGTGGGTTAGATCATCTAGGTGAGCGGGACCATTGGTCTAGAGAACATAGTTTCAGGATTATTTGGGGCAGATCATTGATCCCGAGAGTATTCAGGGTGAAGTCAGTGTTAGTCGGATCATCTAGGTGAGCCGGACCATTGGTCCAGACAGTATGTAGTTTCAGGATTATTTGGGGTAGATCATTGATCCCGAGAGTATTCAAGGTGAAGTCAATGTGAGTCGGATCAACTAGGTGAGCCGGGCCATTGGTCCACAGAGTGCGTAGTTTTAGGATTCTTTGGGGCAAATCATCCGGGTTACCATACCATTTGGACTATTGTTCCAGCAAGCACATTTTTGGTGTTTTGAGCCGTTTCAGAGTGTTCAATCGATCCAGTGGCCATGGGGCCTTAACATCTTTTGTAGAGGACTCCGAGATGAATTTATTGGTGATGTTGTTTGTGATGAGATCATGTCATGAATTGTTTTGTTTGAGTTGTGGTGCATATATATGTGCATATGGAGTAAAGAGGGAAAATATCAAGCATGGATGGCTTGTTGACTTTGGGCTTTTGCATACATGTTGTGAGACTAATGTTGAGGCTACGTGAGACATGATTGAGCAAACCATGGTGGTTTCAAGGGGATGAGATGTGATGTGTGAGGTGCATATGGTGCACTGTGAGCCATGAGATGGCTTTGTGGATTGATCTAGGGGTTAGGGTCGATGTGTGCGTGTTGCATGATGTATGGTTTGACCAACGTGAATCAAGTTCATGGAACTTATGCTCGAATATGGTTGCTTAGTCTTTAGATGTGAAAGTGGTCAACGACAAAGCTGGGATTAGACGGGAGAGTTGTGGTCCATACGGTCGTGTAAGTTCGGATGAAGCTACATGTCTTAAGCAGGAGGTACATAAAAGTCAAGGATCGTGAAGAGGCGAGTTGGTGCATGTGGTGTACCAAGTAACCTGAGGCCAAGTAGAGACGGTCGGGTGGGATCCGGATGCGTGAAGACTTGACGACATGTCATTGGGCGCCACATACTACGTCTCGAAGCATGCGGAGATGATTCGGTGTGAAGGAATGAGAAAAGGTCGGTAGAGTGGTATTTTGGTAAAGTACCCAATACCATAAATGTGGTGGTGTGCAAAACAGCGGTGGAGGCCTATGTGGATTAGGTCAAGAGTGGAAGACAAGTTAAGTGGTTTCTGGTTAATGGGGCGTCATGACGAAGAGTGCTTTGAAAAGCATGCTCAAGTGTTAAGCAAAAACCATGTTAAGGTGTTGAGTTATTGGGTTTGCCCATGTGGAATTTGATGATAACCACTAAGTGGTTCATGATCTAGGGTTTTAGTGGTAGGAGAGGTATGCCTCCCCTATATAAAGAGACGAGAGGAGATAGCTTAGGGGCTAAGCCTTTAGGAGAGAAGGTAGAGAGAGATAGGCTTATATGGGTTATGAGCACCTGTGTGTGTGCTGCCTTTTGAGCTCTTGTCCTCTGTATAGGGAAGTAGCAATAGAATCATCAATTTAGTCCAAGTGCTTGTTGCTCTTGTTCTTATTATTTGCTTTCTTGATTTGGTTGTGTTTTTGCCTTCTCGATCTATTCTTGTTCTTGTTTGGTGCCAAGGACGTGTAAGAGATAACTTTACTTCTAGGAGGTCCGATCCTATCCATCAAAGGCATGTTTGAAGCAAATTCTTGAAGTTACACGATTTTGGGGTTGGAATGGTGAATTCTTGGGTTTCTTGCTCTCAAGGTTTTTGGCTTGATTCTTGCTGTTCTTTCGCTTGCTAGTACGTGTGGGAGTTGATCCAAGGTCATGTTAACCATCTTCTACCCACGAGCAAGCTCTTGGCTTAAGTGTTATTTCTTGTTCATTAGTTGGATGTTTTTTTAATTTAACATGAATTCATGTTTCTATAGGTGAAATTGATAAATTATAACGATTAAATGTGCTTTCTACAGGGATTAAGTGCCATTAGTATCTTGCCATAACACAAGTTATGCGGATATTCAAATCTGACCAAATCGAGTATGTATTCGATTTGTATTCATATTCGTTACAATATTCGATTTGTATTATTATTCGAACATATTCGTATTGTATTTGTAAAGATGAGAGGGGGAGGAGAGAAAGAGAAGGGCGCCGAAGAAGGCAGTGTTGATGGTGACGATGCGGCCGTAGCAACACAACAGCGGCAGGAAGAAGAGGAGGAAAGGAGACTCAAGGGGCAAAATTTTCCTAGAGTGCCCCCATGTAAAAACCATTTTTGGAGTGGAATTTTACATATTCTTATTTGAGGTGGCATTCTCCCAATTGCCATAGAGTGGAATACATCACATTTTGTGTACAACATCAGTACAAATAGCATCACTACCAAGCCACCAACACGACCATGCCAACATGCAAACATATTAGGATTTAGAACAAAAGAAGCACATGAACTGTCCTCGTGTTCTCAGTTGTTTTCGTATACTACTTATCTCCGTTTTCGAATAATTGTCATGGTTGACTCTATAAATTTGACCAATAATAAATATTAAAATACTTAGTCGGGAAAATGGTGAATGTATTGCTAAATTTGTCGTAACAAATACTTTAATAATTTTGTACAAGTGTAAGTATTCATCGTATTTATTACTAGAAATAGTTATATTGTCAAGCTTGTTAAGCGCACGTGCACATGTTTCCTTCGTATCACACGTGCGGATCCTCTGCAAGGCGTATGCACTGATGCACATTTTCACTTACACGAAAAACTACCAGATCCAAGCAACTCGGACGCTAGTCTTTCACCAAGCCTTCATCCTGAGCTTTAGACTCCTATGCATCTGCTCTAGCTCCGCCCCTGCCCCACCACCCTGTAGTGCCGGTGTCGCGCATCCACTGCACCGCAGCCTAGAAAACAGCGAGTAAAATGTTGTTTGGCACTATCCATGAACTATTCAAGGTATGTTTGGTACTGCTGCTACAGGTCATGCATAGGGAGGGGGGGCGCTATTTTTGCTATGAGAAATGCTGCACGTACGATGGTCAAAGTTGTGATAGGCGTACGATCGATCTTCCCATGTTCGTCTCTCTATCTTCTCTTCAACCTGGCCAACGAATTCAACCCGGTGTTGTAAACGAATCGTACCAGCAGATATCGTATGTATAGCACCGCTCTTTTGCTATTTCGTCGCGCAACAGTGTCATTTTAGCCAATAATTTGATCAAAGACATGCTACATGTAGGGCTTGGAACCATCAGCCCGTCAATATATCTCTGGGCCATCACTTGTCTGGGACTCGATACTAGATAGAGGGGGGGGGGGCTATTTTTGCTCTGAGAAATGCTACACGTACGATGGTCAAAGTTGCGATAGGCGTACGATCGATCTTCCCATGTTCGTCTCTCTATCTTCTCTTCAGCCTGGCCAATGAATTCAACCCGACGTTGTAAACGAATTGTACCAGCAGATATCGTATGTATAGCACCGTTTTTTTGCTATTTCGTCGCGCAACAGTGTCATTTTAGCCAATAACTTGGTCAAAAACATTCTACATGTAGGGCTTGGACCCATCAGCCCGTCAATATATCTCTGGGCCATCACTTGTCTGGGACTCAATACTAGATAACAAATAGAACACGAATCAGCAACCAGCAGAGCCATATCTGTGTTGCCGGTTAATGAGTTTCAGAACATAACACCACTGAGTACAGGTTATGGTGTTATGCTGAATAAACACTACCAAAGAGTTTTTTTTTAAGCGCACAGCACCGCAGAATTCCGGACTCAAGCGAGTAAGCGACATTTTCATCCCTGGCCCTCTCTGCATTTCCTCTCCGGAAAAGTGCAGAGGCAGAACCTGTCATCTCCCTAGCGATGATGACAGACAAGCAACACTGTTTATGTGTTTAGCCACTATTTGCTTACAGTAATGCTACTATCCATTCCTGTAATGCAGACCCTATGCTGTCTCTGACCGGCAATCCTTTCAGGCTGGGAACATGTGCGCGTGTATGCTGAATGACTGCACGTGTGAGTCCATTTCTGGCCAGAGATGGTCCTAAGTCCTAACTCAAGGCATGCTTTACAACCCAAGCAAAAGTACCAACAGTAGTAGTTGAGATAGACTGCTAGAGCCAAGCAAACATAAAATTGTATCAGAAATTCTGTAAGAGCATGAGAGCCATCCAGTGTCAACTAGGCGAATGTCCACCAGAGAAATGATGTCCTGAAAGCACTGAATATACAGTACAACCCTAACAGCCTCCCACCCTCAACCCCCACAGAACACAGCATTGTTCTGCCAAATCTCAAATGGCTTCATGAGAAAAGGAACAACTACAAAACTATATACTTTTGTCATATAAAGTTACAAAAAAGTATTGTACAAAATCATTGAGGTTTCAATAGAATCAGATAAATGAAGATGACAACTCTACGGTGTTAATCAATGTACATAGGTGCTGCTTAATATGTGCCCCTTGATGAATAAATTGACTTGTGACCTATAATGCTTGTGCAACAAATATAGTCTGCTATTGTACACGGCAACCTTGTTCTACATCACCCAGTAATCTAAGGCTACGAGAAAGTCTCTGCAGGGGACAGAATAGTGCAAAGTTAAAACCTGATCTCTTAAGTACAAAGATAAGTTTATCCTACAACCTTACCTCTCGAGTATCATGGAGACGTAATAGATCTAACTTGTCTGATGGCCTCAAATTTATCAAGTTGACAAGCTGCGAAAAAGAAAATAAGACGTCTAATGCAGCAACAGATATGACATCCTTGTAACCTAAGCAACCGCAGGAATGAGGCATACCCAAAAACTAAATTTTTCAGGATCCCGTGGTCCAGGCATGCTTTCAAGATCCAAATGCCTTGTTCGCCTCCCTGCATTCAGTAAAACAAGTTAAAGTAGAAAGTTATGGGCATCTGTTGATTGAGGACTAAATAATAAACATAGCAACCCTGATCAGTCATTTAATCACGGCCAGATACTGGGAAAGGATGAGACTCAGACAATATTAGTGTGTAATTTGAGTCTTGTATTTCTTTGTTACTCTACAATCAATAAATAGAGCAGGACATTTATATAATATATAGAAGATGGGGATCTGTAGACCCGCCACATTTTTTTTTAAAAAAAAAGAAGACCGGAAATATAGTGGAATCTACCTAAAAAATTGTTTGCCAATAGGAAATGTTTAAGCAAATAGACCCCATAGATATTTGTATCCACACATTAGACCCCAACAGGTTCCAAATCCTGGCTCTGCCACCGCATACTGGGACTTATGGTTTCTCTAGCATGCCTGAAATGTATCCTACCCAGTTCTCAAGTATTTGTTCTTAACTCCACAGACTAATTCACAATATCGAGCAGGATATTCATCTAAAGTATTGAAAAATATGCATACCAGGCCTTGTGGATTCTCTAGCACGCCTAATGTATGTTCTGGCCAGTTCTGAAGCTCCATTGGTCCGTTCGATTAGCTGCAAAGAATAAAATCAATATACTCACTCAATACAATTGATAGAGACAGCATCACCATTACATTGTGATAGAAGATGATGCTATTTGTTTTCCATTTACTATGAAACTAGAATCACAAGCAAGGAGAGAACAAATAGACCATAAACAAGATATTAACTCTCAGTAATGGAAGAATAACCAACCGCCACACTGATGTACAAAAATAAGAATTTGGATGCCGACAATGGGCTGTCTGTTTTACTGAAAAAAGAGGCAATTTTCACAGTACTTGTTATTTGCTGCAATAATTATGTAGCACAAAGAAAGAACTTGACTAAGAAGAGTTATGAGCAAGAGGGCCGAAATCAACATCCTATAAAAGTTTAGGGGCTAACAAGTTACAATTTTGCCAATGCATATTAACCTAACTACATTCAATAGTATTAGCCTATGACAGATGTGACAGGACAAAACCAGGCATGCAAAGCTAAAGGCCCAAAGATTTCGACGACATTCAAGCATACCATTTTGAAGTGTTAGATGGAAAACAAACAACAAATGAGTTTCCATATTTTTTTTGAAAATGATGTATATCCATATGCCTATTATTAAAACAAGAAAATGACTTCTATGGTGAAACATGTACTCCTTTTGAGGTGAAGTGTGGCATTGGTTACTGGTCAATTTTATGTAAGGTAAGTTTTGCTTGCATAACATCATGTAATACTTACATTGTTAATTTTTCTTCCTAACATTTTCATCATAGATTATGCTTTTACAATGTCTAACAATTAGAACTTCTGGTAAAGAAAGAACTGAAGCATGAAAAGGTAACAAGCTTTTACATCTTTTTTCTCTTGTGATCCTTCTGGCAGTGGAATATCTTGAAACCACTCAATTTCAGCAACTCGATACCTGCAATAAGAAACAACAAAAGTAAGAAAATTTACAAAGGGTTGATCCAACATGTCTTTCCAGAGAAATTCTCTATCAGATAAACTCTACTGTAGATCATGGAAGACTCACCCATCTTGGTCCCATGATCGCAAGATACGAAACCGCCGTGAACCTTCCACCTACGACCAAAATTATTATTATTATTCCTCTTTTAATAGCTTCAAAATTTAAATTATAATTATAAGTCAATAAGAAAAGGTATCAAATCCCCACACTGATGGACATCACTCTCCTTTGCCAACAGACATTCACGCAATTCACAACAACAACAGTGGCCATAGAGAAGAAACTTTTAAATTTAGGTAGATGGAGGAATGAGACTAAGGTTCTCTTTATGCAGCCAAGCAAAAAAAAACTAAATATGTACTTTTTACAGGAAGATTCTTCTGAAATCTGAAGTAACAAAGTTGAGGCTCTGTTTGGAAAACATACAAAGTTCAAAAATAATAAAATTCCTTAGGACGCTGGGGAAACAGCCAATACAAGGGGATTAGGAAGAAAAAAAAGACCTTACTTTTTTTTTTCAAGCCTCCTGGTTATACTCAGGAAGTTTAGGATCCCCATAAATTTGTTATATAAATTTAATTTTACTCTTGCCTGATTCAGCCGATTCTAAAAAACAGGTGTCTAGAGTCTTCAGTTCCTAGAGGTAAGTAGCTTGTTACCAGACAAATCTCCATACTCTACCTCAAAATGGAGTGGCAAAACATATGAATGATCTAGGTCTTACTAAAAGGAACACAAAAATGTTGAGTGGGTCAATCTTTGTAGTTGGTTTGATTTGGCCTCCATAAATATCTATAAAAATGCCTTCAAGCTTCCAACAATAATAATACAGTCACTTCCTGGTTTCCATGGTAAGACCCTACCCTGTGACTTCAACAAGATTAGGGCTCCAAGGAATAAACAACTGGCGTCACTACACATAACTGACTGACTGCACACTATATGTCATCACAATATCACAACACTAGACATGCATCTCAAAAGAGAAAAGCAAGGAAAAGATTCATCTCTCCAATGATATGAAAGATGGATAATCTACTCATACACTCTCACTCATTTCTAGGCTCCAATAGACTTATGACATGGATTTGATATGGGCTGAGACCTTGTCAACCCTTGGGACCCTCTTGTCTCGTCACCGGACACTTCAACTACCATGACTTTCCCCCCCTGAAAATTATAGTAGCTAGGTTCTGAACTGTAACACCTTGGCCTAAAATACACTCAAAGCTCAGCCCACTATAGAGCGGGCCCACGTATGCATAGCACACTGCTTACACTTTCGTCTTCACTTTGTGTAAAAGGGTTAACTTGGACGTACTACGTTTGGACCCAATAGACATTATATGGTACTACAACTCACTTTACTCAATTTAGACAAGCATTGTGGAACTAATCCCACTACCACTCCACATGGGCCACCACACTAACGCGCTGGGGTATTACATTCGCCCCCCTAAGGGGTGATGCCCTCAGTAGCACAACCAGATACACGGCAAATGCCCAAAACCATCTCTTGGTACACGTCCGTTCGTCCAGTGTCAGCACCTATGCCATGCTATGTATCCACTCTAGTGAAGGATCTAGTCCCTCCATTATATGTTAATGGTGAATTATGGTCATTAATGACAACCGAATTTGTGAGACTAATATTTTCTATGAGGTTGTGAAATAGGATGAGTCCCATGATGAGTAAGACTTTGGATGATATCATAAGTTAATGATCATCAAGTCAAGGTTTGGGATGAATGATAGCATCAAGTGTTAATGGTCATCAAGCGATCCCGAAGTTAAGAGTGGCATCATGTGTTGATAGCCACCAAGTCAAGATCCCAGAACAAAGGACAACATCACGTGTTGATGGTCGTCAAGTGAAGATCTTGAAGTGAAGTGTGACATCATGTGTTGATACATGTAAAGACAATGACTCGGACATGGAGAAGCGATGTGCGCCATCGACTTGAGGCTCCAAGAGGATGCGCAACGTATAACTACATAGGCTAAGGATGCGTTCCTGTTATTTTGCTGGTCTCGGAGTTTATTTGAGAGACCGGATTGCTAGTATAGATTGTCGTACTATTAAGAGAGGTCTTGTCTAATAGCTTGAGTCTCATCATGTGTTAATAGTTCAATCCCGTTTGTTCTAGCTCTTCTAGACATGATGCTATTGTTTGTAAATGTGTTTTGCAAATAGTTGAAGCTCATGCATTTACTCTTTGTACCATCAAGATATAATTTACAAATATGTTTTGCAAATGGTTGAAGTCCATGCACCTACTCTTTGTGGCATTATGCTATTGTTTGCAAATATGTTTTGCAAATAGTTGAAGCTCATGCATTTACTCTTTGTAGCATGAGATAATAATTAGCAAATGTGTTTTGCAGATGGTTGAAATCCATGCACCAGCGTGGTGCATGATACTAAAGTTTGCGAATGTGTTTTGTAAATGATTCAAGTTCATGCATCTTTGCTTTGAAAAATCAAAATTTCACTTGAAATCATGTTTTCAACATAGGGCAGACATGTCTAGGGGTACCCTAGACATGTTTGCGGTTTCTAGAGAGCTCCCAAGGGGACCCAGACATGTCTGGGGTATCAGCGTCTAAGCCCAACGGCTCTTTGCCACGTGAACGCGAATTAGCTGTTACATGTTGTTGACCCCAGACATGTCTGAGGTATCTATACTTTGCTCAATTTGTGAGTAACGGCTAATTTCTTGCATAGAGGCTATATAAACTTGGCTTGAGACTCTTTATCCTAGTTCTAGACACCCTATTTCACTCTCTTGAGCTAGTGTGAGCTTATCCTCTCAATTGTACATGTGTTGCACCTTGTGAGCAAGAAGAGGTCTCTAGTTGCATGTGTTGCATCTAGAGGTGGATTGAGTCTGATGTTGCAAAATCGGCGCCTAGAGCCAATTAATCGGCCTCTGGCGGTAGTCGGCGGTCTCGCGCGATTTCCACCAAATCGGGCACTAGGCGGCGTAGTCGCCAGCTTGATCAAAGCTGGTCCTAGCGGCCTAAGCGGAGAAATCACGGAGAGTCGGCGTGTGGCGACTAGGCAAACTCTAGGCAGTCAAAGTCAGTCCTAGGCGACCTTGGCAGCTATAGGCGCCGCGGTCTTGGCGGTCACCTGTGAGCTCAAGGTGGCGCGAGGCGAAGAAAGTGTCGGTAGACGGGAAGGGGAGGAAGGGAGAGGGTAGGAAGAGCGGAGACGAACCCGTGAGGCAAGAGCAGTGGATGCAGCGACGGCGGTAGAGGCAAGAGTCGGTGTCGGTGGCTCACGGCTGCTGGCGCGATCGCGCAGAGTGTGGCTAGGGCGCTCTCACGTGTGCCGCCTAACCACGCTTGGGCTGTTTTAAGGCTGCCCAACTGGCCCAAACGGAGAGGTATTAGGTTTACATCCCCACAGAGCAGTAGCCTCCCCATAGAGTAGCCACCACTAGCCTCCGCCTCTCGACCGTCGCCACGCACGGCTGACCTCGCCGTTGCCGCCCGGAGATGGAGTCCCCGCCGGTAGTGCGCCTCCACCGGTTAGCATCCATCTTCCTCCGTTTTGCTGCTCTGTTTCTAGATCTTGACCCTACGATTTGGTTACTATGTCCTTCTCTCCCAGTATGCATCTTCTTCCTCCCTTGCATGCATCTTCTTCCTCCCTTGCTACCTCAATGGAATGATGGGTTACCGGCTGAGCATGAAGGAAGTGGAGGAAGGTGGTGGCAATCATGGAGCTGAGGTCTCACGGTTGATATCGAGGCTGGTCAAGGTCGCACGAGCTCGACGGCACCAGGTTTGCTTCCCTCCCCTTTCTTCTTCTCACTTCCTTCACCGCTGAATGCTCCTTCCCTGCCCTTCCTGCACCATGTAGCAAGTCGGCTGTCTAGGTGTCGGGACCTAAAATACAATTCTAGACCCTCTGTGTATACTGCACTAGTTTAGGATCATGCTAGTGCACACAATGGTAACCTACCACCTGAGTAGTCAATCTTGAGAATCCGTAACTTACTAAGTTAGACCCGTCCCATATTAGGCATATGATCATACAGTAAGGCTCAGTTCAATGACGTACAAAATTAAGTTCTTAATTAACCAAGACGAGACTTCCAATTTTGAACTATGTCACGAAGATTACCATTCCCATTCACAAAGCTCCACTATATCACAAAGTATCCATCACTCGTCTCAGTCTAAATCTTTTCCCACCCTGTTGGTTAAGTACAACACATGCTATCACAAAATAATTACACATAGTACATAGTTTTATACAAAGTTTCATAGTCACTTAGTCAAATTTATAATTGCAACTCAAATGATATGTGTGACTCGTAGCATGGCTAAGCAATACTATTCGTCTAACTAATCCACGTTGGTGCTATGATAATACCAATTAATAATTAACCAAATTACAGTGACAAAAGATCATGACGATACAATAGGCAAGGTAGATATAATCAAATTGACATAGCTAAACCCAAAACATTTAAATAAATACTTAAAGTAAAATGCAATAATTTAAATCAATGTAATTTTGGAAAACTGGGTTCAGTATGATCAAATGTACAACTTGCCTTGCTATAGTAATGATAATCTTATTTTATCTTCAATCTTCTACTTTCTTGACCTTCAGCTCCTTCAGACGATTCTAGAGCTTCGACGTCTAACGAGAAAGAAAGCGCAAAACAAACAAAATTCAAAAAGATAAATCAAATAAACTCCAAATTGAAATTGAATGGTACTGGAAGATAGATATTGAATTTAGAGGAATTTACAAACTTGAATGGGTTCAAACGAAGTTCGGACGGAGGAGAACGGACTCTCGGAAGTTCGAAATCACATGAAATAATGAAAAATCAGAATTTCTGGATTTACTGAATTATTTTTATGAAGGAAATTGGATTTATGATGTCAACTGACATCAACAGAGGGAATTTCGGCTGAGAAAGAAAATCAGGAAATTGAATTTCGGTGCGGGGCCCACTAGTAAGTGACTTGGTCCATGATGAACCATGTCCACTCAGTTTCGGGTTTAGGGTTTAGGTTAGGTGTGCCACATGGTTGATGACGGGGCAGCTGATGCTGAGGTGGCAGCAAGGTGGCGGCTACGTGGCAGGGAGATGGCAGTGACGTGGCGTGCTAAGGTCGCGCTGGTGGCATGGCACAGGGGCATGGTGGCGCATGGGCTCGCCGGCGCTAGTCGCCACGGCGACACGTGTGAATGGCCAAAGCGGAACGAGGAGGCGGAGGCGGTCTTGGTGACACGGTTACGACGGCGAGTGACGACGGCAATCGCCGGCAGCGGAGGATCGGCTTTGACGGCGACGGCGTTGCGGCGAAGCTCCGGTGAAGGGAAGAGAAGCATGAGATAGAACATCAAGCGGCGAGTATGAGGGCGGCGAAGATGCTCAACGAAGATCACCGGCGAAGGGGTGATGGCTGGAGAAGAAAGAAGTGAAGAGATCTCGGGCTACGAAGGATGAAACCCGAAATTGAAAGTTGGGATAGATAGATTGGGAGGTGAGGCACAAGATGACGTGGGTAGAATCACGAGGAACTCACCGAGGCGACAAGGACGCGACGGAGACGCTTTCGGGTGCACGGGCGCGACCGGAGGTGGAGAGGACAAACTGGCACCGGTGATGGAAAGATCGGGAGCTCCGGATGGTGTGCGCATCGAGAAGAGGAAAGCGGCGGCCGCGCGGTACAAGGCGAGGCTCGAGAAGCTTTGGATGAAGAACGCGGCGAAGCGGCCGGCCTCGGTTGCGAAGAAGATGAACCCGGTGACGATGCTCAGTGGCGCTCGATAAGCGGCGGCTAGAAGCACGAGCGGCGGTTGAGGTGCGGCGGAGCGCCGCGGGCAAGGCATTTATAGCGCCTTGGGAGGCGAGCTAGGGTTCAACCGACGGACGCCAAGCGTGGCGCGTCGTGTCGCCTGCCAGCGTGCGGTGGCGTTAGTGGCGGCGGTGGCGACAGTGGAGCAAAATCAGCCCACGAAGATTTTGGAAAAAGGAATTGATTTGTGAATTTAGAAAAAGCTGAAAATTCAAAAGAGGTCAAATAAATAGTAAATAAATTCAGAAAAATCCACAAAAATACAGAAAATTTCTTGGAGCACAAGGAACACAAATAAAGATGTTTTTCTTTAACTTGATGTTTAGATTAGTCAAATTAAATATTTTGAATTTAGGAACATTCCAATTAAGCTTTATTAACTCAAATAAAATTGGTGAAATTTTCCAGGACATAAATTACTTAAAAAGATTTTTGGAAAAGCTAAATTTTGAGACGTTACACTAGGCGGGCTAGGCGTTAGTTGGACCCCCGCCACCTGACTAGCGCGTAGTGCCTTGGTGAACCATGATTGAGTATCCTCTTGTGCTTGTGTAGCACTTGGTGAGAGTCAAAAAAGGGTTTCGCTTATTACTCTTGGGCCTTGTTTGGGAAGACCAAATTCCCAACCCATCCACGGGGATAGGCCAGGAATTTGGGCTTCCCAAACAAGGTCTTAGTGTTTGCTGACACCTAGACGGTGTGGAGACGTCGTGTTACGGTGATCTTCTCAATAAGCTTGTTTGAAGGCTTGGCGTATTGTGAAGGTTGGAACTCACTTATCCGGAGAGGGAAATAGCTACTACTATTGGATTCGAGGTGTTTGGCTTAATTCGTGGAGCTGGTCCAATTCGTTTGGGCTTACCTCAATGTGGATTAGGGGAAAACAATAAGTCTCCGAACACGACGGTAAAAAGACCGATGTGTCATTGTGGTTTACTCTTTTGTGCTTTACTTTGTGTAATTTACATTTCTATAATTAAATTGCTTATTTGTCACCTTAGGATTGCAAACCTTGACATAGACTTAGATTGTTAGTGCACTTAGTTGAGACTAATTCATGTAGGCTTTAATTGTGCAAAGCCGATATGATTTATGCTTCACACATAAAACTCGGTTTAGGCCAAAGAGATTTTAAAACCGCCTATTGACCACTCTAGTGGCCTCCTCGATCTCACATCAGGGCCACATGCACCATGTGCCGGGATCAAAATCGGCCAAGCAACCACCGTAGAACCGGTTTTCTGGTGTGGAATAAAGTGAACGAGAACTGCCAAAAATTTTCAAATTTGGATTTGGATTTTTTGACTACGTAACGCACTTCCTAGGTTGATTTAGGCCTTTTTTGTGTTAGATTACGTATTGTATGAGCTAAATATGCTTGAATTATTGTTTAGTAGATGTTTCTATGTTGTCGATGATTCATCTCTTAAGGAGATTTTCGGAGAATCAAACTCTAGTATCTTACAGTAGTAGATGGTAAGAAAAGATATACCTTTGCGGTAGATGGTATCCATCACGACTTGTCTCCCGTTTGGGAAGGTATATATCACTACATATCATATTCGGGGCTATAAGTTTCATAGTATTAGTACAACCTAGTCTCTGTCTATAACTCTCATCAATATTGAAAGAGTTATAGTTAGCATTAGACTTGTCATCTTTAATTTGAAGGAGAATACAAATAATGTGTTAGTTTACCTATGATAGAATAACAACCTAGTATAAACAGCTACTAGATGTTTCTTTGGTCAATCAATGGATGATCAATCCAGAGAAGCAACCGATGAGATACTACCTACTTCTTTCTAACCTAGTCATTCATCGAGTTTTCCAGTTTTCCAATGTTTTAAACCAATTTTTCCGGTTTCCGGGCGGTAGACCGGTTTTCAAAAACTGCAGTTCAAAATTCAAATTTTGAATTTCATCCGGTTTCTCTCCGGGATTTATGATAACCAGTGGTTCTGCGTGCGCTTTGCCACTAGGATTTCCTCGTCTCGGGTTTTCTATCCTTGCCATGCGCCATACGTCCGCTCCCCTATCTTGTGCCCGTGCAGCGAGGTTGATGCTCATACCATATGTAACACCCTGACTGAAAATCCGCTCAAAATCCAACCCACCGTGAGGCGGGCCCATGCATGCATAGCACCCCGTTTACACTTTCTTCCTCGCTTCGTGTAAAAAAGGTTAACTCGATGGTGCTACGTTTGGACCTAATAGACATTATATGCTATTATAACCAACTTTAGACAAGCAATGTGAGACTAATCACATAGGCCACAACACTAATAGGCCGGGTATTACATGAACTTAAGAGCCTCTTGCTCTAATACCATGTTAAGCTCCATGCACCACCCAAAAGCTTAGGCTGTTAGGAAAAGGTGAGCAATCTACTTATGCTTCAACAGGTATCAGCACTTGATATGGTGTGGCTTTCGGTGGATTGCAAGTGGAGGAACAAGATGGTCGTGAGACTGCGGATTAGAATGTAGGGGATAGCGAGGGATAGGAGGAGGCGAGCGATCGCCTTCCTGGTCACGGTGCGCCGTGACAGGAAGCTCTGAAAGCTGCAGCTACTGAATTACTTGGATCAATTCTTACTTGCCCATCAATAGATTACATAGCATCCTTATATAGAGAAGGCTGGACCTTCTTTAGTGGATGCAAACTCTAACACACTCTTTTCCTAATACCAATCATCTTCCTAATTGCTAAATGTCCTGAAGGGAACAACCTATTAACCTACCATATCCAAAAGGGTCTCTGAACCTATCCCTAATAGCAAACGTATGGCATTAAGCTTCCTGCTGTTCGTCTTAAGGAGAATTAGCCGGAAGGGCTTGATGTATTTGTTTCGGTCTCCTCTGATATATCTTTCCATAAAATGCGTCCATAACAGCCCTACTCCTAAAACATTGCTTGACCTGCTGACACTGTCACCCATGCCTTTGATCGAGGCTCTGATACAATGTTGGAGCTAAAAGTGGATATGAGATTCAGACCAATTAATAGGAGGAAAATGGAAATAAGTTTTTCAATTTTAAGGCACACATTATTTTTAGAGGAAACTGCACTGCACCTCATGTACTTAACAGTTTTTTGCAATCTGTCACACTGTTTTGCAGCATTTACCCCGTATACTTCCCATATTATGCATAACAAGTATAATTTGAAGATCTAGGAGCAAGGTAGCGGATTTTAGTTCATATAATATCACAATTTTAAAAGTGGTAAATTGCCACCTTTTGAAGTATATGTGATTATGTACAGATCAAAAATATATCCAATTAAATGTAATCTTCTCCTGTCCACATCATGTTCACAGAGAAATTAGAGCAAAGAAAATGGACCATTATTCAAGTGTTGGACTTGGGCAGGTTGAGGGCTAAAAAACAGGCAGCAATATGTCAGTTACTGCTGAATGCTGATAGCCAATCATACAGCCAAGATGGTATACTGAATCCTGGTTGGTTCTGTCTGAATTAGTCTGAGTTATGGCCAGGTCTAACCAATTCGGGCTTGTTTTTACACAGTTAGGCAGCTTCATGAGTTTCTGGTAAAAATCTAGAGAGGGGCTGGTTCTAGGAAGCAAGACAAGTTCCAATTTTGTGAAACTTGGGTGTGCTAGTTATGAACTTATGACTCAAGATCGTCGGAAAGGATAGCGTTTGTTCATTTTTCTGAAACAAATTGGAGAGTTTAATTATATCAATGAAAATTTTGCTGGATGAGAAGTGACCGTAGCTCGTTTGGTCGGTTGGCGCTGAGGCCAGCGACAGGTCGGGGGTTCGATCCCCGATTTCTCACGGTAGCTGCAGGGAAAATTCCCGGATTAAAAACAAAAAAACAAAAAACAAAAACAAAAAAAATCTTCTTAATAGAAAAAAAAAAAACCTAGTTCTGTTATGAACCTTAGTTCATAACAGGGTAAACACCGCCGAGAGGACGGCTGGGCAGCAGCGGCTTGAAGGGGGGGACTTTAGAGGAGGAAGATAGACATAGACAAGGATGAACTATTCTTTCTTTGTTCTTCTTGCTTAATGTCAACGATTATAATAGGCCTCCTTATATAGAGGGCTCTTCTAACAATTATGGATAACATCAATCTAAATGATGATATTCCTAACTAATAAATGACTTTCCTAACTAATATATAACATTTCCGATTAACTAATCCTTATACATGGAAACTAATAAACTATATAGGGAAATATATATTCTTATTGGGGAAGACAACCATTTCCTAATCCTAATGCTACAGTACCCGAGCACTGTTCATGCACGGCATTGCTACAGTGTCACGCACGCTGTTCACACGTGTTGTTGCAGTCCACATCGTGGATTCCACGCCATAACAAGTTCTTCCTATGTATTCTCGAAAAAAGAAAATTTTGCTGGATGACTTCACAAATTGGCAAACTATGACTTCCCCCAGTGGTATGAAAACCAATAACGTGGCATGGGTCCAAGGTTCTAAGGCCTTCAACCATGGCATTATCCAAGAAAATTAAACACCTCAGTTAGTGGTATTGGGTCGAAGATCCATTAAGATATTAATTACAAATGATTATATGTAATATATCTTTACAGCAAGCAAAAAAAAAAAAATCACCATGACTTCTTTTCTAGGCAAAACTCAAGGTTGTATGGTAATATAGCACACGTGCATGTACAAAGCAGTCTAAAAACTAACCAAGACCAAGGCATTAGCACAAAATGATTATAAAATCTTGCAAAAAGAATAGATTTTACCTCTAGATAAAAACGTCCATCTGGAAGTGGCTCACACCTACAAATTTATGAAGAGAGATAAGACTGAAAGTATTGCCAGAAACTTCAAAGATAAATAAGGAGCAATTCAACTTACTCTAGAATTTCCACCGCACAGCCACAGTCAGCTACACTACCCGTCACTGAATCAATAGCAACCTGCAATATTCAAGCAAAAAAATAATGAACGAACCCTTGAAAACAAATAAATGATTTGAGATTAGTTACTAACCATTCCCATTCGATGATTCCCTTCCATTATCCTCCTTACCTGTTTCAAAGCGGATAACAAAGCTTAAAAGATATTGCAGAAACGCACATGGAAAGAAATCCCGGCCGGTAACCGGCGGTTACCGGCCGGTAACCGGATACCGGCCAGGGGCCGGGAGAAAAAATCTCGCCCGAAAAAAATCAAATGTGTTTTGGGATTTCTGAGCATTGGATGCTCTGTTTTGGGTCCCCCTAATGCTGTTTGCATGTGCTAGATTATTCCCTGCTCCCCCTTTTTGCTTTTTCTTGTCCAGAGACTTGTCCCTCTCTATTCTCTTGTCTTCCTTCCTCCCTCACTTCATCCATTTGGAGCCACACGAGCAGCAGCCAGCAGCAGCCATTGTTCCTCTCTTCTCTTGTGTTTCTCCCTCCCTCACTCCCTCCACTTGCAGCTAGCACAAGCAGCAGCCATTGTTCCTCTCTTCTCTTGTCTTTCTCCCTCCCTCACTCCCTCCACTTGCAGCCAACACAAGCAGCAGCCCTCTCTTCTCTTGTCTTCCTCCCTCCCTCACTCCCTCAACTTGCAGCCAGCACAAGCAGCAGCCCTCTCTTCTCTTGTCTTCCTCCCTCCCTCACTCCCTCGATTTGCAGCTAGCACAAGAAGCTGAGGGCAGCAGGCTGTAGCCCTCTCTTCTCTTGTCTTCCTCCCTCCCTCACTCCCTCTACTTGCAGCTAGCACAAGTAGCTAAGGGCAGCAGGCCGTAGTATTACGTGGTAAGTATTATTTCTTGAACTTTTACATTCTTGGTTATAACTTATATTATGTAGTTCATCTCATCTTTAGTCCATTAATCTAGAGTGTGCATAGGGGGTTTGGAAGTTACATAGACTTGTAGAAGAAGAGATCTTAGCATGTTGCACATCCTCTTATATTTCAAATAAGGTCGTAGACTTGTAGTTCATGCTGAAATGAGTTTGTAATAACCAATAAACCATTGAAAATATAAAAGAAGATAAAAAATTGACCCATTTTTCATCCTATATGGATTATGGTAGGTGATGGCTTCTAAATCTATCAATGTTTGGGAACATGGAGAGAGACTAGGAGGTGCTGGTTGGAAGTGCAGATATTGTAATCTAACAAAATCAGGTGGAGGTGTCACCCGCCTAAAGAACATCTTCTTTGGGAGACACGGAGATGTTGTTGCTTGCAATGGGTTAGCGCAAGTCCATGACTCATCTTTGGCAAGTCTTGATGAAGCGAAGGCAAGAAAGAAAGCTATTAAGAAGAACGACTCCGAATGGAGCAAGTTGCAAGAGAACACAGTAGCTCGTGGCCCTTCATCTCAAAATGTCTTTGATGATGACGAAATCTGCAGATGGAATGGGCTCGCGAGAGTCGTTGGAGGTACACCGGCTCGAACAAAGGGCAAAAGCCGGGGTGCAACGTTTGAACATGGTGGTGGCGGTGCAAGTGGTAGAAGTGGCAGAGAGGTGGTGCCATTCTGCGATGTTTGGCGAGTCACGGTCTATGAGAGTTGATTACGATATTTTGGCGGCGGGCATCTCGACAAACCGCATTGATACAACAATACGTGGAGGCTCTAGGTGAAACTTGGGAAAATTTGGTCTAAGTGGTTTCATAGTAATGACATTCACGGGACAAAGCGAGAATGTCCTTATTTTCGTCTTTGCTATCAAAGAGACACAGAATCTTGGTGAAGGCGTGGCGGCACCAAGAGGCCATGAAATTGATGGGAATATCTTGATGCTAACGAACAAGAAATAAAGGAGTATGTGGCGAGTTCAAAGATGGTAGGGTATATATGGAGTCTCTATCATGTGTGATTCATGGACATGACCTACGGATGAGTATTATTAACTTCATGTTGTATTGCAATGGAAGAATGTTTTCCATAAGTCGGTGAATGCAACTAGTGAGATGCAAAATCTTGACTTTTTGTATCGTGAGATACGTAAAGTTGTGGAAGAAGTTGGAGTTCGACATATTATGCATTGTAGTGACAATGGTTCAAACTACAAAAAGCATGTGAACTCGTCATTGAAGAGTATCCATCTTTAGTATGGCGTGCCGTGTGCGGCACATACCATCAACCTCATGTTGAAGGATATTAGCAAGTTCAACGAGGTTGCTAGTGTCGTGAAGGCGAAGAGGATTTGTTGGTTCCTATCGTACCACGGTCGCCTCCATAATGAAATGCGAGAAAGTTGGAGGAGAGATAGTTAGTCAAGCGCCACAAGGTTTGGAGCGACATTTGTGTTCTTGAAAAGTTTTTGGATAGAAAAGACAAGTTTATGAAGTGGATGGTGTCGATTTGTGGAGCTCCAATCATCATCCACTGGCGAAGAAGGAGAATACATGTATTATTGTCTCACATGTAGGCAATGGTGGACCTCTATGCTTTGGGTAATTAAATTAGTAGAACCGGTTTATCGACTACTAAGATTTGCAGACCTACCAATATTTTGAAGACTTGGAAAATAACCTGCAATAAGTTGCATGTCTTTCTTCCTCCAAAAAAAAAAGATTACATGTCTTTCCCAAGTTAATTACAGCTTAATGAAAATGGATGGATAATAATACGAGTCAGGTGTGCAGATCAGAAATGGTATTTTTTCTACCCAACTGGCTGCACAATGAGATTTCAAAAGGTGAAAGATACAAAGATCTCAGTTTTCACGCTTTTTTTCTTTGCACTACAACCAGGATTTAGGGAAAAGATCAGGTTCTAATTATTTAACCCTGGAACTTTGTGCATAAAGCTTTCTTAGAAAATATGATTAACCTTGCTTAGTTATACTTGAAAGCTAGATATCAATAAGCAAATATGTAATTGAGTTTTCCAGATGACATGAAAAGATGCATTGTTGTCAACAAATGAATCTGATAGAAAACACGACTAAATTTTATGGAAGTCGTACCATCAGTCTGTAGCGAGGTTCAAATATGTTCAGTTCCATTTTTTGGCAGGGAAGTACAACATCCATAACAAACAGAGGCATCAAATCAATGCCTGCATATGTCATAGTCTCATGTTCTGACTTCCTCTCAGCATATTCTTCAGGGAAATTTTTCTGAATTATGTTGCTCAACGTTACACTGAAACATTTAACCATAACTGCCATCAGAGACATATGGATGCATGGAAGAAACGAATTTTGGAGCAAATGAATCAATTTAACTTTGTAAGACTACTTAGGATACCTTATAGGATAGGTTCTTGGCCCAATAAATAGAACTGTCCGACACATGGGACACTTATTGCCTATTGGAAATAGTACATAGTGTGAAGCTCAGAATTAAACAAAATCAGCAAATCAGGTATGTGCACATTTGCTAAGCTCACCATGATCCATTGACTGATGTAGACAAGAGCGACAAAATGAGTGCCCACATGGAGTGGTGACTGGTTCAAACAATAGCTTGAAACATAATGTGCACTCGAAATCATCAGTCCTATCTAACCCTGGCGCCTTGGTCCAGCTGCAATATTTGTATTTCTACCCAGATCACTGAGACAGGTTTGCAGGATATGGCTGTACATGTAGCAAACAGAATGTTACACAATGTGCCAGGTGATCATTATCTTTTTAATAAAAAAAATAGTAGGAGAGCTGCTAATTTCACTTAATTCGAGGAGGGATCTATAGGGAAGAAAATAGGAAAGGGAGTCGAACAAAAACAGAGAAGCAATAAAGCAGAAAACAGGGGAGGGCATGATCATTATCGACTTAACAGATATATGCTAGCTATGCAGTGAAATATGGATATCATTATGCATCAACAGCCATACCTGAGGGGATCAACTTGAAGACCAGCAAGAAGGGCCTCACGTGCCTCGTGATATCGCTCCAGCTGCATATCAAGGTGTTTTCAGATTAGATAAGCAAGTCTGCAAGGAAAAATATCTCCAATATAACACGTACACAAAATGCAACACTGATTAGCAATAGATGATAGTACAAGAGGACCTCAGATGCTATGAAATTTATGTAGAACTAATCTAAGATCAGCTAATGGTTCTCATAATGGAGTTTTGTGAATAATCAAAGGATAAAACAACATGACAATAAAAAAGCTTGATGCTGAGAAGGTACTAGAAATAACATATTTTTTATGAAACTAGAAATTACACATCAGAAAGTTGAAACTAGTTAATAAAGTTTACGACAAAGCACCTAATGTAAGAAAAATAAAACACAATACCATGGTAAGTTGATAACAGCAAATATTTAAGAGACAAATGAACCAACTATACATGTATTTTTTTTTCTTTTTACAGATTACCACCAGTACTTTGAAACTTGGCAATTTGGCACATGTACTTCAAAATTTTGGTATACTATGTATATTTTACAACCTGAGATTTTGGGACCAGATGGTAAATTTCAAGTCATGTGAAACAGAACATACAAGTGGTAAAACGTATCATTTTTAAAGTACGTGTGGGAATTCGCAAAACTGCAAAAAGTACATGTATAACATTAGCACATGCAATTTTCTCAATACTTAAATGAGAGGAGACAGGATGAGGCTAAATGACCAAAATGTTTAACAAAGTGAAGCACTTGCAAATTGCAGTACTTAATCCTAGTCAGTACTCAGTAGAAATTTGCTGGTTAAATACTTAAATTGAACTCTTTTATTCAGGAATAAATGCTAAGAGCCTTGTCCTAATAAAAAAATTGGAGCGAGATCTATCTAAAGTGCAGAAGTCAACTTACAAGGCCTTACCAGAATAGCGCATATGCCTTGAGAAGATATGGTCTAGGCGAATTACTGCAGATAGCAATTACCTTCTCCGCATCCTTCAGAGCTAACTGTAATAAAGAACAAACTATAAAGAACATTTTACTTAAAAAATAAGAACTAATGTGTTGTTTATTCACTTAAATTTCACACCAGGTGCTAAAATATTATTCACCTACTCATACCTCTGCATGTGTTGTAGGATCAAGGCCATTGAATGGCTGAAACTCTGAGTCTGCTGCTGATCTCTCCCTCAACAGTTGACTTATCCTGTCATAAAGGTAGCCACAATACCACAATATGGGCATGAATTCAGCTAACATATCCATATAGAATTGCAGAGAAAAAGTGTTAAAAAGCATTTTAGTTGGCTAACTGTGTTGTATACAAGGATCAAAATCTCGGAACCGGAGGAAAAACTGCCCGCCGGTAACGGTAACCGGAAAAACCGGTGAAAATTCGAATACTGAAATTTGAATGGGGATGTTTTAAAACCGGTAACCGGAACAGTTACCGCCCAAAACCGGAAAAAACAGAGAAAACCGGTCATAGGTAATTAGCAATTGGAATAATGTAAATATTAATTAGAAAGTGTTTTTTTTTTTTTTTGCGAATCACCCGGTACAACACATAGACGTCCACACACACGCACACCACCACACGCACGCACTCATACACACGACGCCTACGGAAGACTGGACAAGCGGAGCTTGATCAAGAAATGACGAAGTCACCACTGGCGCCTCGCTTGCGACTGACACGTCGCCTCCCACTTAAAGAAAATCCTCCTAAATGAGACACGCAGGGCTAAACCTGGGGTTTGAACCCTGGTGGGCTGGGGTACAACCACCTCCACTAGCCACCCAAGCAAGACTTGGTTCTCTAGTTAGAAAGTGTTTAATGAAGTAACAATCCTGAAACATAAGGAATACATGTATTCTCCTGCCACTGATACATAAGGAATAATGCAAATATTAATTAGAAAGTGTTTAATGAAGTAACAATCCTAAAAAATGTTGGAACTTGGGAGTACAATAATTCAAGCATATTTAGTTTATACGATAGGTAATTTAGTACAAAAAAGGCCTAAACCAACCTAGTAAGTGCATTATGTAGTCATAAATTTAAATATAAATTCGAAAAATTTCGGCCGGTTTTTTCCCTCTCGGTTCCCACCGGGTTTTCCGGTAACTGCCGGTAACCGCCGGGATTTTGATCCTTGGTTGTATATGAATGGCATCATTAAAGAGTAAAATGGTGCAAAAACATTGTCAAGGAACTCACATACAGAAAGCAGAACTTCGATTGCTAAGGATAATGGGATCCCCTGATCTTAAATTTTGAGCTTTAGAGTAAAAGAAAATTCCCTGAAAGAGAACCATATCAAGTATCATAAACAGTGAAGCCACCAAAATACAGAAATCAAGTTTGTACAAGTGAAGACCTCATCACAAACAAAACAAGTAATGCAGAATGACAAAAATGAGCACCAATGCTACCTATCTGAAGAACAGGAAAAATAGAGACTCTCTGCATAAAAACTACAGGGAAGTGACTCAATAAAAAAAAATACTGATATAGCCAAGCAGAAATTCAAGATCAGGAAATATTTCTGTTAACTCAATAAGGTGATGAGATGCACTTTCACTACAGGTTTCTTTTGTTACTAATGTCCCGTAGTAACTCAATATGGTGGGAACTTTATCTTTCAAAACATAGTCAATTAGGAAAGATCCAATAACTCTATGTTGAACAATTTAAAAACCGGCCGGTAACCGGATTTACCAGTGGGGTCCGGGAAAGGAAAAAAACGGCCGGTTTTTGCAAGTTCAGGTTTCAAATTTTGAATTTCGGTTGGTTTTTAAGCAAATTCAAGCGAAATTCAACCGGGCTTTTTCCGAGAAATCTGGTAACCGGTCGGTTTTTTTTCCTCGGTTGCCGAACGGGATTCCCCCGGGAATGGCTTTTGGATCCCTGCTTACAATTATTAGTGATACGATAAAAATAACAAGTCCAAAGAAAAATTATTTAAAGTAGAAAATACAAGTAAATAAATTTTGAATTTGAAGGATCCATAAATTAAATAGATTCAAAAAATTAAATATGCAAACTACATTACTTAATAAATGGATAAAACATTACAACATAAACCCAAAAAAGAGTAACAAAGGGCTTAAAGAAAATCACGGAAAATCAAGTTCAATTTGCTAAACATAAATCTAAATTAAATTTTGAACAAAGGGTTAAATGAATTCAAAAACGAACTCAGAGAGACTAGAGAAAACATCAATTGAAGAAAACAGTTATGAAATATACAGAATAAACGTATGTAACGGACTGAAAAGAAAATTCATAAAAAAAATAAACCAATCAAGTATACAACATAGATAAAATCACAAAATACAAAGTTTAGGAATGCTGAAATGAAGAACAAAAAAAATTATTTCACTACAAAAACAAAGTAAAAAATTTCTTTACTTTAATTACATATTGTGTCTAGCACATTGCTCAAGGAACCTTTGATAGCATGAGAAAAATAAATACATCTCAGTTAATATTACAATAATATGTTTCAATAAGTTTACGGTATATAGTCTACAACTTCTAATAAACAAAATTGAGAAAGAGGGTCCAGTATGAGAAGTTGGAAACAAAGTGGGGCTAGTGGGAACAACAACAACACAACAACAACAAAGCCTTTGATCCTAAACAAGTTGAGGTAGACTAGGAATGAAACCTCCTCAAAGTCAAAGATACAAGAGCATTGTTCAAATATTCTTGCAGCAGTGCAGAAATAACCGGGACATTTCTACCACTCTTTTGAGGTGTTACTTCCTTTTAGCACTCCCTGGTTTAGGGAAAACAGAAAGCTACCAATGTCAAATAAGGCAACACTTTACTAACTGCCCAAAAAATATTATTTTTCCAAAGATATATGCCTCAATGGTTACTGCTCAGTCATCCTTCTCATTAAGGAATGTCGGGCATTATCAACAAGCATCATCCACATAAGTAAAATTCTAATCTCTGGAGGGTGAAACTAATGCAAACATACTATATTTCCTTTCCAATGCTGGCACAGAAAATATCTCAGCCACATTAATTGTATGTCATGGTATGAAATCTTCTCACCATGCTACATTAACGTATGTGCCAGTTCCTTCGACCATATTACCATGGGCAGGACCTGTAAGGCTACCCACTAGTTGATACAATATGAAGCTCCTCTTGTCGGTGATATGCCTTAGAGGTGATCATGGAGATAATTGTATTACTTCTATATTTATGATTTATAGAATACATTTTTTGAATGAATTCTCATTTATAAAGATTTACAAGTATGTAACTTGTTGGTAAAGCTCTTTGATAGTTATATGATGACATTCTAAAAGTATCCGTGGTCGGATGCCAATGGTCGGGACACTATTGGCTTATCGACTAGCACATGTATTGATTGATGACCATATTTCACCGGTCATAGATATGGGATATCGAATCAATAATATAAGCACGTGTTAGAGAACATGGTGTTGGATTAACCAACCTTGAGACACTATTGAGATTGTTATGATTTTATATGTCATCAGTTGGTCTCAAGTAATGATGATGTATAATCCTTAGACCTGAGATCGGTATGATTTCTTACATGTGTAATAGTATACTTAGGAATTGCCAAACGCTACTCGTAACTAGGTAGTTATAAAGATAGCTTTGGGTATGCTATGAAACATGCGAAGGATATAATGGTTGGATATAAGTTTGTCACTCTTAACATAACGGAAGAGATATATCTAAGCCCTTGATGTGGTCGGATAAAAAGTACATTGACATGCCACTTTGGTGATCGAGAGTCGACCATACAAAGTTATCCATCACTAGATCGAGAAAGTATTGAGCAGTCCATGGATGACATAATATCTCATCTAGAGTTCAACTAGATATCATGAGGCAAAAGGATAATCATAAGCGAGTCGTTCGATCGATTAGATACAAACTAGTCATATGGAATCTGATTGGTCGTGAAGCGATCGTACATGATCACTAGCGGTCGTAAGGAGTTCGAATGGTCATGACTAAACGTGAGCTGGTTGTATAGAGATATAAGGTCGTGAGTGATAAGGACTTGGTCGAGATCATATTGCATAAGGTTTGTCCAATATAGTATTTATATGTGTTGAAGTTGTTATGTCTAGTAGGAACTGGTATCGATTTGTGGTTGGAAATGAGCTTCGAGTCACAACAGATTATGTATGAACCTAAAGGGTCACACTCTTACGGGTTGGACAAAGCGATTGGATATGATCCGTTATTGGCTCTTTACAAAGGGATGCATAGAGTCGTTGAGGCGTAAGAGTTGTACCACCAAAACCTTAGCCGTTATCTCCTCGAAGGCACTACTATGCGTTACGGTGCTAGCACTGGCATACGGTGTTCTATCTCTAGGCGTGTAAATACCATAGAAGCTGTTTGCTGCTGCGATTGAGATGATCATCGACCTACACAAGGAGCGTGATAGGTTCTTTGGAGAGCGATTGGTGCGAGAGGCGTTGAGCGATCGACTCGACCACTACATCGACACGCTCGGTGTTGGATCGAGCTACTCAACTCTTCTTGGTGGTACTCTGGCGTCTAGTGGTAACGATCTATGATCTCTTGCTTGTATAGCTTCCTGATTTACATGGTAGAATTTTTAAAATTGCGTGCTAGTGTAACCCACGTGTATCCCTTCACATCTCCGCTGAAACCTGTATGCAAAATTGCAGTTGCTGGCACCGAGCACTCGCTCCAGCCTCCCGATACTGGAAAATCACTTCGGATACACCAATTCCCATCGACGAAGGAACCAATTCAGCGCCTAGGGTACACGCGCATGGCATCAGCATACAACGCTAACCCTCACTAGCCCTGTTGCACAAACTAGCCCCAGCCAGCCCCAACACAATTCCCATCCTGTGCCGATCACTGAAGCATCCCCCATCAAACAAACGACCAGACACCTTCGGGTTCATGAACCTACACCGGAATGTCCACTCGGTGGACTACAGTCGCAGCACGAACTGAGTGGGGGCGAAGGAGGAAGCTTAGTTGATGATTACCTCGTTGAAGCGGCGCTCGCGGAAGGCGCGGACGCCGCGCCGCGCGAGGTCGAACACCTCGCGGTACTTGTCCGGGGCCATCCCCATCTCCTCCTCCCTCTCCACCTGCGCAGCCACCACGAGAAGGGAAATCCAATTCAACACACGTGCGCGCGCGCAGCTCAAGTAAATAAGCAGGCAAAACCTCCCCCGGTTCGAGGGAGGCGAAGAAGCGAAACGAATTGGACGCACCCACGGGAAGTCCTCAGCGACGAGCGCGGCAGAGAAGGAGGCGCCCAGCGACATTGGGGAAGCGAGGTGGGTAGGGGAGCAGGGTTCGGATTGGGGGGAATGGAGGCGGGGAGCAGGGGGTTTGGACTTTGGAGGAGGGGGGAGAGGGAGGTGGTGGTGTACTGGTGTGGGAGCATGCGGCGTTCGTGCGCCGATGCCCAGTAGTTTTTGCGCGGCTGTGGCCGCGCAGACGTGTTCCCCGTACGGATTCAGTTAGCCCAGCCGATTTCCTAAACGAGTGCGAAATTTCACCTAGAGCCCCATTTTTCACTCAGGAATTTAACTAGGCCCTACTCTTTTTTTTTTTTTCTACTTTTATGAAATTTCCATTTGGTCTATCTACTTGTGTGCTGTTATGACTTACGTTAGAGCTAGTTTTGTATTGTTGTGCGTGGAGTCTACTTATTAAGGGTGCATTTGGTATGCATTAAAGGAAATCATCACTATTTGGCTGCTATTGTCCAAAACAAAATATTTCAAGCAATAATTATTTTATTGCGTCCAAAAATGAGAAACAAAGTGCTTCAAGAAACCCATTCTGAAACATCTGGAGCAATGAGCCTCAGTGCCTATTTGGTAGGCTCAGCTTCTCATTTTTAATTTTTAGTTTTCACCTCATGCTCCTACAAAGATCAAGTCCTCTTAGAATGCAGAGTTGTTTAGGGAAGCTTTTGGTAGGAGGCTGGCTTCAAAAATAATAAAAGCGAGGATTGTAGGAAAATAGACCATATTACCCTTGGTTGCCATACTTCAATTCTATTTGTATATTACTCCTTTTAATTTGTACACAAATTTCTAAATTTGCTCATGCGCATCATCTATCCGATCATGTACATATGTATATTTTGGATGATGCTTGTCTAAGTATTTGCGTGTACAGTGACTGCGTGTGCCAATTTACCGGACTAGTTGCAGTGGCGGAGCCAAGATTTTAGTGATGGTGGTGCAAAATTACATAAGCGTATGTTGAATAATACGGATGACCGCTGCGATAGTGAGCCATCATGACGGCGTGTTGGCACGACGCCGACAGCTGCTCCCTGCTCCTGGCTCGCCATGGCCCATGCCAGCACACCCAACTTAGTTCACCACGCCACGCCACGCCTTCCTCGTGGAGTCACCCACTGGCCACCGCGCGTGGCACACATGCGCTCTTGCTGGCTTGCTGCCTCCCATCACCCGCTCACCGTGTCGGTGCACTGCCCGCTGCCCTGTAGCTGTTGTGCGCTTTGGTGGCTTGCTATTGTGGCTAGGGAACAAGGGAACAAAGCATCGATTGATGCTTGAGTTACCTTGGTGAGTTGGTGGGCACTTGGGCTAATGGGCTGGTTGTGGCTGACATTGGCTATGTGTTGGGCCTAACCTATTGGACAGGTTGAGCCTGTTGGGACACTGGAACAGTATACTTTGTAAGTTTGTGTATCAGTGATGTATTACTACTACATGTATATACTATATATTGGATTTTCTTACAAAACTTTGGAGGTTCAGGTGTACCCCATGAACCTCTTTCAGCTCCACCGCTGTCGACGATTGAATCGCTGATCTTACGAAATAAATAGAGAAAAATAGCAAAAATTTCTTGGATAAGAATGGGATTTCTCTTTATTGCAGTGAACTAGATCTTTATAGAGGGTGCCTTAAGTAAGGCGATAGACTAGACCTAATTACATTGAATATGTTGCTATACTAATGCTTCAGATGTCTTCGGATCACTAAGTCTTGTGTCCTTCAAAGATATGTTGGTTCTGGATCCCCTCCTCTGCCGTTTGTATTCTCCTTAAATAACTGACGAAGTGGTGGCAGTTGCTCCTGGAAGAGGCACCCTTTGGTAATGTTGCGTCTGGTCGAAGAAATAGTGGCAGTTAGTAAAAACCAAGCGACGATTGATGTCGATGGGAGATAATAACTATATGGTGGTTATTGTCAGTGACTTAAGGGTGTAACGTCGTGTGGATTAGAGCAAATAAGGCATGTGTTCCATTCATCACATAGAACTAATATACTTGGAATGGATCCAAGTATCAATTCATTACTTCTGGCGGTCATCGATCAAGGATAAGGCACAAGACCTCGTCCGACCAGGGTACCCATGACGTAACCTCTGGAATTCTTACGACCACAGGGATCGTTAATCTTAGGGGTTACAACCACGAAGGATGTGCGGTCTTTAATTAAATAAAGTAATATTTAGAGATTTAATCCTCGCCAGTCGCTGACTTGTTGGTTGGCTTGCAGCTTCATAGACAAGTGTGCATGAGCTGCCCTTGTGACTGCCTATAACTCAAGTGATGTTGAGTTTTGGTTTGTCGAGTATTTGCGTGTGCATTTGACAAGGTTGGAGACAAGAATGTGGTCTCGTGGACTGCCCTTGTGACTGCCTATAACTCAAGTGAAAAGATACGAGGATGCATTGAAAGAGTTTTGCAAGTTGGCCTGGTCATCATTATTTTCGGTTGCAAAATTAAAGAAGAAATAGAGTAAATGTACACATATTGTAACATGCCAATTTTAGTGTCGTTTGAATTTTCAAAAGTTAAAATGAATATTTGAATTTTTGAATTATTTAAAGCTTAATTTGAATTTTTAGAAATGAAAACAATTTAATATGAATAAATACAACTTCAATTAAATTCCAAACTATTTTATTTGAGTTCCTTAGGATCCAAGGAATTTTCTTGGAATTTTCTAAGTTTATTTGCTATTTATTTGAGATGCTTTTTATTTGTTGTATTTTCTAAAATTCAGAAATGCATTTAAATCCTCAAAATCTCCTCGAGCCGAAATCTTCCACCTTCGGCCCATTTCCTTTCTTAGGCCGTCGCCTTCTCTGTCTGAAGCCAGGCGTGCCGCTCGACCCAACTCCCTCGGCTGCTCGTTGGCCCAACTGCGCGCCATCCCTTCTCTCCACGGTTGGGTCCCACCCCGTCAGCCACCCCTCCGTTCTTCCTCCCCACCTTCTTCCTCCTCACACCAGCCGCGCCCCCGTCCACCATTGATGTGCGCCACGAGCACATGAATGCCACTCGTTCCTTCGGTTTTTCTCACGCATTCAAGGAAAATGAAGCCCAACTCATCGTCGCCATTACTACAGTCATTTTCCCCTCATTTACGTGCCTTAAATCACAATTGTGCCACCGCCCGCACCTTTGAGAAACCGTCGTCGATCTATCTCCTCCCCCGCTACTCCCCTTGCCCATAAAAGGGAGCACCGAGTGCCCCTCTCTTCACTCATCCTCTCCCCTAAAGCCTAGCTCTCCTCCCCTCCTCTTCTCGACGAAATCAGCATTTCTTCGCCACCGGGCGCAAGCTCTTCCGCCGTCATTTCTATCACCGTTGAAGGAGCTCCACCGCCATCGTCCACATATTCAGCATCGCCGCTCTGCGTTCTACGATGTGCTCACCTCGTCGTTGCCCGAGCACCGCTGGAAAGCCGTCGCCGCCTTGAGCCGAACCACGCCGCCGCTCTCTCCCCACCGCTAGTCACCTCTGTCCATCTCCGGTCGCCCGCGTGAGGTGGAAAGATTTGTTGTCTCTCTATCTCTCCAATGTGTCCCTCACCGGCCGCTGCCGCACCGCCGAGCCTATGTGGCTACCACGTGGTGCAACATCGCTGCCACCTCTATGGCCCGAGCCTCGTGAGCGCTCACGTGGCACGCTTGTGTGCAGGCCACTGCATTTGTGCCATCGCCGGTCCACCGTGGACCGGCGTAATCCCGTGGACCCAATCCATGTACCTAGGCCCACATGTCAGTGACTGGAGTTATTTTTCTTTAGGAAAATAATTCCAGACAAAATCCAAAATGCCCACTGACGTCATGCTAACACAATAATCCATATTTTCCTTTAGAAATAAAATCCCAAAAATCTAGGAATAGTATTTTCTCTCTCATTTTCCTTGAATTTAATCTTTCGGAAGCCCATTCTCCCTCATCTGAATTCTGATTGATCCCATTCTTTTTCCTAAATTCATCTCAAATCAAGATCTTTCTTCTTGTTCTAGTTTTGTTAATCTTGGATTTTATTTTATTTTAATTTATTTATGTTTTTCTCATTTTCTCTCTCCGTTTAGACAACAAATTCAAGAAGCGAGAATAGGATTTGAGGCGGAGTGTGGTAATTGTGCGGGCCAAGGCAAGTCGTAACCTTTGAGCAGTTGTACCCATTTTGCAAAAGTATATTGTTTTATAGCAACATGCATGCTACTTTTATATTAACAATTTTATGGGAGTAGCTATTCACCAATTTGACATTATGCCACGTTGTTTAGCTTTGGATGCCATGAATCTTTTGTCACCATAGGTTGGGTAAATATTAGTTGGACATAAGCGTAATACCAACATGGGTTGACGTAGCTATGCTTATCCATGCCTAGAAATACGATGGACTCATATTCACAAGATTAAACTTGACTTTATGAGATATGAAATTGTGGTACGCCACTGTTGTAAAATTTGTTGTGTCATGGTAGGGGATGCCATTGGTCTTGGTTAATTAAAATAGTTTCATGCTCAGGCGAATAATCGTGCAGTAAAGGGGGTGCCGTGTGCTCATTGGGATGAGTTAGTCTCGCGTGAGTAATCACTAAGGACTTAATCTATGTTGCCCTTTGTGTGCACTAGCATGATCTTGGACTAGTGCAGAATACACATATGGTCTAGATTTGCATATTGGGTCCCAACAAAGATGGTATCGAGTCATATCGATTGTGGGGCGTGGCCTTAATTAGCATGGTCGTTTAAAAAAATTCAAAACTTATTTTCTAAATCAAACCATCCAATTGCACGAATAGTTATTCTTTTCTCATCTCATTCTATTCCTTTCTCATCTTATTCTATTCTCTTCTCATATCATTTTTAGGTTCTTATCTCTTTGTCTTTTGTGAAACTTTGTTTTTAAACTTAAATTGACTTTCTCACCTTAGGAATCTCTATAGAATCGAGTTGTCCATGATCAAAGCGATGGATGGCCTGGAATTGTCAAATATCTATCGTTTATGTCTAGTTGAACATCCATATAAGTTAGACTGCTCAGTATCGTTTAGTCCGCCTATTTTAGGATTTTATGTTGCTTGTGTTTATTGCATACTTTTGTAGCCTTTTTCGGCTACACCCTCTTTTGGCTTTCTATCTCTCGGTTGCCTACTTCCCTAGAAGAACTTACCACTCACCTTTTGCTTTTCCCTCTCACCTTTTAACCTATCATTCCGCTCTGCAGATGGTTCAGATTCGCAACTCAGCCAGCCATGGCGAACCAGTGGATCCCAATGCTAGTGCTAATTCCAATACACCACCTCCACCAGCTGCAGTAGTAGGTCAGAACTTGGGACAATTTCTGGCAGCTGAAACCCAGCTTATGAATGCTATGATGTAGAACATGAACCAGATGATGAATCAACAGAACCAAACCGTTGCTGCCTTGGTCAACTTGTGGAACCAAAACAATCTAGCAGCTATTGCACCACCACCACCACCAGCTCATCTGCAGTCTAAGCTAGCAGAATTCATGAGGACATGGCCACCTGCCTTCTCCAACTCCTCCAAGCCCTTGGACACCGGTGATTGGCTACGCTCTATAGAGAAGAAGCTTGCCATTGCACGATGCGACGATCGTGAGAAGGTTTTATAACCACACATTAGCTTGAAGGCACTGTCGCTAAATGGTGGGAGAGCTATTGTGCAGTCCATGAAAATCAGCAGGCCATTTCTTAGGCTAAGTGTTAAGGAGCTTTCCGCCACTCCCATATTCCATATGGTAATGTAGAGATAAAGAAGAACGAGTTTTGTGAGCTATAACAAGGAAACATGTCAGAGAGTGAGTACCTCAACAACTTCACTCAACTCTCCACTATCTTTGAAGAGGATGTTGCCACATATGATGCATGTCAGAAATGTTTCAAGCGTGGACTCAATCCCAGCTTAAATGTGCAAGTCGTTAACAATGACTATGTGGATTTTCAGCATTTGGTTGACAAGGCCATGCTCATAGAGGAGTCTCGTCATGAACTTAAGGAATCCCGCAAGAGGAAGATGATGCAACATGGTGCTCATCAAAATCATCTGCAGAGAGGCATGATGAATGTGCAACATCCTGTCCATTTCACCCCTCCTACTGCATTCAGGGCCCCTGCACTGTCACCTCACCCAGTTGCTTTAGGATTCCGCAACTTTGGCAACAATAACAACCAACCCCCAAGGACAACAATCCCGCTGCAGGAGTTACCTATTTCATCTGCCACGAGACGGGTCACTACGCCAACAGTTGCCCTCGGAAGCAAGCTCCAACGCCAGTTCGTTTCAATCTGGGAGCTACTTCGACTAGAACCCCCACGCCAGGAGCAAGACGTGGAGCACCCCAGACCCCAAATGCAGCCACCAGGACTGCACCACCTTTTGGGAGAGGCTGTGTGAACCATGTCACAGCAGAAGAAGCCCAGTCGGTCCTAGACGTCATGCTGGGTAAGTTCCTAGTTAATTCGGCATATGCTACGGTTTTGTTTGATTCCAGAGCTTCGTATTGCTTTGTTTCTCAGAGTTTTGCTACAAAACAACAACTAAAGGCTATGACCCTTAAAACCGCTTTATTGGTTCAATCACCTGGTTCAGAGTTGAGTACGAACCAAGGTTGCCCAAAGGTTAAAGTGATTATAGAAGGAGTAGAGTTTCTAGCAAACCTCATTATCATTGACACCAAGTCCTTAGGTGTGATTTTGGGAATGGATTGACTTGTTAGACACCAAGAAATTCTGGATTGTGGTCAAAGAAGCATCACATTAGTCAGTCCGAATAGAGCCAAACTAAAATTTGAGGCCTCTACAAAAAAAACTAGATGGAACTCTAATCTGCAGTATCAAGACTGTAACTTTAGAGGATGTGCCAGTGGCTAGAAAATTTCCAGATGTCTTTCCTGATGATTTACCTGGGATGCCACCAGACAGGGACATAGAGTTCATTATTGAATTAGTTCTTGGAACTCCACCTATTTCCAAGAGACCGTACCATATGCTAGCCAATGAGGTAGCTGAAATGAAGAAGCAAATCAAGGAGTTGCAAGATAAAAGATTTGTCTAACTAAGTTCTTCACCATGAGGAGCTCCAGTACTCTTTGTTGAAAAGAAGGATAGAGCTCAGCGAATGTGTGTGGATTATCGCTCACTCAATGAGGTTATCATAAAAAATAAGTACCCTCGTCCCAGGATTGATGATTTGTTTGATCAGTTGAAGGGAGCCGGAGTATTATCAAAGATCGATTTGAGATCTAGATATCACCAGCTGAAAATTCGTCAAGCGAATATTCCCAAGACAACATTCTCAACCCGTTATGGATTGTATGAGTTCACTGTCATATCTTTTGGTTTGACCAATGCTCCTACCTACTTCATGAACTTGATGAATAAAGTATTCATGGATTATTTGGATAAGTTTGCTATTATCTTTATAGATGATATTCTGGTGTACTCGAAGAGTGAAACAGAACATGAAGAGCATTTATGCTTAGTCCTAGAGAAGCTCAGAGAGAATAAACTCTATGCCAAGTTCGGTAGTGTGAGTTTTGGATGAAGAAAATTTCCTTCTTGGGACATGTCATGTCTGAAGGAGTAGCTGTCAATCTTAGTAAAGTCAAGGATGTGCTCAATAGGGAGTCGCCCAAAATAGTACCTCAAATCAAAAGTTTCCTTGAGATGATAGGATATTATCGTCAGTTCATAGAAGGATTTTCCAAGATAGCAAGACCCCTCACTCAGTTGTTGAAGAAGGAAAAAAATTGCTTGAACGCCAGAATGCGAGTAGAGCTTCCAAGAATTGAAGCAGGTTTGATCACTGCCCCAATACTTACTCTACTAGATATCAGAAAAGGCTTTGATATTTTTTGTGATGCATCATGACAAGGTTTTAGTTGTGTTTTGATGTAAGAAAGAAAGGTAGTGGCATATGCTTTAAGGCAGTTGAGGCCTCATGAAGAGAACTACCCCACACATGACTTAGAATTGGTAGCCATAGTGCATGCTTTGAAGATATGGCGCCATTATCTCATTAGCAATCGCCATGAGGGTTATATAGACCATAAAAGCTTGAAGTATATTTTCACTTAAGCCAACCTTAATATGAGGTAGAGAAGATGGTTGGAATTAATCAATGATTATGATATTGGAATCCACTATCACCCAGGCAAAGCCAATGTTGTAGCTGATGCTTTGAGTAGAAAGAGCTATTGCAATACTGTCGGACCCCAAATTTGTAATTTGGAATCCTCTGTGTTCACAGCACCAGTCCCTGGATCAGTAGCTAGTGCTCACAATTACATCAATGGATATCAACACATATCATGAAAAATGTAAAGCTATTGCATAATAATAAACAAAGCGTAAATATATCTTACGGCTTTTGACTTGCAGAATAGCCAGACAGGCCAAATACCTTTCAAAGAACTACAGTGGAAGTAGAATAAAGTATTACACATGGAAGCCTCACGATATACCCATAGGCAATCGACTGAGGGCTCGCAACCTAGTTCTTGGCCTTCTTGATCTTCAGTCTTGTCCAATGCTCATAATTGTCCATGCAACCTTCTTCTATGTGTACTAACTAAAAGAATGTAAAGAGTGAGCATGAGTACACAACCGTACTCGTAAGCCAACACATAATGCAATTATTATGTATGCAAGGCTAGTCAAGGGAGGTTTATGGTTCTTTTATTTGCACAAAGCTAAGTTTGAATTAGATTATATAGTAGAAATTCCTGAGACTTAGCATTTTAACTAACACAGGTTTTATAAACTGAGTTTTTATTGTAAAGTACTAGTGGAGATTCCGTCTCCTATACCATTGAGTGGCTCCATCCACTCAATGCTCATATTCATTTCTCGGGTCACATTCCCGTAATTCTCACTGGTCCTCGACCAGGCTTTCTCAATTCTCAAGGCCCTAGCCCACCTTTTTAATCCACCCACAAATGGTTTTATAAAAATGAAAGCTAGTTCAAACAAATTCTCGGCACCGCTCATGACCGTGAGCACGGCTATCCAGATAGTTTTCTTACTCTGCAGAGTTTGTACACTTTAACCACAATAGACAATCAACTTATATTGTCCGTCTGACATACTTCCATAGGTGTGCGACTAAGATGATTATCACAAGATATTTACAATGCCTCACCTCAACACAACCCCACACTGCTAAGTATCACTTCCTTGGGCCTTGCCCCTGGGAGGTCTCCCATTTGCACCGTGTAGATCGGTGAATCCCTTACCCTTGTTTCACTCCACACTCCCACCAATGGTGAAGTTGCGAGGCGGTGGACAAATTAGTTAGCAGGTCGTACCCATTATAGATTTATAGTTGTACTATTTTTACACGAGAAGTCATCACAAGAACTCGGTCCTTTATTGACTTGAGCGGTACTTTCCTATACCCCCACCGTCGTGCACCCAACACCAGCCATTCTTTCCAGCTGCCCAAGTCAAAATCTGTTTTCAGGTTTTGTTTTGTTTTGAAATACCTTTCTAGCCAACATACCAGCTAGGCTCCAGCCTCGACTGCCCAATTTCATTTTCAAATAGTTGAATGTTGTCGGGCAATTTACTGCCCTAATGACAATGTATCTAAGCAAGGCTAAGCATGACACTTAGATACCAACTTATTAACAAGTATGTAGACTATTAATTCTAGGGTGACAAGGATAATGTCTAATTTCAAGGTTTGGAAATTTATACACAATTATCATTACGGTATCAACTATGAACATAGTCCAACATATTTAGATATAACATAGCAATGCAATTTCATAATTTAAAATAATATAATTGTATTTAAAAAGTAGGTGCAACGTAATCAAAGTATCGACTCGCCTTGCTCAATATTCTGATAATTGCCTTGCTCAATATTCTGATAAGGCTCAATATTCTGATAACCTTCTTGCTCAAGGTTTTGGTAATCTTGGTCTTGTTCTGTTCATTAATCTTGGTCCCACCTGCGTCCTTGTTGGGATTCTTTGTTCTGTCATGGCTTCAACAACTAACTATCTGAATCTGATCAAACCCAAGAACGCTGAATACAACCAAATAAAATCCAATAAATCCATAGCACTTGAAACATAACAAAACACTTCAATGAAAGTAAACAAACCTAGGCGTGTTTGAAGAAAGGAAACACTTCAAAAAAAAGCTAAACATACTTACTGGCATCTTGAAAGAAGGGAGTACTTCAGATGAGACCAAAACATACTCATCTAGAGTTGATGAAGTAAATATTACAAACGAAGTATATCAAGGAAGTTGATAAAGGAATTACTTCAGATGGAATGAAGTACATCCCGTGATAGTTGGAATGAAGGAAATACTTCAGACCAAAGTAGATAGATCTTGATGTGACAATGGGTGTCCCTATCTTTCGGTGAGATGGATAACTCGATTTGGATGGAAACGACTCTCACGATTTGGCTACCAATCGCACACGACCAATATGCCTGGCAATCGTTGAACCAACTCGCAGATTGTTATCGACCATGCTAGAAGCACGATCGACCTGACCATGAAGGTCTATTCCTACATGCAATCGAAGAACACGCAAGAACAAGATAATAAGCAATCTGAAATTGCAAATAGGATTGAAATATTTGATAAAGTTAGAATTCCGAAAGCAATATTATGGTTGGTCTAGTTGACACAAGCCAATACACGAAGTTACATTGTAGCTAACTTTTAACTCAATAAAATCTGAGAAAAACTAGAGGGGTGCGACCTCCTTAAATAAGGGATGGGGAGCCGCACACTCCTAAGATCTAAGGGTGTGGTACTATTCATGATACTATTCATACATGAATAGTACCACATGAACAGTATGGGCCGCCTAGGGTGGCGCCTTCCCTTGGGCCCAAGAATTACAAGGCTCAATTTGGTCCAAACAGGTGATGCAAAATCTTCTTTTGATGATTGCAATGCTCACAGAAGGAATTTGAAGGTGAGGCGGATCCATTGGAAAGAGGACGATATAAGCTTTCAATCAAGTACTTGTGGACCTCAAGCAGTGCGTATGTGAAAGTTATGCTCGTTTGAAGTCAGGGCTGTCTTTGGAGGCCGAACTGGATTCTAGAACGTATCCAACTTGAACTCTTGCTTGGCTTGGACACAAAGTGACGTGGTGCTGCACAAATATACATTTTTATCATTAGGTAGCATCATATAGTTCATATAGTATAAAGGCACTCCTAAAAACGAGCTCACTTGATAATTTAAGTGAAGTGTACGAGCTCCTGTATTTGGAACAACAAGCATAACAAATTTGATTGTATCTATAGGGGTCACGTCCTCATCAGATCTAAACTACATTCATTTGGTCTAGGGTCGTGGCTTTGGGTTGATAGTCAGACATATTCAGACTTAGTGTTAGCCAACTGTTTGATCCGGAGTGAGGGCGAGAGGGATCGGGCTCTCGGAAAGTCCGCTGGTGTAGAAAGTGATGAATCTAACGGAGAGAGAGAGAATATCCGTAGGAACATCCTACATCGTTTACCAAGATGGGAGAGATTACCTAGTTGGGTAGTACTCTCTAATCTACTTTCGGATGACGAATCGCCCTACTACTAGGAAGGATAACAATGGATGATAGCTGAAGCCTATAGGAGGCTATTTGGTGGTTGAGTTACTATCACCTACATGGGAACGTATCATTGCTACTCATACGCGGCACCTGGCTACTCTAATGATTCCTTTAGTTATTATTTCCTATTTACCGAGAAAGTTCCATGATAGTCGAGTTAGACCTATGCATAAGTGCAGAGTTAGCTGCAGGTAGACATAAGTCTCAGACACATGGGACCTAGTTCACTTAATATTGCCTTTCTCATTTATATTTATCAAGGAAGTTCTATGAGCCTTAGTTGGAAGTTCCAAGCATTAGCTAGATATCAGCCTAACAACTTAATTAGGGGCGTATATGGGTTTGGGTTTATCGCGTGGCGATCTTTAGCTAGTTTCATTACTTGCGTGGCTCAATATACACTAAGGTGAATCTACTACACTAGGCTAGATCCTTAGCTACAGCATATGCTAATGATTAGTCTTTGTTAAGTAGACAACTACCTTACAACGTCTATGACTTTCGCCTACTAGCCTTCGCTTAGCGATCGACCTCATTACTTGGCTACTATCACTAGCATGAAGCTAGGTCATAGCTTCCGCTAACCTCTATGACTATCTAATGGTACTAATATTACTCTTTAATGTACAGATCTAAGAGTCGGCGACGTAGCATAACCCTAATTAGGTTTTAATGAAAGTTATCATTTTACCTAATCGATAATTTAGTAAGGGCCTACTAGACATTGGATCATACGTGCGTACATACGCCTAAACATGACTATATTGTCTTAGGTTCTAACTGCTTTGGTGGATTACTCTAGCTTTATTCGCTAATGGTTTGTACGCACTCGAATAATCCATCCTAACTATTCACTAATCGATTTAGTTCAAAATGTATATGACAATTGAAGCTCACTTCATTAATCTACCTTAACCCTTACACTTGCTTAAGCTAATTACTAACCACTTAGGCAATAGAGAACTTGCTAGTGTGTGGTGTGATTAGCTAAGGGTTAATTGGCTCCTAAGTATATGTGAGCTTACGTTCCTCACCATAGGGTTACTACACTAGCATTGGCCCTAGACAAGATATTGCTAGACTATAGTATACAACCCTATATTCATTTGGGTTCTCCTAGCCCTAAGGTTATATGTTAATGGTACTTGATTATTATTTAACTACTCTCTAACTTTGATTAACTATCTGATTACCTAATTATCCCTTTTATTCCAACAATGGGATAGGGTTCACTAGTGTTGGATCGCGTATGTATGTGTATGCCTAAACCTCACTGCATCATCTTAACTAATCACTTATTGACTTAATGCAATTCTTAGCTAACCTACTTAGCATCTGATTATGTGGGACTCAATGCTATGTATGTACTATATTGAGAGCATGGTTAACATCCTATGGCCCACTGCTGCTAAAACATCTGGTAAAGTCAACAATCTTACTTAAATTATAGGATAAGGTTTCGACTATTGAACTGTTGTTTTATCTCCTAATTAAACTTGTTCTTGTATGACATCAGCCCCCTAATCATTTCTAACTTCCCTCCATAGTTCTAAATTAATCATCAATTAACCGAAAATCGCTATTATTATTATTATTATTATTATTATTATTATTATTATTATTATGACGTACTATGACCTACTGTTATTGAGACCATTTACTTTAACTATCTAAATTAATCACCTAAAATTAACCAATAATCAACTTAATAAAAATATAAGGGCAGTTTGATCTATTACTAACAGTAGTCCTACCACTTGGTTTTAACTAATCGACTAACTAACTAGGATGACCCACTTCCACTGAGGCAATCAAATTCGGATAGGAGTTCTACTTATGGTTTCTTTTCTGATTGAATGCTAAAGCTATACTAACCCTTCACCTTATTACCTCAAGCTATAACACAATTGCCATTTGCCACCTCCACTGCTTGACTAACCTACTAACAAAATCTAATTAACCACTTAAAGGGTGAGGTCTACAATCAGCCATTCATAGAGAGATAGAAATGACAGAGAGCAAACTCGAGACCATAGGACAAGGAAGAAGCAGAGGAAGTGTAGAGGCCCTCGGGCGGTGCTAGTTCTTGGCGAATGAGGGGACTACGGCCACGGATGGCAAAAATGGAACCGGTGGATGAGATGATCTCGGGGCGGTGGTGGCGTGGCGGGAGTGAATAGGGGCAGCGAGCGATGGCAAGAGGGCCCGGCCATGGAGGGGAAGACAGGCGCCGAAGTGGGAGGAAAGAGGGTAGCACATGCATGAGCATCGGGAGAGCAAGGGAGCTCACCAAGGCTACCTGTGAGGCGAGAGGAGGCCGAGACGGTCGGCAATGGGAGCCAACAGCGGCGTGGGTGGTTGGGTGTGGGCCGGTCTTTGGGAGGAGGAGAATAGGAGGGAGTGATGGGGATAGGATGGTGGGCGCCGCGTGAGAGGGGCGGCCGGTGCGGTGGAGTTGGCCGGGACCGGGGAAGATGGAGTCTGCGGCGGCTTCCCGAGAGAGAGAAGTGAAATCAAGTGGGGGAAGGAGAGGAGGCTTGGGAACGCGTTCTAACGTGCTTGGTTGGGGGAAAGGGGCTTCAGGCTGGTCGGAACAGCCAGGGCGGCGTGGCGGCCTAGAGTGGCGCATGCGCCTTACGCTCATTGGAGAAGGCAAAAGTCGCATGGAGAGGGAGAAAGAGGAGGCCGGGGCAAATGGAGGTAGGGGTGCGGTTTGGCGATGGCCCTTTATCTGCATGAGAGGGCGGAGAACACCATGGTGGCGATGTGCATGGTGTAGCGTTCGATGGGTGCGAGTTGTGGCATGGGCGCACGTGACGACGAGTGTGAGAGCCCCCAGGAGATTTAACTTGTAATGCTTAACCTTCCCAACGGTCCTAGCACCACAACAGAAATTTCCTGCTCTCGGTGTATTATGTACCTCCCAGGAGCGGTGCACATACACCTTCATAAACATCAAGCCATACAAGTTATTACAATACCAAAATCTTCGTAGTTTACAACATAAACAACATACAAGGTTCAGATTTCATACATAGGGCCGATCGGCCAAATAGCACAACAAAATATCGAGTTCGCAGCATAAAGCACAAGCCAAAGGATGGCAACAAACAAAAGCCAACCAGTTGCCCTTACCCACAAGGCAACCAACCGGTAAACACCGAGCTAGTCGTCAGCGTCGAAGTCAATATCACATTGGTTAACCCCATGGGGATCAACCTCCTCTGCTGCAAGTGGACAATCCAGTTGAGTAAAAAGTTGTACTTGCAAGACTTACAAACAATAGAATAAAGTAGATGCATTCAGGTATCAAAGGAAGGCTACTACACTAAGTTATTTTTAGCATAAAGGCATTTTCTTTGCAATAGAGTAATAGATTGTAAGGCAATTTATCAAATCAATTTATATTTTCTTAAATAATAGCGAGACAATATTTAGAGACATAATAAACAACCTAGAAGTGGTTGCCCACAGCCACCACAACAATAGCATGAAATGCCCATTCGTACCACCCAATGTTAAGTTTAATCGAAAAGTTTGAGTCTAATGCTTGTTGTGACCTAACCAAGCGTGTCCATAACCAAGGACTTGGCTATTCGAATAGATTATACTGCAGGAGTGTACAACTTTATCCACATGCCAGACCGCTCCTTTGCTAAGCTATTTAGCACACTTCCTAAGGTGTGCCGGCAGAGCTAAGTCCTACGAGACGTTTTCCAATGAAATGTATTAGCTAAGAGCCGCCCTATGGGTGCGAAGACCTCTGTGAACCACCCTTGTGTGTGCATACGGGGCTCCCACGGAGGACCCATATGTTGTGTCGGAGTCACAGTAAAACCTCAGCAACTACCGATGCTCCTCTGGCAAGGGAACCTACCTGGAATCCCAGCCCGCACATTTCCAACAACAACAAAATATTTATTGTCCCTAACAGCTACCACCTGCGGCTCATAGCGAATACACAACAAAGTACTAAGCCAAGAGGGGTCCCATATACCCTCATGTTGATGCACACAATAATACTTGGATCAGTGGCCAAGATGTTTGGTCCTTGTTGACTTAGGCACACACCCGATAAACACACCATTCAACCATGTGCCCAAGTTCAAATCTTTTTATTTTCAGTTTAAATTTTTCAAATACAATACTTACATGAGTACCCTAACCCAAGTAATTAAAGTGATGATATAATGACCATTGCCGAAACGATGATCTCCCTTCTACCGTTCTAAGTATTACTAAGCGACACCGACTCGTATACAATATAAATGACCATATCTAATCCACCGGGCTCTAATTCACCAGCGAGAATGTTAACCTAGGCTTAGTGGTAAGGGATGAGCATTTGCCTATAGCTTATGCAATTACTAGGATTTACTACCTCTAATGAGAAAATTAATCATCAAATAGAGCATGCATACATATAGTTGCAAAACAAGATAATTGTATTAAACATAGTAGGATCAACATGATCAAATGAGGGGGTTGCTTGCCTTATTGGGTATAGTCCAGATGCTACTGAGGATCACTTTGTAGACACTCGAATCTCCGAAATCTATCGATCGAACGAAAAGAACAAATAACACCGAATATAACAAAAAATTCAAATTCATCCAAAATGCATGAAAATTACACAGTAGGTAGATAATTATTTAAGATGAGTGTGGAGACAAAAATCATTTGATTTGGAGTTTGTATGTGAGAGCTACACCCTAAACAAAATCTATTAGGAAAGAAAATGATGAAAAATAGCCTTCGGTTACTATAGCCGAAATTAATTCTTTTCGTGAAAATTTCCAGGATAGTGGTGGAGATGAATTTTACATGGCATGAAAGAGAATAAATTGTTATGAACAAAAAAAATTGAATCACCCCATTTGGAGTTCATATGAAATTTCAAGGTTAATTGAATTTTGAGTGTAAGAATAATTCATTTCAGAAATTAATTCGAACTTCGAAAATTTCTATGATAGTAACATGTTTTAAACCTATTCCAAGTGAAATTATATATAAAAAAATGAAAACCAACAAAATTGGTTTCACTCAAATTGGAGTTGATTTGAATTAGTTTTGATTTTTTTTTGAAGTTTAACCATCTCATTGACCTATTGCTACTTTTGATACCACCATGGCCAAGGGCTCGCTGTCATTAGCCAACCATACTCCAAAACTTGACTTCTAATGAGTTTGCTTTTTTAATCGCATACCAAAGGCACAATCAACTAATACTTAACTAAACATCTATTACTATTTGATTTACCAAAATTCCTTCCTACTTATGATTGCCCTTGCACTAAAAATGATAATAACTTAGAGATTATTTTTAAATAATCTCTAAATACTTATCTCAGTAACTAATTAATTCCATTAAGAAAAAATTTACTAATTGAAATGCTACTAGATAATCTATCTATCATTAGGACTCTAGACCCACTGTTCATTTAGAATAAACATCTTTCAACAAAGGTTCTTAGATTGGTTCCCTCTTTTATTTAGACATCTACATTTCAGCTCTTATTTTCTAATCAGTTTTACTTGTTTAAACTAAGTGCAAAAGGTTAATAAATCTTCATACTCTCTAACCAAATATTTTGTCATTTCTCCTAGTTTTGTCTTACTGTTTTACTCAAAATTTTCTATCATATTAATTCTTTGCCTAATCAAATCATTCTTTGATTAATTAGTTCACTAAACATTCTTCTTTTTAACTACTTATGGATCACTGTTTGTTTTAAATAGTCATATCAATGTTGGTTTTCAGATTGGGTTGCTTTTGTTTGATCAAGCCCTAAGGGCCCACCAAAACATCATAATCTCTAACTACTTGTATGAGAGATGTTATTAGCTTACTGTCAATTCTAATTACCCTCTAGATTATTTAGTTCATTAACCAATTCTATTAAGAAGGATTAGCTTATTTAATTAGTGATTTTTTGCTGTCTAAATGTTGAGTGGAAGTCCACTGCCACTATGATCCTTATGAAATTCATAGTTTTGCTTTTTCTATTTATTTGGCTGTTAAGGGTTACTAAGCACTGTCAAACATGTTCAACTTATTGGACTTAGCTATCAACATTACTTGATTTTTGCTTTTCAGGGTAGTGTGCTACTTTTAGATCAATCCCTAATAGCTATTTAATCCCACAAAACTTTTCCATTCACTCAGAACTGTCAAAAGCTTACTGTTATTCCTAACTACACTCTAATTACCTTCTCTATTCAAACATTTCATCAGAGGACTTAACTGTTTTGTCAACTAATCTTCTCACAAATTAAATTATCCATTTGTTAATTAATTTTGAGTGATCAATTAGTTCATCACAACTCTTAGCTAAAAACTAATCCTCTTACAGGTGGGTCCTATGGTTAAGTGACAGGGAAGACACAGAGAGCTTAAGGCAGAACAGGGGAGGTTGCGGTGACTTGGGGCACTGATCATCGCCGGTGGTTGAGCACACTGCGGCTGGATACCCCCAAAATGGGTTCTCTATAGCGAGGCGATCCTACGGTGATCTTGGTGCGGTCGGGCATGCGGAGGCGGGCGCACGGCGATGGCGGTGGTCACCGTGAGGAGAGATGGTGCGGCGGCGTCGGAGAGAATAGGGGAGGAACTAATGGGAGCATGAGCACGAGGTGCTAAGGAACTCACGAGCACTTGATGGAGGTCGGGAGTGGCCGAGGTGGTCGGTGATGGAAATCGGCGGTGGCGCGGGAGGTCCTCAGTGGCGGCTATGGAGAAGAGGAGAACACAATGAGATATAGGGAGAGGTAGAGGCAAGCTAGGACATGCTCGGGAGAAATCGGAGGAGGAGCCTTTGGATCAAGGCGGCAATGGTGGCGGCGATTTTAGGCGGTGGTGGAGAAGAAGATGATGCGCGACGCTCCGGTGGTGATAGCTCCAAGTTGATGAAGGGTTCTGCTCCTCGTGGTGTAGAACACGCCATGACGACATCGGCGCGAGTGGGGTTCACTATAGTGGCTGAAACTATGAGATGGCCTTGGGCGACATGGCCATGGAATTGAGCGACGATGAAAAGCTTCGGTTTTTGGGGCTCGGCAAGCTTTGGGCGAAGAGAGAAATGGGAGGAGGTAGTAGGGAGGCGAAGCAAGCTCGGGAGCTTTGGGTGGCCTTCTTATAGCCAAGGATGGAGGATGCAAGGCGGCCAATGTTGCACTCGGGAGGACTAGGTGTCAATGTGGTAGGGCGTGGCGCGCATGGGCACATGCGATGGGCGGGGCATGGGTGAGCGTGGGTAGGGGAGAACCCATGGGCGGCTAGCCAAAGCGGTGGCGGCTCTCGTGGCGTGGCACAGCGTGACGCCATGTGTCCGGCATGCGAGCGAGCTACTAGCGCGTTGGCGCTACCATGGAAGAAGATGTGCGTCGGGTGGGCCCGACAAGTGAGTGAAAACAAAGGAAATTTGAGTTTCGAATTTCAAAAGAAAAGGCGAGATGTTTAGTGAATTTTAAATATAGTTATCGAGCTCCAAAATTATTAATTTTTAGGGAGGCTCATGACTTAGTGTAGATTGGATTTAGTTTGCTCTAAATTTTTCTCTAAAAACTTTTCAGTTTTTATTATTTGACTTTGATTCTCTACTTTGGTGTTTGTTTAAAATAACAAATTCATTCTAAAAATTGAGAAATTTTGTAGGTGAGCTTACGAAATTGTTCCAAAACCTACAAAAAATATTTAGTGGCATTGTTCACATGATTTGTTTGTATTTTAAATTCACATTCAAATTTGAACATGTAACACCCCATCGACAAAGAGCCTAGGATACTACCAAACACTCTCTTGAACCAATTAATTTCAACATCTTAATAAACAAACAACCAACAACCATTCATTTATAAAATAATGCTAATAAACAATACTAGTGCAGTCTATAATTACTCAATAAAGGCATATCATCTACCAATTTAATATAAATCAACCAAGACGCTTTCTCGTTATCAACTAGTCAAAAGCAATCCAACATTACCACGCTCAAGCAGCTAATAACCAATTAGATACATCTAAAGCATCAATGATCAGCAAAACAACGAAGATGTTAGAATAATCAAATCAAACTTTCTAATCCATCATATGGAATAAAATGTACTTAAATAACGAATGATTAAGAACATAAATGGATCATCCATGATCACAGTCAAAACATCCACCACGAAGGATGGTCACAAATTGAATCTAAAGTAATTATCAAGAATAAGAATTGTAGATAATTGGACTAGTTTATTCGTTGTGGTTTGTGTATATGTGACGTGCACCATGTCTACTCCTTCCCATACATGTCACTGCCTTGAGAAGTACCTAGAAAGCACAACACAGCAAGAGTGAGTCCACGACTCAGCAAAATGCAATAGGAATAAATAACATAGCATCATAATCAGCCGATGAGGATACCCAATCCCATTGTGAACAACTGCATTGAACCACAAATCTATCTTTTATGCAAAAAAATACAAGGTACATATCATGAATGCTCTTTTTCAACTTCTTTGCAATTCAGATGTCTGAGTAGTGTATCCGTCGATACATACTCAAAGCATGTGCCCTTTAGGCACGGGGACCTCATGCCCACACTCCACAGTGTGGGGACTAACCAGTCCAATGCATGACGGGAATCTATGCCCAGTCCAATGCATGACGGGATCTAAGGAAAAGAAAATCCATGGCTACTAAGTAGACTAAGATACAGAAATGTATGTCATGATGCAAATTAGAATCACAATATCAACTCATTATGAAAAGGTAATGCTCAACAACATTATCAAACATAAATCCTCATAATTATACCATGGCAATCAACGAGTATGAAATCTGACAATTCATTATTACTACTTTCACTTGCCTCAACCGTGAGACGGAAGACAAATGGCGGGCAGCTCTATGCACCAGGTTTCACCACCACACGTTTACCATGAATGGTACTAAACATCAATAAAACATGCATAACAAGACATTACTCGCAGCACTCTACATCGTCTTCCCATAACCCAAGATTAAACACTTGATTTACTCCAGCTAGTCAACATGCTAACAGAAGGCTATATTGGACAATAGTTTTAAAAACTTTATAACTTTCGTTCTGAAACTCAAAAAGGTGCAATCTCAGACTATCTAGAAAGAGAACAAAATTATCTACAATAACCTAGTTGACGAGATCCTCTAATTTTGCCCACATCTGAGTCTAATATTCAGTTGAAAATCTAAAGTTATAATCTGACAAACAGAAAGGACAACAGCACAAGAAATGCTATAACTTTTAATTGGATAAACCAAATATTGATTTCTTTATCAATTTGAAAAGATAAGAATATGAACTTCAAAAGTCTAGTTGGATCATTGGAAATATACCTAGAGGCAATCGTAGAGATGATTATATTTCATTATGTTCATAACATTTGATAATATGTTATCTTGTTCCTTGAATGAATCATCGATTATATAGATCAATGAGTATGTGACATGTTGGTGAAACTCTTTATCTTATATGATGTCGTTTTAAAAGTATCCTGGTGGAATGTCCACATGACAATGTCCAAATCGCCCACATTGGAATGGTGGGACTTACAATCCACTCCCGTGGAGGAAACATGAGTTATGGATGCATGGAATGAAATTTGAACAATGAAAGACATCATCTCGAAACATGGAATCAACACATATGAACGAACATAGACTTTTCACCTTCTCATGTATCATAAGATACCACAACATGAACATTTAAGCATTCATCAATCACAAGCATTAATATTAGCAAAGTACTTGCCTTCGCGATGCGACGCGTTAGCGAACGATGATGCTCCCAAACCCGTAGCCTCGCTGCCTAAACAATTAAGTAATTGAAATAAGAACACATTTCACACGACACTTCTCGACCCGCTTCTACAACGCTTCCCGGTGACTCAAGATTCAACTAGAAACTCTAATCTGAAAATTGACTACTCGGCACAAACCGAAACTGGACAGCAGTACGGTAAACATCATACCTATTGATCTGGAACTCGGAATGAGGTGAGACCAGTTTCTATGGATTCTTAACTGACATATCTACAATACTCTAGTTGACAAGGTAACCCAATTCGGCCAATTTAATTTGCTAATTGATAGATGAAATTATAGAACAGAAACTGCCTAGATGAAAAGACAGCAGCACTAAAAGATCATAACTTTTATTCTACAACTCCGATTAGAGTGTTCTTTAACAATATTGAAAGGTTATAAAATTACCTACAATAACCTAGTTGGCATGACATTCATATTTTGCCTTTAACAAAAAGTGGCACACAGGTCAAAACTAATTATAGAAACTGACATACAAGCTGGACAGTCATATTGCAATATAAATAACTTTTGTTCTACAAATCCAAATAGGGCGTTCTTTATCAATACTGAAAGCTAATGAGATCACGTACAAAAGTCGTTATGGGCAAGTCTTCTGAATCATCTTCTATCTAAGTCATAATTTAACAATTACACTGACTGCTAATTCTCGTCAGAATTCTGGACAGCAGAAACTAAAACAATCATAACTTTTGATACGTACGTCGAATCAGGTGTTCTTGGCGGCCACGAAAGCTAAGAACAATATCTAAATAACTCTAGGAGATCAAATGTCCTAATTCTGCATTTAAGCACACGAAACAGGCCGCGCAAGACACTGGACAGAACTGAATCTTCAGCGACAGAACTTGATCCGATCAATCCTAATTAAGTTCACCTCTCGATTAATCCAACAACATAAACGCGATCGTTACCCTTGGAGACCACAAGAACGCGCTGGAACTCCTCATGAAGATCACCCCACCTTTCTTCTTCTTCCCTTCCCTTCTCCTCTCTTCTTCCCGATGGCGGCGTAGGGAGGATGGCGCCAAGGAGAGGAGGAGCAGCGAGGCGGAGCATGGTAGCGTGCGCTCGTAGCAGCCTGTGCAAGGGTGGCTAGGGTTTGGTCCCCTCCCCCCTTGCCTTCTAATGGGCCAGGACCACTCATGGGCTTTGGGCCACTAAGGTCGCTCCTCTCCTCTCGAATATGGGTTGGCCCATTCCTCTCCTAAAATTCTGAATTTTGAACTTAATTCCATCTCTAAACTTTGTTACAATCGATATTGAATAAATTTCCTCTCCGAATAATATTTTCTCCAATTGATATTTGGGGTATTACAGAATGTCACTGGTGAACACCGTGACTCTCATCGATAACATGTATTGATTGATGACCATGTTTCACGGTCATGGATATAGAGATATCGAATCAATAATGTGGACACATGTTAGAGAACATAGTGTTAGATAAGACCCACCTTGAGACACTATTGAGATTGTTATGATTCTATGTGTCGTTAGTTGGTCTCAAGCAATGATGATGTATAATCCTTAGACTGAGATCAGCATGGTTTCCTACATGTGTAATAGCACTCTTAGGGGTTGCCAACGCTACTCAACGGTAGTTATAAAGGTAGCTTTCGGGTATGCAATGAAACATACGGAGGAATGTGGTAGTCGGATATGGGATTTGCCCTCCTAACATAACGGAGAGATATCTCGGGCCTCGTTGTGGTCGAATAAAGAAAGTGCATGGCCATGCCACTAGTGGTCAGTGTCGACCACATGAAGTTAGTCGACACTTGATCGAGAAAGTATTGAGCAGTCCATGGTTGACACCACATCTCACCGGAGTTCAACCGGATGTCGTGAGGCAAAGGGAGAATACACAAGCGGTCGTTCGGTTCCGTAGTCGTAGACCGGTGGTCGTATGGAGATGCGAACTAGTCGTAGACTACTCGAACATAATCACCAGCGGTCGTGGAGTTACAAACTGGTCGTAATTAGATACTAGCTGGTCGTAGGAGTTACGAACTAGTTGTAACTAATTATGGATCGGTTGTGACTAAGTCGGTGGTCGTAAGTGATAAGGACACAGTCGTAGATCATATTGCATTAAGGTTTGTCCGATTTATATTCGTGTGTGTTCGGAATTGTTATGTTTGCTAGGTACACGACGACTCGTGATCGGAAAGATTTTCCGAGTCACAACCGACTACACACGAACCTATAGGTCACACACTTAAAGGGCAAGGATTTGATTTGGATGGGGATCCAATTCTTATGGCCACGAGTTCCTATTGGGCCTCTGTTGGGACCCATTATGGATGCCTATATATAGAGGACGGTGGCATGGGGTATGATTGATCAACCTTTTGGAAGAAATCCGAAACCCTAATAGCCACGCTCTCCTCAACCACGCCGCGGCGCTAGCACTCCTGCACGTGGTGTCCGCCGTGCGTGTGGATACCTTGGAGGTGTTGTTGCGAAGCATCGGCACTAGGGCGATCCGCGATTCACGGCGTTCCGGAGTAGGAGGAGAAGGCGCGCGGCAAATCGACTCATCGCTTCAACTCGCTACATCGACTCTACTTCCGTGCGAGTGCGCGTCTAGTGGTAATCTCGTGATCTATTACTTGGAATATAGATAGGGTTTCCGCCTTTTGTGCGGTTACCACTCCTATGGATTAGGACCTTAACTTGGTTTTGGTATCGCTAATTCTCGTCATACGTTAGATAGAATGCGATTCTATGCCTAACTTATTTTTGTAGGATTTTGTGAATAGTATGACCCGTAATGTATGAGATGCATGTATGTGTGTAATGTTCATGACTGCGTGTCATGCTTTTTGCAGCCCAAGGTGTCTATATTTGTATAACGGCTGCGTGTCGGACTTGTGATGCCTTTCACCCTTTGTATTTTATCACTAGTGCTATTAGCAGTATGGTTTAGTGGGAGTACTTGGAGGTTTGGCTACACGGAGACATGGTGCACGAGAAGCACTGGCGATGGAGATCACCTTGTGGAAGGGTCATACTAAATCACAATACAATATGATTGTCTGAATGCCTTTCTTTTGTTCTTTTATTTCTATGCATGTTATTTAATTGCTTTGAATGCTCTTGACATGGTAGAAGTAAAATTCCCTCACTTAATATTGAGTTAAAATTGATGCCCTCCCAATTTTCTGCACCATCCAAAGTCTTGTATTTTAATGGTAGGTCTTGCCAAAGCGAGTGCCATTAACTCTCCTTGACTAGATGGGTTTGTGTCGGAACTTACACGCTTAGCATTGGTCTAACTTGACAATGTCATCATAACGGTTATGGACTTTGGGGCATAGGGTTGGGTGCCGGAGCATAGAGATGCTGCCCAACAACAAGAGTCATATAGAGATATGATTAACAAAGGGTTGCTTACCATATTCACTAATCTTCTAGCAGTGGTGCCAAAGCTCACTAGGAGATTAATTAATTATGGATCTTGAATCACTAGAATGTCATAAGAGGGATATGGTATTTAGTGGGAGTATATTTATTAAATTGTTCAATACAAGTTACTTTTGAACATATGTCTTAGTTTTGCATATTTTATGTTGTAGATCATGGCACCAATCTGTACCTACATCCAGCTTTGCTTTACGTTGTACTTGATAAGGAAAAACTGAATGGAATAAATTTTCGATTGGTCCCACAACCTAAGAATTGTTCTTAGGCAAGATAAAAGGAACATGTTCTAGAGGAACCGATTCCGATGTGCTGTTGAAAATGTTGCTCTTTGCTCTTAAAGCGCCTATAAAAGGCATATGATGAGTCCCTTGATGTTAGCTATCTCATGCTTGTGCTATGAACTCGACCTTGAAGCGGTTTGAGAACATTGAAGACTACGATATGATCGTGGCGCTCAAAGGCATGTTTGAGACAGGCAAGAGCGAGAGATATGAGATCTCAAGAAATTGTTTGGGTGCAAACTAGCGAGGGTAGTCCGTGAGCCCACATGTAATCAAGATGGTTGGTTACACAGAGCTTGGAAAAACTTGGTTTTCCACTTAGTCAAGAGTTGGCTCTGATTTGATTCTTACTTACTATCGCAAGCTATGGGCGTTCATTCAACTTCCATATGAATAGTTTAGACAAGAATCTCACCGAATCGCATATGATGCTCAAGACTGCGAAGACAACATTAAGAAAAGCAACAATTATGTCATTGTTGGAAATATGCCTAGAGGCAATCATAGAGATGATTGTATTTCAGTATGTTCATAACATTTGATAATATGTTATCTTGTTCCTTGAATGAATCATCAGTTATATAGATCAATGAGTATGTGACTTGTTCGTGAAACTCTTTATCTTATATGATATCGTTCTTAAAAGTATCCCTAGTCGAATGTCACGGTGAACACACTTAAAGGGCAAGGATTTGATTTGGATGGAGATCCGAATTCTTATAGGCCACGAGTTCCTAATGGGCCTTCGTTTGGAACCCATTATGGATGCCTATATAGAGAGGTGGTGGCATGGGGTGAAGGATCGATCAATCTTTCGGAAAATCCGAAAACCTAATAGCCACGCTCTCCTCAATCACGCCGCGCTAGCACTCTGCGGTGGTGTTCGTGCCCGTGCGTGTGGATACCTTGGAGGTGTTGTTGCGAAGCATCGGCACTAAGGACGATCCGCAACTCACGGACGACCTCGGAGCGGAGGAGAACTTGCGGCGTTCGTCGGAGTAGGAGGAGAAGACACGCAGCAAGTATGACTACGATTGCATCAACTGCTACATCGACTCTACTTCGCTCGAGTCGACGCGTCTAGTGGTAATCTCGTGATCTATTACTTGCGCGGTTCCTTGGTTGCGCGGTAAAATTTTTGTTTATGCTATCGTAGCCTTGCCGCGATCCTTCGTGATGATGGTGCAAAAGAGTCACGAGCTTCAAGAAGAAGGCTAAGGTCAATGGAAAGGACAAGGCTAAAGTTTGGATAGGATCCAAACCAACAAGCCTAAGCCCAAGACTAAATCGCCCGACTCAAGAGAATGAATGCTTTTCTTGCAAAGAGCTAGGCCATTGGAAGAGGAACTACAAGAAATACACGTGATCCGAAAAGAATGGTGGGACTAAACCTTCCACTTCGTATTAATGTTATAGATATTTTTCTTGCTGATTCTTCGTTAACTCATAGGTATTTGATACTGGATCGGTTGCTCATATTTGCAATTCGATGCGAGTCTAACAAGGATTAGGAGAGTTGCAAGAGGCGAGATGGAACTTCGTCGGGAATAAAGCAAGGGTTGCTGCATTAGCCGTCGGACCTTACCATTACTTTTGCCTTCAGGATTTATTATGGAATTAAATAATTTTTATTACGTTCCAGCCATGAGTAGAAACATTATCTCTGCCTCATGTTTGATGGCAGAAGGTTATAAATTCATTATTGAGAACAATGGTTGTTCTATATTTTTGAATGAAGTGTTTTATGGCTATGCACCTGTTTTGAATGGGTTGTTTATTTTGAATCTTGATGTTGCACCCGTCTATAATATTAATGCGAAAAGGCTTGGGCCTAATAATATGAATTCCACTTTTATTTGGCATTGTTGTTTGGGTCACATAAGTGATAAACGTATGAAGAAGCTCCATAATGATGGAATTCTAAACTCATTTGATTTAGAATCATTTGAAACGTCGAATCTTGCCTACTCGGAAAGATGACAAGGTATGGACATGATGTATTATTGTTGAATAATGATGAGCCTAAGTCGATGAGGAAGCGATGATGGACCCTGCATCGAGAAATAGCTTGAAGCCATGAAATCCGAGATAGACTCCATGAGTGACAATCAGGTTTGGAACTTGGTCGATCCTCTTGATGGTGTTAAAACCATTGAATGCAAATGGATCTATAAGAAAAAGATTGATATGGATGGAAATGTCCACATTCATAAAGCTCGACTAGTCGCAAAAGGGTTTCGAAAAGTTCAAGGGGTTGACTACGATGAGACTTTCTCACCGGTAGCGATGCTTAAATCTATACGGATCATTCTAGCTATTGCTGCATATTTCGACTATGAGATATGACAAATGGATGTCAAAACAGCTTTCTTTAATGGAAACCTAAGTGAGGATGTGTACATGACACAGCTTGAAGGTTTTGTCGATCCAAAGAATGCTACGAAAGTATTCAAACTTCAAAAGTCCATTTATGGGTTGAAGCAAGCATCTCGGAGTTGGAATATACGTTTTGATGAGGAGATCAAAAGGTTTGGTTTCGTCAAGAACAAAGAAGAACCTTGTGTTTACATGAAGGTTAGTGGGAGCGCACTCGTTATTCTGATCTTATATGTAGATGACATATTATTGATCGGGGATGACATTCCAATGCTGGAATTTGTTAAGGTATCATTGAAAATAGTTTTTCTATGAAGGACCTAGGAGAAGCAAAGATATATCTTAGGAATAAAGATCTATAGAGATAGATCAAGAAGGCTAATTGGATTAAGCCAAAGTACTTACATTGACAAGGTGTTGATTCAGTTCAGCATGCAGGATGCCAAGAAAGGGTTCTTGCCTATGTCACATGGCATAAGTGTAATATCCCGACTTTCATTTGAGAGTGAAATTCAAATTTAGAGGGAATTAATGTAATTCTCCGATAGTGTTAGAAACAATTTTCGGGAGAGAATATTTATTCGATAGAAGGTTTCTTTTGGAAAAACGTTTAATCAGGAGTTTAGAGGGGGTTTTCTGCATTCTCCCGGCAACCTGGGCCTGGGCCTTGGCCCATGCGGCCTGGCCGGCCTTAGGGGGGGGGAGGTGCCACCCTCCCCAAAACCCTAGCCGCCTCCCCCTCCTCCTCCTTTGAGCCGCCACCCTTCTCCCCTTTCCTTGGCCGCCCTACACCCTGCGCCCGCCTCCGTGTGCTCCTCCCGGTTTGTGTTGCCCTCCCGCTGTCCCTGCCGTCCTCCTCCCGGTGCTTGGCGTCCCCGCCGCCGGTTCGTGAAGGAAGGCGAGGATCGCGCGGGATTACCGATCAAGAAGGAGAGAAGGAGGAGGGACTAGGAGAGGATCATCTTCTTCGAGGCTTGATCTTCGTCTTCCCACGGGTCTTCAAGGGTAACGACGTGTTTTCCCCACGGTTTGATGAGGAGTAGTTGCGAAATTCAATTATTTGGGTTTGATTGTTTTGCTGTCAATAGACGTTCAATCTGTCCAGAATGTTGCGGGGTCTGTTTCGTGATGTTAGAGGCGGAATTTGAGTTGTCCATCTCCTAGAGATATTTAGGTTTTGTTCTTAGCTTTCGGTGGCCGCCAAGAAAACTAAAATCCGACGAACGAGTCAAAAGTTATGATAGATTTAATATCTGTTGTCCAGAATTCTGATGAGAGTTACATTTTAAGTTGTCTTTTAAAATAGAGGTATGTTAATGGACGAATCAGGGTTTCATCCCAACTAGGTTAACGTAGATAATTTCATAACCTTTTCAGATTGTTAAAGAACACTCAATTCTGAGTTGTAGTTTAAAAGTTATGGGCGTTTTAGTTCTGCTGTTCTAATTGCTCACCAGATTCTCGCTCGTTGTTTCGCTTGACAGTTAGCAATTTAGTTTGGCCGAATTGGGTTATCTCGCCAACTACAAAGTTGTAGATATATTTGTTAAGCTCGTGTAGGATCTGGGCTCATCTCTTTGGAGTCCCAGATCATTATTTTTGGTCTTTACCGTGCTGCTGTCCGGATGGGATTCCATGTTGTCTTTGGAATTTCAGATTCGGTTATGACTATGTTTTGGTGTGCAAGAGCGTATTGTAGAATATTAATTCATGTTGGGCTCTATGTTGTTCTTATTTCGGTTATTTAATTGTTTAGGTCGCGAGTTCACGGGTTTGGGAGCGCCATCGTTGTTCGCTAACGCGCCGCAACGCGGAAGGCAAGTACTTTGTTGGTTTTAAGTCGTTGTGATTGTGAATGTTTACATGAATATGATGTGACATCTTGTGATACCCGAAATGCTGAATTGGTTATGTTCTATCAATATGTGGAGTATATGCCGAAAGATGATATTAGCATTGTTCATGTTCATATCATGCATCCTTTTATTTATGCTATGTCCACGGGAGTGGATTGTAAGTCCCACCATTCCAATGTGGGCGTGTTTGACATTGTCATGTCCCGCCCACGGAGTGGATTGAAAGACCCATCAATTCCATTATGGGCAACGTAAGACCCATCAATTCCAAGATGGGCAGCTTTGGACACCTATATGAAACGCTCTTCATATAAGACTTGGATCCCCGCACTTTGTTAAGGTGCGGGCTTAAGTGAATACCGACGGTGTGTCACCGCTATACTAGTATAAGCATGTGTGCAGTCCATCCTTGATTACATTCATTCATTTCATGTATTTCTTAAGTGCTCATTCGATGCAATGTTCGCATTCTTAAATGGTGATGTCCTGTTTGTATATGTGTTCTGCCTCTTTCATCAGATTTGCCGAGTCGTGGACTCACTCTTGCGTTGTTTGATTATTTTAGGTAACCCCGATGTTGGCTCATTTGGGAGGAGTAGACACGCACTACTTGTTCACATCATCAAATTCATGTTCAAGATTAAATTTTAGTTCTATCTTTCATTCGTTAATGATGAACTGTAATAATTAAATTATAATTGGTGAAGGAAGGATACCTTCTCCACAATGATGTTGATTTATTATCTGATATGAATCTTCTTTATCGATGATCAAGATAAATAACTTAGAAGGTGAAGGAAGGATACCTTCACCATGTCCTCGCTTATTTTAATGTGTCATTAGTTGATATACTTATTTCATATTCTTCCGCATTGTGTAGATTGTTAGAGTATTTAGGTGACATCTTGGCTTCCAATAGCCGTGGTGTTACAATGGTATCGAGCGGTCTTTAGGTCCGTGGTAATTAAGATATTAAAATGACACACTGCAGTATGAGGTGGAGTTTGGGTAATCCATCGATTCGTATTTCTAGTGGTGTGTTTCATCATGTTGAACTGTTCTTGAATTGCTTCGCATTATCATTCTTGTTGATAATCTATGATCCGCTTTGATATTCAATATCTATGAACTAATACTATGATTGTCATGAGATGATCCTGTATATTCATAATTGAGTATTTTGGTGAAGTGTGTTGTTAACGGATGATAAGAATTGAGGTCGTGGTTGTTACTCCGATTCACTGTGTTACACCACCGCTCGCAAAGACGTGGTTAGAGGAGTAGTTACCCCGAGTACCATAGTTTTGTGTGTTAAGCGTGAGTTGCTTTAGAAAGTTGTTCTCTTCCTTGATTTCTGAATTTGGAAATTCTTGTCCTGTGGTGGTTGATGAATTTCTCCCGGTTTGTGGTTCATGATAGTTTATGGTTTTCAATAGATCCCTCTTGGTTCTCTGAAACAATTTTTGGTTTTTGACTGTTGAGTTGCTTTTACTTCTTGCTTTGTTTGTTAGCTTGGTTAGTGAGAGTTTCTCACTGTAAGTTCGGTGGCATGGGGAAACTTTGGCTTTCTTTTGGATTACTTCGAGCGTTGAGGTTTGAAGTCTCTCTTTTGCTGAAGTAAGGTGTTAGAATCCTTTTGTGATGTCTTGCCATGCTTAAAATGAGAAGTTATAACTAAACGAATAAATTGTTACGATATGAGTTACCAAGTCGGGTTATTAGCATGGTGCAAATCAATTATTCTTAACTACCATCCATGAAAGTGAAATTGATTAATTTGAAATATCCTTGTATTTGATACATGGTGTATGTTAAATAAAGACTGTCTATATCCATTCAGAACCTATAGATCTTGCATAAGAGCTAGATTTTTCTATTTCCTAGTATGCTAAAGTTGTTAAAACTTGTATAAAGGACAAGATGGGTGCTGGTGTATCGATTCATGAAATCTTATTTATAGAAAATTACGTTAGTGAATCTTTAAACATGTTTTGAAATGATTTCTGAACAATGGTGAAATGTGAATCTATCTTTATATATGGTTATGTGATTGCAAATGGAATTAGTACCGTATGTACACACATGATTAGTACAATCATCAATTGTTAATGAGCGCTGAAGAAGGTGTTGAGCAACACCAATAGTTGAGTAGATGAATTTCGTAAGTAGTCTTTGATATCATGCCTTGTGATATTGTTGTTGCTTAGCATAATCTTGTTATAATAAATTTGTTTCAACCTTGTGGTTTGTGTTCCCTTTGGGAAGTTTTAGGATGGAGTAATAAAGTTGGATGATTCTTGGTACTAGTGTATGTTGTCGATGTTGTTAAATGGTCAAAATGTGAGAATGAGGTTAATTCTCGTAGTAATTTGATCACCCATGGTGATATTTTCTAAATGATCACATTTCAAGTTTTGTGTTCATGATCTTTTGAGGGTTCAGGCTTTATGTGGTAAATGAAGTTTATCGAGTAATGATATGTTGCAAAGTTGCAATGGTTCTTCAGTGATGCAAGTGCTTCGATTTTGAATACTTATTTGTTCTTATCTGTTAAGATTTGATATTCTCTTCTTGTGAGGCTTACGTGTTCAACTGTGGACTCCACTTATGTTGTATGAGTTCATTTCTTAATTGGTTTTTCCCTTGGTCCCGTGTTTCAAGCAGTGGTAGATGAGTTTTCTAGTGGGTGAAAAAATCGCTCCCAATTGCCTCTTCTTTGAGAAGGATTCAACCCATTCTTTCACGTGGGTCTTTAAAAGTGTTTTCTAATTGTTGTTGAGAGAATTGAAGTTAATACTGCTCAGATGAGAATATTTCAAGTTTAGCTTTCTTGATATTTTGGAGCCCATGAATCATCCGTAGCTGAAATTAGTTTAAATAAATTGAGGTATTGAATTGTCTTGTTGCTTCTTAAGAGATTCATGTGATTTAATCTTAAAGGATTTTTTTGTTGGAGTTGGCAACGTGAAGCGCAATTAAAGAAAAATTATGTTGGTTCCCTTAAGAGGAGAATAATCGCTTGTTTTTCATGAAACTCAGAATTGGAAATGTTTGAGTTTGGTGGTCGAGATTATTTGGATCTCATGTTTGTGTGTAGTTGAATTGTTCTGAACAAATATGATGTATTGAGGAATTTCATTGGTTCTTAATTAGTCCGTGTGGTTTGGACTAAAGACCTTATCTTGTTCGTTGTGGCAAAGCGATGTTAGTCAAAGAATTACTTTCAGTGTTAAAGGAAAGAGTGCAGTAGGAATGTTTGAGAATTTGAGTAAAGTTTTGTAACTTGTGGTTATTTGAATTATTCATAAACTTTTTGCTCTTTTCACTCAAGAGTTGTCGAGTTTCAATCGCAATGTCATTTCTCTTATTGGTGGTTATTTGCTATACCCGTTTTGAGGGATGCGTACCCTCCGCTGTGAACTCAACTTTCGTTTTTTTTTCCAGATCTTCATTACAAGATTACTTCTTTTGGTTTCATCCACCTGTGAGCAGCAACATTTTCTTGTGTGGTGAAATTTGCCCTTATTCGCCTCTTTCTTTTGAGAAAGGATCAACAGTTTTGTGTTGCAAAGTTTTACAAAGTGTGAGTTGTCAATTGTTTGGTGGTGGTTAACTGATTGTAGGGGTGAGATTTTGCTACCAAACTATTGGAGGGGTAATAGAAGATGAGTTGGTTTTGACCTGAACCTCTTGGAGGGAAGTTGATTCAGATGGAATGTATGACTTTCACTTGCCTCAACCGTGAGACGGAAGACAAATGGCGAACGCTCTAGCACCGGGGTTCACCACCACCTGGTTACCATGAATGGTACTAAACATCAATAAAACATGCATAACAAGACATTACTCGCAGCACTCTACATCGTCTTCCCATAACCCAAGATTAAACACTTGATTTACTCCAGCTAGTCAACATGCTAACAGAAGGCTATACTGGACAATAGTTTTAAAAACTTTATAACTTTCGTTTTGAAACTCAAAAAGGTGCAATCTCAGACTATCTGGAAAGAGAACAAAATTATCTACAATAACCTAGTTGACGAGATCCTCTAATTTTGCCCACATCTGAGTCTAATATTCAGTTGAAAATCTAAAGTTATAATCTGACAAACAGAAAGGACAACAGCATAAGAAATGCTATAACTTTTAATTGGATAAACCAAATATTGATTTCTTTATCAATTTGAAAAGATAAGAATATGAACTTCAAAAGTCTAGTTGGATCTATTGGAAATATACCCTAGAGGCAATCATAGAGATGATTATATTTCATTATGTTCATAACATTTGATAATATGTTATCTTGTTCCTTGAATGAATCATCAGTTATATAGATCAATGAGTATGTGACATGTTGGTGAAACTCTTTATCTTATATGATGTCGTTTTAAAAGTATCCCGGGTCGAATGTCACTGGTCGGAACACCAGTGACTCTACGACCAGTACATGTATTGATTGATGACCATGTTTCACCGGTCATGGATATAGAAATATCGAATCAATAATGTGGACACATGTTAGAGAACATAGTGTTGGATAAGACCCACCTTGAGACACTATTGAGATTGTTATGATTCTATGTGTCATTAGTTGGTCTCAAGCAATGATGATGTATAATCCTTAGACCTGAGATCAGCATGGTTTCCTACATGTGTAATAACACTCTTAGGGGTTGCCAAACGCTACTCAGAATCGGTAGTTATAAAGGTAGCTTTCGGGTATGCTATGAAACATACGGAGGAATGTGACCGGTCGATATGGATTTGCCCTCCTAACATAACGGAGAGATATCTCTCGCCCTCATTGTGGTCGAATAAAGAAAGTGCATGGCCATGCCACTAGTGGTCGAAGTGTCAACCATATGAAGTTATTCGACACTTGATCGAGAAAGTATTGAATACCCATGGTTGACACCACATCTCACCGAGTTCAACCGGATGTCGTGAGGCAAAGGGAGAATACACAAGCAGTCGCTCAGCCTCCCGTAGTCGAGACTCGTCAAGTCGTATGGAGATGTGAACTAGTCGTAGACTACTCGAACATAATCACCAACTGGTCGTAAGGAGTTACAAACTAGTCGTAATTAGATACTAACTGGTCGTAAGGAGTTACGAACTAGTTGTAACTAATTATGGACTGGTTGTGACTAAGTACGAGCTGGTCGTAAGTGATAAGGACCTGGTCGTAGATCATATTGCATTAAGGTTCATCCGATTTATATTCTGTGTGTGTTCGGGAATTGTTATGTGCTGCTAGGTACCGCTGACGACTCGTGATCGGGAAAGATTTTCCGAGTCACAACCGACTACACACGAACCTATAGGGTCACACACTTAAAGGGCAAGGATTTGATTTGGATGGGGATCCGAATTCTTATAGGCCACGAGTTCCTATTGGGCCTCCTGTTCGGGACCCATTATGGATGCCTATATATAGAGGAGCGGTGGCATGGGGTATGATTGATCAATCCTTTTGGAAGAAATCCCGAAACCCTAATAGCCACGCCTCTCAACCACGCCGCGCTAGCACTCTTGCGCGTGGTGTCCCTGCCCCGTACGTGTGGATACCTTGGAGGTGTTGTTGCGAAGCATCAGCACTAGGACGATCCGCGATTCACGATGTTCATCGGAGTAGGAGGAGAAGGAGCGCGGCAAGTACGACTACGACTGCTTCAACTCACTACATCGCCTCTACTTCCGCTACGAGTCGGCGCGTCTAGTGGTAATCTCGTGATCTATTACTTGGAATATAGATAGGGTTTCCGCCCTTTTGGTGCGGGTTACCACTCCTATGGATTAGGACCTTAACTTGGTTTTTGGTATCGCTAATTCTCGTCATACGTTAGATAGAATGCGATTCTATGCCTAACTTATTTTTGTAGGATTTTGTGAATAGTATGACCCGTAATGTATGAGATGCATGTATGTGTGTAATGTTCATGACCTGCGTGTCATGCTTTTTGCAGCCCAAGGCTGTCTATATTTGTATAACGGCCTGCGTGTCGACTTGTGATGCCTTTCACCCTTTGTATTTTATCACTAGTGCTATTAGCAGTAATGGTTTAGTGGGAGTACTTGGAGGTTTTGGCTACCTGGAGACATGGCGCACAGGAAGCACGGCGATGGAGATCACCTTGTGGAAGGGTCATACTATATCACAATATAATATGATTGTCTGTGAATGCCTTTCTTTTGTTCTTTTATTTCTATGCATGTTATTTAATTGCTTTGAATGCTCTTGACATGGTAGAAGTAAAATTCCTCACTTAATATTGAGTTAAAATTGATGCCTCCCAATTTGTCAGCACCATCCAAAGTCTTGTATTTTAATGGTAGGTCTTGCCAAAGCAGAGTGCCATTAACTCTCCTTGACTAGATGGGTTTGTGTCAGACACTTACACGCTTAGCATTGGTCTAACTTGACAAGGTCATCATAATGGTTATGGACTTTGGGGCATAGGGTTGGGTGCCGGAGCATAGAGATGCTGCCCAACAACAAGAGTCATATAGAGATATGATTAGCAAAGGGTTGCTTACCATATTCACTAATCTTCTAGCAGTTATGCCAAAGCTCACTAGGAGATTAATTAATTATGGATCTTGAATCACTAGAATGTCATAAGAGGGATATGGTATTTAGTGGGAGTATCTTTATTAAATTGTTTAATACAAGTTACTTTTTGAACATATGTCTTAGTTTTGCATATTTTATGTTGTAGATCATGGCACCAATCGTTGTACCTACATCCAGCTTTTGCTTTACGCTCGTACTTGATAAGGAAAACTGAATAGAACAAATTTTGCGGATTGGTCCCACAACCTAAGAATTGTTCTTAGGCAAGATAAAAAGGAACATGTTCTAGAGGAACCGATTCCACATGTGCCTGTTGAAAATGTTGCTGCTGCTCTTAAAAGCGCCTATAAAAAGGCATGTGATGAGTCCCTTGATGTTAGCTATCTCATGCTTGCTGCTATGAACTCGCACCTTCGTAAGCGCTTTGAGAACATTGAGTCCTACGATATGATCGTGGCGCCAAAGGCATGTTTGAGACACAGCAAGAACCGAGAGATATGAGATCTCAAAGAAATTATTTGGGTGCAAGCTAGCTGAGGGTAGTCCGGTGAGCCCACATGTAATCAAGATGGTTGGTTACACACGAGATTGGAAAACTTGGTTTTCCACTTAGTCAAGAGTTGGCTACATATTTGATTCTTACTTGCTCTCGCAAGCTATGGGCCGTTCATTCGAACTTCCATATGAATAGTTTAGACAAGAATCTCACCGAATCGCATATGATGCTCAAGATGCATGAAGACAAAGATTAAGAAAAGCAACAGTCATGTGATGATGGTGCAAAAGAGTACGAGCTTCAAGAAGAAGGCTAAGGTCAATGGAAAGGGCAAGGCTAAAGTTTCGGATATGATCCAAACCAACAAGCCTAAGCCCAAGACTAAGTCTGGCCCGACTCAAGAGAATGAATGCTTTTACTGCAAAGAGCTAGGCCATTGGAAGAGGAACTGCAAGAAATACCTAGCTGATCTGAAAAAGAATGGTGGGACTAAACCTTCCACTTCAGGTATTAATGTTATAGATGTTTTTCTTGCTGATTCTTCTGTTAACTCATGGGTATTTGATACCGGATCGGTTGCTCATATTTGCAATTCGATGCAGATTCTAACAAGGATTAGGAGAGTTGCAAGAGGCGAGATGGAACTTCGCGTCGGGAATAAAGCAAGGGTTGCTGCATTAGCTGTCGGGACCTTGCCATTACTTTTGCCTTCAGGATCTGACATACATTCTAGACAGTAAAATTGAAACATACATAACTTTTGTTCTACATATCTAAAAAGGGTGTTCTTTATCAATCCTGAAAGCTAATGGAGTTAACTACAAAAATCGTTTTGGGCAACATCCCTGATTCAGCATTTAACAAAATCTTAATTAATAAACAATACGAGTGCTGATTCTCGTCAGGATTTCTGGACAGCAGTAAAGAAACTAACGTATCTCCCAAACCATAACTCCGATTTAGGTGATCTCAGAGCCTATTGAAAGCTGAAGACACGGCCCACAATTCTCTAGGAGATCACAATCTCCATTTCGGACTTTCACTACCCGAAAATGGACGCACAAGCTTTGAACAGATTTTTGAAATTAATCGTTGCAGAACAACGATCCCCTAATCATGGCAATTTACAAATCTACTTCAATCCATCCAGTGAGGTGTCATTCATTACCCTTGAAGACACGTGTGCCTACTGAATTCCCCCACAATGATCTTGTCAGACCCGGAATTAACATCCCAGATCCTCTGTGCATAACTGAACTAGTCCGATGATCAGTGGCTAGCTCACACAGTAAACAAATGTGATAGTACAACCATAAACGCTAAAATTTATTAATAAATAACAGAGTTGCTTACAAGGTAGGCTTACGAGCCAACAATAAAGAAATACAGCAGAAGACGATGAAGAAGTAGTGGAGTCCAGCTGATCTGCCACAGGCAATCGACTGGAGTAGCGGCCTAGTTGTCGAGATCTACACCGGTAACAAAGTCCTTCTCCTCTGAAATTTGTTTGCATAAAGCAAGTATGAGTACTACTACCGTGCTCGCAAGTTACACCCGTCAAATAACAGAATGACATGCATACATGGATGTAACAAAGGAAGGCTTATAGGGTTATTTGTGCAAAAACAACATTTGACATTAAATACCATACTGAGTTCCAAAGCTCAAGTTTTATAAAATCTAAAATTGATTTTGGATAGATAAAGATAGTGTAGGCACCAACCTAACACTAACATAAACACAGGCACCAACCCGGGGCTTCAACCTACCATTTTTCTCATGGACATCCATCCATGACAAAACTGTTTTACAAAAATACTTTTAAATCAAAACCAAAGCCTAACTTTGAGTGGCTTTTCCAGCATGTCCATGACCGTGGACATGGCTATTCGAATAGTTTTACACTCTGCAGAGGTTGTACAACTTTACCCACAAGACATGAATTCTCTAGTTTGTTTGGCATCTGTCGACACACCGCTCACTACCTTAGGTAAGCAGTCTAGAGCACGTGTCAAGGCCTTTACAATGTACCATTCCACCATAGCCCTTCCTCGCTAAGGTTTCACCCCTTTAGACTACCCGTCCGCAGGGTTCAGGCCCCCTCTTGCGCCAGGTGGGACTAACATAGGTCATAACATGACTACCCACCGCACCAACGGAAAAGACCATGATGGAACTTTGCAAATTAATCAGCCAGGTCTTGCCCATACAAGACATGTAGTAGTACGATGTGGCTTAGCAAGATGCGGCTCGAAGACCGGTCCTTAACTGACCTGGGCGACAACCAACAGAACCCTGGGCCTCAACCTACCCAGTTGAGCCCATGCATAAACCTGCACCCACCAGACAACCAATCCGCCCAAGTCCAAACCATCATTTATTTAATTTTTCAAAGTCATTTATAAACTCCCATAACACACCAATGCTATGGATACAATTTAAACCACAATTGATTTTTGGCTGAAATTCCCCAAAATGAAACATGTTTGGTCTATAAGCATGGCTAAGCACAATATTTTCTAAAATGATCCCAGTTCATACTATCGTATCAACCAGGTTTTGACTAGAGTGACAACATGTTTGATTCAATTATCAAAGTTGGCCATACAAAGGATTTTAGGCATAACTATAAATTTAAAACAGGAATTTAAATTACTGAATATAAATAAGCATGCAATAATAATTTAAAACATAACATAAATAATTTGAAATAATGGAATCAATATGGTCAAGGGTATAACTTGCCTTGCTTGATGGGGTGATGTTGTTTTCCTTAACAGATCACTTGGTACTGAGGTGATGTTGTTTTCCTTAACAGGTCACCTAGTATTCACAAGTACTTTCTCCAGGTAGCCCAAGAGTACAATCACGATGATCATACAGTCAAAATCAATCCTCTTATGCGCTCTTCAAACGATGTCGAAATCTGATTCTCCGAAGTCGTCGAAATCTAATCGCGAAATAAGCCAAATTCAAATGAAATTTCAAATAGCAATTCAAATGAACTCCAAATTAAATAATTTTGGTTTATTTGGCTAGATATCAATTTTATATGAACTTACAAATTTGAATGGGCTCAATCGGAGTTTGGATGCAAAAGATGTGGGCTTTGGAAGTTTCAAATTACATAAAATGATAGAATTAGGGTTTTTCTGAATTTTGGGAATTAATTTTTGTAAAGGAAATAGGCTTTATTGCGTCAGCATGATGTCAGTGAGGGAATTTCTTTTTCCCGGCCGAATTCTTTTTCTAAAGAAAATTATTATGTGACACTGACAAGTGGACCCGAGGGTCAATGGACTAAGTCCACGCCCGGTCAGGTTCACGTTGAACCCGGTGCACCGCAACAGTGCATGCGGGGTGGGGTGGCTGCGTGCGTGATGATGTGGCGCCATGTGGGCTCCACGTCGGCTTTTGTGCTGAGGTGGCCGTGATGTGGGGCACAGGTGGCGACCACGGTGGCAGCCACGTCGGTGCCGGACGGGGGCGGTGCCCGGGTTCCAAGGAACCGACGAACGGCGGCTTTTCAACAGCGGCGAGGGGTACCATTGGGTAGAGGAAGGTTCGGGGATCTCAGGGCTCACCGTGGTGGTGTACGGGCACGAAGGATTCGCCGGCGACGAGAACTTTGGTGGCGGCGCTGTCGGGGTCGCTGTGGCGAGGGCGCTCGGGGGGTGCTCCGACGAGGCTAGTGCGCGCACAAGGTAGCCCTGTGGACGGCGATGCCGATGGTGGCGGCGGCGAAGCGAGAGCGTCGACGGTGGCGGCGCTAGAGGCGGCGGAGGGGAGCTCGGTTGGCGATAAAGAAATACCGATTCCGGCGAGGTGGGAGCGAGGGAGGAGGAGTGAGTGAGGGGGAGAGATTGAGTGAGAGGAGAGCTCCCCCGTGCTCCCTTTTATAGGGCACGAGGGTGGCCGTGAGAGGAGATCGTGCGCGGCAATGGCGACGACGGCGGTTGGGCGCACGGGCAAGCCGGGTGCGGAGAGAGGGGGAGAACGTGGGGGTGGAGGCGGTCGGCGCGCGGGTCGTGCGCGACGCCGCGCGGAGGCGGAAGCGTTAGCGCGGTGGTTGATTTGAGCCGACGCGCCGAAAATGGCGGCATCGGGCCGTTGTGTGAGTAAGAAGACGCGGGGAGGAAGAAAGGAGCGTGGCGGTTGGATGTGGATCCAATGGCGCAGACGAGAAGAGGAGAGAGGGAGGCGCGTGGGTGTTTGGTGGCCGTCCGATTTGAATCGGACGGTGGGAGGGAGAGAGAGGAGGCGGGTGTGCGTGTGGGCCGAGTGGGCCGAAGGCGGGTGGAAAAGTGGGCCGGAGGGGTTTCGGTCCAATAGGTTTTCGGATTTTTAAATGATTTAGCATTTTAAATAACTCGGTTAAATCATTTTGGCTTTAGAAAATAGCATAATAAATCCAAAAATTATGGAAAAATTCACAGAAATTTCCTTATTTATTTTGGACTTAATAAAATTATTTTCAACTTAAAGTTGGCTTTTAATTTTGCAAATAAATTATTTTGGCTTTAAAATACTTATGAAAAAGCTTTTAAAATTCCAGAAAAACCACAAAATTAATTAATTTTTCCTTTTAAACTTTTATTCCAATAAAACTTCAGAAAACTCAAATAAATTTTACTTTTGACTTTTAAAACTTCAGAAATTCAAATAAAGCAATAGAACTCTTTCAAATTTAGAAAATCCAATAAAATAATAACTTTATTTATTTTTATTTCTGGTAACATAACCTTGGAATGTTGCAGATCTCCTCCCACATTCCTCTTCTTCTTCCTCTCCCTTCTTTCTTTGCAAGCACCAAGGGAAGGAGGAGTTGGGGAAGACTGTTGGACTGGAGGGGGGGAGGCACTAGACAACACCAATGGAGGTCGAGTTGCTGGAGGTGGGTGGCGCCATGGAGGGCTGGTTAGGAGGGGAAGAGGCAGCCAAGGGAGGAAGGGGTGGTGGGCAGGAAAGAATGGGGGAGGGGGAGGAGTCGGCCAAAGGGTGGAGAGGGGGAGGTGCAAGGGTGGCTAGGGTTTAGGGAGGAGAGGAGGCAGCCCCTCCCTCTTGGCCAGCCACACTTGGGCCTCCTGGGCTAAGGCCTGAGGCCCAGGTTGGCGGACAAACGCAGAAACCCCCCCTACTTAAAGCTGTTTTCTCTCTTTTGCTTGCTTTAGTCTCTACACATAAACGGGGTATTACAGAACTTGCAAAATAAATAGGGAACCAAATAACCTTCAAAAATTCTAGAAAATTCAAACAAGCATATCAGAGGAGATAGATCTAAACTAAAATATTCCCAGCTATGGGTCCTACTATATTTTCAAAATAAAACCAGATTGTAATTCTGAGCTAGAGAAAGTATATTTTCAAGTTTGAATTTGAGAATTCTTTTGAAATTACCTCAAGCTTTCTAGGAGTCTTTGAGGTTTTACTATTTTTAAGTTAAATTCCAAAATAAACATTTTTACACTTGAAACCTTTTTAGTTTTGCCCAAATTCAATTTTCTTTTGAATAGACGGAGTATTGGATTTCTAGGTTTAAATTCTAGTCTTCAAAAATTAAAGGATTTTCAACATATGGTTTACACTCCACTCTAAACTAAGTTTCAAGATCTTGTCAAAATTTTATTTTGTTTTAGGAAATTCATTTCTAGGATTTGGAAAACTAGGTTTCGACCTATTTGCTTTGCAACAAAAAAGTTTTAAAAAGTCCAAAATTTCATAAATGCACCTTAGATGCTTAACTAATCCAACTTAGGGATCTTGGGTCGTTACAGTGAACAACATGATAGGGGTTGGGCGACTGGTGAGGATGGCCACGCGACACTAGGAGCTTCGCAAAATGCAAGCATAGCCCTAGCATTGGGGAACATGGAGCAGTGGGGCATGAGCGGTGGGGTAGGTTGTAACACCCTGGCTATTCGGAAGTCAAAATGCTACCTAAAGACCTAACATAATGCCATACAATAGAATAACTTCGTCAATAATTCACCAACTAAGCTAAACAGATCAGCATCAGTTGGAACATAAACATGAATGTAATAATAGGTCCACTAAAGTAAACCTATCAACGAATGATCAATGAACATAAACAACTATTTAATTAAACTCAGCGAAAGGGAGTTACCATCCGTGTCTAAGTCATTTCTGACATTAATCCAACAATCTCGGCTATCTCAATAATCGTTTTAACGATCAGATCACTTCGCTAAACTCACTCTCATTACAACATCATCATAGTTTAACTGCACAACCGTGCAAGGTACTCAATCGTGACACTCTAATACATTGATTAAGATTCCCATCCTTTTGAAAATTCTAATGTTCCACCCGAATTGAACAGAGGATCTTGGATCTCAAATCTCCATAGGTTCTGTTGGTTGCAACAATGCAATCAGTTTAACCTCCAAAGGCAATCTTCTAATGAGATAAACTTCTCTCAAAGAACTATATTACGAAATTATTTCATCCTCCAATGCTCATCGAATAGCTTCCAACCCAAAGTTTCACAACTACAATTATTAAACACCTCAAAAGACTCTGGTGAAACGAATAGGTTGTTTCTTCCTCAAAAGAAAGAGCGAATCGAATCAATTTTCATCAACTAGGAAAACATATGCCACTCGTAGTGAACACATGACCAAGGAAAATAGCCACTTAGGCAAAGTACTCGAAAAACATAAGGAAAAGTCAATAGTCGAGGGCTCAAGCCCTACTGACAGCGAATACCAAACCACAAATGAGAAGAAGGTAATGCCCTTTGAAAATTGATAAACTCTTATGGAACAGCTGCATAGGGTTTAAGCACGCTCAAATAAACTGCAAGATGCGAAGCGTGACTTAAATCTCAATTACTTATACTTCACCCCTTCCTTTAACAAGGAAGGTTATTTTGTGTGATTACTACATCACTTTGCTAGCTTAAACAGGATGAGCTCTTAAAACTCATATCATAGGAACCACTTAAGAACCAATAAAATCTTTCAACATGTCACTTTGCTCGAATCAAACTCAATCACCACACACACAAGTCACAATTTCTTGCAGATAATCTTACTAATGTCAAGAATAATACACTCTGAACACGAATCTTTATCATCAACTACTCCCTTAGAAAGCCCCTAAAGTTTCACCAAACTTTTCCATACTACCTTTTCATCCCATCTTCAAAATGAGTGTATACCAAAACCATACTACCTCACTACATCAACCTCTTAAGTTTAGAAGGGGTCTACTACACAGTTGAAAAGCTCCTGCCAAAACCCTTTCGTCAAGGACACATTATCATCCGATGATTTCACAATCATGCGGCATAAGCCACCTATTATATCATTTCTGTTCAACTTTTAGTGATGCTCAACATCAACTTCAACGCATAACAATTATACTCCAACCATTGTTGTTACCAACTGGCTTCATTATGAAATCACCCATATTCAATCCCCTCAACCGATTGTACATAATTCCAATAATTAATCATACTAAGGAATATGTAAATCTAGCATTTACTCTAGTTTCCCTTTCCACACAATTAAATTAATCTATTGGAACCAAAGAACCCAACAAGTTTAGCAACCTAAACAATTTTTAATGACCAGGCTAGTTTATCAATGTTCCATACTTCTTAATATCTCTCAGTCACTACTCATATATACAGTTCATCAAGAACTAGTAGAAGACAACATCAACTTAATCAATTTTGCTTCCAAGGTTACTAATTAATATTAATTATACACCACACCAATGACTCAACCTGATACCCATACCATATCAAGTTATTTGATTACAAACTCCGACTTAACCATAACAAGGCATCACAAAAGGATTTTAACGATTTCCATCAGAAAAGAGATGCATTAAACTTCAACACTTGGTAAAATCCAAAAGAAATACATAGAGCCAAAGCTTTCTCATACTAACAAATTTGCAACATAAAACTCTCAATACCCAACTATCAAACGAAATAATGAGTCATTCTTTTCCAATGAGAAAGAAGGAACAACCATGGAATTATCAATATTGCCAATTGACGAAGATCACAAGTAGTAAAAGCAACTCAACAGTCGGAAAACAATAATTGTTTTAGAGAACCATTGGAGACCCATTGTAACTCAGCAACACCCATGAACCACGAACCCAAGAGAAATTCATCATCCACCACAGAACAAGAATTTGCCAAGTTCAGAGATTAAGGAAGAAAATAACTTTCTAAAGTAGCTCACGTTCAACACCCACAACTATGGTATTCGGGGTAACTACTCTATTCGTCTACCACGAACAATGGTGTAATCTGACAAAGTCGAAGGCCACAATCACGGCCTCCACTTCTTAACATCCATCATCGACACGATTAAACAATATAATCAATTATGGTTATACATGATCATCTCATGACAACCATAGAATAAATTCATAGATATAGAATTTCATAACATATCATAGATTAACAACAAGAAAGATAATACAATAGCAATTCAACAATTGCTCAACGATTGAAACATAACAATAGAAATGCGGAAACAATGGATTTCCCAACCCCTCCTACTGTGCACAGTGTGTCATTTTAATAACTTAATTACCACGGACCTAAAGCCCGCTCTGATACCAACTGTAACACCCTGGCTATTCGGAAGCCAAAATGCTACCTAAAGACCTAACATAATGCCATACAATGGAATAACTTCGTCAATAATTCATCAACTAAGCTAACAGATCAACATTAGTTGGAACATAAACAGGAATGTAATAATGGGTCCACTAAGGTAAACCTATCAACGAATGATCAATGAACATAAACAACTATTTAATTAAATTCAATGAAGGGAGTATCGGGTCCACTAAGGTGCGTGGTGAAACACTACCGCGCGGGGCGAGCAATCGGCGCCGACGGCCTGGCGGTGGTGAAACCAAAGCACGAGCCCTCGGTGTGGGCCCAACACGGACGCAGTGAGGCCGGCCTGCGCGCATCGATGGGCCTCCCACTTGCGCTGCGGGACTCACCAGCGCCTTCGCCTTGTGCTCGGCGACGATGGCCTTGTCAACCAAGGCCCGAAGTCAACAAAGTCCACTATAGATAGCTTGTCCCGTAGCTCCTCGGACAAACCATCCATGAACTTCTCTGCTTAGCCTCATCGAGGCCACCTCTCCCGAGCATAACGAGCCAAGTGGTTAAACTCGTAAAGGTACTCGACATGATCTTGCGCCCGCTAAGCGCAAGAAACTCCTTCTTCTTGAGCTTCATCAGCCATCGTATGTGGGCCCGACGAAAGCGATCGAAACTCATCCCACGAGACAACGTGGCTGCGGGCTGCATGGCGAGAAAGTTCTCCCACCAGAGAGTGCTGCACCCTCGCCGATGGGATGCAAAGAGTGCCCGCTCCGCTCCCGGCATCGAGCGATATTGAGCTTCGCTCAACAAGACGCAGCCAATCATCTCGCGTCGAGTGGATCCTCGGATCGAGAGATAGTGGCGGTGCAGACGGAGAAACTCCGCAAGCCCACCACGAGACGGTGGCCACCACCTCCGGATCTGGCGGAAAGAGGGAGCGGAGGTGTTCTCGCAATGACCTCCAAGATCCGTGTCCGTCCATGCGACTCCGCTCGTCGAGCCGAACCTCACCATGGTCGGAGGAGGGGAAGCTCCTCATCGGAACCACTGCACTGATCATTGTGGTGGTTCTTGTCATCCTGCTCCACAAAAATAGGTTAAACACAACTCCGAACAGAGACAAAGAAAACAACTAACCACTAAAGAAAACAACCTTTAAAAGCTCAAGTAACAACATAAAATTACAGCAAGATCATAAAGATAACAACCATCTTCCTATTATGACTAACTCGTATGGAAAACGAGTAATCAATTTTTAGGAAGACAAATTTCAGAATAATAACTCGCTCAAAACAACTAGGAAATAGGGTGAGAAATTTATCAAGAAAGGTTAGACACTAAGCTAACTCATATCACTTCTTTCCTCGTTATCCCCACAAGTTTTAGTTGACTTAACTTCTTATTTTCAGCACTTTTACTACCTAAATGCTAGCTGTCCGAAATTTATTGCTTGCTGTCAGATTTTCTTCTTCACACCTCTCGCCGAAATTTGTAGCTTCCAGTTGCCCCTAATCTCCTCAAGACAGCCATACTTTCATTTTATAGCTCTTATGATGTACCCAAAACCAATCTACTCGGTTAACAACTAACTTTTGAAGGAAGATGAGAGGAAAACTCAGCTTTTAAATTCAGTTCAGAATAGGGGGAGGTAAGCAAGCTAAGATAGATAAGAAGTAAAATCTGAGAACTTACTTAGGATTTTCAGGAAAGCACTTGGTATAAGGAAAGTAAGTTTTCAAAATATACTAGGGACGACCAAGCTAGGGGTTTTCTGTCAAGATGGCTCGATACCAAGCTCGTGAGACCCGGTTTATTAAACTTGTAATACTTAGCCTTCCACTGGTTCTAGTATCACAAATAGAATAATCCGCGTCTCGATGGACATGTGCCTCCCAGAACAAGCAGCACACATACATCAAATCACAGCATGCATCATTTCCATACAACAGAATATAACAAGTCTACCAAAAGACATACATAATATAAGTTATTACAACACAATGACCGCCAAATGACATAAGTACCAAATGAGTAACAATGAAGCAAAGTTGTCATAAGATGGCTTAAACCAAAAGACGACGGTTAGCCACATAACACCACAGGGCAACCGACCGGGCCGCCAAGCTAATCGCCTGCAAACCGCCACAAAGACAACTCACAAAAGTGAGGTCCATCTGACTCACTATCATCCTCTGCACAACACAAGCAATGCAGGTGAGTACAAAAATGTACTCGCAAGACTTACGAGTAGCAAGCCTATACATAGCTACATGAAAGCTGTATTCAAAGGAATGTGGTTATATGGTTCTTTGGACGCACAAAGCAAGTTTCATTTGCAATATTGTAATAAGTTGAACAGCAGTTTGTAAAATCTGTTTTTAAGCATTTAAATAGCAGCGAGTAAGCATAAGTAGCAAGTATCCACCTAGAAGTGACTTTCCCCAAAGCCACCACAACATAGCATGAATCCCTGATTCATACCACCCAACAAGTTTTAATTTTAAAATGGTTGTAGTCTAACTTTTGAAAAGCTTATCCAAGCGTGTCCATAACCTAGGACGAGGCTATTCGAATAGTTTTAATCCTGCAGGTGTACCAATGTACCCACACTTGAGCCGCTTTTGCCAAGCTATTAAGCACACTTCCTTTGGAGTGCAACGCACGCTAAGTCCTACTGAACCCTTTCCAATGGAACATGCTAATCAAGAGACGCACGTATGGGGTTAATCCTTAGTGATCTGCCGACTAAATATGGATCACAAGGACCCATACGTGGAGCAAGATACACCGCCTCGGCGGGTGTTCCTCCTACAAACGTGTCCATGTTGCATATAATCAAATATGCAACCCACCACGCGACTCATTAATTAACACACCCAAAGTACTCGGCTAAGAGAGGTCCCATATCCTCTAGTGTGGTTAGCACGCCTTTGTAATGCTCGGATAATGTGATACTCACAAGTAGTTCGGTCCTTAATTGACCCGGCACCATTCCAATCACACCCAAAAGATCACACCATCTTACCATTGTGCCCAAGTCTAAATTGTTTTCATTTTCAGCTTTAGTTTTGCAATTTAGACATAGCACAAGGCTGAAATATACACATAGTAATGGTTTGTGTGATCAAAGTTATCGACAAGTCGATAATTGCCCATTTCTACCGATAGCTAAGCATGGCTAAGCATAATGACACGTAAACTACTAAGTGACAAGGGTCCATCCAATAACCCAAAATCACAGCAAGTAACCTAGGCTTCATGGTAGAGGAATGAACATTTCCTCACGATAATGCATCTAGTAGGCCAACTACCGACAATAGTTTAAAACAACATAGCAATGCATACATAGAATTTGCAAACAATATATTAGACTTTGAAAATAGTAGGAACAATATGATCAAATGAATGCTACATCCGCTTGCTGGTGAAGTGCAGATCGATGGTCTTTGTGGCTCAATATCAAGATTAATAATATTGTCTTCGGAACCTAACGCGAAAAGGCGATAAGCAAATAAGAACGAAGAACACCAAATAAATCCCAACAGCAAAACACATCCAAAACTAATAAAATTTACACAACAGCTAGGGAATGACCTAAGACAATGACAGGAACAAGAATTTTGCAATTTGGACTTAACATGCAAAAGATATGAGCAAAATGCTCTTTCTCAGCCCAATATCAACCTAATTAATAATTAGCACTGTTCATGACGAAATTTTCTAGAATGACCTAGGGTCTGAAATTTTTATAGTAGGTAGATTATGACATCCTAATAACAGCAAAGTTGGATTTACTAAATTTGGAGTTATACACATTTACTTATGATTTTTCTAGGCTATAAATCTAATGCAAGCCATTTTACAGAACTATGAACATGCTCAATTCTTATTTTATATGAAAGTATACTAACATATGAATTTAACAAAATTGATTTTGCACAAATTGGATTTATACAGAAAAAGATATGCATTTTCCAAGGTTAAAACTATTTCTGGAATATTCAAAATGACAGAAATCAAGTTATTCCTAGTTACACAATTTTCTGCTACTGCAACATGCTTAATTCCATTTTTATAATAAACTAAAGTGACAACATAATTTATTACCGTTGGAATTATCTAAAAGCGATTAAAATGAATTAGTTATGAGTTTCTAAAGTTTTTATATCATTTTAGGTTGTTAAACAAATACTTACCAAATACGCATAAACTCCAATAAAAGAATAAGACGTGGACAACTCCCAACCCTTGATCTAAAATCCTACGGCTCACGTGCGCGCAAAAACAAGACGCCGCCGATCGAACGGAGCCACCGTCGATCAAGATCCAACGCGCACACGAGTGTATGCATTCGGACGGTGCGGTTGCATACACGATCTCACCGTTGATCGAAAGATCGACGGCCGAGAACGATCAAGGCATCCGAGGGTCCGAACGCACACAAAGATCGTACGCAGATCTAAAAATGAACGGTAGCTATTTAACGCAGTTCAAAGGGAGATGCTGACACGTGGGACCGCATGTCAGTGACCTAGAGTCACGACTGCGAGCGTTTAACCCACGTGCACAGTGCACTGGGCCCACTTGTCAGCTACTGAAAGGGGCGGTTAAGACCAAATTAATGTCATTAATGATTAACGTTAAATAAACACTAATGACTTCTGAAATTTGATTTTAACCCTTCGGGCCCACGAGTCAGCGACCCAAAGGAGATTTCCGACAGGGATTAAATGCCGACATATTAATGAAGCAATGATTAAGCATTAATGATGTCGGAACAGTGCGGGATTGCACCAGAGGGTGATTTACGGATGTTGGGCCCACTGGTCAGTGGCTCAACGACAATGATTAAGACACAATTAATTAACTAATGATTGGTAATTAATGTGTCCTAATTAAGTGACGAAAACGGGAGCTCCTGTGCCGGCAAAACCCGAGCGGCTTGCACGGCTAATCGCCGGCGACACTGGCCGCGGCGGCGCCCACCAAGTACCAAAATGGATTCACAATATCACTACGAATCTAATGGTAGCATTCTCGCCGGCGGTGAGGGACTAGAACGCCGGCTAGCCGGAAAACGAAAATGGGAGCTTTTACAGCTAAACGTGAAAATAGCGAAAGCTCTCCGCGGTCCAAGGAAGCGGGTGCCAAAGCTTCTAGGACTAATAAGAAGCTACCTCAAGGATTTGAGAAGCTTTAAAGATGGCCGAGATGCTTGATCACGGAGGAAGCTCACGGACACGAAGAAGAAAGATTGAAAATGACACCTCGAGCCAAACGAGTGATTCCAAAGCATCAAAATAGCTTCATAATGATTCACAGAAGCTACAAGAGCAAGTAATTAGAAGATGGAGCACTCACCTGAGCTGAGGAAGAAGATGACCAATTTCGGCCGAATTTGAACAAACCCCAAATTGGACAATTCCTGAGAATCAAATCCAAAATTAAGTGAGGGGAAATGTTCAAGGAAGTAAATAGACAAGGATAGGGCAAAGAAACATGAAGGAGGACCACTGGAACACCAAGAACACCAGTGGAGCTTTTCGGGTCAACAATGGCAACTTGCCATTCTTGAGGTGTTAAGCTCCAATATTGTGAATGGGGCTTGGTGGTGGTCTAAAGAAATGCCAGGAGGTAAAGAGAGTGTTTATAAAGCCATTGAAACATTAGGGTTTGCACCACCAATCTTTCGGGCGGCAAAACACAGAGCACAAGGTGCGGCCAACAAGGAAAAAGATGTGTAGACGTGCATTAGGGCATGGCTTGGCTCAGAGTACCTCCCATACCCCTAAACGTCGGCTAGGGTGACTTTAGGGAGCAAGAAATGACACTGCCATTACTCCCCCTACTGTGCTCGCACGGCCGGAGGTAGAAGATGACCAGCGAAAAAGGCTCGGTGATTCTCAGCCGTTGGATGAGACACGGATCACGAGATAGCGCCACGCTCCGGCTTTAAAACACAACGAAAAGGTTCCGAGCCCTAGGATTAGAAATGAACGGCTCAGATTGCTCCACGTCGCAAACTCAATTTACAACGAAGGAACACGCGGGCGTTGGATCTTAATCCAACGGCTCAGATTCAAACCAACAACCGGAGGTCCGCGTTTCGCGCATCCGGGCGGTTGGATGGAGATCTAACGGCTGATATTCACTCAAGCAACCGGAAGGTCCGAATGTTTACACGCGCGCGGGCCGTGCGATTTAGATCCAACGGTTGAGATCCAACGCGCGATTTTCACACGGGCGCTGTGCGGTTAGTTGACTGGACCGAGTCAATTGGCTCGAGCCCGAGTCTGACTCGAATCCAAGTAACAGTAAAACCAGGTTTGACTTTGAAATAAGAACAGAGACTTTGAAGGATTTGTTTGAGGTAGCAAATTAACTCCAAAAATTATGAAATTTTTACAGGAGCTTGCTAACTCAGGTACTAACCTTGTGTAAAATTTTCAGAGGTTTTTATGCTGTGAATAAATCTCCAAAAATTCTGGAAGGCTATGTTTTAATGTTTGATCGAGAGTCAAACAGTTTGATCCTCTAAAAATATTCAAATAATTTCCAAAATTGTGAAATTTTTCAGAGGGGTCACATACCATCACAGACTTAGGAAAAATATTTCAGAGGATGATCACAAACTTTGACAAGATTGTTTTGGGATATCAAGATTTGGATCAACTAGACTTGTGATGTTGTATTTCCATAATCCCTTGTACAAGAATTGATTGGCACAACAGAAATACATGATGTAAGAAAAAGTTTTAATTTCTACTGATTTTCTTACATTTGAAACACAAGCCCAAGATTGGGATGTTACAAAACCTCCCCCTTACAAGAATCTCGCCCGAGATTCATTTACTCGAGAAGAAGGATGGGTAATCCGCACGAAGACGATCTTCGCTCCCAAGTTGCCTCATCTTCGAATGGTTTGACCACCGAACCTTAAGGAACTTGATGACATGGTTCCTTGTCCTACGCTCGATTCTTCGAGAATACGAACAGATGCTCATGATAGGTCAAATTTTCTTGCACATCGAGATTTTCCAACGAGTTTCTCAAGCGGAATACGGAGGCACTTCTTTAAGTGTGACACATGGAACACGCCGTACACCCTCAAGTGAAGTCGACAACTCCAATCAGATGCAACAGCTCCAATCCTCTCGATGATGCGATAAGGCCCAACATATCGAGGAGCTAACTTGCCCTTGATGCCAAAACGCCATGGCCCTTCAAGGGTGAGACCTTGATATAAACAAAGTCATTGGGCTCAAGCTCAACTCCCGACGACGACGATCCGCATAGCTCTTTTGCTCGGGCCACGCGCAAATGCTCACGAATCACCGACTCGACTTTCGCCTCATTAATGGAATCGCCCAAGAACCGACGCCACGGTTCGACCAGTTCAATGGGGTTCTACACTTCCTCCCATACAAAGCCTCAAACGGTGTCATGCCAAGACTAGCTTGGAAACTGTTGTTGTAGGAGAACTCTGCAAACGGCAAGCACTTCTCCCACTTCTTCTCATAGGAAAGAACACAGGCACGGAGCATATCTTCCAACACTTGGTTGACTGTCTCCGTCTGACCATCAGTTTGAGGATGATAAGCTGAACTGAAAGAAAGACGTGTACCCATAGCCTCTTGCGGATTATGCCAAAAGCGAGAGGTGAAAAGAGAACCACGATCTGACACAATTGTTCGTGGCACACCATGCAAACATACAATGCGAGACACATAGAGATCCGCCAGCTGACTAACACTGAGATTGGTACGCACTGGCAGAAAATGTGCTACCTTCACAATCGATCAATGACAACCTGGATAGCATCCTTCCCAAAAGAAGTGCAGGCGCACGGTGATGAAATCCATACCAACGGAATCCCACTTCCATTCGCATCGCAAAGGTCAAGAAGGCTGCTGGACGCTGATGTTCGCCTTGACACGACAAAGACGTCGCGCGACTTCAAGAACGAACCCGCGATCTCGCGCTTCATGCGAGTCCACCAGAATCTCTGTCGAAGATCTTGATACATCTTGGTAGCTCCAGGATGGATAGACAAAGGGGAGTCATGGGCCTCGCGGAGAATCAAATCCCGCAATTCCATGACCTTCGGAACCACCAAGCGCTGTCCAAACCACACAACACCGTGCTCATCCTCAGAAAAGCACTTAGCTGTCCCATTCTTGATGTTCTGCTTGATTTGGATCACACCAACATCTGTCTGCTGGGCAGCCTTGATTTGCTCCACCAAAGTCGGTTGCACAACCAAGGTAGCAAGAGAACCATGCTCAATCAATCCCAAATTAAGCCGCTGAAATTCTTCAAGAAGGGTAGGTTGTTGCTCTTGAAGTGACAAGGTATTGCAATACACCTTGCGACTGAGTGCATCCGCAACAACATTAGCCTTGCCGGGTGATCTTGAATGCCCATATCATAATCTTTGATCAATTCCAACCATCTCCTCTGCTCGAGGTTCAGATTCGTTGGGTGAACAAATATTTCAAGCTCTTGTGATCAGAATACACCTCACAACGGTTACCAATAAGGTAATGCCGCCAAATCTTGAGTGCATGAACCACTGCGGCTAACTCCAAATCATGGGTAGGATAGTTGAGTTCATGAGGCCTCAACTGCCTCGATGCATAGGCCACAACCTTGCCTTCTTGCATAAGAACACAACCGAGTCCCTGCCGAGAGGCATCACAATAAATGTCAAAGCTCTTATGCACATCAGGGAGAACAAGCACTGGTGCTGACGTCAATCGCCTTTTGAGTTCTTGAAAACTAAAACAACCAGATGACCACACGAATTTCTTTTCTTTCTTGAGCAATTCGGTCATGGGCTTAGCAATTTTGGAGAAGTTCTCGATAAAGCGGCGGTAGTAGCCCGCTAAACCAAGGAAACTCCTCACCTCGGGATCGACTTGGCTGCCCCAAGATAGAACATCGTGACCTTGCTAGGATCTATCATGACACCACTGTTTGAAAGAACATGGCCCAAGAATGCCACTTCCTTCAACCGTAACTCGCACTTGTCGAACTTAGCATACGGTGATGCTCACGCAGCTTTCCCAATACAACTGCAGTGCTCAAAGATGCTCTTCCTCACTCTTGGAGTAGATAAGAATGTCATCAATGAAAACCACAACAAACTTATCCAAATACTCCATGAACACCGAGTTCATAAGATTCATGAACAAAGTGGAGCATTGGTCAAACCGAAAGACATGACGTTGTACTCGTAAAGGCCATAACGAGTAGTGAATGCCGTCTTTGGAATATCCTCACTGATCCGGACTTGATGGTACCCCAATCTCAAGTCAATCTTGAGAACACACAAGCTCCACCAATCGGTCAAAGAGATCATCAATGCGAGGCAAAGGATATTTGTTTTTCACCGTCACTTCATTCAATGGACGGTAATCAACACACATACGCAGGTCTTGTCCTTCTTCTTCACAAAGATAACTGACAACCCCAAGGAGATGAGCTAGGACGGATGAAGCCTTTTGCTTGAAGGTCACCCAACCGCTTCTTGACTCCTCCAACTCATTAGGAGGCATTCGATGCAGCGCCTTAGAAATTGGGAGATGCACCGGCAGCAACTCAATCACAAACTCCAAGTCTCGAATCGAGGCATACGAGCAAATCTTCGGGGAAGACATCCACAAAGTCATGCATCGTGGTCACATCCTCGAATCTCCATGGTGGCTTAGCTTCAAGGGCACAAAGGTGTGGCCCTGCACCTGTGGTGAAATCCCAACTTGCTCGCCTGAGGACTAGTGAGGAAAACCATCTTCGGCACAATCGATTTGCCCCAAGTGTCGGGACAACCAATCCATACCAAGAATCACATCCGGACGCGCGAGTCAAGTAAGATGAGATTCGCCAAGAATTCCACTCCTTCAATATTAATAGGAACACCGACATTCTTGATCGCTCTCATTTCCGCTCCCGAGAGCAAATAAGCAAAGGAATCCCCAAAGGAACAAAGTGAAGGTCACAATCAAAGAAATGATCTCGAGATAAAGGAATGTGAAGCTCCAGAGTCAAACAAGACCGCAGCAGGACGATAACTAACAAGGAACGTACCCAACACAACGTCGGGTGCCTCACGAGCCTCCTCACCGAGATGTGGTTGACTCGACCACTCCCGACACTGGGCCTTCGATCACCTTCGGTCGTGTGTGACCATTCCGCGCCCTCCATTAGGGAGAGGCTGCTCGATCCTCCGAGGGCAATCAAGCAGCATAGTGGCCCTTCTTGTTGCAGCGGCAGTAACATCAAAGAACTGGGTTGCGGAGCGCAACTCGCCGCTGAGTCGCAGTGCACGCGTGGTGAAACACGCTGCGGGGACGAGCAATCGCGCCGACGGCCTCGGGCGGTGGTGAAACTAAAGCACGAGCCCCCGGTGTGGGCCCAACACGGACGCAGTGAGGCCGGCCTGCGTGCACCGATGGGCCTCCCACTTGCGCTATGACTCACCCAGCCGCCTTGTGCTCGGCGACGATGGCCTTGTCAACCAAGGCCCGAAGTCAACAAAGTCCACTATAGATAGCTTGTCCTGTAGCTCCTCTGACAAACCATCCATGAACTTCTCTGCTTAGCCTCATCGAGGCCACCTCTCCCGAGCATAACGAGCCAAGTGGTTAAACTCGAAAGGTACTCCGACACAGTCTTGCGCCCGCTAAGCGCAAGAAACTCCTTCTTCTTGAGCTTCATCAGCCATCGGTATGTGGGCCCGACGGAAAGCGGATCGAAACTCATCCCACGAGACAACGTGGCTGCGGGGCGCATGGGCAGAAAGTTCTCCCACCAAGAGAGTGCCGCACCTCAGCCGATGGGATGCAAAGAGTGCCCGCCCCGCCCCGGCATCGAGCGATATTGAGCTCGCCAACAAGACGCAGCCAATCATCCGCGTCGAGTGGATCCTCGGATCGAGAGAGTGTGGCGGCTGCGTGACGAGAAACTCCGCAAGCCCACCACGAGACCGTGGCCACCACCTCCGCATCCCGGCAGCAGCCGGAGCGGAGGTGTTCTCGCAATGACCTCCAAGATCCGTGTCTGGTCCATGTGACTCCGCCGTCCGAGCGAGAACCTCACCATGGTCTGAGGAGGGGGAAGCTCTCATCGGAACCACCGGTGGATCATTGCGGGTGGTTCTTGTCATCCTGTTCCACAAAAATAGGTTAAACACAACTCCGGAACAGGAGACAAAGAAAACAACTAACCACTAAAGAAAATAACCTTTAAAAGCTCAAGTAACAACATAAAATTACAGCAAGATCATAAAGATAACAACCATCTTCCTATTATGACTAACTCGTATGGAAAAACGAGTAATCAATTTTTAGGAAGACAAATTTCAGAATAATAACTTCTGTTCGAAACAGCTAGGAAATAGGGTGAGAAATTTACTGAAGAAAGGTTAGACACTAAGCTAACTCATATCACTTCTTTCCCTGTTATCCCCACAAGTTTTAGTTGACTTAACTTCTTATTTTCAGCACTTTTACTACCTAAATGCTAGCTGTCCAGAAATTTATTGCTTGCTGTCCAGATTTTCTTCTTCACACCTCTGGCCGAAATTTGTAGCTTCCAGTTGCCCCTAATCTCCTCAAGACAGCCATACTTTCATTTTATAGCTCTTATGATGTACCCAAAACCAATCTACTCGGTTAACAACTAACTTTTGAAGGAAGATGAGAGGAAAACTCAGCTTTTAAATTCAGTTCAGAATAGGGGGAGGTAAGCAAGCTAAGATAGATAAGAAGTAAAATCTGAGAACTTACTTAGGATTTTCAGGAAAGCACTTGGTATAAGGAAAGTAAGTTTTCAAAATATACTAGGGACGACCAAGCTAGGGTTTTCATGGTCAAGATGGCTCGATACCAAGCTCTGTGAGACCCGGTTTATTAAACTTGTAATACTTAACCTTCCACTGGTTCTAGTATCACAAATAGAATAATCCGCGTCTCGATGGACATGTGCCTCCTGCAACAAGCAAAGACACATACATCAAATCACAAGATGCATCATTTCCATACAATGTAATATAACAAGTCTACCAAAAGACATACATAATATAAGTTATTACAACACAAAGGACGGCCAAATGACATAAGTACCAAATGAGTAATAATGAAGTAAAAGTTGCCATAAGATGGCTTAAACCAAAAGACGACCAGGTTAGCCACATAACACCACAGTGGCAACCGATCGGGCCGCCAAGCTAATCGCCCCAAACCGCCACAAAGACAACTCACAAAAGTGAGGTCCATCGGACTCACTATCATCCTCTCGCACAACACAAGCAATGCGGTGAGTACAAAAATGTACTGCAAGACTTACGAGTAGCAAGCCTATACATAGCTACATGAAAGTCGTATTCAAAGGAATGTGGTTATATGGTTCTTTGACGACAAAGCAAGTTTCATTTGCAATATTGTAATAAGTTGAACAGAGTTTGTAAAATCTGTTTTAAGCATTTAAATAGCAGCGAGTAAGCATAAGTAGCAAGTATCCACCTAGAAGTGACTTTCCCAAAGCCACCACAACATAGCATGAATCACGATTCATACCACCCAACAAGTTTTAATTTTAAAATGGTTGTAGTCTAACTTTTGAAAAGCTTATCCAAGCGTGTCCATAACCTAGGACGAGGCTATTCGAATAGTTTTAATCCTCGCAGGTGTACCAATGTACCCACACTTCGCATCGCCTTTTGCCAAGCTATTAAGCACACTTCCTTTGGTATGCCAAGCACGGCTAAGTCCTACTGAACCCTTTCCAATGGAACATGCTAATCAAGAGACGCACGTATGGGGTTAATCCTTAGTGATCTGCCGACGAAATATGGATCACAAGGACCCATACGTGGAGCAAGATACACCGCCCTGCGGGTGTTCCCCCTCCCTACAAACGTGTCCATGTTGCATATAATCAAATATGCAACCCACCACGCGACTCATTAATTAACACACCAAAGTACTCGGCTAAGAGAGGTCCCATATCCTCTAGTGTGGTTAGCACGCCACCGTAATGCTCGGATATGAGATACTCACAAGTAGTTCGGTCCTTAATTGACCCGCACCATTCCAATCACACCCAAAGATCACACCATCTTACCATTGTGCCCAAGTCTAAATTGTTTTCATTTTCAGTTTTAGTTTTGCAATTTAGACATAGCACAAGGCTGAAATATACACATAGTAATGGTTTGTGTGATCAAAGTTATCGACAAGTCGATAATTGCCCATTTCTACCGATAGCTAAGCATGGCTAAGCATAATGACACGTAAACTACTAAGTGACAAGGGTCCATCCAGCGAACCCAAAATCACAGCAAGTAACCTAGGCTTCAGTGGTAGAGGAATGAACATTTCCTACTGATAATGCATCTAGTAGGCCAACTACCGACAATAGTTTAAAACAACATAGCAATGCATACATAGAATTTGCAAACAATATATTAGACTTTGAAAATAGTAGGAACAATATGATCAAATGAATGCTACATCCGCTTGTTCTGGTGAAGTGCAGGATCCGATGGTCACGTGGCTCAATATCAAGATTAATAATATTGTCTTCGTAACCTAACGCGAAAAGGCGATAAGCAAATAAGAACGAAGAACACCAAATAAATCCCAACAGCAAAACACATCCAAAACTAATAAAATTTACACAACAGCTAGGGAATGACCTAAGACAATGACAGGAACAAGAATTTTGCAATTTGGACTTAACATGCAAAAGATATGAGCAAAATGCTCTTTCTCAGCCCAATATCAACCTAATTAATAATTAGCACTGTTCATGACGAAATTTTCTAGAATGACCTAGGGTCTGAAATTTTTATAGTAGGTAGATTATGACATCCTAATAACAGCAAAGTTGGATTTACTAAATTTGAGTTATACACATTTACTTATGATTTTCTAGGCTATAAATCTAATGCAAGCCATTTTACAGAACTATGAACATGCTCAATTCTTATTTTATATGAAAGTATACTAACATATGAATTTAACAAAATTGATTTTGCACAAATTGGATTTATACAGAAAAAGATATGCATTTTCCAAGGTTAAAACTATTTCGAATATTCAAAATGACGTAAATCAAGTTATTCCTAGTTACACAATTTTCTCACATCGCAACATGCTTAATTCCATTTTATAATAAACTAAAGTGACAACATAATTTATTACCGCTGGAATTATCTAAAAGCGATTAAAATGAATTAGTTATGAGTTTCTAAAGTTTTTATATCATTTTAGCTTGTTAAACAAATACTTACGAAATCTGCATAAACTCAATAAAGAATAAGACGTGGACAACTCCCAACCCTTGATCTAAAATCCTACGGCTCACGTGCGCCAAACAGCAAGACGCCAGCGAACCGAATCGAGCTCACCGTCGATCAAGATCCAACGGCGCACGCAGTGTATGCATTCGGACGGCGGTTGCATACACGATCTCACCGTTGATCGAAAGATCGACGGTCGAGAACGATCAAGGCATCCGGAGGGTCCGAACGCACACAAAGATCGTGGCCGCAGATCTAAAAATGAACGGTAGCTATTTAACGCATTCAAAGGGAGATGTCGACACGTGGGACCGCATGTCGCTGACCTAGAGTCACGATCGCGAGCGCTTAACCCACGCACACAGGCACCGCCCACTTGTCACCATCGAAAGGCGGTTAAGACCAAATTAATGTCATTAATGATTAACGTTAAATAAACACTAATGACTTCAAATTTGATTTTAACCCCTTCGCCCACGATCGGCAAAGGAGATTCGGCGAGGATTAAATGCCGACATATTAATGAAGCAATGATTAAGCATTAATGATGCCGAACGATGCGAGATTGCACCAGAGGGTGATTTACGGATGTTGGGCCCATGGTCGCTGGCTCAACGACAATGATTAAGACACAATTAATTAACTAATGATTGTAATTAATGTGTCCTAATTAAGTGACGAAACGGAGCTCCTGCGCAGGCAAAACCGAAGCGCTTGCACGCTAATCGCGGCGACATCACGGCATGGCGCCTCACTGTGAGGACCTCGGTTTATTTGGCTTGTAATGCTTAACCAACCACCTGGTCCTAGCATCACAAATCGAATAAACTGATCCTCGAGATATGTATACTTCCCAGAAAGCAGTATACACACCCCGGTACAAAATTAGACATCAATTCCATTCAAACATAGAGTCCAAACATAACACTACAAACGGAAGATAAACAAATAGCAACAGTATTACAGACATAGGCCGACAGGCCACAAGATACACAAATAACAACAAAAAGACAGCGGAAGCAAAAGTGCCATAAGATGGCTATAAACAAAGCCAATCAGTGTGCCTTCAACCCACAAGGCATCTGACCGGACCGCCAAGACTAGTCGTCACCCACGAAGCGACAGCACAGCTCACAGAAGTGAGGACCCTGAGGCTCACCTTCTTCCTCTGCAACAAAAACATTAAGCAAAGCACCTGAGTACAAAGATTGTCTTTGTACCCGCAAGACTGACGTGTGAACTAGCAGACCTGTTAATATGCTACATGCAGGCTTGTTTGGTGGAGGCCATATGTTTCATTTGCATAAAGCCAATTTTCATTTGCAATAAGGTAATACAGTTTAAAGGCAAGTTTGCAATTCATTTTTAAGATTGAAATAACAGTAAGGATAATAATAACAAAAGCGAAAGATAAACAACCTAGAAGTGACTATCCCAATAGTCACCACAACAATAGCACGAATCCCAGATTCGTACCACCCATCAAGTTTTAATTTAAATGTTGTAGTCTAACTCTTGAAAAGCTTACCCAAGCGTGTCCATCACCTAGGACGAGGCTATTCGAATAGTTTTTAACCCGCAGGTGTACCACTGCATCCACACTTCGCATCGCTTTAAGCCAAAGCACACTTCCGAAGGTATGCCGCACACTAAGTCCTACGAGACTTTTTCCAATATTGTGTATCAACCTCGAGCTCGTATGGGTAGAAACACCATACGCTTACATGGTAAAGCCGAAAAGACAACTACCCACTCAGGATAAAGCTTTTCGGACAACTACCATGCTCCCACCTCCATCCCTCCTGCGACCTCCTGCGACCCGGAGCCAATACACGCCAAAGTACTAGGTCAAGAGAGGTCCCATATACTCTAGTGTGGTTATGCGCCGAAATGCTGGATAAAAATTCACTCACAAGATGTTCGGTCCTTAATTGACCTGCACCTTTCGATCACACCTAAGATCACACCAATCTTACCATTGTGCGCGCCCAAATCATTTTTGTTTTCATTTTTAGTTTTGCAATTAAACATAGCAGTAAAATGCTGAAACATAAAGTTGTAGTAAATTTTGTGTGATCAAGGTTACCGACTAAAGTCGATAACGCCAGATTCTACCGATAGCTAAGCATGTCTAAGCAAGTTGAAATCGTATCTACTAAGTGACAAGAGATCATCCAGCGACCTCTAATCACAAAGAAATAACCTAGGCTCGGGTAGTAGAGATCAATATTTTGGCTACAGGATATGCGACTACGGATTTAACTAATTAATTTAACACAAATTAAGCAATGCATACATACAATTTGAAACAAAATATTAATCTTTAAAATATCGATTAAACATGATCAAAGCGCTTTTCAGGCTGCTTGTTGCTCAAGTTGTTGCGGAGGATCGTCCTCGGGGTTGCGCAAATATCGAAGCCTAACGATTAACAAAACAATGAATAAGAACGAATAACACCGCAAAACTCAAACATCAATACAAACACCAACATATACACCAAGGCTAGACTATCACAAAGAATGACAAATAATTGCTCTGAGAGACCCATCCACTCATTTGCTAGGTTAACCACAAAATCAAACTTCTAACATGTTTTAAACTTTGGACAAAGCTTTGATGGTGATTGTGTGCACATCTATTATTTAATCATCAAGTTAATAAATCAACAATGACTAGCTTCTCTAACTCAACTATTATAAGTCGATATTACAGAACCTACAAAAGCTCACGACAATACTAACTATCAAATATCCAACTATGAGATGCTAAACAAAATTCCAATTGAGTTTGGGTATTTAATAAGATTCACTACTCATACTCCTAAGCAACATGCTCACATTATGCAAGGTTATCACAATACTGAGCCATGGCATCAAATCTAATCGCATTGATAAATCCAAAGTATAGAGACGAAGAACATGATCAGCTAACTATCCCATGATCAAACATGACAACAAGAGCTTAGAAGCATGAAGATACTAACCATCGATTTCATACTAACCATCACGACAAAAAGGAGGCAACAAACCTAACAAAACCTATTAGCAAGCATGATACAAATTTTTAGATTATCGACAATGGATAAAAATGACAATGAGAAAAGCTACAAGGAAACTTGCACTAATATACTTTCAAACCTCAATTACAAACTTCGATCATGCATGAGAGTGGACTAAAGAACAATCATAAGCATGATTAGCGGCTAACTAATTGGTTTTGAAGGTGGGCCCACCGCCGCATGCATGAGAGAGCACAACCGAAAAGAACAGAGGATCTCGGCGGCTCACGGACTGGATTCGTCGCCGCGGTGGCGCGCGCGAGGTGAAACCAAGGCCAAAATGGGTCGCTGAGGACCAGGCGGCGATGGTCGCGGGTTCGCGGAGAAGCACGGTGGCGGCTGCGGACGAGCTTGGCGGCGGCGGTGGGGTGACAAGGCGTGATGCACTAGAGAGGAAGACAATGAAATTTAGCGCGCATGGGCATCGGTGAGTTACCAGAACTCACCGGTGTGCTGGCGGCGACGAGAGAACACCGGAGTGACCGCGACGAGAGCCCACGGCGCAAGGTGATTAACGGCGACGGGAGCACAGGGTGAGCGAGAGGACACGAGTGAGTGGAGAAGAAAGGTGGAGTCGGTGGTGCTCACCGAAGCGAAGAATTGTCTTTGGAGCTCACGGAGAAGGCGTGGCGGTGGAAAAGGCGGTTTCGGCCGGACTTGGAGAAGAAAGGCCACGCGCAGCTCCACAAGCGATGAAACCCGAAATTCCTTGAGGGGTTTACTTCCCAGGGATGTGGAACACGCCGTGACGCGGCCGGCGATGACCGGAGCCCACCGGAGCGGCTGAAATGCTCGGAGGCGTCGCAGCGACGCTCACGGCTCCTGGAGCTCAGTGGAGAAGAACGGCAATGGAGACGAAAGCGAGGTAGGAAAGCTTCGGAGGGTTTTGTAGGAGCGGCGGAGGCGGCGAGGTGAGACGGTGGGCGGTGAAAAGACCGTGTGGTGAGGTGGCAAGACGCATGTAGCGCGGCGGGCGAGCGCTTGCGAGCGGCGGCTGGGGAGCTGAAGTGGCGTGGCGGAAATGGCACGACAGGTATGGCCCACAAGTCGGCGACAAAGAAGAAGCGGCGCGAGCCCGAGTTAGACTCGATCAATATCGCGACCGCTGGATCTAAAGCGGACGGTGAGATTGGTGTATGCATTCGGACAGGTCGGTTGCGCACGCGACGTGGATCGTTCGATCTTCATCGGACGGTCACGATCGATTGGACTCACGCGCGGTGCAGCTAGTTGACGCGACCGAGTCAAGTGGCGCGGTCGGACTCGAGCCAGAGGTTGGGTTCGGGCAGGAACAAGATTTTTAGAATTTGATTTAAAAGACAAAGAAGGTTTGGGGAATTTTTAGAGGTAGCTCTGAGCTCCAAAAATTTCTGAAATTTTATGGTAGCTACTAGGGACAGAGGACAACCTTGTATAATTTTTCCAGAACTTTTATGCACTGCATTGTTCTAGAGAAAATTCACAAGCTGCTGTACAGTGGGTTTGACCAGATTTCAAACAGAGTTGACTTGGCCATTTGAAATAGCAAACAAAATCTAAAAATTGTGAAATAATTCAGGAGGTAGATAGGATGATCAAGATGACAGGAAAAATATTCCTAGGGGATGATTACAAGTTTGAAGGCTAAGAATTTGCTGCCAACAATTTCCATTCACAAGAATTTAATTCTAGAAAATGGAAATTGCTAGGGAAAATGTAGAAACTTTCAAATGATTTGAAGAGACAGCAAAAGTTTTTATTTCTCCTCAAAATTTTACATTTGAAATACAAACCCTAAGTTAGGCTGTTACAAATCTCCCCTTACAGAATCTCGCCGAGATTACGATCACCGGAGAAGAAGGATGGGTAATCGCTCAAGGCGATCTTCCGCTCCCACGTGGCTTCATCCTCTGAGTGGTTCGACCATCGAACTTTAAGGAACTTGATCACACGGTTCCTTGTTCTGCGTTCGACTTCTTCGAGGATACGAACGGACGCTCACGATAAGGCAGATCTTCCCGCACATCGATATTTTCCAATGGTGTTTCCTCAATCGAACGCGAAGGCACTTCTTCAATCGTGACACATGGAAAACATCATGCACCCCTTCAAGTGTAGCCGACAACTCCAATCAGTACGCAACGGCTCCACTTTCTTGACGACGCGATACGGTCCGACATATCGAGGAGCCGGTTGCCTTGACACAAAACGACGATGTCCTTCGCAGGTGAGACTTTGAGATACACAAAGTCATTGGTGGAAACTCAACTCACGGCGACGACGATGCGCATAGCTCTTACTCGCTCGGGTGAGCTACGCGCAAGTGCTCACGAATCAAGCGCACTTGACTTTCGGCCTCATTAATGGAATCGGGCCAAAGCGCGCTTTCACGGTTCGACCGGTTCAACGGTGTTCTGCAGCGCCCCATACAAAGCCTCAAGCGGTGCCATACCGAGACCGGCTCGAAGGCGTTGTTGTAGGAGAACTCGGCAAGTGGTAGGCACTTCTCCCAATTCTTCCCATAGGAAAGAACACAAGCACGGAGCATATCTTCAGAACTTGGTTGACCGCTCGTCGACCATCGATCCCGAGGATGATAGGCCGAATGAACGAAAGCGGTCCCCATGGCTTGTAAGCGTGCCATAGCGAGAAGTGAAAAGAGAGCCACGATCGACACAATCGTTCGTGGCACACCATGCAAACTCACAATGCGGGATATGTAGAGATTCGCCAATCGACTAACACCGAGAGTGGTAATCTTGGCGTAAAATCGCTACCAACCGTCAATCGATCGATAACAACCCGGATAGCATCCTTCCACGAAGAAGCAGGGTAGACCGTTGATGAAGTCCATACCAACGAATCCACTTCCACTCCGGTATGGGCAAGGGTGAAGAAGACTCGCTGGACGCCGATGTTCGCCTTGACACGGCAAACATATGTCACATCCGCCACGAACACAGCAATCTCGCGCTTCATGCGAGTCCACCGAATCTCGACGCAGATCTTGGTACATTTTAGTGGCCCCGGGATGGATGGACAAAGGCGAATCATGGGCCTCTGAAGAATCAAATCCGCAACTCGGGACCTTTGGGACCACAAGGCGCTGCCCAAACCATACAACACCGTGCTCATCTTACGTGAAACACTTGGCTGATCCACCGATGTTACGCTGATTTTACCCACGCCATCATCTGATTGCTGTGCTGCCTTGATTTGATCCACCAAAGTTGGTTGCACAACCAAGGCAGCAAGGGAACCATGTTCAATCAGACCCAAGTTGAGACGCTGAAATTGCGCAGCGATGCAGTTCTTGCTCTTGGATCATCAGAGTATTGCAATACACTTTTCGGCTAAGTGCATCAGCAACCACATTGGCTTTGCCAGGATGATACTGAATACCCATGTCATAATCTTTGATCAATTCTAGCCATCTCCTCTGCCTGAGGTTCAGATCTGGCTGGGTGAACAGGTATTTCAAGCTCTTGTGATCGGAATACACCTCACGTGAGTTACCGTCGAGATAATGCCGCCAAATCTTGAGCGCATGCACCACCGCAGCAAGCTCTAAATCATGGGTGGGATAGTTGAGCTCGTGAGGTCTCAATTGCCTGGATGCATAGGCAACTGCCTTGCCTTCCTGCATAAGAACACATCCGAGCCCCCGACGAGAGGCATCGCAATAAATATCGAAGCTCTTGTGGATATCGTGAAGAGTAAGGATGGAGTGAAGTCAATCGCCGCTTGAGCTCAAAGCTCATCACAAGCGAGAGGACCATACAAACTTCTTGTCCTTCTTAAGCAATTGGGTCCATCGGCTGCGATCTTGGAGAAGTTCTCGATAAAGCGGCGATAGTAGCCACTAAACCAAGAAAACTCCGCACATCGATGACCGACTTGGTGGCCCCAAGATAGAACATATTGACTTTCTTTGGGATCCACACTATTCCTCAATTGAAAGAACATGGCCCAAAATGCCACTTCCTTCAACGTAACTCACATTTCTTGAACTTCGCATACAATTGGTGCTCCATAACTTGCCCAAAACAATCTTGGATGCTCAAGATGCTCGCTTTAGTCTTGGAATAGATAAGAATGTCATCAATAAAAACCACCACAAATTTGTCCAAATACTCCATGAATACGGAATTCATAAGGTTCATGAACAACGCTGGAGCATTGGTCAAACCGAAAGACATGACGGTGTACTCGTACAGGCCATAACGAGTAGTGAAAGCCGTCTTCGGAATATCCTCAGCCCTGATCCGGACTTGATGATAGCCCGATCTCAGATCAATCTTGGAGAACACCTGAGCTCCAGACAACTGGTCAAAAAGATCATCAATGCGGGGCAGAGGATATTTGTTCTTCACCGAATCACTTCATTGAGAGGGCGGTAGTCAACACACATGCGCAAAGTCTTGTCCTTCTTCTTCACAAAGATCACCGGACAACCCCAAGGAGATGAATGGGACGGATGAAACCCTTTGCTTGGAGCTCGTAAGCTGCTTCTTCAATTCTTCTAGCTCATTGGGAGGCATCCGTCACGGCGCCTTTGAAATCGGAGCGGCACGGCAGCATTCGATGACAAACTCCGGATCTCGAACCGAGGCATCCCGGCAAATCTTGGAAAGACATCCACAAAGTCGGATACTATGGGAACATCTTGAATTTGCAAAGGTGGCTTTGCTTCTAATGCACATAGACACGGCCTGAAGCCGGTGGCGAAACCCGACTTGCTCACCTGAAGAAGTGGTAAGATAGACAATCTTCCCGCACAATCGATTTGCCCCAAGTGTTGGGACAACCAATCCATGCCAAGAATCACATCCGGACTGCGAATCGAGCGAGAATGAGATTTGCCAAAATCCCACTCCTTCAACTATGATAGGAACATCCCGACATCGTAAATCAGCTCTCATTTCCGACCGAGAGCGGATGAGCAAAGGAACTCCCAAAGGAACACGGTGAAGACCACTAGCAGCAGCAAATGATCTTGAAATAAAAGAATGCGATGCTCGAGAATCAAATAATCTGCAGCGGGACGAGAATTGACAAGAAGTGTACCAATCACGACATCCGCGCCCCGAGCCTCCTCGGTGAAAGATGGTTGACTCGACCGCCGCCGCACCGTGGTTCTTGGATAATCTTCTCGTCGGTGGGTGACCGCTCCACGCCGCGTCCTCCATTAGGACGAGGGCTACCTTGACACTCGAGGGCAAGCGTTGGCGTAGTGGCCCTTGTTGTGGCAAGCAAAACAAGTAACCTCGCCGCCCGGATTGCGAGGCCGCTCTGTGCTAGATCGCAGCGCGCGTGGCTGAAACACGGCCTGCGGTGGCGAGGAGGCCGGTGCAGATGGTCTCGGCGCGGTGGAGCAAAAGAGCGGCCATCGTGCCGCCCACCGAGGACGAACGAGGCTCGTGTGAGTAGACTGATGCGCCTCCCATTTGCGCTTGCGGGACTCGCCCAGCGCCCTTGCCTTATGCTCTGCAACGATGGCCTTATCTACCAAGGCCTGAAAGTCTGAGAAGTCCACAATGGATAGCTTGTCCTGCAGCTCCTCGGACAAGCCATCCATAAATTTCTCCTGCTTAGCCTCATCTGAGGCCACCTCCCCGGAGCATAACGAGCCAGATGATTGAACTCGCATGCGGTGCTCTGTCACGCATTTGCGCCCTGCTTGAGCGCGAGGAACTCCTTTCTTCACCTTCATCGGCCATCCGGATATGGGCCCGATTTAAAAGTCGACCGAACTCCTCCCATGCGACCACATGGCCCGGCTGCATGGCGAGATAGTTCTCCCACCATGAGTCTGCTGCGCCCTCAAGGCGGTGGGACGCGAAGAGTGCCTTGTCCTGCGCCGCATCGAGCGATGTTGAGCTTCGCTCAACCATACGCGCCAATCGTCCGCATCAAGAGGGTCCTCGAGCGGGAAAAAGTCGGCGGTCGTGTAACGGAGGAACTCGCAAGTCCCCGCGAGTCCGGTGGCGCCACCACCGGCAGAGTGGAGGTATTCTAGCAATAACCTCCAAGATGCGCGTCGTCCATGCGGTTTCGCTCGATCGGCGAGAACCTCAGCCATGGTCGGAGGAGGGAAGCTCCTCATCATGACCAAATTGCACGCGCCACGCGTTCTCCAGCCATCTGTTTTACTAAGACAAGTTAGCAACAAATTTAAGAGCAAGAAAGCCAAAATTCATGAAAGCAGTCCGAAACAAACACAAGGCGAGGATAAAGTTCGACCAAAGCAAAAATCGGACACATAACTACTCCTTTACATCTTACCTATTATCCCCACAAGTTTTAGTTGGATTAAACTTCATGGTTCTCCCCAAACTAATTCCACCTGTAGTAACTATCTTTTGAAAGGTGAAGAGAGAAACCAAGTTTCAAAACTTAAATTAGAGTAAGATGAGAGTAGAAAGCTAAGATAGGTAAGGAATAAAATCTGAGAATCTGCCTAGGTTTTCATAAACCTCTTTATGATTTGAAAATAAGACTTTCAAAATATCCTAAGGACGACTATGCTTGGGTTACTACGGTCAGAATGGCTCTGATACCAACTTTGTGAGGACCCTGGTTTATTTGGCTTGTAATGCTTAACCAACCACCGGTCCTAGCATCACAAATCGAATAAACTGATCCTCGAGATATGTATACTTCCCAGAAAGCAGTATACACACCCCGGTACAAAATTAGACATCAATTCCATTCAAACATAGAGTCCAAACATAACACTACAAACGGAAGATAAACAAATAGCAACAGTATTACAGACATAGGCCGGCGGGCCACAAGATACACAAATAACAACAAAAGACAGTGAAGCAAAAAGTGCCATAAGATGGCTATAAACAAAGCCAATCGGTGTGCCTTCAACCCACAAGGCATCCGACGGACCGCCAAGACTAGTCGTCACCCACGGCGGCAAAGCCACGACTCACGCAGTGAGGACCCTGAGGCTCACCTTCTTCCTCCGCAACAAAAACATTAAGCAAAGCACTGAGTACAAAGATTGTCTTTGTACCATGCAAGACCCGGCGTGTGAACTAGCGGACTGTTAATATGCTACATGCGAGCTTGTTTGGTGGAGGCCATATGTTTCATTTGCATAAAGCCAATTTTCATTTGCAATAAGGTAATACAGTTTAAAGGCAAGTTTGCAATTCATTTTAAGATTGAAATAACTTGTGAAGGATAATAATAACAAAAGCGAAAGATAAACACCTAGAAGTGACTATCCCAATAGTCACCACAACAATAGCACGAATCCCAGATTGCACCACCCATCAAGTTTTAATTTAAATCTGTAGTCTAACTCTTGAAAAGCTTACCCAAGCGTGTCCATCACCTAGGACGCAGGCTATTCGAATAGTTTTAACCTCGAGGGTGTACCATCAGTACCCACACTTGGAACCGCCTTTAAGCCAAAGCACACTTCGAAGGTATCTTTGTACAGCTAAGTCCTACGAGACTTTTTCCAATATTGTGTATCAACCCGAGCAGCTCGTATGGGTAGAAACACCATACGCTTACATGGTAAAGCCGAAAGACAACTACCCTCGAGGATAAAGCTTTTGGACAACTACCATGCTCCCACCTCCATCCTCCTGCGACCTCCTGCGACCGGAGCCAACACACGCCAAAGTACTAGGTCAAGAGAGGTCCCATATACTCTAGTGTGGTTAGCGCGAAATGCTGGATAAAAATTCACTCACAAGATGTTCGGTCCTTAATTGACCGGGCACCTTTCGATCACACCAGAAGATCACACCAATCTTACCATTGTGCAGCGTCCAAATCATTTTTGTTTTCATTTTTAGTTTTGCAATTAAACATAGCAGAAATCTTTGAAACATAAAGTTGTAGTAAATTTTTGTGTGATCAAGGTTACCGACTAAAGTCGATAACCCTTGATTCCACCGATAGCTAAGCATGTCTAAGCAAGTTGAAATCGTATCTACTAAGTGACAAGAGATCATCCAGACCTCTAATCACAACCAAATAACCTAGGCTCGGGTAGTAGAGATCAATATTTTGGCTACAGGATATGCGACTACAGTTTAACTAATTAATTTAACACAAATTAAGCAATGCATACATACAATTGAAACAAAATATTAATCTTTAAAATATTGAGATTAAACATGATCAACCGCTTGCACTGGCCTGTTGCTCAAGTTGTTGCGGAGGATCGTCCTCGTGGTTGCCGCAAATATCGAGCCTAACGATTAACAAAACATGAATAGAACGAATAACATGGCAAAACTCAAACATCAATACAAACACCAACATATACACCAAGGCTAGACTATCACAAAGAATGACAAATAATTGCTACAGAGACCCATCCACTCATTTGCTAGGTTAACCACAAAATCAAACTTCTAACATGTTTTAAACTTTGGGATGCTTTGATGGTGATTGTGTGCACATCTATTATTTAATCATCAAGTTAATAAATCAACAACGACTAGCTTCTCTAACTCAACTATTATAAGTGATATTACGGAACCTACAAAAGCTCACGATAATACTAACAGTCAAATATCCAACTATGAGATGCTAAACAAAATTCCAATTGAGTTTGGGTATTTAATAAGATTCACTACTCATACTCCTAAGCAACATGCTCACATTATGCAAGGTTATCACAATACAGCAGGCCATGGCATCAAATCTAACTGCATTGATAAATCCAAAGTATAGAGACATGATAACATGATCAGCTAACTATCCCATGATCAAACATGACAACAAGAGCTTAGAAGCATGAAGATACTAACTACTGATTTCATACTAACCATCACGACAAAAAGGAGGCAACAAACCTAACAAAACCTATTAGCAAGCATGATACAAATTTTTAGATTACTGACAACAGATAAAAATGACAACAGAGAAAAGCTACAAGGAAACTTGCACTAATATACTTTCAAACCTCAATTACAAACTTCGATCATGCATGAGAGTGGACTAAAGAACAATCATAAGCATGATTAGCGACTAACTAATTGGTTTTGAAAGGTAGGCCCCAGCATCGCATGCAGAGAGGAGCACAACGAAAAAAACAGAGGATCTCGGGCGGCTCTGGACTGGATTAAATCGCCGCGGTGGAAGCGCGGCGAGGTGGAAACCAAGGCCAAAATGGGTCGCTTGAGGACCACCGGTAGCGATGGTCGCGGGTTCGTGGAGAAGCACGGTGGCGGCTGCGGCGGAGCTTAGCGGCGGCGGTGGGGGTGACAAGGCGTGATCGCACTAGAGAGAAGACAATGAAATTTAGCGGCGCATGGGCATCGATGAGTTACGAGGAACTCACCGGTGTGCTTGCGGACGACAGAGAGCACCCGGGTGACCGGCGGCGAGCCCACGGCGGCGCAAGGTGATTAACGGCGGCGGGCACGGGGTGAGCGAGAGGACACGAGAGTGAGTGGAGAAGAAAGGTGGAGTCGGTGGTGCTCACCGGCGAAGAATTGTCTTGGAGCTCACCGGAGAAGGCGTGGCGGTGGAAAAGGCGGTTTCGGCGGACTTGAGAAGAAAGGCCACGCCGCAGCTCCACAAGCGATGAAACCCGAAATTCCTTGAGGGGTTTACTTCCCGAGGATGTGGAACACGCCGTGACGCGCCGGCGATGGCCGAGCCACCGAGCGGCTGAAATGCTCGAGGCGTCGCAGCCGCGCGCCACGGCTCCTGAGCTCGATGGAGAAGAAACGGCAATGGAGACAGCGAGGTAGGGAAAGCCGGAGGTTTTGTAGGAGCGAGGCGGAGGCGGCGAGGTGAGCGGTGGGCGGTGAAAAGACCGGTGAGGTGAGGTGGCAAAGACGCATGTAGGCGCGGCCCGCGAGAGCGTGGCGGCGAAGCGGTGCGCTGGAGGCTGGCGAAGTGGCGTGGCGGAAATGGCACGGCAGTGTATGGCCCACAAGTCGGCGACAGACAGCAAACGGCGCGAGCGAGCGAGTTAGACTCGATCAATATCGCGCGGCCGTTGGATCTAAAGCGGACTACCGAGATTGGTGTATGCATTCGGACAGTCGGTTGCGACGCGGCGTGGATCGTTCGATCTTCATCGGACGGTCACGATCGATTGGACTCACGCGCGGTGCAGCTAGTTGGCGACCGAGTCAAGTGGCGCTGATCGGACTCGAGCCGAGGTTGGGTTCGGGCCGAGAGCAGTACTTTAGAATTTGATTTAAAAGACAGAGAAGGTTTGGGAATTTTTAGAGGTAGCTCCTGAGCTCCAAAAATTTCGAAATTTTTATGGTAGCTACTAGGGACAGAGGACAACCTTGTATAATTTTTCCAGAACTTTTTATGCACTGCATTGTTCTAGAGAAAATTCACAAGCTGCTGTACAGGGAGTTTGACCAGATTTCAAACAGAGTTGACTTGGCCATTTGAAATAGCAAACAAAATCTAAAAATTGTGAAATAATTCAGGGAGGTAGATAGGATGATCAAGATGACAGGAAAAATATTCCTAGGGGATGATTACAAGTTTGAAGGCTAAGAATTTGCTGCCAACAATTTCCATTCACAAGAATTTAATTCTAGAAAATGGAAATTGCTAGGGAAAAATGTAGAAACTTTCAAATGATTTGAAGAGACAGCAAAAGTTTTTATTTCTCCTCAAAATTTTACATTTGAAATACAAACCCTAAGTTAGGGCTGTTACACCCACCAAGTACCAAAATGGATTCACAATATCACTACGAATCTAATGGTAGCATTCTCGCCGGCGGTGAGGGACTAGAACGCCGGCTAGCCGGAAAACGAAAATGGGAGCTTTTACAGCTAAACGTGAAAATAGCGAAAAGCTCCGCTGCGGTCCAAGGAAGCGGGTGCCAAAGCTTCTAAGGACTAATAAGAAGCTACCTCAGTGACGAGAAGCTTTAAAGATGGCCGGAGATGCTTGATCACGGAGGAAGCTCGCCGGACACGAAGAAGAAAGATTGAAAATGACACCCTGAGCCAAACGAGTGATTCCAAAGCATCAAAATAGCTTCATAATGATTCACAGAAGCTACAAGAGCAAGTAATTAGAAGATGGAGCACTCACCTGAGCTGAGGAAGAAGATGACCAATTTCGGCCGAATTTGAACAAACCCCAAATTGGACAATTCCTGAGAATCAAATCCAAAATTAAGTGAGGGGAAATGTTCAAGGAAGTAAATAGACAAGGATAGGGCAAAGAAACATGAAGGAGGACCACTGGAACACCAAGAACACCAGTGGAGCTTTTCGGGTCAACAATGGCAACTTGCCATTCTTGAGGTGTTAAGCTCCAATATTGTGAATGGGGCTTGGTGGTGGTCTAAAGAAATGCCAGGAGGTAAAGAGAGTGTTTATAAAGCCATTGAAACATTAGGGTTTGCACCACCAATCTTTGGGCGGCAAAACACAGAGCACAAGGTCGCTACAACAAGGAAAAGATGTGTAGACGTGCATTAGGGCATGGCTTGGCTCAGAGTACCTCCCATACCCCTAAACGTCGGCTAGGGTGACTTTAGGGAGCAAGAAATGACACTGCCATTACTCCCCCTACTGTGCTCGCACGGCCGGAGGTAGAAGATGACCAGCGAAAAAGGCTCGGTGATTCTCAGCCGTTGGATGAGACACGGACGGCTGAGATAGCGCCACGCCTCCGGGCTTTAAAACACAACGAAAAGGTTCCGAGCCCTAGGATTAGAAATGAACGGCTCAGATTGCTCCACGTCGCAAACTCAATTTACAACGAAGGAACACGCGGGCGTTGGATCTTAATCCAACGGCTCAGATTCAAACCAACAACCGGAGGGTCCGAAGGTTTCGGCGCATCCGGGCGGTTGGATGGAGATCTAACGGTTGATATTCACTCAAGCAACCGGAAGGTCCGAATGTTTACACGCGCGCGGGCCGTGCGATTTAGATCCAACGGTTGAGATCCAACGCGCGATTTTCACACGGGCGCTGTGCGGTTAGTTGACTGGACCGAGTCAATTGGCTCGAGCCCGAGTCCGACTCGAACCCAAGCAATGATAAAACCGTGTTTGACTTTGAAATAAGAACAGAGACTTTGAAGGATTTGTTTGAGGTAGCAAATTAACTCCAAAAATTATGAAATTTTACAGAGCTTGCTAACTCAGTACTAACCTTGTGTAAAATTTTCAGAGGTTTTTATGCTGTGAATAAATCTCCAAAAATTCTGGAAGGCTCTGTTTTAATGTTTGACTGAGAGTCAAACAGGTTTGACTGCCTCTAAAAATATTCAAATAATTTCCAAAAATTGTGAAATTTTTCAGAGGGGTCACATACCATCACAGAGACTTAGGAAAAATATTTCCAGAGGATGATCACAAACTTTGACAAGATTGTTTTTGGGATATCAAGATTTGGATCAACTAGACTTGTGACAGTGTATTTCCATAATCCCTTGTACAAGAATTGATTGGCACAACAGGAAATACATGATGTAAGAAAAAGTTTTAATTTCTACTGATTTTCTTACATTTGAAACACAAGCCCAAGATTGGGATGTTACATTAACATACACGGGCGAATATTTAGGAAGCATGAAATGAATGAATGTAATCAAAAGATGGACTGCACACATGCTTATACTGGTATAGCTAGTGACACACCCGTCGGTGTTCACTTAAGCCCGCACCTTAACAAAAGTGCGGGGATCCAAGTCCCGTATGAAGAACGTTTCATACAGGTGTCCACATCTGCCCATACTGGGATGGGTCTTACGTGCCCATACTAGAATTGATGGGTATTTCTATCCACTCCCGTGGACGGGACATGACAATGTCCAAATCTGCCCACATTGGAATTGTGGGACTTACAATCCACTTCCGTGGATAAAACATGAACTATGGATGCATGAAATGAATATGAACAATGAAAAACATCATCTCTTAGCATGGATTCAACATATATGAAGGAACATAGACAATTCATCATCTCTTGTATCACAAGATGTCACAATATACTCATGTAAGCATTCAACAGTCACAACCGTTAAGATTAGCAAAGTATTTATGAATAGGGATTAGCATCACCTCCGAATATACTACACTCCACTCCCATGGAGCTCCACTCCCGTGGACGAAACATGAACAAGATCATCGGAACTTCTCACATATCAAATAAAAACACAGTACGAGCATCATGCATCCAACATACACAATTCATACAATCAACGATTGTACATGCCTTTAGCGTTGCGCGTTAGGAGGTAACGACGATGCCGCTAATCTCGGAGCCTCACCTCCTACACCATTAGTTTACTCAATAAGAACCACGAAGTCAAGACACTACTTGCTACACTTACCACCAACACCCCAACGTTTATCTACACAATTTTACTCCAATTGAACTACAATCCATCCGAAAACTATAATGGGCAGCAATACTAAAATTGACATAACTTTAGCTCTGAAATTCATAAAAATGTAAACTCAGGCTTGTTTGAAAGGTAACAAGATTATCTACAACAACCTAGTTGATGGAAAACCCAAATTCTGAATATACCAAGCCCCAAAAGACCGATGAGCATCTTCTGTCAGAACTGCCCGACACTTCTGGGCAGCGGCACGAAAATGGCCAAAACTTCTAATTGGCTAAACCAAACTTAAAGTTATTTATCAATATCAAAATCTAAGACCCAGGCCTACAATAACCTAGTTGGGTGAAATCCCTGAATTTTCCATTAACTTGATCATATATTAAAAGGCAATTCGACAATTTATTCTCGTCAGGGTTCTGGACAGTCAACTTAAAACGTGCATAACTTTTGTTCTACAAATCTAAATGGGGTGTTATTTATCAATAATGAAAGCTAATGAGATCACATACAAAAGTAGTTATGGGAAAGACTTCTGAATCATCTTCTAACTAGGTCAAATTTTAACAATTATAATGTCTGCTAACTCTCGTCAAAATTCTGGACAGCAGAAACTAAAACGATCATAACTTTTGATCCGTACGTCGGAATCAAGTGTTCTTGGCGGACACCGAAAGCTAAGAACATTATCTAAATATCTCTAGGAGATCAAAACTACTGGTTCGGCCTCTAAGGGCCCGAAATTGCCCACGCAACATTCTGAACAGATTGATAACTACTACAGACAGACTTTGATCCAATCAAAACTAAGGATCAAAACTAATTGGTTCCCCTTCTACAACTAATCGAACAACAACAATCGACGTTCGTTACCCTTGAAGCACCCAGGAAGATGAAGGTTGATCCACGAAGAGGTTCACCTCCTTCTTGGTCGAATTCCTTGGAGATCCAATCGATCCTTCGAGAGATGCAAAAGGGAGATCGGCACCACGGCAGCTCCGAGGAGATGGGCGCAGCACCGGGCCTTGGGGCGTAGCAAGGGAGGTGGAGGAGGCGGCACCTGCTGGAGGCGCAAGATGGAGGGGAGGGGAGAGGAAGGGCGCGCCACTAGAGGAGGAGGCGGGAGATGTGGGGTTAGGGTTTGCCCCTGCTGGTCGCCACTAAGCTGGGCCCCTTGGGCCCCACGGTGCTCCCTCAGGCTCAAGGATGCCCCCCTTGGCCCACAAGGCCCCCTCTTGGGCCTGCTGGCCAAAGGCCTAGGCCCAAAACTGGAAGAACAGACGAAACGCCAAGAATTTTCTGTTAAATTTCGAATTCGAACATAATTCTTTCTAAACGAAAATGGGGTATTACATAGGTGGCGCAGCATGACGCTGAAGTTGGCTGCCAGGTGAGAGGGCAGAGGAAGGGTGGAAGAAAAGAAAGAGAGGGAGGCTGGTTGGCTGGCGGGTGGGCCAGGGAGGAAAGCCAGTAAAGAGAAAAGAAAGGGAAGGAAAGAAGAAAGAAAAGAAAGAAAGAAAAAAGAAAAAGAAGTGTGAGGTGCTGACCTGGGTAATTTTCGATCCAGACCACACTTTCAAGATTTTTATTTCTTTTTCTTTCTTTTTCAAAATTTCGATTAATAACCCAAAAATTAGAATATCAATGAAGCGAAACAGAAAGTTTTAAAAATTTCACGTTTTTATCTTTAAAATTTTTAGGTCCCAATTTTGGGATGTTACAAATACTTTGAAGATCAAGGAGAGTTAGCTTGACATTGTATGAAGAATTCCAAAGCTCAAGTTAGAATTGGTTGAAGAAGGATATTTAGCCTCTTTGGAGGTGCAACCTACACTAGGAGAATCAAATTCGAAAAGCTCAGATTGAAGATGCAGATATCAAGGAAATGAAGAGCAACATGAAGAAGGGTAAATCCCTAGGATTTTCAGAAGATGAGTATGGGACTATTTGGTTCGAGAAGCATATTTATGTACCAGACCAGAAGGAGTTTAAGCAGTTGATACTCAAAGAAGCACATGAGACCTTATACTCCATCCACTCGGGAAGCACTAAGATTGATGAGGACATCAACCCTAAGGATGCAACCACTTTGACCGACCATTTGCCACGACAACCTCTACTTCAACCACATCCTCTCCAATAGGACTTTCGGCTACTGCACTGCCATATTCACCAGTTGGACCAAGTCACATCTACTCATACAAGCCGAGCATCGTCTACATGCCATGGTGTTACGTCTACATGCCATGGTGCTGCGTCACCAATTATTGACCCATAGGCTATGTAATGTACTGGCCGACAACTTAGCCCATCTATTGGACGACCTGGCCCATCTAGTGACCGACCACCCCCTAGGCATGTACTGTTCATGTAGACACTATTCATGCATGAATAGTACCTCAGCCTAAAGTTTTCACCTCCTTACCACCCTCCTCATATAGGAGCTGTCGCCCTTTAGTTTTGCTTAGGTTTTTCTTTTAGATTATTCTGCATAGCAGTTTCGCCGCTCATTCGGTTTGAGAAACCCCAACTTTGTGAGCTTCATCATTATTCGCAATTCATATTGCTTATTTATCTTGTTCTTGCGTGCTTCTTCGGTGTATGCTGGAATTGATGTTCGTGATCAGGTCAACCGGGTATTCGTGCACGGTTGATAACGACTTGTCGAGCAGTTCAGCGATTGCGTGGTTTCGAGCCTTGCGAGTTCGTAGCTAGGATCGTGAGAGTTGAGCGACTACCACCGAACGTATCATTCTCATCGAAAGACCGGGCCAAAACAGAACCTTCGTGGTTCATCAAAGATGTATCAAGATCTCAAGGAGAGATACTAGTGACCTAGCATGAAGTGCGAGATTGCGGAATATGTATTATATTGTGATATATGCCAACGACTTAAAACTGAACATCAGAGACTTGCTGGATTATTGCAATCTTTAAACGTACCTGAATGGAAAGGAGAGAACACTGGAATAGACTTTATCACTGGTCTTCCAAGAACAAGATCTAGATATGATTCCATCTGGCTTGTTGTAGATCGTCTAACAAAAGTTGCACACTTTATCCCATTCAAGACTACCTACTCGAGAGATAGACTTGCAGAATTATATATGGAAAAGATAGTATGTTTGCATGGTGTACCAAAGAAGATTGTGTCAGATCGAGGTTCCCAGTTCACCTCAAGATTCTGACAGAAACTACATGGTATTTTGGGCACTAAACAGAATTTTAGTACAACTGACGCAGACTGATGGACAAACAGAGAGAATACATCAAATCCTAGAAGATATGTGAGTGTGTGCTCTAGCAAACAAAACCAGTTGGGATCAAAGTTTGCCCTATGTAGAGTTTTCATACAACAATAGTTATCAACCAAGCTTTCAAATGTCCCTGTTTGAAGCTCTTTATGGAAGAAAATGTCGAACACCCCTGTACTGGAACGAAACAGGAGAAGGGCAAGTATTTGGACCAGATGTTTTGAAGGAAGCCGAAGAGCAAGTTTGGTTGATGTGAGAAAAGCTAAAAACAACACAGACATGGCAAAAAGGTTGTGCTGATAACTGCCGCAGAGATTTAACCTTTGCACCTGGAGATCATGTGTACCAAAAAATTTCACCTCTAAAGGGAATGCATCGTTCAAGGTGAGCGAAAAACTTGCACCAAGATACATTAGACCCTTTCCAGTTCTAGTCAAAAGAGGAGAAGTTGCGTATAAATTGAAGCTTCCACCTCAGCTATCAGATATGCATGACGTCTTCCACATGTCACAGTTGAAGAACTGTCTACTAGTGCCAGAGGAGGAGATGTCGCTAGAAGCAATTGATCTGCAGGAGGATCTCACTTACAAGGAGCAACCCATCAAGATCTTGGAAGTGATAGAGCGTGTAACAAGAAGCAAGGTCATCTATTTTTGCAAAGTCCAGTGGAAAAATCACACTTAAGAGAAAGCCACTTGGGAGCATGAAGATAATCTGAAGGCCGAGTTCCCGCACATAATCTCTAACCAGCCTGAATCTCAGGGTCGAGATTTCCTTTAAGGGGGCAAGTTTGTAGCATCCCAATTTTAGTGCCTATTCGAATTTCCAAATGTTAAAAGCAACCATTTGAATTTTCTTGAATTATTTGAAGCTTAATTTGAATTTTTAGAAATAAAAACAATTTAATATGAATAAATCCAACTTTTATTAAACTACAAACTATTTTATTTTAGTTCCTTGGGATCCAAGGAATTTTCTAGGATTTTTTTAAGTTTATTTGCTATTTATTTGAGCCCCTTTTTATTTGTTGTATTTTCTTACATTCGAAAATTCATTTAAATCGTCAAAATCTCCTCGGGCCGAAATCTCCTCCTTCGACCCATTTCATTTTTCTTCCGTCCCGGCCACCTTCTCCCACGCAAAGCCTAGCGTGCCCGCCCCGCCCAACTCCCCTCGGCCTACTCCCGTCGGCCCAACCCGCGCCCCATCCCCTTCTCTCACCGCCAGCTGAGCCCCACCTGCCGCCCACCCTCCCTTCTTCCTCCTCACGCCAGCCCCGCCCCCGTTTGCCATTGATGTGCGCCACGAGCTCATGAATGCTGCTCGTTCCTTCAGTTTTTCTCACGCATTGAAGGAAAATGAAGCCCAACTCACCACCGCCATTACTACGACCGTTTCCCCCTCATTTACTTGCTTAAATCACTGCACCGCCGCTCGAACATTTGAGAAACCACCGCCGGTCGATCTCCTCCCCCGCTACTCCCCTTGCCCTATAAAAGGGGGCACCGGGTGCCCCTCTCTTCACTCATCCTCTCCCCCAAAGCCTGGCTCCTCTCCCATCATCTCCTCATTGGAATCCGTGTTTTTTCGCCACTAGCAGCAAGCTCTTCCACCGCTGTTTCCGCCACTGTTGAAGGAGCTCCATTGCCATCATCCACATATTCGGCATCGCCGCTCCATGTTCCACACAATGCGCACTCGTTGTCGCCGAGCGCCGCCAAAAGCCGCCGCCAATTTGCTAACGCGCCGCTCTCCTTGCGCCGATCACCTCCGCCCATCTCCGATCGTCCGTGTGAGGTAGAAAGACTCGCCATCTCTCTCTCTCTCTGATGAGTCCCTCGCCGCACCGCCGTTCACCGGGACCCTTGGTCCCTGTGCGCACTGCCACCGTCGAGCCGACGTGGTCACCACGTGGTGCCACATCGCCGCCACCTTTGTAGGCTGAGCCCACTTGGACGCTCGTGTGGCATGCTTGCATGGCAAGGCCACACTGTGCCATGCGCCCAGTCTACTGTGGACTGGTGCATTCCTATGGATCCAGTCCATGGACCCGAGCCTACATGTCGGTGACGGGAGTTATTTTGCATTAGGAAAATAATTCTGGCCAAATTCAAGATCTCCACTGATGTCATGCTAACGTAATAATCCATATTTTCCTTTAGAAATAAAATTCAAGAAATCCCGAAAATCTATTAATAGTGTTTTCTCTGTCATTTTCCTTGAATTTATTCTTCTAGAAGCCCGTTCTTCCTCATCTGAACTCTAATTGATCCCATTCTTGTTCCTAAATTAATCTAAAATCAAGATATTTCTTGTAGTTATGGTTTTGTTGATTTTAGATTTTATTTTATTTATGTTTTTCTCATTTTCTCTCTCCAATTTAGACAACAAATTCCAAGGAGCAGGAATAGGATTTGAGGAGCATGGATCATCCTCAAGCGCAACAGCAACCGCAGCAGCACCTCTACGGTATCCACACATCCACGAAAGGAACAACCAAACGCGGTGTGCTAGCACCAAGTCGCCTGTGACTCTCTCGGAAGATGGCGGCTAGGGTTTTGGTGGAGTAACTCACGTCTTTCACCTCTGCAAAATAGCCTCAAGTATCTACTTATATAGTGCCCCGTGACAGATCCTATCTGAACACGTTTGACGAATCGTAGTCATACTGGTTTGTTCCAACCCGTTAAGTGTGTGACCCGTTAGGTTTATGTGTAATCGTTTGTGACTCGAAAACCCTTTTTCGACCACAAGTCATGTGGTCCCTAGCAGGACATAACGATTCCCAAATACACACAAAATATATCGGATGAACCTTAATGCAATATGATCTACGACCGGTCTTCATCACTTACGACCACTCGTATCTCGTCACGACCGATCCATATTTAAATCACGACCACCTAAAACTATGTACCACGGTTCAGTATCTAGTCTCGACGATTCGTAACTCCTTTCGACTGTGTTTCGACTACTCGTGGATTACGTTCGACTAGTCTACGACCGGCTCGTATCTTCATATGACCAGTCTGTAACTGATGGAACTAAGTGACCTACTCGTGTATTCTCCCTTTACCTCACAATATCTGGTTTGAATTCCAGGTGAGATATATGTCATCCATGGACTGTTCAATACTTTCTCGATCGAGTATCAGATAAACTTATGTGGTCGAACTCTTCGACTACGAATGGCATGGCCATGCACTTTCTTTATCCGGCCACTTCGAGGGGCCCGGAGATATCTCTCCCGTTATGTTAGGAGAGGCAAATCCTATATCCGACCAGTCACATCCCTCTACATATTTCATAGCATACCCGAAAGCTACCTTTATAACTACCCAGTTACGAGTAACGTTTGGCAACCCTTAAGAGTGCTATTACACATGTAGGAAACCATGCTGATCTCAGGTCTAAGGATTATACATCATCATTGCTTGAGATCAACTAATGACACATAGAATCATAACAATCTCAATAGTGTCTAAAGGTGGGTCTATCCAACCCTATATTCTCTATCATGTGTTCACATTATTAATTCGATATCCCCATATCCATGACCGGTGAAACATGGTCATTAATCAATACATGTGTTGGTCGTAGAGTCACTGGTGTTCCGACCAGTGACATTTGACCAGTGATACTTTTAGAACGACATTATATAAGTTAAAGAGTTTCACCAACAAGTTACATACTCGTTGATCTATATAACTGATGATTCATTCAAGGAACAAAATAACATTTATTCAATAACTCATAAATATAGACGTGATACAATCATCTCTATGATTACCTCTAGGGCATATCGCCAACAAAAACCGTTTGTGAAGTATCACAGACGGTTCTGAACAAGAACCGTCTGTGATATTTAGTAATATCACAGACGGTTCTTGTTCAGAACCGTCTGTGACTTTCCATCCTCATCACAGATGGTTTGTATTAAAAACCGTCTGTGATAAGTATCTCCCGATTTTACTTAACTCTGTGACTTGAAATGCCTAACTCTGTGGTTTTACCATGGCATAAAATGCCTAACTCTGTGATTTTACCATGGCTTGAAATCACTAACACTCTGATTTTACCATGGCTTGAAATCACCAACTCTATGATTTTACCATGGCTTGAAATCACTAACTCTATGATTATACAATGGCTTGAAATCACTAACTCTTGGTGATTTTACCATGGCTTAAAATCACTAAACTCTTAAAATCATTTACAATGACTGTTAGTGATTTCAAGTCATGGTAAAATAAGAAAGTTAGGCATTTTAAGTCACAGAGTCAGGTAAAATTGAAAGATACTTATCACAGACGATTTTTAATATGAACCGTTTGTGATACTAGCTCATCACAGATGGTTTTTGTTTGAAATCGTCTGTGATTCACGAAACTTTTTGAACGCTTGCGTGGGAGGCGAAAGGTTTTGGCGTTGTCCTTATATATTATACCCACCCCGGCCTTGTCTTCCATCAGTCTATCCCTCTCCCCTCCCCACGCTGAGCTCCGACGACCGCCCTCGATTCCCTGACGCGGTTCAGCGAGGAGATGCAGCCGACAAGGAGGAGGGACACGTAGGAGCTCCATGTCTGCCGCAGGAGGTAGACTACTGGAAGGTACGTGTATATCCCCAAAACATACACAATTTGTTGGCTTGTACCTAATGCTGGAGAGCCGCCGGAGGTTTTCGGTCATCTCTCATTTTCCTTGCTGATGAGATTGAGTCGAATTCAAACGACAGACAAAATAGCTGGTGAGGTACATAGAGGAGCTCACAAGACCAATCCAAGAAGCTGATGAGTTCTTCATGAGTTTGGAGGCACAGATGGATTCTAGCTAGATTAACTTTGTAATTTTATTCTTTTTTCCCATTCGGAGGGGATGTTGTGAAACCTTTTAGTTTCCCTTTTGCTAGATAGGTCTCTCCTACAATGTGTTTGCCATCAGAATTTTAATAGAATTTTAGTTGCCTTGCTAGAGGTTATATATGGAAACTACTGTCCAGCAATTGATTGGTTTGGCTCAAAATCTGATTTTTTTACAATAGAAAAAACTATCATAGATAGTTCTGAACAAGAACCGTCTGTGATAATTACTAATCACAGACGGTTCTTGTTCAGAACCGTAAGTGATAGATTTTTTCACAAATGGTTTAAAACCCGTCTGTAATGACCTCATGTCATTACTGACCCATAAACTCAGACGGCTCATGAAACCATCTGTGAAGACTTTTTCTGTAGTAATGTAGGCCAAAAGAGCCAAAACTCCATGGTGATGTAAAGATTAATGGAAATGCATGGATGAATAAACTAATACTCTCTCTGTTTTTTTACTTAATGTTTTTATTTTCCACTGTCCCTAAAATGCGATTTTGACCGTTACCTTTTTTAACTTTACACTAAGATGTATTAATAAAATTATAATATTATGAAAATATTTTTAACTATAAATCTAATGATGTAATTTTTATATAATCAATCTAGATAGTTTAAAACCTATCGACAGTCAATTTGACGTCACGGATTCGAAGACATCGAGTAAAAAAAGAACGAGGTGTACGTCCTGGCCACTTTTGTTGATGCATTAACTAAGACATCCTAATCTAGTTGTTTATGGGCATTCTGGTAAATTTCTTTGTTATTTGATCCTTGAGCTAGCAAACAACAAATACACCCTGTAGTTAGTAAACAAGAAAACGATTCTTCTGAGAGAAGCATAAATGTTTTTGGAGGATGGGAAATGTTAGTAAGGCGAACAAACTGAGCAATCTCTCATTGCGCTAGGGCCTATTGTGGTATTATTGGACTACACTTGCCCAATGTGCGAGGCCTCCGAAAACTACCTCGATAAGTTCATGCTTCACACGTATTGCCCTCATCCTCAACTCTTATTCTAACCGACTGTTGGTTGTTTGGTAGAGATGATTAGAGAGCTGATGTTTCATCATGCGAATTCATAAGTCTATACAAACCTACTCAGATACACTGTTAATTAGTGGTAAAAGGCGAAAAATCCTTAGCTCTCGTCGCCATTAACAGCGACAAGCGGCAGCTCTACCTCGTGCGCCCACTCGACGCACCTCGTCTCGAAGTGCTGGCTCCTCACCTCGTTGGGCAGGTAGCTCACCCAGGCCTTGAGCCCCACGCGCCACCGCACAGTCCTCCCCTCCGCCTCCCTCCCCACCCTCCACGTCACCTCCTCCGGCAGCTCGTCGCCGGCCACCACCAGCCCCCTCATCTTGCTGAACGCCCGTCCAGGCCCGCCGTACCGCCGCCGCATGCCGTTGAGGGGGTCGGCAGCTCCAGTGCCGCCGCTGACGGCGCGCCACGCCGACACCTCCGTCCCGGTGACCGGATCGCACAGCACGCCCTCGAACACGCCGGCACTGCCCTCCGCCTCCTGCTCCCACCGCCAGCTCCGGTTGCGTGTCCGCACCGATGAGCGCATCTTGGCCTTGATCCTTGGAGGGACACCGCCGTTGCCGTTGGCTAATTTGGTGGCTCCGAGAAGGCGCCCTGACGGTGCGCGTCACCTCGACGTCCCGTTCCGGGTTCCCCGTCGACCGGCCAAGGCTCGGGCCGGTGGCGTAGGACGCGCCGAACTGAGGGCCGACCCAGAGGCGGATGCGGGACGGGAAATGGCGCTCGCCGTCCATGACATCGTCTTCGACGTCTTCTTCATTGGCGTCCGCGTCGTCCTTCCGGAACCCGAGCCGCACGACGCGCACCCTGACATTGTCGACGCGCACGCGGACGCTTATGAACCTCTTGTCGCGCACGCTCACCGCGTACTCCAGCTGCGCCACGGCCTCCAGCTGCTGGTGCACCAGGCCGTACCGCAGCGCCGGCTCCTCTGGCACCTCATGTGGCAAGGCCGTGATGGACGTCGACGAGGCGCCGGTGACACGGAGCATGGCGAGCGTCGGCGCGTACCCTCTCAAGACCCAGAGGCCGTGCACCTCGGTGGTGTATGACAAGCATGCGACGGGGAGCGCGCGCCGCGATATTACCGGCTGCGCCTGCTTGGCCGCCGACTCTGCTTGCATCTCCCGCAGCAGGCACCACTTGGCGAGCATGTAGCCGAGCGACCGCATGAACCGCTCCTCGACGTCCAAGCCGACGGAGCGCAGGAACACGCCGAGCGCCGGCTGGCAGTCGCCGAGGGCGCGCTCGATCTCTGCGCCAAGAACTTGGAAGAAGAGAAACCCGGAGTCCGCGGGGGCCTCGAGAGCGCACAACCAGAAGAGGCGCAGTAGCAGCGCCAGAGAGAAGAAGGCGGCAGCAGGCGCGGAGCCATCTGTGCCCGTCGCCTCGATGACGGCAGAGACAACCTCCGCTTCCAACTTGGATTCTGACGAGTCCGCACGGTGTGTGCTCAAGCAAGGGATGTATGGAGAGCGCGCTATCACCTCGTCGAGGAGCTGAGCCAGCAGCTGCAGCCGCGAGGCGACCGGCGAGGAGGCGTCGAACGTTGCGGACGTCCACAGCGCGCGCGCCGTGCCGTTGCTACTGTTTACGGCTACGGAGAAAGCGACGAGCGCCGACTCGGTCGCGTCACCGTCGGCGGCGGTACAGTCGGCCTGCAGGACGATGGAGGCGCCGTCAGGGGCGGAGGCCAGGGGGAGGCACCACGGCCGCGTGTCGGCGCCGGGAGGAGGGAGGGAGGCCAGCCACGGCCACACGTCGTCCATGGGTTGTTTGTGGCCAGGAGAAGTAGCGGATACCGAGTACGTGGTCGTGATGGCGCGGTGTATGGCTTATGTAATTCTGCGGTGTTTCGGTGTAGTTTATGGCGCGGAACTGAGGTTTGGAATGTGGAGGCTTGTTAGCCACTTGAGGAGGAGTGGATATGACGTGGGCCTCGTTGCCGTCGGAGTAGTACTATTTTGAAGAACCTGAAGGGTTAGGTTGGACTTAGATCAAACAAAGATTAAGTAGTACTAGCTAATTAATCTTGTGTGTGGATCAATGTGGTCTGAACTTACAACCTGGCCGAAAACCATGGGCTAATTAATGCAAAAGACATTACTTTGTTCTCCTGTTTCCTCTACTCTTGTTCAGTTGTTCTTAATGAAGGAGAGAGAGTACGTAAGCTTTGAAAACCCAGCTAAAAATTGTCAACGTGCATGCTTTTGTTCCATTGCAAGACAATCGTTTCTCGGTAGATATCCCTGCGAAAGCCGGTTTGTAGTTTGGGAATACAAAATTGATAGAAGAAAACGCTACCTTAATTAGTCCTTTTTGTCACGTAGATGTAGTAAAACTGCGATCGAGACGATGAATTGTTCAAGACCAGTACTGGTAAATTCCAACACTGCTTTCCGTGGAAATGGTTTCCTTGATTGGTGCCGATGCGCAGCCCTGTTTTCATACGGAGGCGTCTGGGTTCACATCTTATAAAGGAACCCATGCCGGGGTTTATTTGTTTAAAAATGGCAGTTAATTCCCTCGCAAGGAAAAGGAAGTTAATTTGGAACTGTATTGTCTTTTGGAATTAGCGTGCTGCATATAACATCTGCGGATCTAGTCCATATGCGGCTGCAGTATGTAAGGTACATAAAGCTGCCTTCAGATTTCTTGATGTGCAAGTTTGGGTGGTGTAGTTGGTTATCACGCTAGTCTCACACACTAGAGGTCCCCAGTTCGAACCTGGGCTCAGACATATTTTATTTTATTTTTTAAAAATGTTTTCATAATTGCCAGGTCCGGTAAACAGTACACAAAAAACGAACTAAACACACTGCGTTCACAAGTAGTACTAGTTGGTAAGAACTAAGAAGAGAACATTTTTATTATTTAACTTCTTTTTAATTTATTTTTATTACTAACCACTCACCTAACTTATTTTCAAATATGATTTTTCCGCACGATCGGTGGAATGGCAAACAACATGTCATATACCATGACATAGGTCCAACGCCGTCTCAAAAATAGCCTATTTAGCAACGTGGTGGCGTGGCATGTTTGGGCCACACCAGTATTGATGGCGAGGTAGTGTGTATTTACCATACTCAACCAAAAAGACCAGATTTAAAAATAAAGTTGAGGAGGTGTTATTAATAAAATATTTTTTAAAGCATTGTTTAATAATAAATTCGTAAGAAGATCCGTAATGTCTCCTCTTTACATACACTAGGATGAAATCACGCACGCTACGGTGTTTGCGAGATGTTTCAAGGTAGAGGTTGTTTTGAACTATACACAAAGAATTCCATTAGAGAGCGTACATGATGTATATATACATAAAACAATTTTTATTTGCATAACTGATTGGCCTAGGAGTAAGGCAAGGTGGTCAAACTTATTGCCATGGATGAATACAATCAAGAAACAATGATTAGATGAGCGCATATCTATAGCATGAGTATAAAATGAAATATTCTTGAAATCTCATCTTATATGCAAACAAAGAATAATTCAAGGAAAATAGTCCCTTGGAGTCATCTATCGCAAAACCAATTCTATTGCCCGTGAAAACATCAATTATAGCCGAGCAAGTAGCAACAACTAGCATAAAATTAGCATAACTCTGTGAACAACGAAATACAGGGCACGTAAGTAATAATCTTACTGTCATAGTCCTTGTTCTCAGCATAAACATACAAATCTAGAGGTACAAAAAGAAATTTCCTTTCAGATCCACTCTGAAATTATTGTTCTTTAGCTGGGTCCGGATCTCGCAAAATATAGGTTCATTTTTTGTTATGCCGCACTGCAGTTGATTGCCTATAGACGAATTAAAAAAACTATGAAGCAGATTTATATCACTTTGTAGAATTGAAAGTTGGACACGAGGAGCTAAAGTTTGCAAAACTATGAGATTTTCACTGGTGAAATGGCTAGATGAACAAAGAATGAAACAAAGATTACAAAAATGTACACATCATAATTTCCAGCACATGAAGTGCCAATGAAAGCGTTTATGGCATTTATAAACTGACAATCCATAAGATGGCAGGGATAGGTGTAACATCCCAATTTTGGGCTTGTGTTTCAAATGTAAGAAAATGAGTAGAAATTAAAACTTTTTCTTACATTATGTATTTCCTAATTGTGCTGAACAATTATTGTACAAGAAGTTATGGAAATACATAGTCACAAGTCTTTTGATGTAAAATCTTTATCCTTCAAAAACAATCTTGTCAAACCTCTTAATCATCTCCTGGAAATATTTTTTCCTAAGTTCTTGGGTTGGTATGTGACCCCTCTGGAAAAATTCACAATTATTAGAAATTGTTTGAATATTTTGGAGGTTAGTCAAACCTATTCAAATTCTGGTCAAAATTGTGGACCAGCACCTTGTGGAATTTTTGGAGGAAAATGTATAGCACAAAAACCTCTGCAAAATTTACACAAGGTCAATAGCTCAGCTAGCAAGCTCCTGTAAAAAGTTCATAATTTTTGGAGTAAGTTTGCTACCTCAAACAAATCCCAAAACCTCAGGTTAGTTTAAAACTCAAATTCAGTCCGAGTCGACTCGGACTCGAGTCGACCACTGATCGCTCTTGGCCGAGTCAAGTTCACCGAGCTAGGGCTCGGTCTTGTGCGCGCTTGTTCAGGGCCGTCGGATTGAAATCGTGGGGCTCTCAACCTCCCGAGCTCCTCTTCGTTTCTTCTTCCTCCTCCACGCGTGCGCGCATGCGTAGGTGAGCGCAGGAGCTCCAGGTCACCTCGTGGGCCCCGCAACGGCTCGAGCCTTTCTTTTCGTCAACGTGCCGCCTTTGCCTCGACCTTACCCGCCTCGCCTCGTTTTCGCAAAGAACCTCCCTTTTGTCTCGTCGCCATTAAACCAGCGTCCTCGTGCTCAGTAGGCCTCCGGACTACATGAGCACCTCTGAGGCTTTCCTCTAAGTCTCTTCCACCTCCAGTCGCCCTCCCAAACCGTTCTTTGTAAGGTTGAGCGCCAAACCTCACCTTGGGCTCATTTCCGCCATTTCTGGCCGCGTGAGCTCCAGCGGCGACTTGGTTCCTCCAGTGGTTCTTTAGCCCTTGTCTCACTTCATTTGTGGACCTCTTGTTGTCGCAAGTCCTCTCCCTAACTCAAATTGGGTTGCATTCTCAGGAACCGCCTAATTTGAAGTTCTTGGATCTTCGCGACGAAAGTGCTCCCTTCGCTCCCATCTCCCAGAAGACCCTCCGTTCAATTCTTTGGCCTCGACCACCTCCGAGCCATCGCATCGTTGCTCTGACCATTCTTTGTACCTTGCGTTGCTCAGGGCACTTTGTCACCGTCATCTTCTCCAACTCCGACTGCGGTCTCCGCCGCTGGACCTCCTCCGAGCTCCTCTGAACCTCATCTTGGCCCCGTAAGTTCGTTCGGCCTCCTAGAGCTCGAGCACTTGTCGATTAGGTCGTGTCGAGCCCTTTTCATGTTTTCGGTTTTGCGAAAACTTGTCCTCCGCCTCTCCGGCTCGCTGCTTTAGGCCGCTTCGCCGTCGAGGATACCTCCGTTAAGTTCGCAATAGTATTGCGCTCGTGTTGGTACCTTTAGTTAGCGCCGCCATGGCCTTGGTCGTCGGCGACGTGCCGACGAGTGAACTGCGGTAGCCTGTCTTTTGTCGGGTTTCCGACAAGTCCCAAGACCTCCTCGGGTTCATCGTGGCCGTCCACGACCACCCCAGTTTAGATCCGAGCCTTTGGCTCCTTTCTGAAAAGCTTAAGCCTCTGGACCTCCCCCTAGTTTGATCTCAGTCGTTTTAGATCACCTCCTGGTAGATCTGTACCGTAGAGAGTTTTCCGTGTATTTTCTTAGTGCCGGGACCTCCTGGCTGAAATCCCGGCCATTAAAGACCACCGTAGGTTAAATCTCACCAGTTAGGATCACCTCCGCCTTGGGGTCCTCTTTGCAAAGACCTCCTTGAGGTCCTCTTTGTTAAAGACCACCCCTAGACCACCCTCGGGATCCTCCTTGTAAAAAGCCACCCCTGGTCTTTTACAAAGACAACCCGCTCAGGACCTCTTAGGCTCAATCCTAGCTGTCACGACCTCCCGGATTTAGATCTCGAGCGTTAGATCTCCTTTGTAAAATCCTTAGTCTCAGGACCTCCCTCCGCGTCGTCGAACTGCTCAGGACCTCCTAGGTCTAACTCGAGCCGCCCGATCTCCTCCCGTTAAAACCCTATCGCTAGGACCTCCCGAGCAGATCTTGGCCATCCAAGACCTCCTCGTGTTAAGCTTAGCCGCTCGTGACCCCCGGAGATCTTGACCGCCTAGGACCTCCTCCTTTAGATCCGTAGCTTTAGGACCTCCTCTCGAGTCTCAACAGTTAGATTTAGATCTAACACTGAGATCTAGACCGCTGAAGACCTCCTCCGTGAAATCTTAGCCGTCCGCACTCCTCTGTAGGTTTAGCCTTAGGACCTCCCTAGTGCTCGGGACCACGGATCTTGATCGACGGTCACAACCTTCGTTAAGCGCAAGGACCTCCTTTGCGTGGTGTGCATGCACCGAGTCGTGGCCGTTGGATCGATCTCACGATCCGCACCTCCCAGGCGGAGGAGGTCTTTTGTCAGGCCGAGTGTCCGTGGGTCGCAGGCGATGAAGGATCGACGCCCACGACCTCTCCTTTTCCTTCGAGTTCATTTGGACCTCCGAGAGCTCAAATTTTCTAAGTCTTTTACTATTTTAAATTTCAAAAGTGCATAACTTTGTCATTTTAGCTTCTTTTTGAATAATTCCAGTTGTTGTAGCTCTGTTAGAGTATGAACTTTAAGTTGAGAATGAAGTTAGGCACTGTTATATAGTAGAAAATGATTTTAACTACATGATCTTGTTTAGTGAATAATGATGTCTAGAAACTCTTTGAAAATTTGTCAAATGCATAGCTGTTTCTCTGTAATTCCAAACTGAGCAAACTAAGTTTTGTTAAAACCCACTAGGAATGTACTGTAATATAGAATAGGTCTTCATATGATCCTTGCCACTGAAATTAATGGTTCACTAGTTTTAGAACTTAGAAAAATCATAACTAATCCATTTCAACTTCAAATTGTGCAAGCTCAGTTTTGTTGTTGTTAGGATAACCATATCTACCTACCATAAAATTTTTAAGTTCCAGATCATTCTAGAAATTTTCGTCATGAACAGTAACCGAAATTAATTTAATTATGAATTGTCAGGCTGAGAGAACTTAGATTAGCCATAACTTTTCCATGCTAAGTCCAAATGAAGTGATTATTGTTTCTAAAATTGTATAAAATCAACCCCTAGCTGCTGTAGAAATTTCATGGGTTTTGGTTGTTATTTGCTGTTGAGTTCCTTTTGGTGTTCTTCGTTTTATCGGCTTTATCGCCTTTTCGCGTTAGGTTCCAAGAAAACTTTGAACTCGAGCACTACCCTCCGCAAAGCAAGACCAATCCCAGCAAGGCAAGCAGCTTGATCATGTTAATCCCAGTATTTTAAGTATTTATGTTGTTTACAAATTCTATGTATGCATTGCTAGTTTGTGTTAAACTATTGTCGCTAGTTGACCTAGTAGATGCATTTCCTTAAGACAAATGATTATCCTCTACTACCGTGAGCCTAGGTTATTGCTGTGATTTAGGGTTCGGGGATGAACTCTTGTCACTTAGTAGTTTGCGAATTAATTGCTTAGCCATGCTTAGCTTCCGGTAGAAATGGGCGGTTATCGACTTGTCGATAACCTTGATCATATAAAACTTATTATGATTTATGATTTCCACCTTGTGCCATGTCTACTTATGGAAACTAAAACTGAAAAGCAAAATGATTTAGACTTGGGCACAATGGTAAGATGGTGTGATTTTGTAACACCCTGGCTATTCGGAAGCCAAGATGTCACCTAAAACATCTAACATACATCCATAATGCGGAAGAATTTGAATAAAATCAACTAATGATAGTATCAAAACAACCAAGACATGATGAAGGTATCCTTCCTTCACCATCTAATCTATTTATTTCAGTTCATTGATAATGAAAGTTCACATGCAGTAATAATTCAACATCAATGTGGAGAAGGTATCCTTCCTTCACCAATTATAAATTTATTATTACAGTTCATCATTTACGAATGTAAGATAGAACTAAATTTAATCTTGAACATGAATTGGATGATGTGAACAAGTAGTGCGTGTCTACTCCCTCCCAAGTGATGGCACATCAGGGGTTACCTAAAATAAGCAAACAATGCAAGAGTGAGTCCACGACTCAAGTACAAAGATAAAGGGACATAACACACATATGAACAAGTCATCATCATAAGAGAATATGAGCATACATCGAATGAAAACTTAGGAATGCATGGCATGAATGAATGTACTCAAGGATGGATCGCACACATGCTTATACCTAGGTATAGCGAGTGACACACCGTCGGTGTTCACTTAAGCCCGCACCTTAACAAAAGTGCGGGGATCCAAGTCCTATATGAAGAACGTTTCATATAGGTGTCCAAGTCTGTCCATACTGGAATTTATGGGTCTTACGTGCCCATACTGGAATTGATGGGTCTTTCAATCCACTCCGTGGACGGGACATGACAATGTCCAAATCGCCCACATTGGAATGGTGGGACTTACAATCCACTCCCGTGTACATAACATGAATAAAAGGATGCATGATATGAACATGAACAGTGATAATACCATCTCTCAAGATATACTCCACATAATGAAAGAACATAACCGATTCAGCATCTCGGGTAACACAATATGTCACATTATATTCATGTAAACATTCACAATCACAAAGACTTAAAATCAACAAAGTACTTGCCTTCCAAGCATTACGCAAGTTAGGTGCAACGATGGCGCCCCAAACCCAGAGCCTCGCGGCCTAAACAATTAAATAACCGAAATAAGAACAACATAGAGCCCAACATGAAATAATATTCTACAATACCCTCTTGCACACCCAAAACATAGTCATAACCCAAATCTGAAATTCCAGCAGCAACATGGAATCCCATCTGGACAGCAGCACGGTAAAGACCAAAACTAATGATCTGGGACTCCAAAAGAGATGAGCCCAGATCCTACACGATCTTAACAAATATATCTACAACTTTGTAGTTGACGAGATAACCCAATTCGGCCAAACTAAATTGCTAACTGTCAAACGAAACAGCAGAACAGAAACTGTCTGAACATAAAAAAAATAGCAGTACTAAAACGTCCGTAACTTTTAAACTACAACTCCGAATTGAGTGTTCTTTATCAATATGAAAAGGTTATGGAATTACCTACAAAAACCTAGTTGGCACGACATTCATATTTTGCCTTTAACAAAAAGTGGCACACGGGTCAAAACTAAAGATAGAAACTGACATACAATCTGGACAGACTGACCTACAATCTGGACGGTCACAATGAAAAGTGCATAACTTTTGATCTATAAATCCAAATGAGGTGTTCTTTATCAATCCTGAAAGCTAGTGATATCACCTTCAAAATTTGTTATGGACAAGACCTCTGAAACACCTTCTAACTAGGCCATATATCAATCTATACAGAGACTGCTAATTCCCGTCAGGATTCTGGACAGCAGATAATAAATCTATAATAACTTTTGACTCGAAAGTCGGAATTTAGTGTTCTTGGCGGCCACCGAAAGCTAAGAACAAAACCTACAATACTATAGGAGATGGAATCCTCTGATTCGGCCTCTAAGATTGCGAAAACAGCCGCGCAAACTACTGGACAGAATTGAATTTCCAACAGACAGACTTTGATCTAATCAAATTTAATCGGTTTCACTTCTACGACTAATCAAACAACAACAACCGGCAATCGTTACCCTTGGAGACACGCTGCGTGCCCGCTGAAATACCCCGCTAGATGCTCATCTCCTCTTCTTCTCCTCTCTCCTCCACCTTTCTCCTTGGCCGACAAAGAATGGGAGAGCACCACCAAGAGAGAGCAACGGAGTGCAAGGAGGGCGCGCATCAGAAGGGCGCGGCGGAAACACTGTAGCAATGCGTGCTACAGTGGTGGGCTAGGTTTCCCCTCCTTTTATTAGTGGCCGGCCCTCATGGGCCTCCTAGGCCAAAGCCCAAAGCCCAGTTGTCAAAGAATTGCAGATTTTCCCTCGTCTAAAGTTTAATTTCTCTTTCACCGCTTCCTTCATTACAATAAGTTGGAGTATTACAGAAAAACTCCTTTTTCGTTTACTCTCCTTCCATAGAAACATTCGGGGTATTACAGATTTTCGGGTGTGACTGGAATGGTGCCCGAGTCAATTAAGGACCGAACATCTTGTGAGTACACATTATCCAGAGCAATTTGTGCGTATAACCACACTAGAGGGTATGTGACCTCTCTTAACTTAGTACTTTGGAGTGTATTGGCTTCGGGTCGCAGGGAGTCGCAGGAGGGATGGTGTTGGGAGCATTGTAGTGTCCGAAAGACTTCACCCGTGATGGGATTTGTTGTCTTTCGGCTTGCAATGTAAGCGTATGGGTTTCTATCTATACGAGCGGCTCGTAGTCAATGCACAATATTGGAAAGCGTCTCGTAGGACTTAGCCGTGCCGGCATACCTTCGGAAGTGTGCTTTGTGGCTTAAAGGCGGTCTGAAGTGTGGGTACATTGGTACACCCCTGCAGGGTTAAAACTATTCGAATAGCCTCGTCCTAGGTTATGGACACGCTTGGGTAAGCTTTCAAGAGTTAGACTACAACCTTTTTAATTAAAACTTGATGGGTGGTACGAATCAGGGATTCGTGCTATGTTGTGGTGGCTATTGGGATAGTCACTTCTAGGTGTTTACTTGTATTTATCATTATTTTCGCTGTTACTTTCAACATTAAAAATTGGTTTGTAAACTTGCTTTTAAAGGTATTACGTTATTGCAAATAAAGTTGGCTTTGTGCAAAATGAGACATACAACCTCCACCTAAATAAGCTTGCATGTAGTTTATGAATAGGTCGCTATTCCACACGTCGATCTTGCGAGTACCTTTGTGTACTCGGTTATCTTGCTTAAATGTAATTGTTGCGGAGGAAGAAGGTGAGCTTGAGGGGCCTCATACGTGAGTTGTCTTTGTGGTAGCTGCGAGGCGTCTAGCTTAGCGGCCCGGCAGGTTGCCTTGTGGGTGGTGTGGCTAACCTGGTCGACTTTGGTTCTAGCCATCTTATGGCACCTTTGCTTCCATTTGTCTTTCTTGTATATTGTTCTATTTGGCCGGTCGGCTCTTTTGTAATAACTTTACTTTATGTATGTCGTTATTGAACTTAGTGTTGTATGTTGTATGGAAATGATGTGTAATTTTGTGATGATGTGCATATGCTGCAATTCTGGGAAGCATATATCCATCGAGGCTTAGAATGTTTCATAAGTAACGCTAGAACCATTTGGAGGTTAAGTGTTACTAGTTAAATATTCCGGGTCCTCACAATAGGCAAATATAATCTGAAGGCTTCTAGATGATCAACGAACAGAGACGTTTTTCAAGCATGTATGAACTGATGGCCAAATAAAAAGGCAACACACATGTTATGGAAAAGGATTATAGACTAAGGAAGACGATGTTGTTGCTTATTCATAATTTGTTCTATAATATTATGCTAGATTCCCAGAACCAATGGGGAAAAAAGGAGGGGATGCAAAAGCTACTGCCTAGTGGATCCAAAAGAGAGAAAATATCAAGGTACCTTTCTTTGGGGTAGAACCTAACTTGGTATGCAAGCCTTTCATCCGGTAGCTTGGTGTCGGTGATCGATCGTTCTAGGTTCATTTGTTGCCCCCTCTCCTTTTCTAGTTACATTCATAGGGCACATTGAGTTTCATTCACCAACCAGCAAACTACCGAAATGCATAAGCTATTGAGAAACAATGGACCATGTATTTTGTTGAATGTGAGACCGAGCAGATTGTAGAAAAGAGCAAAATGTCAAATGATCTCGGCCAAATGTTATTGGTGACAATTTATTGTTATCATTCAACATCATATGGTAAATGCTCTAGGGCACTTGGCAACCGAGTACTCACCGTAGTACGTAAGATTGTACTATCTTTTCTTGTGTGCTTAGCAGCGATCATGTATATATGCAAATGCGAAGTCGGCCATGAGAGCATGAACGCAAATGCAAATTAATTGGAACACTAAACGAGAGAGGTAGGTCTGGCCATGAAAGGGAGGAATTTGGACACTCGGCACTCATATATATCGGTGGCATCAAGCGATTGCTAGGTAGCCTAAAAATGGCATAACAATGCACAATCATACATGATCCAGTCCAACGTAGCAAGTGTCACATTCACCGTTAAAATGGTGGCTAGAAACATACCTTGTTGAGCCTCTTGCGTTCGATTCTTTGGTGATCAATTGGTATAAATCCCAGCTGCACCCCTTTCCATCTATGTAAAAGTGAGAAGAGATGAATGTACTATAGAGGATAAGAATTTAGCTGTTTTTTAATATAAAGGCAATAAAAAGGCAAAATGCACACTACATCGACACAAAGTACTGAAGAAGAAAAATTGTGTGCTTCTGGACTATTGCTAGTTCCATGTTGCATAAGAATATCCAAGAACAACTCAATGATCTAACATGCTACATGAAGATTAACATTCTTGAGACCTTTTACAATTGTCAACCATACAAAACGAGAGCCATTATTGACATATAAATATTGCAAAATCAATCACACGCACAAATTTCTAATCTTGTCCCCTTCCCATACAAGGTAAAGTTGAAGGGTGCCCATCGACGTGATCTGAGCGTGTATAGTAGCACTGCAATTCCTAATATTTTTCATTGATTTATAGTAGCATTGCGATTCATAATCCTTTTCCATCGATTCTTAGTAGGTAATAAAGACTTTTTCAAAATACGCTATTTGATTCCACTATCATATAGTAGTACTATGTTTGTAATTATTTATTGTATTATACCTTTGTATATTATAAATATATAGAATAGAGGAATTGCCATCTGTTAAGTCTCATGATCATATGAAGATTTATTTTTGTCATTAAATCTTGGAAAAAGATTGAGCCACGTATAATTGCAATCAATTAGAAAAGTTACTAATCTATTCAGTGAACAATGCAAGAGCTAGGAATGCCAAAATGTAACACTGATATCCATAATGAGCAAGGATGATAGTGAGTGCGATCGTTGGTTATCACATATTAATGAGCACAAGCAAACCTTGGATATGCCTACACATATGTCTAAGCGATGAGGATTGTAAATTAGTTTATGTAATTAACATTTTTAGATAATCATAGTTATCTCTTGTAACTTTTGAGTGTATACTTGCAGTTTAACATTTTTACATGCATAGTACTTGATGTATTTCAAATGACCAAGTTAGAATGACAATCTCTCGGAGAAAAAGATCGAATGGTGTTATAAATTTTATCTCAAAAATACGAAAATTTAAATGAGATTAGCGTATTGTAGTCATAAAACAATATTTGTTCTGAAGGCACCATATGATGATTGATGCATGAGAGTGGCTACAACCATAGGCACAAATGTTTACTTTGAGTTTTTGGCCGTATTGGCATTGTTCCAGCATATTTTAGTGAAAATGGCGAGCTTCCCCCCGTATTTGCAAAAATGGTATCCTGGACTGCACGGACACCATGCGGACAACCATTGGGTCGACACGTACACAACTTTGCACAACCACCGTGCGGTAGAGCCAAAACCGCACGGCCACCGTGCAGTGGCGTTGGCTCCCGCACGACCACCGAGCGGTGGCCACCTTTTCTACTGCATGGCCTCCCTCCTCCACACATCTATCGCCCCGTCGGCCTCCCTCCTCTGCACATCTGTCGCCCCGTCGCTGCTGTTCCCCCTTGCCTGCGTGCTATGTCTCGACAACGCATCTAAAATTCCCGACGCCAATGCAGTGGCTCCTCCTTCACTCAGCTATAAATACCGAACTCACGTAGTCGCTCATCGCTCATGTAAATTGTGTTTCGCTTCTCGTTCTCGCGCTTGTCGCTAACAATTCAGAGAACGTAACATAATTAAATTTTTTGGAGAGTAATTATTTTATTGCTTCTCGTCACTCGGCTTTTTTTATTGCTTCCCCCAAAGGGCAGGTGATTATTTGTCAGATGCCTTTGTCATTATTACCGTAGTCGTAGTTAATCAATCTTAATCAGCTAGTCGTAATTCATGTAGCTTGTTTTGTAACGTTTATAATATAGTCGTAGTTATGGTATCCGTAATTTATTAGTGCATGATACTTTGTGGAGATTAATCAGTCGTAATGCTCATAGGCTTTGTTATTTTCGGTATGAACTAGTCACAATTAATTAGTTGTAATTAGTTTAGTGGTAATTAAATCATTCGTAATTAGTTTAGTGGTAATTAACCATACATAATTAGTTTAGTGGCTATCAGTCCGGAATATTAAATTAGTGGAAATTAACTACTTGTAATTAATTTAGTGGCAATTAATCAATCGTAATTAGTTTACATAGCGTAGCAGTACACACATAACATACAAAATATGTACACAAATATAGCAAAACAAAGTCGCATAACACGGGATACAATATGGCTCACTCGTCTGAGCCACCACTCTCTACTCACAACGTCTGCATCTGCGTTCGCGTCCTTGTTTTGCGTCGAGCATGTCCCGTGGGGTACGTCAGTCGGTCCGGAGAGCGCGTGCCAGATCGAAGGGGGTACGGAGACCGCTGAGTCTATTGAGTGGGCGGAGTTGCACCAGTAAGCTGAGTCAGAGGCAGCTAAGCCTGGTAAGCGTTGATATCATTCTGCTGAGACATGCCAAACTAGGGGCCACCTGCAATGAAGTCATGAACGAGGGACTGCATAAATCCACTCCCAAATTGTCCGCCCCCAAGGTATGATGTATGCAACTCCGGTCGTGCGGAGGAGCTCTGGCCTTCGAAGTACGTTGTGGCAGCAACCCCGGAGGAGCTCTGCCCTGGGTGCCATGGTCCAAACCCTGGTGCCATGTACTCCCTGGTAGGAGCTGGGAGACCCATATCTCATCGATGGGCGTCGCGGCGTCATCCCCACGGTCAACTGAAAGCTGCAAGACGGAACGATGTTAGTCAAAATAAACACTCTGGACGTAAACTAGAAATCTCGTACCTCCTAGATGTGTAGTGCAGATGACCGAGGGGGAATGCTAGTCTATGTACGGGGTGCAGACAGTAGAAGTGATGCATCCCGATGGACCTGCGGCGGGAGAACAACATGATGCTAGCGGAACGTAAGGCATAACCTAAAAAACAGAACGTAGATTTGTACAGAACTTACCTCCCCACCAATCTGGCTTGAGAATGACCGATAGGGAGCGCTACGACACTGGTCAGTCTCGCTGGGTTGTGATGACCTAGCGGGTGAGCACGGTCTCCCCACTTGGTGCCCGATGTGCAAGACGTTGTTTGTCGAACGATCGCAGCTCAAGTTCTTTATTATGTTCTTCGACTCCGTGAAGATGTACTTCAAAGCGCTCAATAGCCCCGGTACTGTGTGTGGGCTATGGATGACGATATCCGATGCGCTTGCGATGCACCATGCCTGCTCCAACTGAAGTGACATACAAAATAGGTTCGGTAATGAAGAGTACAAATATCATCAATGAAACAGGTTCAATCACGCCGCGAAGCACTGTGGCGGAGGCTCTACTGGTGTGTCACCTACTCTGGGCGCAATGATGGAGTAAGGTTGAGTCTGGGGCACGACATGGTACGTACCACTGCAGGTACTCACCGTACGTCCGAACGTCGTACGGACACTACTCCTGCAAGACCTCCAAGTGCGTCGTCATCCATGCCATAATCCACTTGTGTAGGATCGCTTGCGGTCCTCGAAGATGCCGACGCCCTCGCTGCTCGCATTTTGGAATGATTGATGTTAGAAAATAAGACACAAGAAGTGTAAACATTACTCGGATGAACTTTGACTCACATGTATTGATGAGCACATCACTATCATGAAGGCTTCATCTACATCATCATCATATCCATCATCAGATTCAAGCAACAATGACAATAACAAGACTAGTGTTGGTCATACGGTTGAAGCTTTGCAAGAATTGTACAAGGGACCAATCACTCAAGCTAGAGCAAGGGAACTCACTAAACAGGGGAATTTGATCCTAAGTTCCTTTGATTTTACTGATAAGGACAGCTTGCTAACTAATGCTTCCACTTTGTGTATTCTCAGGTTATTAGGTGAGCAAGAACTTGGTGCTACCAAGTGGGAGGAGAGGGAGGCCGGCGCACCAAGAGAGGGTCCAAAAGGACGAGATGATGACACTTCACTTATACCAGTGGGAGAAGCCACCAAGTTGTTGGAATCAAGTTTTCAAGCTTCAGAATGAAGATTGGAGAAGACTACGCTTCGGAAGCTCATTTGTGTCCAGTTTTCAATTCAGAGTTCGTTTGGGTTTTTAGCCAACTTCCATGTATCAAGGGCTAGATTGTATCTATATTAAGACATTATATGCGTGTTGGGCTTTAGTATTCGTTTTGGGTCGATTGAGGTGATGGCGATGCGAAGCTTCAAGCGGGTGAAAACGAATATTTGGGTCATAAGGGGTGTTGGGCTGTTGCCAAAGGAGTTGTGCGCCACTCTTGGGCCAAGCACCACGTGGGACCCACCTCATGGCCGCACAAACCAAGGCAACCGCTAGCCACCGTATTGCTTCGGTTTAGGTTAGGTTTTTCGTTTGGTGGTCGGCGGGCTAGTTGGGACTGACTATAAAGCCTTAGCCACCGCCCGTAACCCTTGAGCGTTAATTTTGAGTATAAGCAATTTTTGCTCTTTGGTTTATGCTTTATTTGCCACGAGAGTTGGAAAGCCAACTAGTTTTGGTTCCACCAAAAATACGATTACTAGTGTTCTTGTTGTTCCTCATGGACTAGAAAGGTCGTCTTCCTTGGTGTGGTGAGAAGACGGAGATCTAGAGCATGTTTGTAACAGCCCAAATTTCAAATTCCAGTTGAAAATAAAGTTTAAATCATTTTGGTGGTTTTTCTGAAAATTTTAAAATCTTTTACTTGATTAATTTAAAGCTAAACAAATTTATTTGTAAAATCTATTACCAAATAATAGTTAGAAATATTTTATTTAAATCCAAAATGCCTCAGAGAATTTCTGAAAATTTTCTCATAATTTTTGGACTTAATCTACTATTTTCTAAAGCCTATTTGAATTATCAGAATTAAAGTAATTAGAAAATCAAAAGAAAATTCCAAAACAGTCAATGGGCCGAAACCCTAGCTCGGCTCACATCGTTTTCGAGCGCGCGCAGCCCGCTCCACCGCGCGCTCGTTTCCAACCGTTGGATTCAAATCCAACGGCCGGCTTCCATTGCACATTATTAACTCCAAAGAACGATAGCCATCAGATCTAAATCCAACGGCTCGTGTGCATCAGTGACTTTACTACTCACTCGCACCGCTTCAATCTATCGCGACCATTGGATTAAAATCAAACGGCTATGCATCCACCGTACTTACCCCTTCGCTCCCACCCATGTGCACCGTACAATCAAAATCGAATGGACCCGCGTCATCGTTCCCTTTCCATCTTCTACCTCGCGACTTTCCTTTCTCGCCCACGCGTCCGCCATGGCCATGATTCGAAAACCTTCCATACGTGCCCGAATCCGGCCGCATCTCCAAGATCGTCGCCCGCATTAAAACCGCCGCGTCAAATCGCGTCCATCACGGCCCTTACCTTCCATCCTAGTGCCCTCAATCCCCGATTTCGCTCCGCCGTGATGCGAGACCTGAAAATGCAGTTTATGCAAAATGAACCCTGCCAATATCCTTTGTCTACTCTATGCATGCATTATCTTTCAATATTGGGTGTAACTTGCAAGCACGAAAGTTGTGTTTACTCTTGCTGAATAATCCTTATTCAGGAGAAGACCTCTATTAGGACAGTTGAAAGATCTAGACCCGCCATTATGTGGTAATGGAGTTTTGGTGATTAATGATAAATCTAATTGGGAGACTAACACTTTTATTGATATACATATTGTGTAGTCTTATTTGGATATAAAGGTGAAAATCATGAAGGCATGCAAGTGATTAAGTGATTAATGACAAATGCACTTGTGAGACTAACACTCCTATTGTTATATCAAGTTTAGTCTCAGCTTGGATATAAAAGCAAAAATCCAAACATGTATGTATTCATTAATGACAAATCTATTTGTGAGACTAAAAATTCTATTGATTATCTATTGCTTAGTCTCGTTTGGATATAAAGATGGAAATACAAGAGGTATGCATTCTACTTCTTATTATATACTATTGCATTCCTCGGATCGAAAATATAGGTTAAACTCCACCACAAAGGTTAACTTGGATATGTGCATATGTTTCCATTACACATTTGTATATGCACACATTTAGGGGGAGTTCATTCTATATTTTGTGGTTTCTTTAGTATTGATCCATATTCTCTTTCCACATATATTAAGGATCTTTACTTTGTAACATATCCTTGAATATATTTAACTTGTGTAGTTAATATATTCATATGGGTATATGAGAGCATATGAAACTTGTGTAGTTTATAGATGCACATATATCCTTGAATATATTCAACTTGTGTAGTTAATGTATTCATATGAGTATATACAACTTGTGTAGTTCGTATACACTCATATTTAGTATATACAACTTGTGTAGTTCGTATATACTCTTAGTATATACAACTTGTGTAGTTCAGTATATACTCTTAGTATATATAACTGTGTAGTTGATATATACTCATATTTATCTCTATTCAATTATTTGAAATTGTGTTGTGGGACTAACATGTGTGCTAAGATGTTTCAAGGCTTAGTCCGGAGTTTGAGTGATGACATAAAAAGGAATACAAAGGTGATAAAGATCGACATGACTCAAGACAAAGGAGTCATGCACCGCATTCAAAAGCTTCAAAGAAGTTGGTGGAAATCGGTATGACCACATTTGGTAAGCGGTACTACTGATGTGCGGTAGTACCGAGTTCATGTGGCGGAACTACTGGCGAGCAGTATGACCGCAAATATGTTGGCGGAACTACCGCAACCCGGTTGTTCCGTTTGTTAGTTGGCGGTATGTAAATTCGGAGAAGGTGTTTTTCTCGTATTTCGACCCTCGGAAATCGGTAGTACCGCATCCGAGAAACGCAGACGACCGAGAGTGGTATTAGGATGCTAGTTGGCGTAATACCGCACCTTCGATAATGGCTTGTTCAAAAGCATTTATGCGGTATATCTTGGTAATTAATGTTAATGACATTGTGGGACTAACATTTTCCATGAGTTGGATGAATAGGTTATGTTCCAGGGTGATGAAGACTTTGGATGGCATCATGAGTTGATCGTCATCGAGTCAAGGTTCAAGAAGATGTATCATGTGTTGATACATATCAAGATCTCGAAGAAGATATGGTCATGAGTTGATCATCAAGTCAGAGAAGATCCATCATGTATTGATGGAGGTCAAGACTGCATCATGTGTTGATGCATATCAAGACTCGGGATGAAGGATGTCATCATGTGTTGATGGGCATCAAGTCGAGATCCCGAAGCAAAGAAAGTCATCATGTGTTGATGAGATTTCAAGTGAAGAACCCGAAGTTGAAGCGAGGATGTGCGTCATCAAGCTTCAAGAAGATACTCAAGGCAAAGGTATGACTAGCTAGAGCTAAGGATGTGTTCCTAGTCTTTTACCGGTCTTGGTGTTTGGTTGGAAGATCGGATTGCTAGTATAGGTTGCCGTACTATTAAGAGGGGTCTTGTCTAGTAGCTTGAGTCTCATCATGCGTTGATAACTCAATCTCACTTGCTCTAGCTCACTCTAACATGTTGCCTATATTTGCGAATGTGTTTTGCAAATAGCTGAGGCTCATGGATAATCCTTGTAGCATGTGACTATACTTTGCAAATGTGTTTTGCAAATGATTGAAGTCCATGTACCTACTCCTTATGGCATGATCTAAGTTTGCAAATGTGTTTTGCAAATGGTTAAGATTCATGTGTATTCCCTTGATATGGTCTAAGATTGCTTGTTGCTATTTCTTTGGACTTAGACCATGGTAGTGGCTCTTTTGAGTTGTGCTTTTTGATTTGATCAAATGTGTTTGAGATCAATCAAATAGGTGGGTTGTGTAGCCCTCTGGATAAGCTTTCAATAGAGTCCAAGATCACTCAATTACGACATCGAGTCAAAAGTTATGACCTTTTACCGAGTGTAAATGCATGCTGAAATTTGGGCTGCGGTAGTACCACCCTTATAACATGTAGTACCTGCAGAACGGTAGTACCGCCCCTTGTGAGTGCGATACGACCGCAAAGGTCAGAACGGCTAGTTTTTGGCTGTTCGTCTCCAAGCGGCTAGTTTTTGGTTTGAGGGCTATAAATACCCCCTTGGCGGTTGAGAGGCAACCTTTGGCATCCCATTTCACTTACTTGAGCTAGTGTGAGCTTCTTCTCGAATTGTGCATGTGTTGCACCTTGTGAGCAAGGAGAGAGGTCTCTAGTTGCATGTGTTGCATCTAGAGGTGGATTTTGTATCCACTTGAGCTTGTGCATTCGTTGCATGTGGTGAGAGTCAAGCAAGGGGCTTGGCTTATTACTCTTGGTGTTTGCCGACACCTAAGACGCGTGGAGGCGTCGTGGTCCGGTGATCTTCTCAAGTGAAGCTTGTGAGAAGGCCCGGTGTTTGTGAGTGGCTTGGTGCTCGCCATCTCCGGAGTGGAGTAAGAGCAACCCTAGTGGAGCGAGGTGGTTGATACCTCGGAGGAAGGCTTAATTCGTGGAGCCGGCCCAATTGGTTTGGGTTTCCCTCAACGTGGATTAGGGGAGACCGGCAAATCTCCGAGTACCACGGTAAAACATCGCCGTGTCATCTATTGGTTTGCATTCTTGAGCTTTACCATATTGCAATTTACATTCATATAATTAAGTTGCTAATTTATTGTGTATGAATGTTTGCCATTGTAACAGCCGAAGTTAGGGTTTGAATTTCAAATGTAAAATTATGAGGAGAAATAAAAACTTTTGATGCCTCATGAAATCATTTGGAAGTTTTCTAAATTTTCCCTAAACAAATTCCATTTTCTAGAATTTATTCTTGTGAATGGAAGTTGTTGTCAACAAAATTCTTGACCTTAAACTTGTGATCATCCTCTGCAAATATTTTTCCTATCATCTTGACCATCCTAGTCACCTCTCTGAAAAATTTCACAATTTTTAGATTTTGTTTGCTATTTCTCATAGCCAAGTCAAACCAGTTTAGAAATCTGGTCAAACCTTGGGGCAGCAGCTTGTGAATTTTCTTGGGAGAAATCTAGTGCATGAAAATTCCTGGAAAAATTTCACAAGGATTTCCTCTGTCCCAGTAAGCTTCCATAAAAATTTCGGAATTTTTGGAGCTCTGGAACTACCTCTAAAAATTCCCCAAACCTGCTCAGCCTTTTAATTCAAAATCTGGAATCACTGTTCCTTGGGCTCGGACTCAAACCCTGACTCGAGTCCGACCGCACCCAAATGGCTCGGTCGCACCAACTAACAGCACCGCCCGAACCCGAGCGTTATCGACTGTCCGATGCAAATCATGCGTCTCACATCGCGCCCGAGCCCGAGTCTGACTCAGCCAGCTCGTCGCGCCGCTTTGTCGTTGCCACTGACGAGTGGGCCATACCTGTCAGGTCCGTCCTCGTCTTCTCCGCGTCTCACCGGAGCTCGCGGCCGCTCGCGCATGCGTGCCACGCATCTCGTCGCTGCCACGTCGTGGACGCGTGTTCGCCTCCGGAGAATCGCCAGGAGTCCATCTATCTCATTAGGTCACCCATTCGTCCTCGCGTGCATTCTCGTGTCTTCTCCGCCCACTTCCCAGCCGGAGAAGAAGGAGAGGGCAGCGCCACCATCTCGTTGTCGCTCGTGCTACCGCAACCCCCTCGCCATCTTCCTTGTTCCACGCCGCTTCCATTTTGCCCACCCCGAGCCCTTGGCATCCCGTGGATCGTTCGGAGCTACTTCGTCGTCTCCGCCTCCGGTTGCGGCAGCCCCGCGAGCTTGCTAGCGCTCTGGTGAGTCTCTAGCCTCGACACTTGGTCCCTCGTGATCGCAATCATCTTCTGAGTCTAACGGTGGGCTCTTTTCTGGCTTTGGTGCATCGTTGAGGGCGTGCGGGCGTTTCTTCCCCGCGCACGGTGATTCGCCGCCGCAGCGATTCCGGCCACCTCGGACCTCCATCGTCGACTTGATCGTGGGCTTAACCTTCCTGGAGTCAAGGCGAAGCTGTTGCGCAAACTCCCGAAGCCTCTCGTCGCCCGTAGCGTCTTCTCCGCGAGAGCCGTGCCTTCTTCTCCGCCTCCGGTCGTCACGAGCCCATCTCCGGCGACCATCGGACTCCGCGTCACCGTCATCGTGTTCGCGAGATCGTTGCGAACCTCAAGGTATCACTCACTCGCCTTGAGGCCTACCGGTTCGCTAGATCCGCCAGACGCCGCGCCGCCGTCCCCGTGCGCGCCGGTGAGCCGCCGGTGTCGTTTAGCTTAAGCTCTAATCCCTGTTTAGTGAGTCGCTGTCTTGTGGGCCCTCCCGAGTTAATCGCGTTTAGGAAACCTTAATCCAGTCGTTATGTTTATACTCTGAGTCGCTGCCTTGTGGGCCCATGCTGTCAGTTAGTGGTTGTGTAGCTATGGTAATACGTTTTCTCCGTTGGGCAGCGTAGTCCTTTGTGTGTGTGTGTTAGGATTGCGTTCTGCTAAGCCGAAGACGTATTCTTAGAATACGCCTTCGACGTCACCTTCGCGCGCGGTCTGTCTGGTCAAGACTCACGCCCATTGTCGATGATCGTGGCTAGGCTTGCGTCGGTAGAAAAAGGTTTAAATGCTTTAGTATTTCTGAAATGTGTTTTCTGTTGCACTGTTAATTCAATTAAACTTAGAAAATTCATAACTAATTCAATTTTTCTCCAAATCGCATGAAACCAGTGCTGTTAATTTTCATTTTAAATGTATTATTTACTAAAATTAGATTCAACCATGTCTCTGTTAGCAAAAATCTGTTGATTGATTAAATGGTGTGTTATGTATTTTCCAAATTAGAAAATTCATATCTCTTTCAATAATTGTCCAAATCCAGTGAATCCAATTTTGTAGATTTTCATTTTTAGTGTACTAATTATCAGGATAGGTTTCAGATATGTTTCTGTTAATAAATTTTGTTAAATAATTAATTGATGCTTTTATGTGTTTTTAACTTAGAAAATTCCTAGAAAATTCATCACAACTCCAAATAAGTTGTTCTCTGTTTCTAAAATTTTTGTTTATCCATGCTCTAGCTGCTATGTGAATTTTGTGCTCATTTGATGGTTTGAATGTTTGAGTTTTGTCGGTGTTATTTGTTCTTATTCGTTGCTTTTGCTCGATCGATAGATTGCATGCATTCGTTACGTGTTATCGAGTGATCCTCTGCAACAGTTGAGCCTATTGAGCAGCAGCAGCCAGGCAAGCAGTTTGATCATGTTAAACCCCAGTATTTTAAAGTCTAATATTTTGTTTCAGCTGTATGTATGCATAGCTTAATTTGTGTTAACTGGATTAGTTAAATCCGTAGCTGCATATCCTGTAGGTGAAATATTGATCTCTACTACCTGAGCCTAGGTTATTTGCTGTGATTAGAGTTCGCTGGATGAACTCTCGTCACTTAGTAGTTTACGAGTTTAGTTGCTTAGCCATGCTTAGCTTCCGGTAGATTTGGGCGATCATCGACTTAGTCGATGATCTGGATCACACAAAATTATTCGTTCTTATATTCTAGCTTGTGCTATGTTAATTGCAAAACTAATAATGAAAACAAAAATGATTTAGACTTGGGCTGTGGTATGATTGGTGTGATCTTTGGGTGTGATGGAATGGTGCCAGTCGATTAAGGACCGAGTTACTTGCGCCACCGTCATCGAGCATTTTGCGTGCTAACCACACTAGAGTATATGGGACCTCTCTTGACCTAGTACTTTGGCGTGTATTGGCTCCCGGTCGCAGGAGGTCGCAGGAGGGATGGTGTTGGGAGCATGGTAGTTGTCCAAAAGCTTTACCCATAAAGGTAGTTGTCTTTCGCTTTACCATGTAGCGTATGGATTTCTATCCATACGAGCGGCTCGTAGTTAATACACAATATTGGAAAAAGTCTCGTAGGACTTAGTCGTGCGGCATACCTTCGGAGTGTGCTCGGCAAAGGCGATCGAAGTGTGGGTACATTGGTACACCCTGCAGGTTAAAACTATTCGAATAGCCTCGCCCTAGGTTATGGACACGCTCGGATACGCCCAGTAAGAACTAGACTACAACATTTAAATTAAAACTTGATGGGTGGTACGAATCGGGATTCGTGCTATTATTCTTATGTGACTATTGGGATAGTCACTTCTAGGTTGTTTATCTTTACTCTTTGTTATTATTATCCTTCTGTTATTTGATATTTTAAAAATGAATTGAAAACTTGCCTTTAAACTGTATTACATTATTGCAAATAAAATTGGCTTTGTGCAAATGAAACATATGGCCTCCACCAAATAAGCCTGCATGTAGCATATGAACAGGTCTGCTAGTTCACACGTCAGTCTTGCGAGTACAAAAATAATTTTTGTACTCAGTTGCTTTGCTTAATGTTTTTGTTGCAGAGGAAGAAGGTGAGCCCCAAGGGCCTCACTTCTGTGAGTTGTGCTGCCGCTTCGTGTTTGACGACTAGGCTTGGCGGTCCGGTCAGATGCCTTGTGGGTGAAGGCACGCTGATTGGCTTTGTTTATAGCCATCTTATGGCACTTTTGCTTCCGCTGTCGTTCTTCTGTTATTTGTGTATCTTTTGGCCGGTCGGCCCTGGTCTGTAATAATCTACTGTTGTTACTTTCTGCTTAGTAGTGTGATGTTTGGACTCTATGTTTGGAATGGAGTTGATGCATAATTTTGTGGTGAGATGTGTATACTGCTTTCTGGGAAGTATACATATCTCGAGGATCGGTTTATTTGATTTGTGATGCTAGGACCAGGCGGTTGGTTAAGCATTACAAGCCAAATAAATTGGGGTCCTCACAGCCATGCTATGTGCTATCTACATTACTTAAGTTGTATTGCTTACAAGTCCATGCTTGATTGATTATTATCAATAGACTTGTTTTGTTGGTGCACTTAGTTGAGCCTAGTGGATTTAGGCCTTAATTGTGCAAAACCGTTTTTGTATTAGCTTCCGCATTAGAAATCGGTTTTAGCACATAAAAGTTTTTAAAACGCCTATTCACCCCCCTCTAGTCGGCCTACTCGATCTTACAACAGTGAAGATCTTGACGACTAGGCCTATGCCCCCAGACGATTGCCTGTGGCAAGTCGTGTGGTCTACTACTACATTTGCTTTCTGCTGTGTTATTTATCTATTTGGCCTCAGGCCCCTTTTGTAATAAACTCTGAGATATTATTAATAAAAGTGTGTGATATGTTTGTGCTATCACTTTTGTTTGACTGTGTACACTAGAAATCCTGGACTAGTGTATGAACACAGAGAATTTGGGATCCTTCGTTCCCGGGTTTGACAAAAGTGGTATCAGAGCCATATCGACTGTAGGTCGTGGACTTAGAATCATCTTAAGGACTTATTTTCAAAAACTAAAACTATTTTGAGTCTGTCCAGAGTACTCTCTCAACCCTTCTCTTTAAAATAGTGTAACACCCCAGCCCAACTAGAGCCTGGAATGCTACTAACTAAATATACTAATAATTTAAACACAAGGCATAGTTCTAAATTTTGAGAGAACCTCCTTTGTATAACTAAGTATACTGAAGATTCCAACCATTTCATATATTCTAATCAATATCTCATCATTCAAAATTCATTCAAGCATCCAAGATAATCTTTTCAGCTAGAGCATTATCAAGCATAATCAAATTTTACTACTCTCATTATTACAATTAATCCAAAACATTCAACCATAGCCATGAATTAATCCTCAACAGATTGCTATTATGAGAGTATGATCCAAATGTTAATCAGCATTTAAAGTGTGTGGTATTAAGTGCATCCAAGCAACCCTACTCCCTCGCATGCATGCCGTCCTTGCAAGTGGTACTTAAAACACAACAAACAACAAGAGGTGAGTCCAAAGACTCAGCAAATATAATAAATGGCATAAACAGCATACATGCATGTAATCTCAACAACTGTATTACACAAACCACACACCAATTACTTTACATACACATTCTATGCAATATGCTCAACATGCTCTTTATCTTTATCTTTCTCTTTTGCATTTTACCAGTAATGCAAAGTGTGCATCCGTCGATGCACACCCATGCTTGTGCCATTTGGCACAGGGACCATTGCCCATACTCCGCAAGTATGGGGACCTAAGCCCATGCTCTACAAGCATGGGGACCTTTAGCCCGTCATAAACATGCTGGGGACCTCAACAATTGCTTGGTCATGACATGACCAAGACTTCAATAAGCCATCATGATGCATATGTATGAAATCTCAAATTAATATAAACATGCATCCGCAGCAACATTGCATATGAATAATCTATTCATAATACAAATGCTCATAATCAAGACTTCATAACCTTCAAACATCCAAGAATAACACTTTACTCATTTCACTGGAAACCATGGACATTACCAAACATACCAGCATAACAATCATGGATAACACAAATACTCCTAGTATTTATCAAACATTGCCATTCAATGATATCTATAAAATCCATCATTATACTTGCCTTAACCGCGAGAGAGCGAGGGACGTGCAGAAGGTGCCGCCTCTGGGACCAAACCCCCACCTGAATATAATTATGAACCAAGCTAAGACAATCATACTGGATCCAAGACATAATTTAATAGCTCAAACGATAAAATGCCAAACTCTCAAACGCCTTCCCACTACCCACTTCTAACGATCGACCTGTCTCCTCTGTGGACAGTCAACTTCTAAAATTCATAACTTTCACTATAGGGGTCCAAATAAGGTGTTCTAGGACTTTCTGGAAAGGTAATTAAATTCCCCAACTAAACCTAGTTGAGGGGCCCTTCTGAATCGGCATCTAATACCCATACCAAGCCAAATTAAAAGACATCAATCTTCACGTCGGGTTCTCTGGATAGTACATTAAAACCACCATAACTTTTGCTACAAAAGTACAAATCTTGCGTTCTTTAGCTCTCTGAAAAGGTATGAAAATTACCTACATTTTTTGTTATATCGAGATCCTCTAATTTCCCCTTTAACTAACGGCTTAACCCAGTTTTCTACAAACTGTCTGGATACTGACAGATTAGCAGGACAGCGACACTAAACAAATCATAACTTTTGATCCGTACGTCGGAATCAGGTGAACTCGGCGGCCACCGAAAGCTAAGAACAATTCCTAAATATCTATAGGAGATGGGAATCCCAAAATCGGCTTCTAAAAATATGAAAACAGCCGTACCAATTTCTCGACAGAACGCGATCTAGCAGCAATTTAATTCGATCTACTAAACGAAATCGTAAACGCATCAAATACCAATCATACAGCGATGAAATCTCTTCGTTACCCTTGAAGAATCGCAGGAAGACGAAAAACTTTCCCCGTGAAGATGATCTCCTCCTTCTTCCTTCGCGTGGCCGGGCAGCACCAAGGTTGATCCTCGCCCGCGGATGGTCTCACCGGAGGAGGGAGCAATGGTGGAGGGAGGAGGTGCTACAGTAACCATGCGCTACAGTAACCATACTACAGTGAAAAGTGTTTAGGGTTTTGGTTGCCCTTCTTAAATCAGCTTCCCCTTGGGCCAAACAACGTGGGCCAAAAGCCCACGGCCCAGGTTCTCCAAATTTCACTGTACACCCCCTCTTTAACTGCTTAAATAACTATTTTCTAATTGGCCCTTCACTCAATTCAATTTCTAAATAGTTCTCCTCTTTAAATAACTTAATTCTCTCTCGATAATCATTTCAAATACTTTTGGGGTATTACAAATGGTTACTGACTCATCTCTTTAGTAAAAATTGTAGATGGCTGAGATTTCGGATGCTATCTGATGGAGGCGGGGTACCTGATCTTTCGATGAGATTGATAACTATCGATTTTGGTGGAGGTGACTCTCGCGATCCGACTACAACCGTACGACGACGCTTGCGCCTTAGCAATTGTTGAACCAACTCGAGATGTTATTGACCGTGCTAGAAGCGCGATCAACTGAACACGAGGTTCGATTCTGCGAGCAATCGAAGAACTAGCAAGAATAAAATATAGGCAATCTGATATTGCGAATAAGAATGTAGCGTAGATGGTATTGAAAATCAAAGGTGGGATCCGAAAGGTTGTCTTGACAGTGGTCGTCAAACACAATCAAGAAGCAGTTTGCACAATGGCTAAACCTAAACTCAACAAAATTCGAGTTCGGCCAAGGAAGCGGCTCCTATATGGGAATACGACCGGGGTGGCGGCCAGGGAAGTGGACGCACGCCCCTAGGGTTACAAGGCCAATGGGCCCAAGAGGAGGTGGCGCAGCACCCTTTTTGGCTCGGACAAAAAAACAGACGTGAATTATTTTGTTTATTGTGGTCGGCTCAATTGGAATTTGAAGCTGAGGTTGGATCCATTAAAAAGTAGACTTGATAAGCTTTCAATGAAGTCCAAGAACATCCCAAACGGAGTCCGTATGAAGAAGTTACGTCCGTTTGAACTTAGTGTTGTTGCAGGAGTCCGAACTCGAATCCAGAACGAGTCCAACTCGAATTCTTGCTTGGCTCGGACCCAAAGTGACGTGATGACCTCGATTATGCCTCCTATGCTTGTCCATGACTCCACATACCTCTCCTTGGTCCTTTCCCATATTCCTAAGCACAATTAAATCACCTGCATTAGGTAGCGATCTATTCTCAGTAATATATAAACCTATGAACGAATTCACCTGGTGATTAAGTTGGCGAGCACGAGCTCGAGTAATTGGTCCTTGTAACATTTGTTGTGGATCAGCTGTGTGTGTAGACGCGGTTGTATCCAAGTTAGGGATGTCCTCATCATTCTTCTCTTCTTGTATTTGAGTCGTCCTCGACTCAAGCTCATCCTCTGCTCCCAAGTATGGCTTCAAATCTGCAATGTTAAATGTGGAACTAACCCCAAAATCTGCAGGCAGGTCAAGTTTGTATGCATTATCATTAACATTTTCTAACACTTTAAAAGGACCATCAGCTCGAGGCATCAATTTTGACTTTCTTAATTCAGAGAACCTATCTTTTCTCAAGTGCAACCAAACAAGATCTCCTGGTTCAAAAGTTAAATGTTTTCTCCCCTGACTACCAGCAAGTTTATATTTAGTATTCATGCGCTCTATATTCTCCTTAGTTGTCTCATGCATTTTTAAAATCAATTCAACACGTTGTTTAGCATCAAAGTTCAATTTATCTGAAGATGGAATACGCATTAAATCAATAGGAGCATGAGGAACAAAACCATAAACAACTTCAAAAGGGCACATCTTTGTAGTAGAATGCAATGAACGATTATAAGCAAACTCAATATGAGGCAAGCATTCTTCCCACCTTTTTAAATTCTTTTTTAACACAACCCTAAGCATTGTAGATAAAGTTCTATTCACAACTTCAGTTTGTCCATCAGTTTGGGGATGACAAGTAGTAGAAAATAGCAGCTTAGTCCCCAATTTAGCCCATAAAGTTCTCCAAAAATGGCTAAGGAATTTAGCATTACGATCTGAAACTATAGTATTAGGCACACCATGCAATCGAACAACTTCACGAAAAAATAAATCAGCAATATTGGCAGCATCATTGCTCTTATGACATGGTATAAAGTGAGTTATCTTAGAAAATCTATCAACAACTACGAATATACTATCGCTCCCCTTCTTTGTTCTAGGCAATCATAAAACAAAATCCATCGAAATATCTTCCCACGGAACACTGGGAACTGGTAGAGGCATGTATAAACCATGAGGATTAAGTCGTGACTTAGCTCTTTGACATGTAGTGCAGCGAGCAACGTAGCGCTCGACGTCCCGTCTCATCTTTGGCCAAAAGAAATGATCAGCAAGTATATCCTCCGTTTTCTTCACGCTAAAGTGTCCCATCACCCGCCTCCATGCGCTTCTGTAACAACAACAAACGAGCGGAGCTATTTGGAATGCATAGCTTGTTAGCTCTAAACACAAACCCATCATTAATAACAAATTTGTTCCACGTTTTCCCTTCTTTACAATTCAACAATATATCAGTAAAATCAGCATCATGCACATATTGCACTTTAATAGTCTCCAATCCAAAAATTTGAAGTCAAGTTGTGAAAGCATGGTATATCTCTAGACAAAGTATCGGCTATAATGTTCTCCTTTCCCTTCTTGTGTTTTATGACATAAGGAAAAGACTCAATAAATTCAACCCACTTTGCATGTCTACGGTTCAATTTACTTTGACTTCGAATATGCTTTAAAGATTCGTGATCAGAATGTATAACAAATTCTTTGGGCCAAAAATAATGTTGCCAAGTTTCCAAAGTTTGAAATAGTGCATATAATTCCTTATCATAAGTAGAATAGTTCAAACTAGGCCCACTCAATTTCTCACTGAAGTATGCTATAGGTTTACCTTCTTGTAGCAATACACCACCTAAACCAATTCCACTCGCATCACATTCTAGTTCAAAAGTCTTATTAAAGTCAGGGAGTTGGAGTAGTGGTGCATGTGTTAACTTATCTTTCAATGTGGTGAAGGCGTTCTCCTGTGCGACGCTCCAAACAAATAGCACGCCCTTCTTGGTGAGCTCATTCAATGGTGCAGCGATGGTGCTAAAATCCTTCACGAAGTGGCGGTATAAACCAGCAAGTCCTAAAAAGCTTCGTACCAGTGTGACCGTGTTAGGAGTCGGCCAACTCTGTATTGCTTCAATCTTGGCTTGATCAACTTCAATTCCCTGTGGAGTAACAACATAGCCAAGAAACGCGACTCGAGGTTACCAAATAAACGTGCATCACGTAAGGCATTAAAAACAGCACGCAAATGGTCAAGATGTTCCTCTAAGGATTTGTTGTATATCAATATGTCATCAAAATAAACCACCACAAATCTACCAATGAAAGCACGCAAAACCTCGTTCATTAGTCTCATGAAGGTGCTAGGTGCATTAGTTAATCCAAAAGGCATTACTAACCACTCATATAACCCGAACTTAGTTTTAAATGCTGTTTTTCATTCATCGCCTAATTTCATACGAATTTGGTGATATCCACTACGCAAATCAACCTTAGAGAAAACAATAGAGTCACTCAATTCATCAAGCATATCATCTAACCTAGGAATAGGATGACGATACCTAATGGTGATATTATTAATTGCTCTACAATCTACACACATGCGCCATGATCCATCTTTCTTAGGCACTAAAATGACCGGAACAACACAAGGACTAAGAGATTCACATACATACCCTTTAGCAAGTAATTCTTGAACTTGACGCTGAATTTCTTTACTTTCTTCCGGATTGGTCCTATATGGTGCGCGGTTGGGCAGTGATGCAATGGGAATTAAATCAATTTGATGCTCAATCCCTCGAAGCGGTGGCAACCCCGGCGGTATGTCCTTCGGAAAGACATCATTGTACTCCTGCAAAATGTTAGTGATAGCAGGAGGCAAAGAAGAAGATGTATCCTCAAACGAAAACAAAGCTTCTTTGCAAACTAATGCATAACGAACAGAATTACTAGCATCCAATTCAGTCATATCAGATTTGGTAGCAAGAAAACTAGCACCTTTCAATTTAATTTCTTTATTCTTCACATGAGTAGATTTAGGTTCTTTCTTTTTATGTTGCTCAAGTTCTTTTGCTACAATCTGATTTTCGCTCCTAGCATTCTTCTGATTCTTCTCTCTACTAGCTCTAGCAAGTTCATCCTTAACAATTTGTTCAGGAGTCATAGGATGCATCACAATTTTCTTTCCCTTGAACATGAGAGAGTATTGATTATTCCTACCATGATGCACACAATCAGTATCGTATTGCCAAGGTCGTCCTAATAACAATGAACAAGCTTGCATAGGAACAACATCGCAATCAACATAATCATGGTATGAACCCATAGAAAAGTTTACTCTCACCATTCGTGTTACCTTCAACTTACCTTTGTTGTTGAACCACTTGAATATGGTATGGGTGGGGATGAGGTTGGTCGGCAAAGCAAGCTTCTCCACCATATCCATACTCGCCAAATTGTTGCAACTCCCACCATCAATAATTATGCGAATCGGCGTTCCTTGACAACGCCCTTGATTTGAAACAAATTATGGCGCTGATTTTGCTCGACACGAAACTTGTGCACTTAGTACGTGTTGCACTATAATGCTTAAATACTTGTCGGCATCTTGGCGCCAACATGTTCCTCCTCATGATCGATTCATCATCAAGTCTGTAGGGTCGATTACAAGCATAGCATATGTTTCATCATCAAAATCACTAGCGAGGAATACCGCCATCATCGCGTATGATCGATCGCGCTTGTTTGGACAATCCCGCATCATGTGTCCATAGCCTTTGCACCGATGGCATTGAATATCCTTAGTTCGTCTGTCGAAACAAGCAAGAGGAGGTTTTTGCGGGCGCTTGTGGTGCTGATTTGGTTGGTTCGAAACTTCGTGGTGCTTTGGATTTGAAATAGCGAGCGGCTTGTTGAAGGGTGGCGGTGGGGTGTGCGATGGCGGGCGATGAGGTGCATGGTGTCCATGAGTTTGTGCGACTGCAGAAGAGTTAGATCGTGTCCTCGTCGGCGTCCACGCACTTCACGTTCAGCTTTGCAAGCAAGATGAAACAATCTAGTAATGGAGTTGTATTCTTTATAATCAAGGATGTCTTGAATTTCTCGATTCAACCCTCCCAAAAACCTAGCCATTGATGCCGCCTCATTCTCATCTAAACCACAACGCAACATACCAATTTGTAATTCTTGATAGTAGTCTTCCACAGACTTTGTACCTTGTCTTAAGCGTTGTAATATATTTAACAAATCACGAGCATAATATGAGGGAACAAATCAATGCCGCATAAGCAATTTTAAAGCCTCCCAAGTGTTAGGTATGTTATTGGGATGTTAACGGCAATGTTCTTTCCACCAAATAGAAGCAAAATCAGTAAATTCACTAGTAGCAACCCTAATTCGTCTAATCTCAGGAACTTCATGGCAAGCAAATTTTTGATCAACAGCTAGTTCCCAATTAAGATAACCATCAGGATCATATTTACCATTAAAAGAGGGAATAGTGAATTTAACCTTAGCAAAAGAATCATCGTGGTCACGTACCTCACGTCGTGGGGCATCTCGTCGCATACCTTGTCGGTTAAAACGCAACAGTCGATGAGCTCGATCGTTGTTATTATTACCCATGTCATTGGCCTCGGTATCAGTCACATAGTCGAATTCATCTTGTCCCTCTACCACCGGGGCAACAGGGGGAACAACAGTGGATGCATGGGCCATCTCGTCAAGACGCGCCATAATACCTGCCAAAGAAGTGTTAGTGACGCCTTGCGCTCTCTCCATCGCGGCGAGCGTGGCATTTGTCTCAATTTGGGCACCCTCAAGTTGAGCAAGTCGCTCATTTGTGACCCTGACATCTTCCTCAAGACCCTCCGTACGAAGGTTCATAAGGCGCCGAAAATGTTGTACGATTCCCTTCGTACGATAAGTATGAGATGTATCCTCATCTGAATGCTCTGCAGAACCTGCCATTGTTAGCAAATCACAAGTATATGTCCCTAACAACTACTAGGATGTGGTGGTTCAAAAGTCGCTCACACTCAAGCCTTCTATCAAATTCTTACCAATTCTTACCAAGCAAACAGGGGTTATCGGCAACCAGCGGTGTCAATGTATCTCCGAAGATTGGATGTAGCGATTGCTAGGTGAAGTTCAGCCTGTACGGTTGTAGAAAAGGTGTAGCTGGGAAGGCTCAAGTATGGTAGCAATGGATTAGCAACTATCAAATCAGAGAAAGCAAGCTGAAAAATCGTTCAACGCCGGTTAGTGCTGGTCCTAGACTAGACCGTACTAGAGACGCGAGCCTAGAACACAAATGAAAGCACGATGCGTGAAGCTCGAAAAAGGATGCCGTCTTCACGGGGAACCTTAGAATCACTTACAAAAGGGCTCTGTCAATTTTGAGCAAATTTTGAGAAACTTTTTTTTTGTTTTTTTTTGCTCCTTTTTTTTTTTGCAAATGTGCACCTCACTCAAAACTCTTCAAAGTCCTCTTCCAGGCCTAGGGAGGTATATGGGTCACAAACTTTTTCTAAAAAGTAGGGGTACAGAGGTCTCTCTCTCTCTAAACTTTGATTTTTTTTATCGCGTTGCCGAAGTCAGATGAAACTTATGTTTACTTTTGGCAGGACGAAAACAACCTCTCTTTTTTTTCTTTTTTTTCTCTCTTTTTTTTTCTCTATCACAAACCGAAACGAACTTTTGTTCTTGGTTAGGGTTTCCCTTGGTGTGGCGGTGGCAGGAGGATGGTGGCTTGCTGCGGCAGGAGGATGGTAGCTACGGTAGGACGCGACAAGGGATGGTGGCAGCGCTGGTGGTCGCGGCAACGGCTCTGGTGGTCGTGGCAGCGTGAAGGCAAAGACAGCAGCAGCTCTGCCGGGCGCGGCAAGGACTGGCAACGATGGAGGTAAGCGGTAGATTGAACCCAAGCGCAACGGTGCGACCAAACGTGAGCAGAACTCGAAACTCTAAAGGAACTAGACACTAAGACCAGCAAAAGACACGACGATGCACTCGAAAGTTCAACAATGCAATGCACTGAAAAGAAAGATGCAATGGCGCAATTGGTCTTGGACAGATAGATGATCTAATCCTATAATTTTTTTTGGCTTTTTCTGGACTTTCGGAATTAAGCAACCTAACTTCGAAAAACAGTAAATTCTCACCGAGCAACCTTGAGCTCTGATACCACTTGATGGAGGCGGGGTATCCGATCTTTCGATGAGATTGATAACTATCAATTTTGGTGGAGGTGACTCTCGCGATCCGACTACAACCGTACGACGACACTTGCGCCTTAGCAATCGTTGAACCAACTCCGAGATGTTATTGACCGTGCTAGAAGCGCGATCAACCTGAACACGAGGTTCGATTCCTGCGAGCAATCGAAGAACTAGCAAGAATAAAATATAGGCAATCTGATATTGCGAATAAGAATGTAGCGTAGATGGTATTGAAAATCAAAGGTGGGATCCGAAAGGTGTCTTGACAGTGGTCGTCCGACACAATCAAGAAGCAGTTTGCACAATGGCTAAACCTAAACTCAACAAAATCCGAGTTCTGGCCAAGGGAACGGCGGCTCCTATATGGGAATACGACCAGGGGTGGCGGCCAGGGAAGTGGACACACGCCCCTAGGGTTACAAGGCCCATGGGCCGAAGAGGAGGTGGCGCAGCACCCTTTTTGGCTCGGACAAAAAAACAAACATGAATTGTTTTGTTTATTGTGGCCGTCTCGATTGGAATTTGAAGCTGAGGTTGGATCCATTAAAAAGTAGACTTGATAAGCTTTCAATGAAGTCCAAGAACGTCCCAAACGGAGTCCGTATGAAGAAGTTACGTCCGTTTGAACTTAGTGTTGTTGCAGGAGTCCGAACTCGAATCCAGAACGAGTCCAACTCGAATTCTTGCTTGGCTCGGACCCAAAGTGACGTGATGACCTCCATTATGCCTCCTATGCTTGTCCATGACTCCACATACCTCTCCTTGGTCCTTTCCCATATTCCTAAGCATAATTAAATCACTTGCATTAGGTAGCGATCTATTCTCAGTAATATATAAACCTATGAACGAATTCACCTGGTGATTAAGTTGGCGAGCACGAGCTCGAGTAATTGGTCCTTGTAACATTTGTTGTGGATCAGCTATGTGTGTAGACGCGGTTGTATCCAAGTTAGGAATGTCCTCATCACTATCTCTCACGAAGTTCTTGCTGGACACTGGGCCGAGATTCTTTGGGAGATGATGCAACATCTGGAGTACAAGAAAAGGCCAACATTTCAAGGCTACAAGTACAAAGTAGGAGAACGACGTCTTTGGAGGGTAGAAGTGCTGATCTACTCCGACCTCTCGCAAACACAGTCTTCCACATCTTTCACGCTCCGATCAGAGGCGACACCTTCACCGATGGCATCCAGGATGCAGCAAGAGAGACAATCTGTCGTCTCCGCCACATCTATGACCGCTACCTCAATGGCACCGAGTTCCATTATTACCCGATGCATCTCCCGACCAGACTCGACAGCACCTTCCGCTCAGCCAGAGAAGAGGATTCTCCGGTGGCGCGCAGTGGACTGGCGAAGGCATTGGACTATGCCTACGGAACACTTTGGAGGACTTGCGCACGCCCGTGATAGCTTGCAAGATGCGAAGAAAGGCTAAAGGCAGCAGAAGTAGAATTGGCTAGCTACAAGGCAGGCGAGGCTAGCTCTAGTGAGATAGACTACACCCCTAGTACCCCATAGCTGTTTTCCCTTTAGTCCGTGCTTTAGTCGCGAATTATGAGCTATCAATTTCCCTTGTGATAGCCATGATCAATTAATAAAATAAATGAATAAAAGAACTATTTTGAAAAGTTGGTTCTTTGTTGTGTGTTTATTGGTTCTTAGGCTATTTTAGATTTATCCCCCTCAGAGCTTCTTTCTATCTTTTCTAAATCTTTGGAGGATCTAGCAGACGGTAACTACTCGCAGGACAGGCAGCGGCACTCCCAGTGGCCAAGGGAATGATCAGGCGGATTATCAGGCTAACCCCATTCCGCAGCCGCCGCCACCACCGGCAAAAGGACCCGACTGGCGCCAGATGATGGCGAATCAAACTCACTTGATCGACCTTGTCGCCCAATCTCTACACAACGCCCAGAATGTTCAAGCAGCCACCGCAGCAGTAGCGGCTCAGGCCCCACCTCCGCACAACCCAAGGATGAACATGTCCGAGTTCATGAGGATGCGTCCACCGACCTTTTCAAGCAGTACAGAGCCAATGGACGCTGATGATTGGCTTCGAGCCATTGGGAAGAAACTGGACATCGTTAGTGCACCGATCGTGAGAGGGTCCTGTTTGCCTCTCACCAACTTAATGGTCCCGCATAGGAATGGTGGGATAACTATTGCATCTCCCATATCGATGTTCAATCCATCACATGGACCGAGTTTGTGCGAGCTTTCTGCCATGCACGCATCCCTGCGGGAATGATGACTCTGAAGAAGAAGGAGTTCCACGCACTCCGTCAGGGCAACCGCACGGTGAATGAATATCTGCACCGATTCAACCAACTCGCTCGCTACGCTCCAACCGACATAGCCAAAGATGAGGATAGACAGGAGAGGTTTCTGGAAGGGCTAAATGATGACATCTCTGTCCAACTGATCTCCCAGAACTTCACCGACTTCCAGCAGTTGGTGGACAAGGCAATCCGTCAGGAGGCCAAGCACCTGGAGATGGAGAACCACAAGCGGAGGATGGCAACTCAGAGGTTCAATGCGGGAGGTCTTCCCAAGCCCCATTTTACCACACCGCAACCATCGCAACGTGGAAAATTACAATCTTCTACGTTCCGAACTCCAGCACCGCCACAGCGCCCCAACACCTCCAACTTTCGCAACACCACATCTGGAGGGCAGTTCCAGCAGAAGCACTTAACTTCCTCGGCTTCGGGGGTGACCTGCTTCTATTGTAACGAGACGGGGAATTATGCCAACAAATGCCCGAAGAAGCAGCAAGGTGTGATCCCAGCCAAGCCGACATCAGGAGTTCCAGCCACCGGCGGCACCATAAGGCCAACGGGCCAGTTCACCAAGGGACGGGTGAACCACGTCACTGCAGAGGAAGCCCAGGTAGCGCCAGATGTTGTTCTTGGTACGTTTCTTGTTAATTCGATACCAGCATCTGTCCTATTTGATTCTGGAGCTTCACATTCTTTTGTGTCAAATAAGTTTGTGGGAAAATATGGGTTACCTATATCCTCCTTAGCCAATCCCATGATAATCTATTCCCCGGGCTCGGAAATGAGAACCAGATCTCTATGCCCAAATCTTACCCTGGAAATATCCGGAGTATCCTTCCTGGCAGACTTGATAGTCCTGCATTCCCAAGGGCTAGATGTAATTCTTGGAATAGACTGGCTAGCCAAAAACCAAGGACAACTAGACTGTGCCAATAGGTCTATCACCCTCACCAATGAGCAAGGAATTTCAGTCGAATTCAAGCCCAAGACCTGCACCGGAGGAAGTTCCATCCTCACCAGCTTGAAGGAAGTAAAGCTTGAAGACATACCTGTGGCACGGGAATACCTCGATGTCTTTCCTGATGACTTACCCGGCATGCCACCGGATAGGGACATAATGTTCCTAATTGATCTAGTCCCCAGGACAGCTCCAATCTCGAAGCGGCCCTATAGAATACCAGCCAATGAGTTAGCAGAGCTAAAGAAACAAATTGAAGAATTACGAAGCAAAGGGTACATTCGACCCAGTTCTTCACCTTGGGGAGCACCAGTACTATTTGTCAAGAAGAAAGACAATAGTATGAGAATGTGCGTTGATTACAGATCACTCAATGAGGTGACAATTAAGAACAAATACCCATTACCCAGGATTGATGATCTGTTTGATCAACTAAAGGGAGCAAGTGTCTTCTCGAAGATTGATCTGGGATCCAGCTATTACCAGCGAAGATCGGGCGTAAGATATTTCAAGACCGCTTTCACCACGGATATGGGTATGCGAGTTCTGAATGTCTTTCGGTTTGTGAACGCCCCGCTTATTTCATGAATATGATGAACAAAGTGTTCATGGAATTCTTGGATGAGTTTGTGGTTGTTTTCATCGATGACATTCTTATCTACTCAAAGGATGAAGAAGAACATGAGAAGCACCTCTGAATGATCCTAGACAAACTCAGGGAACATCAGCTTTATGCCAAATTCAGCAAGAGCGAATTCTGGCTAAGTCAAGTGGCATTCCTTGGACATATTGTGTCAGCAGGAGGAATTGCAGTAGATCCTACCAAGGTTGAGACAGTAATGGATTGGAAGCAACCCAGATCAATCATCGAAGCGAGAAGTTTTCTTGGACTAACGGGCTACTACCGCAGGTTCATCGAAGGGTTCTCTAAGATTGCAAGACCCATGACCCAACTTCTGAAGAAGGAAAATAAGTTTGAATGGACAGACACTTGCGAAGAAAGTTTCCAGGAACTGAAGAAGAGGCTAGTCTCAGCACCGGTGTTAATCCTACCGGACATCCGCAAGGATTTTGAGATCTTCTGTGACGCATCCCGTCAAGGCCTCGGGTGTGTATTAATGCAGGAGGGCAAAGTCGTGGCCTATGCATCCCGACAGTTGAGACCACACGAAGGGAATTATCCGACTCATGATCTGGAGTTAGCAGCAATTGTGCACGCTCTGAAAATCTGGCAACATTATCTTATTGGTAACCGCTGTGAGATTTTCACGGATCATAAGAATTTGAAATACATCTTCACTCAATCCGAACTCAATCTCCGACAGAGAAGATGGTTGGAGTTGATAAAGGATTACGACCTCGGAATCCATTATCATCCGGGCAAAGCCAATGTGGTGGCAGATGCCCTGAGTAGAAAGGCGTATTGCAACACCATCTTGGTGCAGAAAAATCAGCCAGAGTTGTATGAAGAACTGAAGCACCTGAACTTAGAGATTGTCAACCAAGGTTGTGTGAACACTTTGGAAGTTCAACCAACTCTTCAGAGTCAGATCAGAGCAAAGCAGTTAGAAGATGAAGACATCAAAGAAATCAAAAAGAATATGAGAAGAGGCAAAGCCCCAGGTTTTTCTGAGGATGAGCAAGGAACAGTGTGATTTGAAGACCGCATCTGTGTACCCAATCAACAGGAGATAAAGGAGTCGATTCTGAAAGAAGCTCACGAATCGCCATACTCCATTCATCCTGGAAGCACCAAATTGTACCAGGACCTAAAGGAAAAATATTGGTGGGTCCACATGAAGCACAAAATTACTAAATTCGTCGCTCGCTGTGATGTTTGTTAGCGAGTCAAGGTAGAGCATCAAAGACCTGCTGGTCTGTTGCAACCATTACCAATTCCCGAGTGGAAGTGGGAAGAAGTTGGTATGGATTTCATCACCGGACTCCCTAGGACCCAATCGGGACCACCGTGCTAGGTTTTCGTACCGTGCGTTATTGATAGTATGTGTTCATGTTGCCCGATAGAATTAGATTCTATGCATAACTTGTTTTTGCAGGGTTTAATGTGAATAGTATGGCCCATTGTGTATGTGATGCATGAATGGATTTTTATGGCCTACGTGTCATGCTGTGAGATAGCCATCGAGCTACATATTATTGTATAACGGCCTGCATACCGACTTGTGATGCTTGAAATTATCCTATGTAATTCTTTACTAGCGTTTAGGAGTAAATTCTTAGTAGATGAATGCGGTCGGAGACTTCAAGCATGGTGGTCGGAGAACAGGAAGCATGCTGATGGAGATCGACATGTTAAGGGCCATGCTATTTCACAGTTTAATTTGATTATTTGTGAATATTTTTGTTTATTCATGTTATGCTATTTAATAATGTTTTATCATTAGATGTTTTGACATGATAGAATAGTATCCCTCAAGAAAATTAAGTAAAATTGATGTCTTTCCAATTGCTGCACCTATCACGATTTTGATCGTTAATTGGCAGGTCTACCAAAGTAGGGTGCCATTAACTATCTTAATAAGATGGGGTGGGTGTCAGATACCCACATGCATTGTAACACCCCAGCTCAACATTGAGCCTAGAATGCTACTAAAATTAAATTAAACTAAGCTAAACTAAGACCAATTACAAAATCTCGACAAAACCTCCTTTGTATAGTCGCCTATACCGAGGTTCCAACAATTGATCAAGGCATTTATCAATATAATCATAATCAGGTTCATTCAAGCGTGTAGAATAATATCATAAACATAACCAAAACTTTCTATTCTCATTATTACAGTTAACCTGAACCCCAAACTATCCATAGCTTCTAACAGGTAAACATAACATTTAACAATAATTTCATAATCCAATTCACTCATGCATAAGAGATAATCATAGGAATGTAATCAAATTAACACTATTCTCACAACCATAATCGAATCATAAAACAACCATGGGTATTTCTCGTGATCTATTTATTCTTATATGAAGCTAAATGACAATTGCTTTAATGTTGTGAGGTAGTGCGTGCTTTCCAATTCATCTACTCCCTCCCATGCATGCAGTCTTGCAGTTGTACCTAAAACACATCAAAGCAAGAGTGAGCCCAAAGACTCAGCAAGTACCAACAAGGCTAAGCAAGTTAACATTCATAGCATCAATAATCCAAGATAAACAATGCACGAGTAAAGCCTTCATGCTCATGTGTATGCAACCAATGCAATGCACCTTTTAACTTTGTCTCTTTTCGCATTTTACCGTGAATGCGGGTATACAACCGTCATTGTGTACCCTTGCTCGTGCCCTCGGCACGGGGACCAAAAGCCTATACACCACATGTATAGGGACCTTTGCCCATCATCCGAATGATGGGGACCTCTTTGCTCATAGCCCACATTGCACCAATGTGGGACCTCAAGCCCGTCAATACATGACGGGGACTCAACGAATGCATACTTGGTCACCACGTGACTAAGCTTCAAAGATGATCTCAATATGCACATGCACAACATCTATTCATCATCAATATACCAAGTACAATAACAACGGACATAAATAGAGCATAATCATACTTGGAGCATTCACCAATCTCAATATAAACATCATGCCAGCAACCTTACTTCGCTATCATATATCAAAAACATGCATGTATGACCAAGTCTCCAACACGATTGGAACATGCAATTGCTCCATGCCCACGTCTTTCATATACACGAATTTAACATGTACATAACAACATGTATGATTTAGCAACGCTCAAGGGAAACACTAACCATAGCTTGCATTCATCAAGATAAAAGGAAAACTCATTACGCTAACATTCGTGCAAGGCTACAACAAGCAATCACCACAATCATATCATACGACCGAAAATACGCTATAACCCGAATACTTGCCTCAACCGTGCGAAAGCGGCGGACTTGAAGTGGGTGCTGCCCTTGGGATCTCGCTGCCACCTGGACAAGAAGATAACCCCAAACTAAGAATAACATACTGGACCAAAATCATACATCACATTACAATCGAAATCGCTAATCTTCTTATCACGTCTAGCTTTTCTAATTTCTAGCGATCGGTCACTGCGGACAGCAGACTTCAAAAATTCATAACTTTCTGCTCAGGAGTCCAAATAGGATGATCTTGGACAATCTGAAATGGTAATTGAAATGTCTAAATAAACTTAGTTGAGGAGACCCTCTGATTCGGCCATCTACCAGACCTACCAATCTATTTAATCAGAGCAAATATTTCACGTCGGGTTTCTGGACAGCGACAAAGAAACTATCATAACTTTCTCTACGTTCGTCCAAATTCAGTGATCTTTAGTTTTCCTGAAAGCTAAGAGGATTAGCCTAATTTTTCGTTATGGTGAGACCCTCTGGAAACCCCTCTAAATACGCGCTTCTATCAGGTTAACTAACACTAGAAAATCTGCTTCTCTCCAGAAACACAGAAGTACTAATAAATTCATAACTTTGGCTACCGAAGTCCAAATGACTTGATTCTTGTCGGAAATGAAAGGTAACTACGATAGCTACAACTTTCTAGGAGACACCCAGACCCAAATCTGCCTCTAACTTAATCAAAACCGACAAACTTCCTGCTGCAGAATAACGACGAACTGGCATCCGAAAATTAGACAACTAGAAAACGACCCCAAAACAACAAATCGCGGGTTACCCTTGCCGAAACGAAAGAGCACGCAGCGGGGATGATGACCACCATGCTTCCGCTGCGGATCCCTTCTTCTCCCTCTTCTTCCCTTCTCTTCTTCCCTTCTTTCTCTTCTTTTCTCCTTCTCCTTCTTCTTCTTCCTTGGCCGGTGCAAGGAGATCCTTCTCCTCCTTGGCCAGCAACAATGGGGTGGTGTGGGGATGGGGAGGCGCAAGAGAGGTGGAGGGGAGGTGGAGAGGTGGGGAGGTGGGGGTGGCGGCCGAATGGGTGTGGGAGGGGAAAGGGGAGGGAGGGGAAGGGGCTAGGGTTTTGGGGAGGAGCCCCTGGCCGGCCACCCTCATGGGCCATGGCCCCGCCCAAGTTGCCGCCATTTGCTCTTTCCCCCTCTAAAATTGCAGCACTGATAACAATCCAATTAGTCCCTCCCGTCGTTCGTTTGATTCTTCCCGAACCATCGATCTCCCGAAATAAAATTAATCTTCCTCGATTCAAACCTTAACTCTCTTTGGGATATTACATTCTACCCCATAATGAGATTCGACCGAATCTAAACGCCAATCTTCCCGAAAGAAAACCACGACTAGAACTTAACAACGGATACCAATGCGATCAACTCTTACTAAACTCGCTCACGTGAGACTTCAACTCTCAAGTGACCTCTCTCTCAACGAAGAGACCACAACACCGGGACGTAAATCGACGTCGTACTAACGCTCCACTCGACATTCCGGTACACTCACCGACAAGACTCGAGGTAAGACCTCACTCGATGGTTAACGGCGCAATCGAAACCTCAAACTCTGGATCTCCGGGTTACAAGGCGTTACGTACTCGCGCATGGACTCGAGACAGTCCCGCGATACGCCAACTAGCGAAAACAACCCAATGTATCTTGGGTTAAACCTCCCAAAGATACCGAACCACACGACATGCACATAGAACACGAACTCGTGTTCCACCGCTCAATTATACTCCTCACTAAAGCAAAAATCACCTCCTTTAACGAAACACACAACAACAATACTCTTCCTAAACACACTCTTTTACCAAAAAGCTCAGCGAAAATGAAGAACTCTCAACGCAACCAAACGTTACCAACTCGGTACTAAAAGGAGTCAAATTCAAAATCGATGATTTAACACGAAAATCTTTCCACCTTCAATTAGAAAATTTGCAAATAAACACCACGATCGCTAAAAGAGAAACCACTCAATTAACCAAATCCATCATTTCTTTTATTCTTTCGAACCGATAAGAATCATATATACCAAAATCGAATCAAACTCAACTTACGAAAGATATTGGTCAACAACACAAAACTCAAACGAGAATCGAGAAACAATTCACTCCTTTGAGGAAGTATCAAATTCTCATTATCTCTTTTAAGAATAAAATCTCTCTCAACTTTGGAGTTTGAGTTCATCACAAAACACACTAACTCATCTTTCTTAACTTTACATTCTCAATGTTACACTCAAGTTGAAATACATCATCCACAATTCCGTATAAAGGCTCTATCGACGCCAAACTTTATCTCAACAACTCCTCTATCTACATGATTAATTTGACAGATGACTTCCAATGCATCTCAAAATAGATTACACACGCAATCACATCTCCTCAATGTTTTAGAAATAAACAACTTGGAATTCACAACTCTCACAGTCATATACTTTCTCTAAAGGGCTCTATCAATGATTATCTCTTTGTTGAAACCCACCCTTAATCTACCTCCTCTACACATAATCATTGGGTGCCCCAAGTCCTAGCATAAAATTGCAAAGCCCAAATTAAACTCCAAGATTCCTACAACGAACTTCTCATATAAAAGATAGGAAATCCTCAGTTAAATCAGTAAATCCCATAATTCCAACATACTCTCTCATTAACATCATCATGAAAATATTTTCTTGACCAGTTTACCTTTACAAAGATTATAACCCTCGAAGGTTACTCATTTAAAGCCAAATCACTCTTGACGTTACTCAATATTTTCCATTATCCCATTAATTAACATGGCGATTTGATTACTTTGTAACCCCACTCTCATTAAACCACATCATCAAGAATAACTTTCATAGCCTCGCAATACTACCAAATTGCGATACTCTAATAAATTGATCCGATTTCCATACTTGCTAATTCTAATGCTCGGTCAAAAGAACACCAAATCTTGGACTACAACTTGTTATAGGTCCTACTAGTTGCGACAACGAAATCTGTAGCTCCAAAGACAAATATTCTTTTCAACTCAATTCCTCTCCAAGGATTATTCCAATAAATCGATTTATTACTCCAAGCCTCTCGGACGACTTGACACCTTAGGGTTCATCAAACCATCTACGAGACTTTACAATACAGGTCGGTTAACCCTTTCTTAGAAGAAGAGGCAAATAGAAATAAGTTTCGACTCAAAAGAAAACGTTACCACTTACAAGAGTTACAAGATCAAGAGAAACAATCGATAAAGCGTTTCGAAAACCAAAGATATGATCAAAGTTGAGGCGCACGTCCCACAATCGAGAGAATATCAAACCTCGACGAGAATAAAACACTCGCTTTTAGAATTCGGAAAACTCTTATGGGCAAGAACAAAATTTTTAGACAAACTTCAATATTCGCAAGTTATGAAACTTTACTTAAATCTCAAATACTTCCACTTTACTCGATTTTCGTTGGTTATAGCATCACCATGGCATTTCCGACAAAGAGTAATTGAAGATCACAACACCTATTCCACTTAGGAACTAATAAAACCTCTCAACACGTCACTTTGCTCTAAACAAATTCAGCTATCACATCAACATGAGGTCGAAAGATCACAAATGCGAACTAGAAACATATTCAATTAATTAACATCCGCGAGCGATCGAGTCCTTTATACAAAACATTCAATATTATCATCATAATCCCTTCGACAATCACACTAGTAATGTAACAATACACTCTTAGCGAGACTCATCATAGCCTCTTATCCCATCATAAATTTCTCCAAAGGAAACACAAGCCACAAGGTTGAAACAAACCTATTTTTAACTAGTTCATACTATCAAATGATACTTTCGCAAAGCACACTATCAGAGGCCACTTACTCAATCACCCACTCAACCATTAGTGTTACTCACACCCGCTCCAACTGTCATTAACAATTGTCAATTGTATGAATCATGTATACAAATAGGGTCCTACTTCTTGTAGTCGCGTAACCATCTGTAAACACAAAGTCAACATTTAATAATCTCATCGCCTGTACAACAGGGTTTCACAACATGCTACCTCAACGTTCGTCTAATCTAATATACATGTTTTTAATCTAGCAATTTTGTATGATCATCAAGTAACTAGTTCTGAAAATTTCCAATCTGATATCCTCTAAAGCATCGTTCAAACACATTCTTAACATAACCATCACTAATGGGTAAGCTAATCCATAGAGATACATTACTCCATGCTATCCAATAAATCTACCTGATTCCACAATCCTAACAATCGGACCAATTCATCAAAATACCACACCTCTTAACAACTCCATTGATTCCAACTAAATATTGTCATACTCATAGTCATAACTCATCAAGAACCACTAAAGGACAACCTCCACTTATTCAACTTTCTTTGATAAGGACCTTAGTTAAGATCGATCATGCACAAAGCTGAACTTAACTTGAAACTCATAACACAACCATTAATATTCAACGCTCAAAATACCCAAAAGAGATACGTTGAGTCAAAGCCTTCATGAACTAAAGGACTTACAAAAGAAACTTTCATTAACCAAAACATCAAGCGAATAAAATAGGTCAAGCTTTCCAATAAGAAAAACAAAACTCCCCTACAAAAGTCAATCTTGACAATTAGCAAAATTCACCAATCGCGAGAATAACTCAACGACTGGGAAAAACAATAATTGATTTACGGGGCAAATTAAGCCAAAGGAAACACACCAAACATTTCAAAGAAACCCATCAATCGCAACCGGTTAAGAGTTGACCAAATTCAAATTCAGGGAAGAGAGCAACTCTTCTAAAGATTCTCGCTATCGACACCTGTACTAAGATATCCGGGGTAGCACTTCTCTATACCCACTCCACGAGCGGTGGTCTAACTTTGGTAAAGCCCGGTCACAACCACGACCTTAACCTCTCAACAACGACTAATCCCACTCATAATAATCATAATAATTAATTAATAAGCAGCCAAACTCAATTCATATCAGCAATAATCAAAACGATATAACGAAGCGTAAATGCAAAGATTGACCCTTCCCATCCCTCTCGTGCTCGGTGTGTCAAACTTTTAAGTTGATTAACATTAGCAATTTTTTTATATCTAGTCACCACGGACCTCTGACCGCTCGATACCAATCAGTAACACTGACTCAACATTGAGCACGGAATGCTACTAAAATTAAATTAAACTAAGCTAAACTAAGACCAATTACAAAATCTCGACAAAACCTCCTTTGTATAGTCGCTATACCGAGGTTCCAACAATTGATCAAGGCATTTATCAATATAATCATAATCGAGTTCATTCAAGCGTGTAGAATAATATCATAAACATAACCAAAACTTTCTATTCTCATTATTACGATTAACTGAACCCCAAACTATCCATAGCTTCTAACAGTAAACATAACATTTAACAATAATTTCATAATCCAATTCACTCATGCATAAGAGATAATCATAGGAATGTAATCAAATTAACACTATTCTCACAACCATAATCGAATCATAAAACAACCATGGGTATTTCTCGTGATCTATTTATTCTTATATGAAGCTAAATGACAATTGCTTTAATGTTGTGAGGTAGTGCGTGCTTTCCAATTCATCTACTCCCTCCCATGCATGCAGTCTTGCAGTTGTACCTAAAACACATCAAAGCAAGAGTGAGCCCAAAGACTCGACAAGTACCAACAAGGCTAAGCAAGTTAACATTCATAGCATCAATAATCCAAGATAAACAATGCACGAGTAAAGCCTTCATGCTCATGTGTATGCAACCAATGCAATGCACCTTTTAACTTTGTCTCTTTCGCATTTTACCGTGTAATGCGGGTATACAACCGTCATTGTGTACCCTTGCGCATGCCCTCGCACAGGGACTAAAAGCCTATACACCACATGTATAGGGACCTTTGCCCATCATCCGAATGATGGGGACCTCTTTGCTCATAGCCCACATTGCACCAATGTGGGGACCTCAAGCCCGTCAATACATGGCGGGGACTCAACGAATGCATACTTGGTCACCACGTGACCAAGCTTCAACATGATCTCAATATGCACATGCACAACATCTATTCATCATCAATATACCAAGTACAATAACAACGGACATAAATAGAGCATAATCATACTTGGAGCATTCACCAATCTCAATATAAACATCATGCCGCAACCTTACTTCGCTATCATATATCAAAAACATGCATGTATGACCAAGTCTCCAACACGATTGGAACATGCAATTGCTCCATGCCCACGTCTTTCATATACACGAATTTAACATGTACATAACAACATGTATGATTTAGCAACGCTCAAGGGAAACACTAACCATAGCTTGCATTCATCAAGATAAAGGAAAACTCATTACGCTAACATTCGTGCAAGGCTACAACAAGCAATCACCACAATCATATCATACGACCGAAAATACGCTATAACCCGAATACTTGCCTCAACCGTGCGTAAAACGGCGGACGCGAAGTGGGTGCTGCCCTTGGGATCTCGCTGCCACTGGACAAGAAGATAACCCCAAACTAAGAATAACATACTGGACCAAAATCATACATCACATTACAATCGAAATCGCTAATCTTCTTATCACGTCTAGCTTTTCTAATTTCTAGCGATCGGTCACTGCGGCAGCAGACTTCAAAAATTCATAACTTTCTGCTCAGGAGTCCAAATAGGATGATCTTGGACAATCTGAAATGGTAATTGAAATGTCTAAATAAACTTAGTTGAGGAGACCCTCTGATTCGGCCATCTACCAGACCTACCAATCTATTTAATCAGAGCAAATATTTCACGTCGGGTTTCTGGACAGCGACAAAGAAACTATCATAACTTTCTCTACGTTCGTCCAAATTCAGTGATCTTTAGTTTTCCTGAAAGCTAAGAGGATTAGCCTAATTTTTCGTTATGGTGAGACCCTCTGGAAACCCCTCTAAATACGCGCTTCTATCAGGTTAACTAACACTAGAAAATCTGCTTCTCTCCAGAAACACAGAAGTACTAATAAATTCATAACTTTGGCTACCGAAGTCCAAATGACTTGATTCTTGTCGGAAATGAAAGGTAACTACGATAGCTACAACTTTCTAGGAGACACCCAGACCCAAATCTGCCTCTAACTTAATCAAAACCGACAAACTTCCCTGCTGCAGAATAACGACGAACTGGCATCCGAAAATTAGACAACTAGAAAACGACCCCAAAACAACAAATCGCGGGTTACCCTTGCCGAAACGAAAAGAGCACGCAGCGGGATGATGACCACCATGCTTCGCTGCGGATCCCTTCTTCTCCCTCTTCTTCCCTTCTCTTCTTCCCTTCTTTCTCTTCTTTTCTCCTTCTCCTTCTTCTTCTTCCTTGGCCGGCTGCAAGGAGATCCTTCTCCTCCTTGGCCAGCAACAATGGGGGTGGTGTGGGGATGGGGAGGCGCAGAGAGGGTGGAGGGGAGGTGGAGAGGTGGGGAGGTGGGGTGGCGGCCGAATGGGTGTGGGAGGGGAAAGGGGAGGAGGGAAGGGGCTAGGGTTTTGGGGAGGAGCCCCTTGGCCGGCCACCCTCATGGGCCATGGCCGGCCCAAGTTGCCGCCCATTTGCTCTTTCCCCCTCTAAAATTGCATGCGATAACAATCCAATTAGTCCCTCCCGTCGTTCGTTTGATTCTTCCCGAACCATCGATCTCTCCGAAATAAAATTAATCTTCCTCGATTCAAACCTTAACTCTCTTTCGGGATATTACATTCTACCCCCTTAACAGAGTTCGACCCGAATCTAACGCCAATCTTCGAAAGAAAACCACGACTAGAACTTAACAAATGGATACCAATGCGATCAACTCTTACTAAACTCGCTCACGTGAGACTTCAACTCTCAAGTGACCTCTCTCTCCAAAACTGAAGAGACCACAACACCAGGACGTAAATCGACGTCTGTACTAACGCTCCACTCGACATTCCAGGTACACTCACCGGACAAGACTCGAGGGTAAGACCTCACTCGATGGTTAACGGCGCAATCGAAACCTCAAACTCTGGATCTCCCAGGTTACAAGGCGTTACGTACTCGCGCATGGACTCGAGACAGTCCTGGCGATACGCCAACTAGCGAAAACAACCCAATGTATCTTGGGTTAAACCTCCCAAAGATACCGAACCACACGACATGCACATAGAACACAGAACTCGTGTTCCACCGCTCAATTATACTCCTCACTAAAGTAAAAATCACCTCCTTTAACCAGAAACACACAACAACAATACTCTTCCTAAACACACTCTTTTACCAGCAAAGCTCAACTGAAAATGAAGAACTCTCAACGCAACCAAACGTTACCAACTCGGTACTAAAAGGAGTCAAATTCAAAATCGATGATTTAACACGAAAATCTTTCCACCTTCAATTAGAAAATTTGCAAATAAACACCACGATCGCTAAAAGAGAAACCACTCAATTAACCAAATCCATCATTTCTTTTATTCTTTACAACCGATAAGAATCATATATACCAAAATCGAATCAAACTCAACTTACGAAAGATATTGGTCAACAACACAAAACTCAAACGAGAATCGAGAAACAATTCACTCCTTTGAGGAAGTATCAAATTCTCAGTATCTCTTTTAAGAATAAAATCTCTCTCAACTTTGGAGTTTCAGTTCATCACAAAACACACTAACTCATCTTTCTTAACTTTACATTCTCAATGTTACACTCAAGTTGAAATACATCATCCACAATTCCGTATAAAGGCTCTATCGAGCCGCCAAACTTTATCTCAACAACTCCTCTATCTACATGATTAATTTGAGATGACTTCCAATGCATCTCAAAATAGATTACACACGCAATCACATCTCCTCAATGTTTTAGAAATAAACAACTTGGAATTCACAGACTCTCACAATCATATACTTTCTCTAAAGGGCTCTATCAATGATTATCTCAACTGTTGAAACCCACCCTTAATCTACCTCCTCTACACATAATCATTGGGTGCCCTAAGTCCTAGCATAAAATTGCAAAGCCCAAATTAAACTCCAAGATTCCTACAACGAACTTCTCATATAAAAGATAGGAAATCCTCAGATTAAATCCAGTAAAATCCCATAATTCCAACATACTCTCTCATTAACATCATCATGAAAATATTTTCTTGACCGGTTTACCTTTACAAAGATTATAACCCTCGAAGGTTACTCATTTAAAGCCAAATCACTCTTGACGTTACTCAATATTTTCCATTATCCCATTAATTAACATGGCGATTTGATTACTTTGTAACCACTCTCATTAAACCACATCATCAAGAATAACTTTCATAGCCTCGCAATACTACCAAATTGCGATACTCTAATAAATTGATCCGATTTCCATACTTGCTAATTCTAATGCTCGGTCAAAAGAACACCAAATCTTGGACTACAACTTGTTATAGGTCCTACTAGTTGCGACAACGAAATCTGTTAGCTCCAAAGACAAATATTCTTTTCAACTCAATTCCTCTCCAAGGATTATTCCAATAAATCGATTTATTACTCCAAGCCTCTCAGACGACTTGACACCTTAGGGTTCATCAAACCATCTACGAGACTTTACAATACAGATCGGTTAACCCTTTCTTAGAAGAAGAGGCAAATAGAAATAAGTTTCAGCTCAAAAGAAAACGTTACCACTTACAGTAGTTACAAGATCAAGAGAAACAATCAGATAAAACTGTTCTCGAAAACCAAAGATATGATCAAAGTTGAGGGCGCACGTCCCACAATCAGAGAATATCAAACCTCAGACGAGAATAAAACACTGCTTTTAGAATTCGGGAAAACTCTTATGGGCAAGAACAAAATTTTTAGACAAACTTCAATATTTTGCAAGTTATGAAACTTTACTTAAATCTCAAATACTTCCACTTTACTCGATTTTCGTTGGTTATAGCATCACCATGGCATTTCCGACAAAGAGTAATTGAAGATCACAACACCTATTCCACTAACCATAGCTTGCATTCATCAAGATAAAAGGAAAACTCATTACGCTAACATTCGTGCAAGGCTACAACAAGCAATCACCACAATCATATCATACGACCAGAAAATACGCTATAACCGAATACTTGCCTCAACCGTGCAGCGCGAACGAAGTGGGTGCTGCCCTTGGGATCTCGCTGCCACCTGGACAAGAAGATAACCCCAAACTAAGAATAACATACTGGACCAAAATCATACATCACATTACAATCGAAATCGCTAATCTTCTTATCACGTCTAGCTTTTCTAATTTCTAGCGATCGGTCACTGCGGACAGCAGACTTCAAAAATTCATAACTTTCTGCTCAGGTGTCCAAATAGGATGATCTTGGACAATCTGAAAAGGTAATTGAAATGTCTAAATAAACTTAGTTGGGGAGACCCTCTGATTCGGCCATCTACCAGACCTACCAATCTATTTAATCAGAGCAAATATTTCACGTCGGGTTTCTGGACAGCGACAAAGAAACTATCATAACTTTCTCTACGTTCGTCCAAATTCAGTGATCTTTAGTTTTCCTGAAAGCTAAGAGGATTAGCCTAATTTTTCGTTATGGTGAGACCCTCTGGAAACCCCTCTAAATACGCGCTTCTATCAGGTTAACTAACACTAGAAAATCTGCTTCTCTCCAGAAACACAGAAATACTAATAAATTCATAACTTTGGCTACCGAAGTCCAAATGACTTGATTCTTGTCGGCAATGAAAGGTAACTACGATAGCTACAACTTTCTAGGAGACACCCAGACCCAAATCTGCCTCTAACTTAATCAAAACCGACAAACTTCCCTGCTGCAGAATAACGACGAACTGGCATCCGAAAATTAGACAACTAGAAAACGACCCCAAAACAACAAATCGCGGGTTACCCTTGCCGAAACGAAAGAGCACGCAGCGGGATGATGACCACCATGCTTCCGCTGCGGATCCCTTCTTCTCCTCTTCTTCCCTTCTCTTCTTCCCTTCTTTCTCTTCTTTTCTCCTTCTCCTTCTTCTTCTTCCTTGGCCGGTGCAGGAGATCCTTCTCCTCCTTGGCCAGCAACAATGGGGGTGGTGTGGGGATGGGGAGGCGCAAGAGAGGGTGGAGGGGTGGAGAGGTGGGGAGGTGGGGGTGGCGGCCGAATGGGTGTGGGAGGGGAAAGGGGAGGAGAGGAAGGGCTAGGGTTTTGGGGAGGAGCCCCCTGGCGGCCACCCTCATGGGCCATGGCCCCGGCCCAAGTTGCCGCCCATTTGCTCTTTCCCCCCTCTAAAATTGCAGCACTGATAACAATCCAATTAGTCCCTCCCGTCGTTCCGTTTGATTCTTCCCCGAACCATCGATCTCTCCCGAAATAAAATTAATCTTCCTCGATTCAAACCTTAACTCTCTTTCGGGATATTACATGCATAGTGTTGGTTTGACTTGATAAGGCTATGAAAATAGTTTTGGGCCTTGAGGCATGGTGTTAGTAGCCGGGGCATAAAGATACCACCCAACAAACAAGAGTCATATGCGATATGATTGATAAGAGGTTGCCTACCTTAAATCACTAGGTTTCTAGCAGTGATGCCAAAGCTCACTAGAACTTAATGAGTTATGGATCTTGGACTCACTATATGTTGTTTGAGGGAAACATGGTTTATAGTGGGAGTATCTTTTATTATCTATTGTTAAGTTGAATTCCACCACTGGTCGTATGGTGATACGACCAGGTCCAGACAAATCGTATGATGATATGAGCAGGTCGTACACTAGTCGAACATAACCACTGACATGAGTGATTAATAGAAGATCTTTCATAAACATAGTGCTGAATCTTTGCATATATTTTCTGTTGTAGATCATGGCACCTACTACTTCTTTTGCACCTACCTTTAATTTGCGATCTATTCTTGAAAAGGAAAAGTTGAATGGTTCAAATTTTATTGACTGGTTTCGTAATCTGAGAATTGTTCTCAAACAAGAAAAGAAGAAATATGTTCTAGAGAATCCCTATCTTGAGGAACCGAGTGCTGATGCTACTCGAGCTGAAAAGAATGCCTATGAGAAGCATTACAATGACGCAGTCGATGTGCACTGCCTAATGCTTGCAACCATGAACTCTGAGCTTCAGAAGCAATATGAGACCACAGATGCTTACAATATGATTGTGAGTCTGAAGGGTATGTTTCAGGATCAAGCAAGGGCAGTGACGTTCAACACCTCTAAGGCATTGTTTTCTTGCAGGCTGTCAGAAGGTAAACCGATCAGTCCTCATGTGATCAAAATGATTGGTCTCATTGAGAGCATGGAAAAGCTTGGTTTTCCCCTTAGTCAAGAGTTGGCTACTGATGTGATTCTCTAATCGCTCCCTGCGAGCTTTGAGCCTGTCATACTGAATTTTCATATGAATGGCATGGAGAAATCAATGAACGAGTTACATGGTATGCTTAAGGGTGTTGAGGAGAGCATCAAGAAAAGTTCCAATCATGTGATGATGGTTCAAAAGACTACAGCCTTCAAGAGGAAGGGTAAGTCAGGAAAGGGAAAGGGCAAAGGAAAGACTAAAGATGAGATCTAGAGTCTCAAGACTAAGCTTAAGAAGCTTAAACTGGGTCCTAAGCCCGACACAGAATGTTACCATCGTCATGAGACTGGGCATTGGAAGAGAAATTGCAAGAAGTACTTGGCAGAAAAGAACAAAGGAAGTATGACTTCCAGTTCAGGTATAAATGTTATACAAATTAATCTTGCCACTTCTCCGACCAGTTCTTGGGTATTTGATACCGGATTGGTTGCTCATATTTGCAATTCGATGCAAGGACTAATAAGGAGTAGAAGTTTGGCAAGAGGAGATGTTGATCTTGGCGTAGGCAATGGAGCAAGAGTTCTTTGCATTATTTGTTGGCACTTTACCATTAGCTTTACCTTCGGATTAGTTATGGAACTAAATAATTGTTATTATGTTCCAGCCTTAAGCAAAAATATTATTTCTACTTCATGCTTAGGAGCAGAAGGTTATGAATTCAGAATAAAGAACAATTGTTGTTCAATTTATTGTAACACCCCAGCCTGACAAAGGCCTGGAATGCTACTAAACTGACACTATAACCATTTTAACATTGATACAATTCTCTAAAATCCGACAGAACCTCCTTTGTTTAGTTACTAAACCGGAGGTTCCAACCTTTAAATGTAGCATAGTTAAGTAATCCAACATCCAGCATAATCAAGAGACCACCAAAACTATGCTAATCATCATTATATCTTCCATAGCATGCCAAACGACTACAAGCATAAACAAAAGGACATCCATGATCCTCTAATCAACTCTATTACAAATTATTCCAAGCAGAGGGGGTAATCATAAAGAAATCTTTAAGCAAGTTTCTCTTCTACTAAATTATCAATCTATCAATTCAAATGTGAGTAGTTTGTGCCATTGTGCAAACGCTCTAAGTCTTACTCCCTCCTATGCATGTCGTTCTTGTAAAGTAGTACCTAAAAACACAACAACAGCAAGAGTGAGTCCCAAGACTCAGCAGGTACAATAAATGGCAATAATAACATAAACAACTGTAATCATCAACATCCATCTACAATATCTATTATAAACATGTCATATGCTCATGCTATGCAGAATGCTCAAGTGCACTTTCTCTTTCTCTTTATCTTTTGCATTTTACCGGTAATGCAAAGTATGCAACCGTCGCTGCATACCCCTGCCTGTGCTCGCAAGCGCATGGACCAATTGTCCAAAACTCCGCAAGTAAAGGGGACCTCAAGCCCACACTCTACAAATGTGGGGACCACAAGCCCATCGTTTTCATGATGGGGACCTCTTTTCAATGCCCACATTCCATGAATGTGGGGACCTCAATCCCGCCATCTACATGACGGGGACCTCGAAAATGCTTAGTCACCACGTGACCAAGCCTCCAATATGATAGCATGATGCACATGAGCAAAACTTTAAACCAACATAAATTTGTATTCACAACGACGTCATACATGAATTCACTTATTCATACTTCTAGCATTCATCATCGTTGACATTCATAGCACTCTAGCATCCATGAATAGCACATATATTCATAATACTAGCAAACATGAACAATCACTCATGAATAACAATTAATCATATCTCCAGCATTCACCATCCTTAATCATACATATCACACTATCAACCATGCATTGCTAATATGTATCAAAATACTAGCACTCTCTATCAACCATTCATAATTATTCTATCAACCAGAGTACTTGCCTTGACCGCGTGAGAACGGAGGATATGCAGAGGGTGCTGCCTCCGGGACCAATCCCCACCTAAAAATACATTTAAAAGCTTTCTAAGACAACAGTAATGGACCAAATAAACCATATGAGCAAGCACAAAATAGCAAAAGCTTGTAACACGACCCCGACTCCAATTTTCTAAATGCTGAACTGACCCCTCTGTAAACAGTCGTATTCAAAAATTCGTATCTTTTAGTATAGGAGTACAAATGAGGTGATCTTGGACTTCAATGAAAGGTTATCAAATTACCCACCTAAACCTAGTTGGTGGGCCTTCCTGATTCGGCCATCTAATATCCTTTTTAAGCTGATTAACAAAACATCAATTTCACGTCAGGTTCTCTGGACAGAACACTAAAACTATCATAACTTTCAGCTCGTTTGTCCAAATGTTGTGTTCTTGTGCTTCCCGGACAGCTACGACAATTATCTACAACTTTTGTTATACTGAGATCCTCTCATTCTCCCTTTAACTGATCGCACAAGTCAGATTACTAAAACCTGTCAAAATACTGACAGATTCGCGGAACAGTCGCACTAATAATATCATAACTTTTCCTACATAGGTCCAAAAAATACGATCTTGCACTTCATTGAAAGCTATTGACGTCCTATATAACTTTCTAGGAGATGACAAATACTGATTTCGCACTTAACTACATCAAAACATCCCTCTAACACGATCTGTCCTGAGGCGATAGAACTACCGACAAAGAACAATTAAGCGCTAAAACATCTAAACAAGGGGAAAACGAGGTTACCCTTGAAGAACCGATTGCTGGGCAAGATGAACACCCACCAGCGAACTCTCCCCCCAAAGATGGTCCTGTTCCCCTCACCTTGTTCCTCCTCCAACAGCCGGGCACCTCCAGCGATCTCCTTCTTCTTGGCCAATCGATCTCCCGGGTGATCGCCTTCTTCCTCCAATTAGGGCGGCTACTGTTCACAGTACTATAGCGGCGGCGGGTACTGTAGCACGCCATGCTACAGTATCACCTCTAGGGTTTCCTTCCTCTTTTTATTGGTAGCCAGCCCCTCATGGGCCTAAATGCTGTCGGCTGGAAGCCCATAGCCCAAGTTGTCAAAATTATGCGTAAATCCCCCTCTAATCTCCTGTTAAAATATTTTTCTAATTGGTCATTGTCTCTAATTTATTTCTTCTCTCTCGAATACATTTGGGGTATTACATTTATTTTGAAGATATGCTTTATGGTCATGCTCCATTGGTGAATGGATTGTATGTTTTGAATCTTAAGGATATGCCTATTTATAATGTTAATGCTAAGAGACTTCGACCCAATGAATTGAATCCCACTTTTATCTAGCATTGTCGACTAGGTCATATAAATGAGAACCGCATGATGAAGCTCCATAAAGATGGTCTTCTAACTTCATTTGATTATGAATCATTTGAAACATGTGAGTCTTGTTTACTTGGCAAGATGACAAAGGCACCTTTCACAACCACAGGTGAAAGGGCGAGTGACTTGTTGGCCCTTGTACATTTGGATGTATGTGGACTTATGAGCACTTCAGCCAGAGGTGGTTTTCAGTACTTCATAACTTTTACTGATGATTTCAGCAGATATGGCTATGTCTACTTGATGAGACATAAGTCAGAATCCTTTGAAATGTTCAAGGAATTTCAGAATGAGCTACAAAATCAATTTGGCAAGACAATCAAATGTCTGCAATCAGATCGTGGAGGTGAATATTTGATCCATGAGTTTAGTGATCATCTAAAGGAGTGTGGAATTGTTCCACAACTCACTCCGCCGGGAACGCCTCAATGGAATGGGGTGTCTGAACGACGGAACCGAACATTGTTAGCATGGTTCGGTCAATGATGAGCCAATCTGATCTTCCATTGTAGTTGTAACACCCCAGGATCCACATTACCCTGGAATGCTACTAAACCACTCTACAGCTAGCCAATAATTTCAAGATAAATTATTTCGGCAACATCTCTAGACAAGAAGCATTAAGCGGAAGCATAAACAACTAAGGGAATAAAGATAACGGTAACAAGTTCAATAATTAAACAACCTCTAGCAGATTAATCAAACAATGGTTCACAAGTCCATCCTTATTAAATAACATAATCATCCACAAATAGTTAAGCATTTGGCTAGAATTTCATCGACTTTATTACAACATGAGTTGATGAACCAAGTGCATTATTGTGGTGCTGCTCTACCCATCCCATGAATGCTCAACAATCACCTATAGGTGGGGAAAACAAGGGTGAGATAAAAATCTCAGCAAGCACACTGTTTAACAGGCTATTCAGACTACAAACAAAAATACAACATCATTAAAGTATCCATATGTCCACATCCATAATGTGAATCCACATTCATTTACATGCTAATTTAACTACAAAGATATTAAGCATCAATATCCAATTCCCATAATGATCACAATTATAGCCTCAACCATATTTACTACCAATGATAGTAAAATATTAACAATTGAATCTTGATCAACTGCTTTATATTATTCACCACTACCACTACCAATGACAATAAAGTATTAACATGTTTTACCTCATAACTGTACTATTTCTCGCATCCACAACTGCTAACAGCAATTACCATAAGAGAGTAGAATCTCAAACCACAATCACAACCACTACCATTCCACAAGGGATGAACCCCAATCCACGACCATAGCCACTTTCCTCACACCACAAGTGACTCTCATGAGCCAATTCCACATTACAACTATAAAGTTGCAGTTGATTGTAATATAACTTCACCACAATATCTTGCATAAGTATGCAAATGATCTTTCCACAATGTAATGCAAATGTATGCTATGCTCCACTGCACATTTACCCAACAAGGTAAAAGTATGCATCGTGCTACGGCAATGCGATGTTGTACCCAGACGATCGCGGCTATAAGCGGCGACATCCACAATGCAAATGTCATGATATGTCATGAATGATATGATAATCATAAACCACAAGAATTTAACCACGAAGGTCAACAACATACTCATCATGAATATTTTCTCATAATCCACATGTGTCTCATTAAGCACAATACCATTGTGTCATAAGACCATTACCACATAACCCACACCCGATTCACCAAGATCAAAATCAATCGATCTAAAGGGAACTCTACCACATAGACCACAACATGATCATCATGAATATAACCACAAGGAATTATCAATATGTCCACCTTGAGTTTATTTTCATATTCCGCATTTGGCTCATTAAGCAAATTACCACATGACTACCAACAACTCTTCCAACGCATGGCAAAAATGAATATTAATTTGCTACCACGACCTCATCCATAAAACATGCAACCATGGCATATAACTTCAAGTTATGAAAAAAAACATGTATATTGCAAGTAGTAAGAATAACAAGTTAAACCGTAGCACAACCGCTGCATTTACTTGCATGATCATATAAGCATTCATCCATCACAAGCATTAGGGTTAGCAATGTACTTGCCTTCCACGATGTGACGCGTTAGCCGGCAAAGGTGATACTCCTAAACCTGAGGCCTCACCTCCTAAACCAGTAAAATAATTTCAATAAGGACATAATATACCCAGCGCTACTAATCGGCATTCTACATCGCTTACTTGGCGACTCAAAACGAGTTTACAAAGTGGCGAAAAACAACGTTTCTGCCATATACCGTTTCGGACAGCAGCACGGTAAATGACATAACTCATGAACTGGAAGTCAAAAGAGGTAAACCCAATTTCTGTAGATTCTTAACTGACTAATCTACAATACTCTAGTTGACACGATAATCCAATTCGGCCAAAATATTAGGCTAACCATTGTTTGAACTTTCAGTATGAAACTGCCTACACAATCGAACAGCAAAACTAAAATGACCATAACTTTTAATAGGTAACTCCGAATTGATCGTTCTTTATCAATCTGAAAAGGTTATCGAATTATCTACAATAACCAAGTTGTGTGAACTTTCAGATTCTACCAATTTCCCTTTCATATTTTAGGAAATAACTGACAGATTATTCTCGTCAGTTCGCGCAGATACTAAAATGAGTGATCTTCGCGGCTCATTGAAAGATAACGACAGATCCACATAACTCTAGGAGATGGAATCTTAAAATTTAGCCTCTAAATACACGAAAATACCCACGCAAGGTACTGGATGAATCGAATCTTCTGCAGCCCAACATTTAACCAACAATTCTAATCTGTTTCGCATCTACTATGGATCAAGCAATGGGAAGGCATCTCGTTACCCTTGTAGAACCGCTAGAACTTGCTGAACCAATCCCACACAAGATCTTCTTCTCCTTCTTCTCCTTCTTCTCTTCCTCTCTTTCTCCTTCTTGCGCAAAGGGCAGCAGCTGGACAGAGGGGAGGCGCAAGGAACAAACACTGGGCAAAGGGAGGCGCAAGGAAAGGGAGGGTCGGCCAAGGGAAGGGGAGGCGGTGCAAGTGGGAGGAGGGAAAGGGGGACGGCTAGGGTTTGGGAGGTGGCACCTCCCTTTGGCCGGCCACTACAAGGCTAGATGGGCCAAGGCCAGGCCCAAGTGGATGAGAACAAGCGGAAAAGCCCTCTCTAATCTTGATTTGACGATTAGAAAATAAATTCTTCCCGATTAAATAATTCTCTACCGATTAAATTTAATTAACCCGATTCTCGACTTCTCACACTTAGGAGTATTACATTCTTCCACCTTAAAAGGATTAGCCTCGAATCCAACTCTCTGAACCACAAAGAAAAGAACAACAAGCAAAAGCAACCCAAACTAGGGTACTCACCAGCCTCGAAGAGCTCGGGGTACTTCTTTCGCAAATAGAACCCAGCAACAGAAGAGTAAAGAACTCTCAAGCATCACACTAGCAACCATCTTTCCTTCAAAGGACCACGATCCAAATCAAAGGATTCACCACAAAAAATATTTCTACTCGGCAAGTAGACAATTGGAGAACCACACCACATAAGCTAAGAGTGGAAATCACTCGACAGACCAAAACAATCAATTTCTTTTCCTAACTGGAAAAGACTACGCCTCAACATAAGTCAACTCAATTTGCAAATGGTCTCTGCCATAAACACAAAGCATAAACAAGAATCAAGAGAGCATCTCACTACTTGACATAACAATAATTTCCCAATTCATTTCTTTTAATAATTTAACTTCCTTGAACCAAGGATTTTCAAATCATTGCCCAACACACCAACTCATTTATCTCAAGTTGGCCACCTCAACAACTAGTTCAATTGAGTACATCATCTACACCATTGTAGATAGACTCTCTGACCCCACAAATCATACTCTAGCCAAAACCATGACCAATGAATTATTTTGACAAATAATTCCTAACATCATCATGATCCTTAAGGATAACAACTCGGGATTCAAATCACACCCACACAAATTCAATTCTGCACCTCAAGGATGTTATCGGATCATCACACTATTTGGATTCCACTGATCCACTATTCCAACACGAGACACCTGGGCCTCTAAAAAAATTCTAGCATAACAAAAGGTGAAGCCCAAACTCGACTTCAAGTTCTTACAACCAACTTCCCATATAATATAGGGAAAACCTCGGTGAACACCCTACTATACCACAATTAACAAACACTCATTTCTTAACATCAATAAATCGCTTGGCTCTAAGATAAACCTTCTATTTAAAACATACCCTTCCCAAGGATTATTCCAAGAAAATAATATATCATCCATTATATCTTAAATATTGTGATATTTAAGGCTCCCACAAAAACATCACTACACTACCACTATTAAGTTGTCACCACGCAACAAAAGTCTTCGCAACCCACAACAATTACCATGTTCTTAGAAGAAGAGGTAAGAAGAAATAAATTCCAGCATACAGAAAATTGCTATCATTCACAGTAGCCAAAAGACCAAGGGAAAAAAATAGCATTGAGTTTGAAAAACACAGGATAGATCATCTGTACCTCAAATACTTATAGTACAACTTTTTCTTTCAATAAGAAACAATTTTTCTTTTATAATGACATCCATGAATTCCAACAAAGGATGCTTGAAGACCACAACACGAGATTCAGATAAAACCAATAAGATCATTCAACATGTCGCTTACTCAAAGCAACCTCGGCTATCACACAAGTCATAAGGTCCAAAAGATTCCAAGCTGTAGATCTCACACCTTTCAATTCAATTAGTATTATGGAATTAACAAATTCCTTTATTTTTAAAACATTCAACACCATAATCACAACTACATGCTATGGATTGTATTCACAACAAGATAAAACATTCTTTGCAAAAATCATCATATCATCTCACTCCTTCATATTTTTCCAAAAGGAACACCATAACTCACTTCATCATGTTCTTATTATCCAAATAAGATTCCAACTACTTAATCTAGTTAAACCTAGTGCATAAGCCATCATATTAAAACAAACTCTTTAACAAGATGATATTAGAACATAACAACCTCACAAAACATGCTAGTATGAATCTCTTATTAGATTTCATACATTTATCTCGTACTGATGCTCAACTCTAGTTTAGCAAAAGTAATTACACTTTAGCCATTCTTTGTCAATAATTGATTATTTATTTTCATCGACATAGCATTAATGATCCTATCTCTAATTTGCAATCACAAAGACAATAAAGAGCACAGATTCAATACTCCACCTTATGTTAAGATATTAAAATAAAATAACTTTAAACATCAATAATACCACTTTACAAGACAAGATTCCACAAGTCAATACACCACCTTCATCCATTTTCAGTATACATGTTTCAACAATTTAGCATGGTAAAAGTTACATAAATTTAATGATTGTATATGCTCATCAAGTATGTAAAGAGAGAACATATTAAAGGTTAATCTTATTAAGGTAATATTCCAACACCTCCTTACTTGACTATCCTGAATGGTCAGATTAATTACTTAAGATCGATCAATCCAATCTATCCAACAAGTTGGGAAAATTAAACAACTACAATAGTCAAAACAATTGTTTTTCATATTCCTTAATAAATGCATGAGTTCTACACATGTATCGCTAAATTCTTAACCACAAATCTTCAAGAAACTACAACAGGACAACATCATATTCATCAACTTCACTTCTAAGAATGTTAGTAGAAATTAATGATGTACCACGCTAACTTTTCAACTTGATAATTCACAATCTGTCAATTATTTACATAATTTCCACCTACTACTTAAACACAACAAAACATCACAAAGGGTTTTAACACTCCTTCTAGAGAAAACAAACTTCAAAACAAATGCATAGAGCCAATGCTTCCACAAGTTAATGAACTTCCACATAAAGCTTTGATTCTCTCTCAAAATATCAAGCGAAATACAAGAGTCATGTTTTCCGAAGAAAAAATGGAACAACACGGAAAATACGGTCTCTCCAAAGCACCGCTCACGGCGATCAAACAACCCATCAATCGAGAAAGAAACAATAGTTGGTCTCAAGAACAATTGGAGGCCTATTGACACCCAACAAGCGCAATAAACGGCTAACCCGAGAGAAAATCATTAAGCGCAATAGGCCAAGAATCGCCAACATCAATTCAAGGAGGATAACACTTTTTTTAAGAAACTTACCCATGACATTCGCAACTAAGTTACAGAGTAAGCGCATCAAAATCCCGTACCACGAGCGGGTATAAGCTGGCAATGCCCAAGGCAGCTGCCGCAAACCCTACCTCTTATCGTTGACTATCCTCACTCATAGCATCATAGAATCACCACATAAACATACAAGATTATCTCATAGCATGAATAATCAATAAAATATGTCAAAGCATGAATGCAATGCTTGACCCATCCCATCCTCACTGCACCAGTGTGTCAATTTAATTTTTTAATTACCACGGACCTAAAGCACCGCTCGATACCAATTGTAACACCCCAGATCCACATTACCACGGAATGCTACTAAACCACTCTCTGACTAGCCAATAATTTCAAGATAAATTATTTGGCAACATCTCTAGACAAGAAGCATTAAGCGGAAGCATAAACAACTAAGGGAATAAAGATAACGGTAACAAGTTCAATAATTAAACAACCTCTAGCAGATTAATCAAAGAATGGTTCACAAGTCCATCCTTATTAAATAACATAATCATCCACAAATAGTTAAGCATTTGGCTAGAATTTCATCGACTTTATTACAACATGAGTTGATGAACCAAGTGCATTATTGTGGTGCCGCTCTACCATCCATGAATGCTCAACAATCACCTATAGGGGAAACAAGGGTGAGATAAAAATCTCAGCAAGCACACTGTTTAACAGGCTATTCAGACTACAAACAAAAATACAACATCATTAAAGTATCCATATGTCCACATCCATAATGTGAATCCACATTCATTTACAAGCTAATTTAACTACAAAGATATTAAGCATCAATATCCAATTCCCATAATGTGTAACACCACGGCTATTCGAAGCCAAGATGTTACCAGCCCGGTCTTCAAGAGTAAAATCGTAAATCGAATTTCATCACGAAAACCTTTCCACCCTCCAAGTGGCGGTTTTGCGAATAAACGTCCACGAAATCCAAAGGAGGAATCATTTTAAATGCCCAAATCGAACTTCCTTATTCTTCACAGAACCGATAAGAACCACACATACCAAAATCGAGTCAAACTCGACTTACGAAAGACATTGGTCAACAAAGACAAAGCTCAAGCGAGAATTAAGAAAACGCTTCACTAATCAAGAAGACATTTTTTTCTTAGTTTCACTTTTGGAATAAAACATCTCTCCAACCTTGGAATTGAATTCATCGCATACCACACGGTCTCAACCATCTTCATTTAACATCCTCAAGTTAGGTTTAAATCGAAATACATCTTCCACACCGTTGTAGAGAGACCGTATTGATTCCACTTTGAATACTCTAGACAACTCATTCAACTGATGACATTAATTTGATAGAAGGCACCAAAGCACCTAAAAACCCATACAATCTCATCACCTCCAACTTTCAAGAATATCACATCGAATTTTAGTACACCCGCTCATGAACTACATCAAAAGGGTTCTATCGCCAATCATTCCACTACTCGAATACTCCAGTTTTCTATCTCCTCTACACACAAATCTTTGGGCGACCAAAAGTTTAGCATGAAAATGGAAAGTCCAAATTTAACCTCTGAGACCTCTACAACGAATTCCTCTTATAACAAATAATGAAATCATCGGATTAAATCTCTAAGATTCCCCAATTCGACATACTCACTCATTGACATCATCAGAATCATTCATACAATATCACGATACTTTCAATAGAGTTACTCTATAAAATTGATTACTGGTTTCATACATTTGATAATCCCAACATTCCAACATGAACCAAGGTTACGGAACTACACTATACCATAGGTTCTACTTAGTCGAACAATATACAATTTTACTTGAAACCATACATTCCATCAGAATCAACTTCCCTCCAAGAGGTTGGTCAAAACCAACTCATCTTCTATTACTTCTCCAATATTTGGGTAGCAAAATCTCACCCCTACAATCACTTAACCACCACCAAACAATTAACAACTCACGATTTGTAAAACTTTATAGCACAAAGCGGTTGATCCTTTCTCAAAAGAAAGAGGCGAACAAGAACAACTTTCACCACACGGGAAAATGTTGCTCACGGTGAGCACGAGACCAAAAGAAATAATCGGTAATGAAGATCGGGAAAAGCGAAAGTTGAGTTCACAATGGAGGTGCGCGTCACCTCAAAATGGAAATAGCAAATAACAACCAATAAGAAAATGACATTGCGATTGAAACTCGACAACTCTTGAGTGAAAAGAGCAAAAGTTTATGAACAATTCAAATAACCACGAGTTACAAAACTTGACTCAAATTCTCAAATATTCCTCTTGCACTCTTTCCTTTAACACTGAAATTAATTCTTTGACTAACAACGCTTTGCCACAATGAACAAGATAAGGTCTTTAGTCCAAACCACACGGACTAAATAAGAACCAATAAAATTCCTCAATACGTCCTATTTGTTGAGAACAATTCAACTACACACGAAACATGAGATCCAAATAATCTCACCACCAAACTCAAACATTTCCAATTACGGATTTCATGAAAAGCAAGCGATTATTCTTCTCTTAAAGGAACCAACATAACTTCTTTGATTGCAACCTTACGTTGTCAACTCGGACCAAAGAGCCTTTAAAATTAAATCACACAAATCTCTTAAGAAGCAGCAGGACAATCCAATACCTTAATTTATTTTAAAAATTTCAGCTACGGATGATTCAATAGCTCAAAGAAAATATCACAAAAGCTAAACTTGAATTATTCTCATCTGAACGATATCACCAAGGCGATCAAATTACTATAGGTATTAACATCAATTTCACAACAACAATTAGAAAACACTTCAAAAGACCCACGTGAAAAGAATGAGTTGATTCTTTCTCAAAAGAAGAGACAAATGGAAACGATTTTCACCAACTAGAAAACTCATCCACCACTCTTGAACATGGGACCAAGATAAGAAACCAATTAAGCAATGAACTCACAGAACATAAGTGGAGTCCACGGTTGAGCGCATAAGCCTGCAAGAAGAGAATATCGAACCTTAACAGATAAGAACAAATAAGTATTCAAAATCGAAGCACTTGCATCACTGCAGAACCATTGCAACTTTGTAACATATCGTTACTCGATAAGCTTCATTTACCACATAAAGCCTGAACCCCCAAAAGATCAAGAACACAAAACTTGAAACTTGATCATTTAGAAAATATCACCATGGGTGATCAAATTACTACGAGAATTAACCTCATTCTCACATTTTGACTATTTAATAACATCGACAACATACACTAGTACCAAGAGTCATCAAACTTTATTACTCCATCCTAAAACTTCCCAAAGGGAACACAAACCACAAGGTTGAAACAAATTTATCATAACAAGATTATGCTAAGCAATAACGATATCACAAGGCACGCTATCAAAGACTACTTACGAAATTGCGTCTACTCCATTGTGGGTGTTGCTCAACACCTTCTTTAGCGCTCAATAACAAATGATGATTGTATTAATCATGTATGAACATACGGTACTAATTCCATTTGCAAACACATAACCATATATAAACATAGACTCACATTTCACCTTTGTTGAAATCATTTCAAAACATGATTAAAGATTCACTAACATAATTTTCTATAAACAAGGTTTCACGAATCGATACACAGCACCCATCAGGTCCTTTATACAAGTTTCAACAATTTTAGCATACCATGAAATAGATAAATCTAGCTCTTATGTAAGATCTATAGGTTACGAGCAGATATGGGCAGTCTTTATTTAACATCTGACATGTATCAAATACAAGGATATTTCAAATTAATCAATTTCACTTTCATAGATGGTAGTTAAGAATAGTTGATTTGCACCATGCTAATAACCCAACTTGGTAACTCATATCGTAACAATTTATTAAGCTTAGTTATAAATTCTCAATTTAAGCATGGCAAGACATCACAAAGGATTCTAACACCTTACTACAGAAAAGAGAGACTTCAAACCTCAACGTCAAGTAATCTAAAAAGAAACGCATAAAGCCAAAGCTTTCCCCATGCAAACGAACTTACAATGGAAAACTCTTCACTAACCAAGTTATCAAGCGAGTAAATGAGTCATTCTTTTCCAATGAGAAAGAAGGAGCAACCAAGAAAACATCAATCTTGCCAATTGACAACGATCACAAGTAGTAGAAACAACTCAACGATCGAAAAGCAATAATTGTTTGAGAGAACCAAGAGGATCTATGGAAAACCATAACTATCATGGACCACAAACCCGGAGAAGTTCATCAACCACCACGGACAAGAATTGCCAAATTCGAAATCAAGAAAGAGAACAACTTTCTAAAGCAACTCACGCTAACACCGAAACTATGGTACTCGAGGTAACTACTCCTCTAACCACGTTCGCGACGGTGGTGTAACACAGTGAATCGGAGTAACAACCACGACCTCCACTTCTTATCATCCGATAACATCACGCTTCACCGAAATACTCAATTATGAATATACAGGATCATCTCATGACAATCATAGTATTAGTTTATAGATATTGAATATCATAGCACATCATAGATTAACAACAAGAATAACGATGCGAAGCAATTCAACATTTGCTCAACAAATGAAACATTACAACAGATAATGCGGAAGCAATGTAATTTCAACCCCACCTCACGTGCACGATTGTGTCATTTTAATGTTCTTCTATTAACCACGGACCTAAAGCCGCTCGATACCAATCGTAACACCACGGCTATTCGGAAGCCAAGATGTCACCTAAAACATCTAACATACATCCATATTGCGGAAGAATTCGAATAAAATCAACTAATGATAGTATCAAAACAACCAAGACATGATGAAGGTATCCTTCCTTCACCATCTAATATATTTATTTTAGTTCATTGATAATGAAAGTTCATATGCAGAATAAATCAACCTCAATGTGGAGAAGGTATCCTTCCTTCACCAATTATAATTTAATTATTACAGTTCATCATTAACGAATGTAAGATAGAACTAAATTTAATCTTGAACATGAATAGGATGATGTGAGCAGTAGTGCGTGTCTACTCCTCCCAAGTGAGCCAACATCGGGGTTACCTAAAATAAACAAACAACGCAAGAGTGAGTCCATGACTCAGCAAGTACATATATCAATAAGATAATCATTCAATATGAATAAGACAAACTCATCATCGAGTTGATCACATCACAAGCGACTACATATGAAGACATGATATGAATGCTCAAAATCAAAGGAATGGACTGCACACATGCATATCACGGTATAGCGGTGAAACACCCGTCGGTGTTCACTCAAGCCCGCATCTTAACAAAAATGCGGGATCCACTTCCGTATGAAGAACGTTTCATACGGGTGTCCAACATTGCCCATCTTGGAGTTAATGGGTCTTACATGCCCATTCGGAATTAATGGGTCTTTCAAATCCACTCCGTGGGCGAGACATGACAATGTCCAACACCGCCCACACTGGAATGGTGGGACTTGCAATCCACTTTCGTGGATGAAACATGCATAATGAATGCATAGAATGAAATACGAATATTGAAAGACATGATAACAAAACATAGATTCAACACATATGAAAGAACATAGACAATCCATCTTCTCTCGTATCATACAAAATCACACATGACCATATAAACATTCATCAATCACAATCATTAAGGGTGGCAATGTACTTGCCTTCGCGATGCGACGCGTTAGTCGGCAAAGGTGATACTCCTAAACCCGAGGCTTCACCTCCTAAACGAGTAAAATAATTTCAATAAGGACATAATATACCCAACACTACTAATCGGCGTTCTACCTGCTTTCGATGACTCAAGTCATTCTTACAAAGCCTAAACTGAAAACAACGATTTCTGCCATAAACTGTATCTGGACAGCAGCACGGAAATTAACATAACTCAATGTCTGGAAGTCGAAAAATGGTAAACCCAATTGCTGTAGCTTCTTAACTGACTAATCTACAATACTCTAGTTGACGTGATAAACCAATTTGGCCAATTTAATGGGTTAATAAATGCTTGAACTTTCAGTACAGAAACTGTCAACAGAATGAACAGCAGAATTAAAAAGATCATAACTTTCATTAGGTAACTCCAAATTGAACGTTCTTTACCAATCTGAAAAGGTCATAGAATCCTCTACAATAATCTAGTTGGGTGAACTTTCAGTTTCGACCAATTTCCCTTTCAAAATTTAGGAAATAACCAGACAGTTTATTCTCGTCAGATTTCTGGCAGCAGGTACTAAAACATCCATAACTTTTGACTCAGACCTCGGAATCAAGTAAACTTGGTGGCCACTGAAACTTAAGAACGAGGCCTACATATCTCTATGAGACCAAACCTTCAGATTCTGCCTAAAAATAACCGAAATAACCCTCCAACATACTGGACAGAACTGAAGCAAACGCGGACAGACTGGAATTTAACAAAACTACTCGCTCACTTAACGAAAGACTTCTAGAAATCCCAAGAACACATCGTTACCCTTGACGACGTGGGAGATGGCGCTGAGTGAGCCTCGAAGAAGAAGTTGGTGGTGATTTCCTCTTCTTGTTCCACAGCCCACGATCGTCGTCCCGATCCTCGCGAAGACCGGCAACGGAAGGAGACCAACACCGCAGCGGGAAGAAGTCTTGAGGGCAGCACCATGGAGGAAAGACCAGGGAGGGGAGGAGGCAAGGCGCACAGGAGGGAGGCCAAAGGGGGGCGGCCAAAGGGAGAGGAGAGGGAGAAGTGGGGAAAATTAGGGTTTCCCACCCTTTAAGTTGGTGGCCACTAGATGGGCCTATGGGCCTCTAGCCCTGAGCCAGAGTTGTCCAAAAACACAGAAACCCCTTCTAATCTCACGATTAAACGTTTTCCAAAAGAAACCTTCTACCGATTAATTATTCTCTCCAGAAAATTAATTCTAGCACTATCGGAGAATTACACTAATTATCTCTCAATTTGTATTGCACTCTCAAATGAAACTCGGGATATGTTGGAGGTGATGAGATTGTATGGGTTTTTTAGGTGCTTTGGTGCCTTCTATCAAATTAATGTCATCAGTTGAATGAGTTGTCTAGAGTATTCAGTGGAATCAATAGGGTCTCTCTACAACGGTGTGGAAGATGTATTTCGATTTAAACCTAACTTGAGGATGTTAAATGAAGATGGTTGAGACCGTGTGGTATGCGATGAATTCGAATTCCAAGGTTGGAGAGATGTTTTATTCCAAAAAGTGAAACTAAGAAAAAAAATGTCTTCTTGATTAGTGAAGCGTTTTCTTAATTCTCGCTTGAGCTTTGTGCTGTTGACCAATGTCTTTCGCAAGTCGAGTTTGACTCGATTTTGGTATGTGTGGTTCTTATCGATTCGGAAGAATAAGGGAAGTTACGATTTGGGCATTTAAAATGATTCCTCCTTTGGTTTTCGTGGACGTTTATTCATAGCGCCACTTGGAGGGTGGAAAGGTTTTCGTGATGAAATTCGATTTGGATTTTACTCTTGATGCCAGTTGGTAACATCTTGGCTTCCGAATAGCGAGGTGTTACATAATGATCACAATTATAGCCTCAACCATATTTACTACCAATGATAGTAAAATATTAACAATTGAATCTTGATCAATCGCTTTATATTATTCACCACTACCACTACCAATGACAATAAAGTATTAACATGTTTTACCTCATAAGCGTACTATTTCTCGCATCCACAATCAAGCTACTTGACAATTACCATAAGAGAGTAGAATCTCAAGCCACAATCACAACCACTACCATTCCACAAGGGATGAACCCCAATCCACGACCATAGCCACTTTCCTCACACCACAAGTGACTCTCATGAGCCAATTCCACATTACAACTATAAAGTTGCAGTTGATTGTAATATAACTTCACCACAATATCTTGCATAAGTATGCAAATGATCTTTCCACAATGTAATGCATAAGTATGCTATGCTCCACTGCACCTTTACCCAACAAGGTAAAAGTATGCATCGTGCTACGGCAATGCACGATGTTGTACCGGTACGGTCGCGGCTATAAGCGGCGACATCCACAATGCAAATGTCATGATATGTCATGAATGGTATGATAATCATAAACCACAAAAATTTAACCACGAAGGTCAACAACATACTCATCATGAATATTTTCTCATAATCCACATGTGTCTCATTAAGCACAATACCATTGTGTCATAAGACCATTACCACATAACCCACACCCGATTCACCAAGATCAAAATCAATCGATCTAAAGGGAACTCTACCACATAGACCACAACATGATCATCATGAATATAACCACAAGGAATTATCAATATGTCCACCTTGAGTTTATTTTCATATTCCGCATTTGGCTCATTAAGCAAATTACCACATGACTACCAACAACTCTTCCAACGCATGGCAAAAATGAATATTAATTTGCTACCACGACCTCATCCATAAAACATGCAACCATGGCATATAACTTCAAGTTATGAAAAAAAACATGTATATTGCAAGTAGTAAGAATAACAAGTTAAACCGTAGCACAACCGCTGCATTTACTTGCATGATCATATAAGCATTCATCCATCACAAGCATTAGGGTTAGCAATGTACTTGCCTTCCACGATGCGCGCGTTAGCGGCAAAGGTGATACTCCTAAACCTGAGGCCTCACCTCCTAAACCAGTAAAATAATTTCAATAAGGACATAATATACCCAGCGCTACTAATCGGCATTCTACATCGCTTACTTGACGACTCAAAACGAGTTTACAAAGCTGAAACTGAAAAACAACGTTTCCTGCCATATACCGTTTCTGGACAGCAGCACGGTAAATGACATAACTCATGAACTGGAAGTCAAAAAGAGGTAAACCCAATTTCTGTAGATTCTTAACTGACTAATCTACAATACTCTAGTTGACACGATAATCCAATTCGGCCAAAATATTAGGCTAACCATTGTTTGAACTTTCAGTACAGAAACTGCCTACACAATCGAACAGCAAAACTAAAATGACCATAACTTTTAATAGGTAACTCCGAATTGATCGTTCTTTATCAATCTGAAAATTTTATCGAATTATCTACAATAACCTAGTTGTGTGAACTTTCAGATTCTACCAATTTCCCTTTCATATTTTAGGAAATAACCAGATAGATTATTCTCGTCAGATTTCTGGCAGCAGATACTAAAACGATCATAACTTTTGACTCAGACCTCGGAATTGAGTGATCTTCGCGGCTACTGAAAGATAACGACAGATCCCACATAACTCTAGGAGATGGAATCTTAAAATTCAGCCTCTAAATACACGAAAATACCCACGCAAGGTACTGGACAGAATCGAATCTTCTGCATCCCAACATTTAACCAACAATTCTAATCGGTTTCGCATCTACTATGGATCAAACAGCGGGGAAGGCATCTCGTTACCCTTGTAGAACCGCTAGAACTTGCTGAACCAATCCCCACACAATATCCTCTTCTCCTTCTTCTCCTTCTTCTCTTCCTCTCTTTCTCCTTCTTGCGCAAAGGGCAGCAGCCTGGACAGAGGGGAGGCGCGAGGGAACAGCACCTGGGCAAGGGAGGCGCAAGGGAAAGGGGAGGGTCGGCCAAGGAAGGGAGGCGGCTGCAAGTGGGAGGAGGGAAAGGGGGACGGCTAGGGTATGGGGAGGGTGGCACCTCCCCCCCTTTGGCCGGCCACTACAAGGCTAGATGGGCCAAGGCCCAGGCCCAAGTGGATGAGAACAAGCGGAAAAGCCCTCTCTAATCTTGATTTGACGATTCAAAATAAATTCTTCCCCGATTAAATAATTCTCTACCGATTAAATTTAATTAACCCGATTCTGGACTTCTCACACTTCCGGAGTATTACAGTAGTTCTGTGGATACGCTCTAGAAACAGCGCCTTTCACTTTAAATAGGGTTCCATCAAAAATAGTAGAGAAGACACTATATGAAATATGGACCGGGAAGTGTCCCGGTTTGTCTTTTCTCAAGGTAAGGGGTTGTGAGGCATATGTCAGACGTTTGATGTTTGATAAACTCACACCCAAGTCTGATAAGTGCTTCTTTGTGGGGTATCATAAGGAAACTAAAGGATATTACTTTTATAAGCGGGATGAAAACAAAGTGTTTGTTGCCTGTAATGGTGTCTTCTTGGAGAAAGAGTTTCTTTTCAAAGGAGTCAGTGGGAGCAAGGTGCAACTCGAAGAGATTCGGGAAACATCTGAAAATGTTTCAACTCCTACTGAGCCTCTACAGGATGAACAAAATGTTGTTGAACCTGTAGATGAAGCATCAACCCCACGTAGATCTAAAAGGCCACGTCTATTGCCTATAAGGTATGGACATGACGTTTTATTATTGAATAATGATGAGACTAATACTTTATTCGGAAGTGATGGTAGACCCAGACTCTGAGTCATGGCTTAAGGCCATGAGATCAGTAATAAAGTCAATGCATGACAAACAAGTTTGGAACTTGGTTGATGCACCTGATAGTGTTAAAACCATTGAGTGCAAGTGGATTTTTAAGAAAAAAAATAGATATGGATGGAAATGTTCACATTCATAAGACACGACTAGTTGCGAAGGGTTTCATGCAAATTCAAGGTGTTGATTATGATGAAACCTTCTCTCCTGTCGCTATGCTTAAGTCTATACGGATCATTCTAGCTATTGCTGCATATTTCGATTATGAGATATGGTAGATGGATGTCAAAACGGCTTTCCTAAATGGAAACCTAAGTGAGGATGTGTACATTACACAGCCTGAGAGTTTTGTCGATCCAAAGGAAGCTAGAAAGGTATGTAAGCTAAAGAAGTCCATCTATGGATTAAAGCAAGCATCTCGGAGTTGGAACATTCATTTTGATGAAGTGGTCAAAGGGTTTGACTTCATCAAGAACGAAGAAGAACCTTGTGTTTACAAGAAGGTTAGTGGGAGCAAGCTTGTGTTACTGATCTTGTATGTGGATGACATACTACTGGTCGGAAATGCTATTCCAATGCTTGAATCTATTAAAACTTCATTAAAAAATAGTTTCTCAATGAAAGATTTAGGAGATGCAGCATATATTCTTGGTATAAGGATCTATAGAGATAGATCTAAGAGGCTAATTGGATTGAGCCAAGACATGTACATTGATAAGGTATTGAAACGGTTCAACTTGCAAGATTCCAATAAGGGTTTCTTACCCATGTCACGTGGCATTAATCTTAGCAAGATTCAATGACCTACGACCACTGATGAGCGAGACAAAATGAGTAGAATTTCACATGCTTCGGCTATCGGATCTATTATGTATGCCATGCTGTGTATACGACCAGATGTGTCGTATGCTCTAAGTGTTACGAGCAGATATCAGCCAGATCCAGGTGAAGGTCACTGATAGCAGTCAAGAATATCCTTAAGTACTTGAGAAGAACTAAGGATGCATTCCTTGTATTTGGTGGTGAGAAAGAGCTGGTCGTAAATGGTCACACCGATGCTAGCTTTCAAATCGACAAGGATGATTTTAGATCATAATCAGGGTTTGTGTTTTGTTTAAATGGAGGAGCAGTAAGCTGGAAAAGTTCCAAGCAGGGAACGGTTGCTGATTCTACAATAGAGGCTGAGTACATTGCGGCTTCGGAAGCTGCGAAAAGGTCGTATGGATTAAAAAGTTCATTAATGAGCTGGGTGTGGTTTCGAGTGCTTCCAGTCCAATGGACCTCTATTGTGATAATAGTGGAGCCATTGCACAAGCAAAGGAGCCTAGATCGCATCAAAAGTCCAAGCATATTCTTCGGCGGTATCACATTATTCGTGAGATCGTTGTGAGAGGTGATGTGAAGATATGCAAAGTGCACACGGATTTGAATATTGCTGATCCGTTGACAAAACATCTCACGCAACCTAAGCATGAGGCGCACACAAGAGCTATGGGTATTCGATACCTATATGATTGACTCTAGTGCAAGTGGGATATTGTTGGTGATATGCCCTAGAGGCAATCATAGAGATTATTGTATCACGTCTATGTTTATGAGTTCTTGAATAAATGTTATTATGTTCCTTGAATGAATCGTTAGTTCTGAAGATCAACGAGTATGTGACTTGTTGGTGAAACTCTTCGACTTGTATGATGTCGTTCTAAAAGTATCCGTAGTCGAATGTCCCTGATCGGAATACAGTGACTCTACGACCAGCACATATATTGATTGATGACCATGTTTCACCGGTCATGGATATAGGGACATCGAATCAACAATGTGAACACATGTTAGAGAACATGGGGTTGGATTGACCCACCTTGAGACACTATTGGGATTGTTATGATTCTATGTGTCATTAGTTGGTCTCAAGCAATGATGATGTATAATCCTTAGACCTGAGATCAGCATGGTTCCCTACATGTGTAATAGCACTCTTAGGGTTGCCAAGCGCTACTGTGAATCTGGGTAGTTATAAAGGTAGCTTTGGGTATGCTATGAAACATGCGGATGGATGTGATTGGTCAGATATGGGATTTGCTCCTCCTAACATAACGGGAGAGATGTCTCTGGGCCCCTCGAAGTGGTCCGATAAAAAAGTGTATAGCCATGCCACTAGTGGTCGAAGTGTTCGACCACATAAGGTTATCCGACAACTCGATCGAGAAAGTATTGAACAGTCCATGGATGACACATTATCTCACTTAGAGTTCAAACTAGATATCGTGAGGCAAAGGGAGACTACTAGAGTAAGTCACTTAGTTCGATCAGATCCAGACAAGTCGTATGGTGATACGAGCAAGTCGTAGACAGATCAAACGAAATTACAGAGTGGTCGAAACCTGGTCGTAAGGAGTTACGAACTGGTCGTGACCGAGTGCGAACTGGTCGTATAGAGATAGGACCTGGTCGTAAGTGATGAGGACCTAGTCGTAGATCATATTGTATTATGGTTCGTCCGATATAATTTGTGTGTATTCGGGGATCGTTATGTTCTGCTAGGGACCGCTACGACTCGTGGTCGGAAAGGGTTTCTGAGTCACAACCGATTACACATAAACCTAACGGATCACACACTTAATGGGATGGAACAAAGCAGTACGAATACGATTCGTCAAACGTGTTCGGATAGGATCCGACACGGGGCACTATATAAGGAGATGCTTGAGGCTAGTGTGAGGGACACGAGAGAGATACGTGAGTTGTTTCCACTGAAACCCTAGCCGCCATCTTCTTGAGAGAGCCTTCCTGTGCGACTTGGTGCTAGCACACCGGTGTACGGTTGTTCCTTCTCTGGACGTGTGGATACCGTAGAGGCGCTACTGCCGTCGCTGTTGCGCTAAGGACGATCCGCAATTTTCACAAGGAACTGCAGAGGTTGCTGGAGGAGACGATCGACTACGAGGACGTTGGACGATCTTCTACGACCACTACATCGGCGCGTTCTTCGTCGGACTAGGCTGCTCCGACTCTACTTCCGCTGGACTACGCGTCTGGTGGTAATGATCTGTGATCATCTATCTTGCTTGGCATCCTGGTTTACGTGGTAGAAATTTTAAATTGTTGCTAGCGTAGCCTACCCGTATCCCTACAAGTCGAACCTATCTGGTAGCAAAGAATAGCTTGCCAGAGTTCAAGATGAATTCACCACGAAACCGAGAGGGTTGCTATGATCCGAAACCCTAGAGCTAGCCAAATATTAGAAGGAGAAAGAGGCCGCCGCAAGAGAACAAAAGCTACGGTAGATAAAAAAGAAGAGAAAGGAAAAGTGTATGAAAATTGGTGGAGACCTTCTACATATAGCTACAAGCTTTCAAAAAAAAATTGAGCAAGTTTGTCCCAAGGGATTGAAAGATATAGCAGTTTCAATTTTGAACCCGAGTCGGTTTCAAGTCCGAGTAGGATTCCGTTTCTGAGACACCTTCAGTAAAACAGACATAATTTTTGCATACGGTGTCCGTTTTCGACGTTCTTGTGCTCATTTGAAAGCTAACAACGAGGCGCATCCAACAAAACCGACTGCCTTTAGCCACTCACCCTACAAGGGCCCCAAAATCGGCCATCTTCGGCCCTGGATTTGCGGTTTCTGTTTTTGCCCTTTCTTTCGGTCTTCCCTTCGGAATTTGGGGTTCGCCTCAACTGCAAAGTTGTAAATCTCATTGAAATCTTTCAAACAAGTATATATAAGCCATATAAAACTTTGATTTTTCATTGTTGGAGACTAGCTGATGTTTTCTGCTCAATCTAGAGGGTTATTTGCATTGCATCGATATTATTGTCTTTTGTGTTCTACGTCGTGCAAGCAATCTTATGCCCTTGACAAAAGTTTGAGTAGGTGGCTAGAGTCTCTCCTAGCACTTAGTGTGAGGTTCTCCTTTGCTTACATCAAGTCACATTAATCAGTTGCGTGTGTGTGCATCACTTATATCTTGGACATTGCAACTAGGCTTTTGTTAACTGTATGGACTATTTACTGGCTTTACAACATCTTGTGCAACTGAATTGTGGTAGGAATATACACTGACACTATCCCAGCTCCACATAAACTTGGTAAGTGCAGCTCCTATGTTTGGTATTCAACTGGTGACATCTCTGGCTTGTCTTCTCACCTCCTAGGTACGTGATATTGCTATTTGTCGGAATTGACAAGATACTTGGTCGATGGTAGCATTAGGTGTTCCTTGACATAGAATACATCGTTTGTGTTTTGTTTCTTGTTGTGCTAACCATGTCAAGGGACAGATCAGCTGAGGAGCAATCTCGTTTTGCCAACATGGATGACATCAAGCGAATTGTGGAGGGGTTTAATGAAGTGGTTGAGAAAATTCATACTTATTTACAAGAACTCAAAGATTGGCGCAACAATTCTGTCACTAACCCTGTTGTAGGTGAAAACACCACGGTGGAGCATGAACTCGATGAGACGGACGCTGAGATGGCTGCTCGAGTTCAACGAGAGGAAGAGCAAGCTCACCTGCAACGACAAGCACGTCTACCTCGAACACCCCAGGATGTACGTCTTCTTCCACCAGGAGCTGCACGTGGGCGAGTCGCTGTATGTGGTGACGCCTGTGGAGGTTTCCTAGGAGGAGGGCTTGGTCGCTACGGGCCAGGGTCCGACGACAATGTGCCCTTCGCTGATGCCTTTGAGGAGGACTACGATGCAAACTGGGCATCGATAGATCACAGCAATCACCGCAGCCGTGCTGAACGTGGTCGTGCTGGATGTGTCCCAGTACCTCGCGAGGAGGGAGATCCTCTCACAAAGGTAAAGATTACCATTCCTAAATTTGTTGGTGGTGTAAATCCCGAAGAATATCAAAAATGGGAGATGTGCGTGGGCAAGATCTTTCGCGTGCACGATTTCAACGAAGACCGCAAAATCAAGCTTGCTTCCTTGGGATTTGAGGACTATGCGCTGATGTGGTGGGAAAAAGTTCAGAATGATTGTAGGGACAACAGTCAACCTCCTGCCCTAACGTGGGAAGCAATAAAGCGAGAGATGTGTACTCGTTTTATTCTTGTACATTTTCGTCGAGATGTTCTTACTCAAATGGAGGAACTAAAGCGAGGCACACAATCAGTAGAAGACTACTATAAGCAGATGGAGCAACTCTTGATTTGGGGTCGAGTTTAGGAGGACAATGAACAAATGATGGCCAGATTCTTACATGGGCTGAACCGCAACATTGTCAAGCTAATCAACTTTCAACCATATTCCACTATGACTGAACTGCAGCACTTAGCGATCAAAGTAGAAAAACAGCTCAAGGAAGAGGAGCTATCACAATCCAGGTACATCACCTTCACGCCCAGGCCGAGCCATCCATCTACCTCGACCTACACGCCCAGGGATAGGCCCAAGATAGACACCAGCAAAGGTTTGTTCAACAAACCGATTGCTTGACGAACTTATAGTTAGTTCATGTAGTTAGCTATGTTAGTAGATGCACCGTTAGGTTATGCTCTACATGATGTTTTTTTCATTACTTTTTCTTGTTCACATAGCCAAGACATGAGCTCTTCTATTTTTGCAATTCTGCTCGAGTTTTATGCGCCATGGTGTGGGCCATGTCAGAGGCTAGCCCCAATCTTGGATGGACTTGCAGTTTCATTACAAGATGATGAAGATGTGGCCATAGCAAATATGGTAATCTACCATATGACGATGGCTAACCTTCCTTTCTTCATTGTTTGGATCATGCTGGTTCTATTTTCCATTTGATATGCTTAAGAAAGCATGCATGGAATGCATATTTGAAGTGCATATTCTCCAACCAGGATGCCATGTCTGAAGCTGATATTGACATTGTTTCATTCAGCATTTTAGCAGAGCATGTTCTTTCCATTGCTAGGTTTCTTTTCTGTAGCATCATAACAATTTGCACCGATACTGAATTTAGTTCGGCGAAGAGTGCCAGTGCTGATGTAGTTTGGGGTACCATCCAAACAAAATGGTAGGTAAAATGTATGACAATCACACGATCAAACACTACAATGGCTATGTCCATGGAGCGTATCTTGCTGGTAAAATGTTCTTCATGCTCTAAATTGTTAGTTTTTTCTTCGGATATGAGGTCCTGATTCATATGCGATGCTTGTTTCTACGTATTGACTCTGCAGACATCTTGATCAACTGTGCCAGGAAAAAGATGTGCAAGTACCATGTCCAGGGAAAGTATGACTAAGTTAAATCCAAAGTTATCATTTGTCTCCCCTAATTTTGCATCCTCTTTTGTATATTTTCCCAGTGCTTAATATAGGCATGACATTTTTCTTTGTCACAGGTTCTACCCACTGAGTGAACAAAACCTACTACCATATGTTGCACTCTATGGATTTGTTGAAGGTTTGTTCCAGAAAAGACATCAGCTTACGTTAGTCAGTATGATCTTCATGTCCCTGAGATGACTGTCAGGGGCACAACGACTTCTTTGCAATATTTCAGGGTGTTGGCACCAGAGTAGGTAATTAACTACATTACTGAACCAAATGTCCAAAGTATCAGGGACCTCTACTTAACCAAGTGCGATAGTTTTCCCATGTTAATGAAAAACCATGAAGAAAGTCATTACAAGGGAGAAGGAGGCTGGGATCATCCCTGACACCGATATAGATACCTATATGAAGGTAAACAGTAACGTTTTTGGTATTTGTTGCAATTTTCCAACTTTGTTGATTATAACATTTTTTGCATGATCATATTGAAACAAGACCGAAAACACCACATGTTCTACTAACATAATTCTCCACTCCTATTGATTCTTACAGAAAAAGAGAAAAGAAATCATATCATGTGTGTACAACCCAATCCATTTTATTTGCACCATTTACAATTTAGCTACACTTTTTTTAAGGTTGTATCTGTGGAAGGTATAGACAAGAGCATGCAGACGGGCTACATTATGAAGGTAGTTGCTGTTCAGAGAAGCACTCTTTGGCTCCAACGGTTTTTCCCCCTATGCATAGTCCTTTCTTACCACATAGATCATGGGACTTGACATATGCGCTGACATAATAGTGGATGATGCCATGCGAAGAGGTATTTCAGGCGGTGAGAATAAAAGACTAACCGCAGGTGATTTTACGATATATATATACGATTACTTCAGGATGGTTTTGTCCTACATTGATTAAATTAAAAAAATCTACAGTTCATGGACTGAGATGTGTTCCAGAGATTTGACAACTACGGTTGATAAGTGGATCAGTGCTACTAATGCTACAATCGCAAATAATTCAGGTGAGCGTCCATCTATCTCTTACTTGAGTTTATAAATCAGTATTCACATAAGCTAAATGTGCTACTGTAGATCTTAAACAAATATAGCTTTTGCGCATACTAATATTTAACATACTTGGTATAGCAGGTGTATTTGATAACTAACTTACTTCACATTTTTGTGTAGAACAACATTTAAATTCCAAATGGAGCACAACAAAGAAATAAAGCCACAAGTCAATGCATATAAATAAGCAATCAAAGAACTTCTCTTGATTCGCCAAAAGTGCTTCAGAATGCTAAAAAATTACGTATGAACTACTGGACAGTCACGTTGAGGATTGCCTGGTCGATCCATAGCTACTGCTGAACAAATTATTATTACTTTGCTTCGTGTACTTTGTATTTTTAGTATGAATGGATATAATGGGATGATAGACTACTATATACACCATATTTGCTCTGTAAATAATAGAAAGGGTCTATCATGCCTAAGTGTTATCATGATGTCATTTTCCTCTATTTTAGCTTACCGAGTTGTTGACAGACATAGAGCCATTCATACCAGCAGACTTCAATATAACTGAATTCTTTATTGTTTACATCCAATAGCAATCTATTGTCTTTTTCAGGTCGTGATATTTCTTTGTTCGTTGAGCGTTTGCAAGCCTTCAGTTTTTCTTTCAATTATTCTTTGTTTGCATCTAAGATGAGATTTAGTGAATATTTCATTTCATACCCATGCTATAGAGATGCATTCATCTAATCTGTTGTTTGCTGATTGTATCCATCCATAGTAATGAGTTTTAACACTTTGTCTTGCTCCTAAGTCAATCAATTATACAAATCCAAATTCTTTGTATATATATATATATATATATATATATATATATATATATATATATATATATATATCGTACGCTCTCTGCCAATTGAATTCTTTGTATACAGTTCAAAACAGCCTCTACTCTAAAAACACGCTGCAAACACTGGCGTGGCGTAGCGCACAAATTCATCCTAGTAGGATTGGTCTATGTATACTACCCTAAAAATTAGCAGCAACACCTGATAACTATGAAGGTGTAACCTAAAAGCAGTCCAACACTCATGGACAGTGGACCAAACAGGCCAAAAAATGTTGACACATTATACGAGTGGTACCTCTATCAGTCAATGTAACAGTACATACTAAGAGTAGTAAGAATAACAACAGCCAGAAAATTCTTCTCGGATGTACCTAGTGCTCCAACTTTGGTGCTTAGCCTCAAACAACTACCAGATTTATGCATGACACAAATGAGCTGATATTACTAATATATATTACGTAACACTTATGCCAGTGATTTTCCTTTCAAAGAAAAGGGGGGAGCCACAGCTGACCAGACACGGAATAGTATATGGATCTAGAAGGGGCAAATATCATTAGCAATGAATGGATATCGGGCTTTTCTTCAACAAAAAAAAAAAAGAAGGAATGTTAACAATTTATGCAAGTAGTAATGTGGGAAGCCTTTAGTCTAATTCCAACGCTGGCAGTGTTGGGTTTTCTTCTAAACCTAGATTGATTTGTGGAGGCTTTTCGATCTACCATTTATTCCTTTGACATTTTCGTGGTGCCGCTCACAATTGTATTATGAGGCTAGAAGATAGGGACCTATTTATAGACTTCACTTTCAGGTGTTATAAAGTGATTCACCTGTTTTTGATATACCGTGAGACTCCAGAACCATGTCACCAACTACGATCAAACAAACCAGTTTTATGAGTCTAAAATATATTAGTCCCTAGCACACATGTGTGAGTCTTGCGCCATGATCAGATTGTTTACGAGATCAATTCCAATCTGATCATATGGGTCAATAGCCCATAGAGTCGATCCTGCAAAACAAACCTAGCTATCCACCCTATGTTGTATCCGGATTAATCATATGCATGTATATTAAATTCCAGTAGGCTTGATCTCAATAAATATGTCTATCATATTCCAACACAGCCGTCCTCAGCACCTCGAGTATTACTTCCTCGAGTTGAATTCCGCATCAAATTATTCCCTATCACATACATCAATAATATGAATAATTCCACATTGAGTTAAAATAGACAATAACCACAATAAATATTGAAATCCACAAAAAAAAAATCTAACATCACCGCCGCCGTTTAGTTCCTGCGGGCGCACCACCCAGATTTGGGCGTGGGCAGCCACAGGTGGAAGAAGTGGCGGACGATTTCGTCCGGCGCCACTGACCTCTAGGACGCAGCCGCTGAGGCAACAACACTCCTCTCCGACAGCCGTGTCCTCTCTCCTCCAAGTTGACGGATCGGCTGCGGCGGCGCAGGGGGAGACAAAGGTATCGAAGAAGAAGGGAGCTATGGTGGCGGTGGGATTGCGGAGGGGCATGGGCGAGGCGGAGGTGGCGGAGGGGGAGCCGGTGTCGCGGGGAAGGCGAAGATGGCGGCGCATAGAGGAGAGCAAACGGCGGCGGGGCAGGGGAAGAGGAAGCGGCGGCACTTTGGAAAGGAAGCGACGATGGGTGAGGAGGGGGTGGCGCGAGCGACAGGAGAAGGGGGTGGCGCGGACCAAGGGGAGGGGGCATCACAGGCGGCGGGGAGGAGGGGGCGACGCAGACCAAGGGGAGGAGGCGTGTTAGACCATGTGGCTAGGTCTATGATATTTTAGTTGATGAATAATTGACAATATTGGGTACTGATATTATTTGGCGCGTGGTGCGTGTGTGGACTTATGTCGGTCAAGTTGAAAAGAACTTGTGCCGGGAAAAGATGTGTTTTGGTCTTTGCATGTGCAGGGTAACTCGGAGGCGATCGTGGTCTACGGCGGTGACCGGGAGATGACTTGGTGCAAAGTCATGGTCCGAAGGGTCAAGGGTGCTGGAAGAGACGGTCGGGCCTCGAGTTGGAGCGCGTGGAGGTCAAAACTGGATGATGTGTGGTGGAGCTACGGATGTGTAGTCCGGAGGCTACGACACGTGACAAATTTAGGGTGTCTAAAATTGGACTGGGTTAAATTGTGACCAGGTGTTAAGCCCATGTATTGGGCCCTAAGTCTAATGGGCCGTACGTGGGGGTTAAGTGATTAGGGTTATATATATATATATATATATATATATATATATATATATATATATATATATATATATATATGTTAGATGTGGTCTGGCAGCGGTGTAGATAGCGTAAAACAAAGAAACAAGCTTAGGGCCGGCGGCTTGCATGCAGTTGTTTCTGGCGATTGCGCAGGGGTTTTCTGGCGGCGGCTCCTGGAGGTTTTTGTTGGGTGTGCAAGGACAGAGGCCGGCGGTCTGCGCGGTTGAGTCTTGGCGGCTGTTGGTTTTGGTTCATGCTTTTGCTGGCTCTCGCACTGGTTGGCGGCGGTTGTAGTTGGCAGCCTGTGTTTTCTTTGCAGCAGCGTGATCTCCAAAAATTAAGAAAGCCTCGTGATTAGCAGGGCGACGACATTGTCTTGTTTTCTTGATTGGAGCATCTGTGTGTTTGCCTCTCTCCTCGCCTCGCGTGCGTCTCGGTTCCGTTCGCCTCAAGAATCAAGCAGAGCTACAATTTTAGGAGAGAGATAGACAAAGATTGAAAGCGACGTGTTACTTTTATTGCTTGGTCTGATTCCTTTGGTTCCTTCTCATGCACAAAACTAAAGCAATCAATGTTGCTTCACACGTATAGGCAAAAGCTTACATGCATTGATTAGTATAGTACTAGGAGAGAAAAAGCAATTCTTTATTATTGTTTTTAGTGTGTTCTTTGTTTTATTATTATTTTGGCAGGTTAGACTATTCATAAAACTTACAGGATTTTGAGAAAAAGCTTTCACCAGGGATTACAATCATTCACCCCCCCCCCTCTGATTGTCATCAACGATCCTACAAGTGGTATCAGAGCAAGGTTGCTATGGCGTCAGAGAGGTATGTGAATCGTCCCCCCATGCTAGATGGTACTGATTTTGCCTTTTGGAAGTGTCGTATGCAAGCTTATATTGAGGCTCAAGGTAGTGATGTGTGGAATAAAGTTTCTAGACCTTATGTGGTTCCTGTTATTGTTACTGATCTAAATAAAACTGATGTAGATTTAAATGCCCAAGCTCGTAACTTGCTGTTTCAAGGGATTTCTCGTAAAGAATTTGATCGTGTAGCTCATATTAATTCGCCCACTTAATATGGAAGACTCTTTGCGATTATCATGAGGAACCACTAAAATTAAGAAAGTGCGAAAAATCTTTATCAAAAGAATATTCGATTTTGCTATGAAGCCTAGTGAATCTATTGATGATCTTTTTGCTCGCTTTGAAAAGATATTAAGTAATTTGCGTGGCGTTGATGTTATTCCTACCGATGAAGATAATGCAACTAAAATTTTGAGATCTTTAGGTTCTGAGTGGTTGATGGTTGTCACGACTATCAATCAAACTATCGATCTAGATACTTTAACCATGGATGATCTCTTTCTAGATTGAAAACTTATGAGATGGAAGATTTGCCATCTAAGATTGATAAATCTTCATCTTTAGCTCTTGTAACTAACCCCATGCAGGCTGTTTCGTCGGTTTCTTTTCCTTTGTCTGCTTTATCTTCTTTTGGATGAAGCAGTTGAACGGCTCCACGAAGAAGACTTGGTATTGATCTCCTCACGGGCATACAAGGCACTCAACAACATGAGGATGAAGAAGCGAGGTGGCGTCTCTCGTTCGATCACGTGCTATGAGTGTGGCGAGCCAGTCACATTAAGTCGAGTGTCCTAAGCTCAAGGAAGGTGATCAAGGAAGACAAGAATTACCGTCGTCGGCCATCCAAGAACAATAACACCAAGGGTGGCAATTTTCGCCGCAAGCTTGTGAAAAGATCATATCGGCTATTGAGCATCTTGATTTGAGTGATGTGGAATATGAGAGTTGCGGCGACATCGACGACGCACGATGATTCTAAAGGGAAAAGAAGAACAACGACTTTACGGGCATGTGCTTTATGGCAAGAAATGACAACGACGCAGCGAAGACGAGTGATCCGATGAGGTAAGACCATCATATGATGAGCTTGAAGATGGTTTGATTAAACTTGCTATTGAATTGAAAAGACTAAAAGAAACTAAAAGAAAATAATAGTCTTGTTGAAAGCTTAAATTCTGAAATTAATAGACTTAGAGCTTCTATTCTGATGATGAATCTTGTGAGTCTGTTAAGTTTTACACTGAAATGGAGACTGCAAGAACAATTAATGCATCAACCTTGGTTCAACTTGAGGATGTAACTGCTAAACTTGATGAACTAAGATTGATACATGATTCTTGCGATGAAAAGTTAAAACTTGCAAATGGTGAAATTGAAAAGCTCAAGTTTAGTTCTTCTACATGTTTAGAGTCAAGTACTTGAATGCTCCACTTAAAACTTGCTCTAATTGTGGGTTGCTAGAAGCTAGACTTAATTCATCACAGGAGACAATTCAACAGATGCTCTATCATGAGATAGCTTCTTGCTCTAACTGTTCTAAACTCACCACAGAAATAGAAGCTTTGACTAGACAACTTAATGATTTTCTTTGAAAAGAAAGGTTGGCTCGGTCTAGTGCTTCTAAGAAGATTGTGAATGAATCATCACATGCAATCGTTTGTCCTACTCTAGCTAAAGAAATTGAGTATCTTAAAGACACTTTAGAAATATTTTCTTTTGGCAAGAAAAATTTGAATATGATTCTAGACAAGTCAAAAGTGAGTGTTAAAAATCGTGGTCTAGGATTTAATTTTGTTGAGCATGTCAAGAATAATCCTCCTACAATTGTTAAGGTTCTTGAACCTGGAAAATTTGAAGCAAAATCTGAACCAAAACAAACTGTGTTTAAATCTGCTGGTTTTGTGCAAAGCTCCTCTACTGATGGTGTTGGTGCCAGCTTATCATCTCAAAAGAATTCTGATTATGTTAAATTTTATTGCACCTATTGTGGTAGAGATGGACACTTGCATGAATTTTGTTTTAGACGTGTTAAGAAAGAGAAAAAGGAAAGATTGAATGCTTTAAGACAAAAACGTGCATCTTCTTTTATTGTTCCTAGAGCTAATGCAAAAGCTAGGTTTGTAGATAACTTTTATGATTTTCAATCTGTTTCACGTGCTGGTTTAGGTTACAATTCAAATAATATTTATTCAGCCTTGCCTGCATTTCAAGGGGCGATTAGACAGGCTTCTTTTTGGCATTCTGATCGCTCACGTACACATGTTTCTGGTTCTAGTTTTGCTGCACCTGTTCATCGTATATCTCAAGATCGATCCCTAAATCTTATGTCACTAACCCCATCTCGTGAGACCGATATTTCCTGTGATGTGATGTAAGAACAGCTGACGAGGCTGGAGAACATGAGCTTGATTTGGTTCCAGTCTTTTACGTCATTACTTCATTGGAACACCTGATGGTTCTTTACTTTCTTTGATGGTTTCCAAGAGATTTCACTTTCTGAGAGACCATGTGGAAAAGGTGATGTTGCTCTACACCTTGTTAAGTTTGAATTTTGATTTGCTCTTTTGCAAAGTGAGTTGGGTGTGTTGCATCCTATGGGCTTATTGTGAGAGGGAGCTTGTGGTTTAACAATTCAGAAGCTTTGTTTATTATACTTGTCAAACAATTCTTCAAGTCCAAGCCATTGAAATCAAATGAGTTATAGAGCCTTCTTTATCATATTTATTCATGTGTTGTGTAGCTGTGTTCTTGACTGGTTATAATTAATTTGCTACATTAGAACTAAAGCATGACATGGCTGAAAACTTTGACTAGATTGATTATTGTTATCACTTTGTGATGTCCATCGAAAAGGATGAGCTTGTTTGTGATTCTTATTTTAAATCTTGGATTTGAAGCAAGTATGTCTCTCATTACAATCCTATTATGCTCACTCAATTTGGCATGTTATAATAAAAAATTAAAAAAAACAAATTGAAAAGATGTATGCTTAAAGCATGCCATACATGTCTATGTATTCAAAAGAAGAAAAAAATGCACACAAAAGTGCTCCAACGAAAAGAAGTATGCTTCAAACATGCCATCCTTGAAAAGAAGTATGCTGCAAGCATGCCACATGCAAAGAAGAATTGAAAGTGGAGCAATAGGTTGTTACATAAGACTGATAGCTCATCTAGATTTAAAGTTTGCCTCACTGTTAGGCTTTAACTTTTCATGATGATATCTCTTTGTGGTGTTTATAATCTGTTTAGTCATTGTTGAGATGCCTGTCATAAATTTAAATCGCTTAATCATTCTAAAAGACTTGTCTTGACTTTGCTATATGGTATATGATTTTATATGATCCAGATAGCTCTACTAAAAAAGATGGCTTGGTTAATTTACTAAATCGGTCATGTAGTGACATGGATAATCTACAAAGCTTCTTGATTCTTACTCTCCTTGCTCCTTTTGGAATTATTCTTTCTCTGAAGTTCTTGATGATTACATTGCCAAAGGGGAGAAAATAAGAGAAATTTGCTTGCGTCCCTTGTGTTGAGGGGAGTTTTCACTCCTTATGTTGAGGGAGTTTTTCGGCTTTTTGGCTTTTCGCTCAGTTCTTCACTTATATCTGTTTTGAAGCTTTTGCTTTGCATTTTCCTATTACTCATTATGCTATCTTGAGGTGTTGTCAATGTATTCATCAAGAGGGAGATTGTTAGACCATGTGGCTAGGTCTATGATATTTTAGTTGATGAATAATTGACAATATTGGTACTCGATATTATTTGCGCGTGGTGCGTGTGTGGACTTATGTCATCAAGTTGAAAAGAACTTGTGCGGGAAAAGATGTGTTTTGGTCTTTGCATGTGCAGGGTGACTCGGAGGCGACCGTGGTCTACGGCGGTGACCGGGAGATGACTTGGTGCAAAGTCATGGTCCGAAGGGTCAAGGGTCTTTGGAAGAGACAGTCGGGCTCGAGTTGGAGCGCGTGGAGGTCAAAACTGGATGATGTGTGGTGGAGCTACGGATGTGTAGTCCGAGGCTACGACACGTGACAAATTTAGGTGTCTAAAATTGGGTCAGGTTAAATTGTGACCAGTGTTAAGCCCATGTATTGGGCCCTAAGTCTAATGGGCCGTACGTGGGGGTTAAGTGATTAGGTTAGATGTGGTCTGGGAGCGGTGTAGATAGCGTAAAACAAAGAAACAAGCTTAGGCCGCGCTTGCATGCGATTGTTTTCGCGATTGCGCAGGGTTTTCTCGCGCGCTCTCGGAGGTTTTTGTTGGGTGTGCAGGACAGAGGCCGCGTGGTCCGCGCGTTGAGTCTTGGCGGCCGTTGGTTTTGGTTCATGCTTTTGCCATGCGCATTAATGGGATTTTCTCATGTGTATGCGCGCGGCTCTCGCACCGTTGGCGGCGGTTGTAGTTGGCACTGTGTTTTTTTTGTGCAGCGTGATCTCCAAAAATTAAGAAAGCCTCGTGATTAGCAGGCGACGACATTGTCTTGTTTTCTTGATTGGAGCATCGTGTGTTTGCCTCTCTCCTCGCTCTCGCGTGCGTCTCTGGTTCGTTCGCCTCAAGAATCAAGCAGCAGCTACAATTTTAGGAGAGAGATAGACAGAGATTGAAAGCGACGTGTTACTTTTATTGCTTGGTCTGATTCCTTTGGTTCCTTCTCATGCACAGAACTAAAGCAATCAATGTTGCTTCACACGTATAGGCAAAAGCTACATGCATTGATTAGTATAGTACTAGGAGAGAAAAAGCAATTCTTTATTATTGTTTTTAGTGTGTTCTTTGTTTTATTATTATTTTGGCAGGTTAGACTATTCATAAAACTTACAGGATTTTGAGAAAAAGCTTTCACCAGGGATTACAATCATTCACCCCCCCTCTGATTGTCATCAACGATCCTACAAGGCGTCACAGGTGGCGGGGAGGAGGGGGCGGCATGGGCCAAGGGGAGGAGGAGGGTGATCGGGGGCGGCAGGCGGCGCGGTCGGGGAGACAGGTGGCGGGCCGAAGGGGGAGAGGGGGCGACAAGGGCATGGGCCAGGGAGGAGAGGGTGTGCGGGTGGCATGGGCGCGAGGAGGAGGAGGAGGCGGTGCGCGGGGCGGGGGCGGCGGGCCTAAGGGAAGAGGGGTGGTAGGGGCGTGGGAGGGAGCGAGTGTGGTGATGATGGCGAGAAAGGAAGCGAGCGCGAGGGCGAAGCAACCCAGGGTAAGGACGAGGTGAGGATGGCAGCGAGGCGTGAGCGGCGAGGCGAGATGCAGACGCAAGTGTGGAAAAACGTGGCGTATTGCGCTAAGAGGAAAGAGGAAGCTTCGCGCGACAACCAGCGCAACACAAACACGCGAGAGGCTACCGAATCTGATCCCATGACTCCGGCCACACGATCATGATCTGACGGCCGTCGCGAGAATGGCAACGTGCACACCCTGAAAAGCGTGCATTCCTTCCCCTTCTAGAAATAGAATATAGCAACCAAAACATGTGGTAATAAATAAATAAATCCTACCGGTTTAATCCTGTAAGGTTTGGGGCGAGGCCAGCCAGGCCACATCGTCCCGATTCTTTTGGCGCGTCTGATCCTGTGCGCCTCTCCTCGCGACCGTATGATATTTTTTTCGTTTTACACACTGTGATTCCTTCGCGTCGGGCCGCTGCTGCCCCTGTTCTGAGCTGGCCTCTTCCTCTTTTTCTTTCTCCGCCGCTACTCCACTCCCTCCCATGGATTCTGCTGAAATCCCCAACCCCAACACCGCCGACTCCAGCCCAAGCTTCAGCCGGAGCTTCCTCTTGGCGCCATGGGGTCCCTCTGGCCGGCTCTCTCCCCTGCGCCATTCGGTGTCGCCCCCGGCCGGCTCCTCGCGCCCATGCTCGTGGGTTGGCCAGCACCGCCTGGGCCTGACGTGCCCCTGCGCCGGCTCGGCCCCATGCCTGCGCCGCTCCTCGGCGCTCGCACCACCGCCTTTGGCCGTCCCCTGGCCCGGCTCGCCCTTGCCCTCCTGGCTCAGCTTGGCCCACCCCGATGGCGGCTCGCCCGGCCTTCGGCCACTCGCCTCTCCCGCTTCTTCCTCCCTGGGATTCAACCCCCCCCCCCCCCCCACCCTTTCTCCTTTCTCTATTGATTTTGGTTTTAATGTTTGCACAGATTTCATTTTCTGATTTTAGTTCATTCATGTATGGTGACAGTGAGGTCGTGGGCTGCTACCGTGGCTACTGAGGTACTCTACTCAGCTCTACCCCTTGCTCTGTGATGGAATTGTTAGTGCTTGTGATGGATTCAGTGAGGGCTAGGGCTATTGATGCTGGTTCTGTGTGCTTTGTTGGCTTACATGGGATGTGGTTTGGATGGGGGCACAATACCATTTCAGCCAAACTATTTAGAAATAAGTTGTATTGGGTCCGTGTCTAAGGATTCGTGGCCTGTATTGAATATCTAAGGAATCATGGCCTATATTGATCTTGGATTCTTGCTTTCTTGCAGTTTTTACTTGCGGAGGCTACGACACGCAGCGAGCCTTCTCTTTTTTTTCCCTCTTCTTGTCCTTCCATCTGAGCAACTCTGAAATGATGGTTTGATGTTGAGTCTATATAAAAAAGAATTGGAGCACAATAAAAACCAGTTGTATTTAAATTGTCAACTTTCTACAAGTTTCTGTTAGAGCGATCACCTAATTTGCTCTCTAATGCATTCTGAAAAAATGATTCATTTAAGTGTTAGTGTGTGCCGTAATTTATATATGTCGAGTTTTAAAAATCTGTAGGCTCTCTGAGTTAATTGCAGATGGACATGTATCTCACTGCACATGAGTGTTTTAAAATCTATATCCTCTTCTCCTTTGGTTCACCTAAATCTTTTACATGGAATTCCGAAGACACTCAGTGAGAGATGTGGTTTCTTAGTCATTTGTGTAATCTTTACTATTCTAGGCTTCTAGCTATTCAGGACAATAAATTTGGTCTACATTAGCATCTCAAGATCCATTGACAATCGAATATTTTTTGTGTTGACATATTGCAGGTTCACCCTATTCTTATGCTGATTGGCTATATTATTCTTGGCAGTGAAGGTAATATTACAAATTGTGTAAGTTTTCTGGCTCACGACATAATTTAGTAATATATGTGTTTCATTTTGGCAGCTATAATGCTGTAGCACTCCATTTCTGAATAGTTTGGCTAAATTGATATCATTGTGTATTGGACACTACACTGCCATCTACTCGAAAGCACCTATTTGAATCATCAGTGCCTACAAAACAAGTCCGTATTCATCTCATCTTTTGGTTATTTTGCTCTTGACAAAAAAAAAAAACTGTAGATACCTTTACAAATAGTGCGTACAACAGAACTTACAAGCTACTACCTACTTTCATACAGTACTATATGAGCAGGCGCTATATGAATGTTTAACTTTCTCCACCAGTCCACCTACATATTGCATAATTGCAGACCAAACAAGCTGAAGATCCTCCAGAGCAAGCTGCCTACTTCACCAGCGAGCCAGATGCCGTTCGTGATACTGAAAAGGGAAAAAAAACAAATGTTAGTGCATTCAGCTATTGTTCTCTAATTAATCGTACATTACCTTCCTAATTGCTTCCAAATTTTAGCTGTACACAAACTTACTAAATACATTCTTTCAGCCTATAGTCCCTTTTGAGTTTCTACTACCATTAATTGATAATTGCCAACAAATCTATGTTTCCACTATCTAGATAGCTTACTCTGGTTGTCTTTTTATAGTTACAAAGTTCGTACGTAGTTTACACCACAGTTTCTAAGATTGACTAATAGTTTCTGCTAAGTTTTTCTTGTTAGTCACATTAGTACAAAACAACAACAGTCAATGCACCTCCCTCTTACAACTTACAATACTATAGAATACAGCAGCATCACATATGCTACAAGAAGAAAAAAAAAATGTCAGAGAAGCTAAAATCTACTACCGTGCCAACATGTAGATATCTATATAAGAGCATCTCTGTGTCAAAATATATTTCATTACTATTTGTATAATGCTATCACGCAAACAGGCTCACATTGCTGGATAAACTTAATAGCTTGAAATACCTCCTTATCTAAGAACCTAAAAAATACAGAGCTGAATTATTGATGACTTTTATCTAGATGTATAGCCGAGTGGTTAGTGCTCTGCAATTCTCACCTTGCTATGTCAAATTAACTCTAATCTGTGCTCATGGTCGTGCCAACATTTTCCAGTACACAGGCCGCACCATCCGAGGACATCCCTACCTCTGAACTTGGGAAAAGCCTGCCGAGATGCAAAAACATCAATTAGTCCTAGGTCTGTTACCCATACTCTAGAAACACCTTTATAGAGCTCCCTATTAGCTTCTCAAATTTATGTTCTAACCTAACCCATTTCTGTTTTTCAGCGATCAGTAAGACAACATGATGCCTCAGTATGGCTCACATTTTTCTCCTATCCTACAAATGTGTGTTCTATACTCTATTGCATTAGCCTCGACTCTTTTCATGTAATCGAATCTTAAAAACACCTAGGTTGCTCTATGTATGTCCTGTAATATTATGACCGTCCTATATATATATATAACTTGATTGTACTCCACCTAGGTTCTCTATACTTCTGTACTACAGGTTGTGTGAAATTCCTTTTTGCTAACTGTAGCTTCTACGTACTTTCGACAGAACTATTACTGGAGACTAACCAGGTATTCTCTTACTGTATTATTGCATACGGACCAGCCTTAGCACAATCAGATTAGACCAATTTTACCCTATCTTTGTGTGCTCCAGATATCATAAGTCCTATACGTGTAGTACTAACTTCACAAACCTTAACATCCAAGAAATTCACACGGCATACCTCTTACACATGTAGCTGGCTAAACTTGGACACGCTAGACTGCCTAAAATTAGCTCCGACATAATCCGATACGTACCTTCGAAAACTGGGGGAAAAAATGATATACCTAACGCTCTATAATTGCCACTAATATAATCCCAATGATTACCACACGCGCAATAACGCGCGCGCCAGGCTCTAGTAATGGATAGCTCGCTGCTCGCACATTGCACACCAGCGGAGCAGCAGAACCCGGCAGCCTCACAGTAGAGTGGATACTCTCCCTGTCTCTCTCGTGCACTGCACGTCGATTCAGCTGGGCCGCGGCCCGTAATCAAGCTCTTCTGTATTCGTCATTCGTGCCGATCGCGCGAAGTGCTTTTGTTCATAACCAGGCCATGGGCCGTGAGGTTGCGATCGGAAAGCGAAAATTAGGGGGCCGAGCCTAGTACGGAGTGATCAAGCAAGAGAGGTAACATCGCATCAGCTCTGTGTTATGTATCCCTTCCTAGATTGCTAGCCAAGAGTTCTACGAACTGATCCTTCCAAGCATGAACTGAAGAAGCAGCCTCCGAAAATAATACTATTTCTTGTCAGCCAAAGTGGTTATAGAATTGCAGTGAGGAAAGCTAGCATTCCAACACTGCCTTTTAATCTGACTTTTGGTTATGTGGTTGTGAAGGAAACCCTGATCTGGACATAATCCGATGAACACAATGCTGACATTTGCTCTCATTGATAGCACTGTTTTTTTTACCACACTACAAACATACCACCTCAACTTGCCAGTTTGCTCAAATAGCACTTAGCAACTTTTTGTACAACATTGCCCTCCCCACCTTCTTCTTCGGTGAGCCCTCAAAACCGGCCATCGCTTCCGGCCTCACCTCCTCGGTAGCGGCGAGCCTTTGATCGACGCCGTACTTGTGAGGGCAATGGTGTCCCCGGACCCTCCCCCTGCATCCAGCAACAGGAGGCGATATGGCAGTAGGAACTCACCAAATCTGCCCCTTCTCGACTTGGCTGCGAGGGATCGACGTCATTTCGCCAACCATAGAACACTACACCGCCGTCACTTTCCCCGATTCGGCCACGATGCGCATCGCCACCCACCGCCCACCATGTGTTCTCTTCGTTGCTAGCTTCCCCCACCCTTCTATCTCTCCGATCTCACCATGGACCAGACATGTCAAGCCCAAACCCTATATTTGGGTGACGGCATCCTCATGGGAGGAAACAAACTCCAAGACAGCGGCGAACTCATGTGTGCCTATGGCAACGATCTCCTAGGCAGTGGTAGGTAGGGAGATGAAGATAGGGAAGAGCCATTCACCGGAGAGGAAAGGAGGTGAAGAGATGGTGACGGTGAAGACGAAAAAGAGGTGGAGATAATAGGGAGGATAGGAATAGGTAGGGGCAAAATGTCCGAAATGTTATTGAACTAAGCCTTGTAACATAAAGGCCATGTTTGTTGGGGCTTAAACTTTGGTTCAAATGCAAAAAAAGTCTAAGTCCAAACAAATGGGTGACTTTTTCAACTGGGCTTTTGAAAAGCCTAAGCCCCCCCCCCAAACAACTATAAGCCATAAGCCAGCCCAGGGTTTTTTTTGGGCTTTTGCGAGTTGAGTTTATTGGATTGCCCAGGAAGTTGGTAGTGAATTACCCACCAATGCCACTGCATAAAAGACCCCATGCCTTCCACCTCTCCTCCTGTTTCTCCTAATCCAGACCGCCCTAGGGTTTGCGGTGGCGCACTCCGCCTCATTGCCGGTGGCCAGCGCCGATAGCCTGTTCACAAGGATTGTTGACCAAGTCAACCTTTTTGGTCAAAATCAAAGTTCCTGTCAAAGAAGGCCCACTTAATAGATGCCTATATTATAATGGTTATGAACTTACAACCAGTTTATAAAGGGAGTCTAAGTTTCCTTTATTATGACCAAACTAGTCGATGACCAGTTTGGGTCACGAACGACTAGCTATGGACATTGTCGGATCAGTTATACAGGTTTGGACAATCCCCGACCAACAAAATGGTCGGGAGACACAACAATTATCCACGTGGCTGGCGAGAAGGCGACTTTTGGCAACTTACGACAGTTGACTAACGGATGCGACAGTTCAAGCCTCTCCTGGCGAACGTGCATGAAGATTAGAGGCGCATTTAGCGGCATTAACGCCACCACTTCAAATATTATAAAGGGGTAACCCACGTCATCGTAATAAGATCATAGAATAAGTTCATTCATTCATTAGTCACGATCATTCAGAACATCCATCGTATTCTTGTACAAACAAATCACTTTATCCACAACAATAAAGGGTCTTCATTTTTATAACGTTTCACATTATTTTTCGAGTAAATTCGATAGGAACCTTGTTTTCCAATCAATGACACATGTCCTCCGCCACCGCTACCCCGCCTCGAGCCTCCCGCCTCCTCGCCGTTGCCGCCATCCTCTCCCCCAACCCCAGGCGCCGACGACCCTGTTATCCGCCGCCGTGATCCTCCTCCCTGCCCCCAGTGCTCGTCCATGGCCTTCCCCCTTGACCTACATCCGGATCCTCACGGCCACCGCTGGATCCCCATTGCCGCCGCTCACGACCTCGGTTAGCTCCTTCCTCTCTCTGTCTGGATGCTCACTCCTCCGCCCCCACTGCCAGGTCCTCAGCCGCTGTCGGATCCCCACCGCCACCTGCCCTTCTTGTCCGAGACCCCTTCTTCATTTTGTGATTTAGATCTCAAAATGTCATGTTTATTTTGATCTCAAAATTTGTGAAAAGATTGCACTGAATTCATTCTTGTATAGGAATTTTTGAATTTTTTCAAGTTGTGTAGTGTGTTTCTTGTGTGATCCTTTTGGACAAATTGCTGAAGGGTACTGAACATTTCTTCCAATCTATTGCTCTATCCCGAGATTGTGTTCAGATTTATGCTAACGCAAAGGAAATTTCTGAAAGAGGATGCTGTTATCATATTCAAGTAAATGATGCATGCATATGTTATCCATTCCAAGAACTGCTAATTGTTGTGTGTTCGTGGAAATCGTGTGTAAGAAAAAAAAAATCAAAACAGATGATATAAAATTGAGACCTTCATCATTGAAAAAAAATCAAGATCTCGATTGTATCCTTGTGTTCATGTGTCTCATGCATGTACTACCTGTGTGCATATTCATATTTATCTTAAGGAATTTTTGGTTGGACAACATTGTTCTATGTTAATCCTGATGAATTTGTAAGAAAAGAAGTTGTAAGAACAATAGTGAAATTACCCCCCTTTACTTGTACAACAAATTATCTTTTACTTGTAATAAAAAAGAGTAGCAAACAATAGTGAAATGTTGTTATTCTTTTTGTACACTTGATAGGTCTGTTACTCTGCAAAGACAAAAATTTGTACTATTAATTTTCAAGCGAAATTACATAAGAAATATTTTACATTGTTGCTATCTTGCACTATATTTTCCTGTCTTACTAATGTTCATCAATCATATTAACACCAAATCTGCACATAACCATGCCATCAGAACCCTCAGAGTATTCCAGACTTTTTAACCTTAATCCATATCTAAAAAGGGACTGTTTATTCGTAAGTTGCCTGAAATTTTCTTAAGTTTAAGTCACTTGTTGTGACCATTGGATCAATATCCAATCATATAACATCCATTATATCAATATCCAATCATATGACGCACCAATCTTTACACAAATCCAATGGTCACAACAAGTGACTTAAACTTAAGAAAATTTCAGGCAACTTAAAATTAACAAAACCGATCTAAAAAAGCCAGTGGGCCCATCAAAAAGCTAGCATGCCAAACACTCTAGCTTGACTTAAAAGCAGCTTAAGCTAACAAACAGGGCCAAACAGTGCTATGAGCGCAATGTAAATTTTTGAGTGATATGTTTGCAAAGTGCAAAATAGGGAGTGCTATGAGAGCATTTTCCCCATAATTAAAGACCAAACTTCTCTTGCCAAAATATCCACCCTCTCATACATGTATATCCACCCTCTCGATCGAGGACCATCACCGTTCACCAAATCAAGCTAAAAGTAGAGGGAGTTAACTGAATAATTTTGGAAAAAGAAAGATGTGATTCAGTTACTCATGATCGCCCCAGAGTTCTGCACAAGTGATCAGTACTCATGATCGTCCCAGAGAACTCGATCATTACATTTTGCCAGCCTTCTTTTCATCCCAACTTGGACCGACCCAGACTATTTTTTGAACGACAAAACTCGAACCCACCCCAGACTGGACTGAACACAAACTTGGAGCGTAGGACCCGGCAACTTGACAATGGTGTCGGGAAGTGATAATGAGTTGCGAGAAAACCCTAATACTGGACCAGTACGTGATGGCAGAAAGCGCTCTTGCATGTGGCGTGTCTGATGTTATTATTGCCTGCTTGCCCAACCTACTATCTTTCTGCATGCATGCACACGCACGCACGCACGCACACGATGACTCACTGGCCTCGTTGTTTTTCTCTCGTTCACGTGTTCAGTCAAAAAGTCACGTACTTTCACCTCACTCGTCTAAAGCTAGCTTGCGGATCAGTTACCTATACTCGATCGATGCCCAGCTTCCTCCTTTGTTTCACCACAGCATCCAAAAGGCAATGGGGATATATGATACAAACAATAACAAGTGGCCATGCATTCGATCATACATAAACACATCACCTCAAGAGGTTCCTAGGAACCACGCATATATTAACCCTTTCACAGAAATGGTTACAAACAATAACAAGTGTATGTCATATATATATATATAAAAAAAAAACGTCACCTCAAAAGTAGGAACTATTCCTTTCACATGCAAGATGGTTACAAACAATATTCCTATAGCTAGCCCTAGCTAGTGGCATATGCAAAGCGCAGTACTGAATTTCACCTTATCAATGTATTTCGATCGTGACCATTATATATGTTTCACAAAAGGAATCGTCAGTACATGCATGTAGCAGCGCTAGCTACCTGACTCCCTCAAGTAGTATCAAGCTTAGGCCACCATTCCATGGGGGGTATATATCTAGGGTCCATATCTATATATTATTCCAAGTGATTCCGTGTCTAAAGTAGATAGCAAACCACCTACCTTTCAATTCGATCACCCATTCACCACCACCAATCACCATATATTGACCCGCCAACCGAACATGCACATATATATATGATCAAATCGGAATATCAGACGGGGGAAAAGGAGATAGATACACCAAACGTACATTCCATGCACGAGGCCATGATCGGCCAATTCGGCGAGAAAAGGCGTGTCGACCAACACGGTAGCAAGGAACCGACAAGGCAGGCATGGCCACCGGTGGTATTTTTTCTCACTTTCACCGCGTACTACAAGAACAAAATGTTAGTGCGCGCCCATGACCATGAGGTGATCTCTGACGAATCACATGCACTGTATATACCGCCTTATTTCCAATTCCCACAAAGAGATGGCGCTAATTAATTAACTACTAAAAGTGATTAACTGTAACGCACGTCTGATCTTTAGTTTTTGTCTACCGTACTTGGCGTCGTTGCAACGACGCCGTCCATCCTAGCTATGAGAGTGTTGTACCGACGAAATTGACCGCGCCACTCACTAGCTAGTGGCCGGCCGGGTCAGAACCATTCCTTAGTCGTGCAAAAGACTCCATGTCACTTCGATCAGTAGTTAAAGGCTAAAGGGTAGTGGTTTTATCCCATGTACTAGAACTTTTAAAAAAAATAAATAAATAAAAGGTAGGGGCTCTGCCGTTCAATTAAAGAGGTGAAAGAGTTTCCAATAGCTAGTTTATAACTCCACCGGGCAGAGGTGTCGGGAGAGATATTCACAGTTACACTCGGAAGCTTAGAAACAAAGTGGGTATAGTGGGTACACTCGAGGGTGTCAGAAATCTTGGAACGTCATTCTATGTCTTCTTTACCTCTATCGGTCACCTCTTACGTCGAGGTCGTCTGGTTTTGGATGATCGTTCTGTTCCTTAATTGCCCTCTAGATGTTCCACATGATATAGATGGCCATGCCGTTAAAGTCTCTTTTGTTCTTTTGGCATCGCCTTGCGTCTTGCCCCCACCAATATAAAATGGTGACAAAGTCCAAGGGTGATCTGATCTGCTGTAGGATGTCGTAGTTCACCAAGTTAAGAACGTTGGATCAGACCTCAGTAGCGAAAGGGCAGGGGTGCATCCCAATTAATTTCCTGGTGGGTGTTTTCGGATCTGTTGGTGTGGCCATCGCCTAAGCGCCAGGTTGTCAGCCATTAGGACTTAATTTGTTTTGAACCAGTGGACTGAAAAATTTGCGTTTGTTTTTTATATTCGGGCTTTCCAAATATAAGGCTTGTGTTGTACTGTCCATAGCAACCCATGAACTGGGCGAGGTAGGCCGATTTAGCGGAGTAGCTAGTGCCCATCCGGTGTTCAGCGAGATCTGGTTCAAAGTTCTAATGTGCATGTAGTCTCTCTCATCTCATATAAAAATTTGAAGGGATACATACTGATTTGTCTAGGCAATAGGTTTGCAACCCTACTTTCAGGGCATTAATCTTATATTATAACTAATAAAAGAAAGAGTTTACCCCTAGACAGTTGTCTATGCACCGTCTTGTGAAAAACCATCGTGGTGGCCTCACGCTTCCCCCGAAACTGTCGGTGGCCTCATCCCACGACTCCCTTGATATTTTGAAACTATTCCCACAATCTCACCAGCCCTCTCTTTCTATCTCCATGCAATACTCGCAGCAACAAGGTAGTGACGCCCGCATGAGGTCGAGGCGTGGCGCGTGCTACTCATCCAGTCGTCCTGCCATGCGGCGGCGTTGGTGGCGACCGAGGGGCGTAGATCTCTGGTCTCCTACTCTCCTTTTTCAGATTCATGCATGAAATCCAATTTGGCGCTGATGATGCTGCAACATCGAATTTTGCTTTTCGTTGCAACGCACAGGTACTTAACAAGAAAACATGTTAGCATTTTGTTCTTTAATAAATGTGTTCTATTGCAGCGTACGGACAGTCTACTAGTATACATAGATACATGGACTCTGGTAGTGAGCTGCTAGCACAATAAGTCATCCACCAACTTTCATTCATCTTGCAGTGTTCTTTCTCTCTCTCTCTCTTTTGAATGAAACATCAAGATTTCTATTTATACTCTGGTTAGTTGGCCAAATATATAAGATAGCGAACATCTTTTCCGAGAACGTTGACGAACAGTGCTAATTAACTTGCGCCTACCATCTAACTTCTGAATAAATAAACTAATCCACGCAAGAGCTATATCGACGTGTAAATTTCTAAGAATATATATATGCTCTATATAAGGATATCCATACTTCCACCAAATGCCATGATCGATGCATAACACTACTAAAAACTACACGAGATTTACACGTATACCTAACTTCTGTTGCACGTACACGTCCTGACACGAACCACTCAATTGACTTGTTTAGTAGACTGTGATGTACATATATCTATGGTTTTTGTCGCGTCGAGACAAGCGTCGATCGAGGTATAAACGGTATATATGCAACATGCATGTAGCCAAATTTAATTAGACGTATATGCTGGAGGTCACACTCTCTTGGCAAATTGGCATATTTTTGTAGTGCAGTGTCTTTTCTGTGTGATCGATCGTCGCGTACACTGATATGTACAGATATGTAATCTTAGTTGTTCTTTGAGCTGTAGGCCAAATTAACCCAAGGCTTGTACTTAACAAGCACGGTCGTCTGCGGTTGTAACATCTCAAATTCAGTTGTCTTTAAAAAATTATTTGAAATTGATTATTTCAAAGCATTTGGCTTTTATTTGATGTTCTTGAGTTCAAATCTTAATATTAAAATTCAAATTCCTAGTCTCAAGTCCGAATTCCAATCAAAACCCTAAATTGTGAAATATTTCCAAATCTCAATCTCAAATCTAAATTCAAAACTTTGTCCCAGAAATCAAATCAATTATCGACCAAAATTCAATTTCAAGTTTTGATTTGAAATTTCCACCTAAAATTTTTGGGGCTAAAGCCCATTTCCTTTTCTCTGGGCCTCGGCCCAATCCAACCCAGCCCAACTCTCCCCTCTCTCTGCTTTGTCCCGTGCACGCCGCACCCAAGCCACCCGCGTCGCTCGCGCCACTTGCACTGGTCCAGCCACACCATGCGCGCACCATCTGCGTTGCCACGGTCGCCACCCATCAATGCCGCTGAGTCCGTTGATCTAGCTAAGCTCATGCCTTCTCTGTTGCCCCTCTCATCCTATAAATTGGAGCTTCACGACCACGTTCAATCCCTTCACTCCTTCTCAACCCCAGCGTGAGGTCATCTTCTAGTCCGTACATGCCGCCCTCGCCTCGATCTTCGTCTCCATTGAGATTCTTACAATTTCACTCGCGTCATATCTTGTTCCCGAGCCCACAAGTTGTTCCCCTTAATCAATTTCTCTTTTGCCACAGTTGTTCACCAGATTTTGCCATCTTCTTCCCCTCCAGCCAAGCCGTTGCTGCCGCCGATTTCATCGTCGTCGGTGAGCCTCTTTCTCAATCCCCCGCACCCGTACCACCACCTCAACCCCTCTCTCTTTTCGCTGCACCCTTTCTACCGTTGCGTCACAGTGAAGCGCCGCCACCGTTTTCTCCATCGCTGGCCACCATTGCTCCCACCGCCTTGGACCACCTCCGACCCTCCTGTATGAATGTGTGGTCCTCCCCTCACCGTCACCATGCCCGTACGTGTGTTATCACCCGAAGGGCGTCACCGGAGCACCGTTGTCATCGTCCATCCGTGCCTCAGCCACCGCCCAACTCACCGCTAGCGCCACCGCTATGCTCCTTCGCCTGCGACACCGCCTCCTAGTGCCTCCCCGAAAGATTATTGTCTAAACTGGACTGTGCACATATATATGCAACAACTTTCGGTGTAATACCTCTCTCTATCTCTCTCACACACACAGGCACACTGTGAAGTTACGTATAGGCATTCAGAATAATTTAGTTTCTAGAAACCATAGTATATACCTGTTCCCTATTTTTAACTTATTCCAGTTACTCACATCTTTTCTCGCGTGATATAATGCATTACAAAGTTCTTCAAAGATACGAACCAAATCAAATCTTGATCGGAGAAAGAATCGATACCTCGTCTGTAAGCTTCGTTGACTATCAACGTGGAATAGTGAGAATAAAAAGAGGAGAAAGAAGCTTAGAAAGCCTATACGATGATCAAGATGTGTAAAATAGTATTGTAGAAGACAACAAAGACAAAATAATTTGTAACCGCGGCACTACCATTACCATAGACTATGGCCAATGGTGTAGCCAGAACCATTCGTGGAGGTACGGTGAACTTCTAAGCTCCATATGCAGTTATGCACAGTTTGAGTTGGTGCCAGATAATAATGAATACCAATAGCACGCGATGAAGTACAAAATTCTTTCTAATCTGTCCACCGTTTGTTGACGACAGGTTTGAATGGCCGGCCGCCATATGTATATAGATAAAATTTCTTCAATGCGACTAAAAGTTACCTCCTTTCCCTCAATGCTACTAGAAAAAATATGTTTCCTTCTATGCAACTGAATTTCTTTCTTGTGTTATTCGATGCCACGTACTCTCATTAGCACCGTTAGTGCGACTCGCCGTTGACCGCCAAAACCTGTTAGTTTTTTTCCCCAGAAATGGCCATATTGCCCCCATCACCTGTCAGTTTATCGGGTCCACATGTAAGTGTCTTCCTCTTCCTCTCTGTCATCCTCCCCCACTCTCCTCTCTCCATCAACTAGCCCGCCTCCCCTGCCAACTCGGCTCACCGGCCTGTCTCTCCCGTTCGCAGCTTGGGCCGTCGGCCTGCTCCCCCACACCGTAGCTCCGGCCGCCGGGCCACCTTCAAGCGCACCACCGCAGCCTACAACACGCTTCTCGGGCGCCCTCACCTAGTGAATCCAGGAGGTCATGGTGGTGGTGTGCCAAAAGCTTCCAATTTTGTTGCAATTTTCTTTTTGTCGTTCCCAATTATGTTTGCAATCTACTGCAGTTCCTTTTCCTTTGCTTGAATCAGGAACCTTGTTCCAACCCGTGTTCCAATCAAGAGCCACGTCCCGTGTGGCGATGGTAGCGGCGAGCCAGGTAGGGAAGATCCGAGGCCTACGGCTGAGTAGCAAGGGACAGGGACGGTGTGGAGCTGGGTCACCCTGCGTCCAGGTAGCCAGTAGATCCAGCACCCATGGCATGGTGCGCCAGAGGGAGGAGGAGAGTGGGGAATTTGTCTTGGGTTCCTCGGTGGCTTCCTGCATCTCCTTTGTCGGCTTGGGTTTTCCCTTTTTTTTGTAACAGATACATGATTTTGTGTTCGATGCTTGAGTTCAATTCATTCTTGTGTCGATCTGTGATTCATGGTGTCGGTGGTACTGATAGATGTTGCTGAGGGAGAAGAAAAAGAAGAAGAAGGGGGCAATTTCATATTTGCCACCGAAAGTTTGTATCATCCCTTATATGACATTCATTGTGTCGCTGATTTTGAAAATTTGCAGTAGCATGTAAGGAATTAACCAAAGAAGAAGAGTATATTGTCTTTTCGCAGGCCACTAAACGGCACATTGACAAGAGGGGGACGAAAGTGGCACAAAAGTGAACAAGATAGAAACTCAGCGGCATAGAAGAAAATGTATTTCTTTTTCTAGTGGCATATCTAGGATTGGGGAACTTTCAGTAATATGAAAGGAATTTTCTCAGGTATATATGACCCTACACTACTACACACAGCCTCATCACAGACGGTTTTTCGAACCGTCTGAAAAAGTTCGTCTGTGATAACAGGTGTTATCACAAACGATTCAAAAACCGTCTGTGATACGAATATCACAGACGGTTCTACTTCCGAACCGTCTGTGATAGTATATTTTCACAGACGGTTCTTATTCAGAACCGTCTGTGATAGTTTTTTCAACTACAAAAAAAAAACTAAATGTATTCCCCTTAGCCGTCCGCCTCTCCACCTCCGGCACCTCGTCCACCTCCTGGCTCCACTCGCTCATGAGCCTTCTGAAGAAGGCCATGATCTTGTCCTCGTTGCGGAGCTCCTCAAAAGACACATCCTTATCCTCATCCCCGCCCTCCTTCCTCCCGGCCGCGTCGCCAGCCTGGGCTGGGCCACGCCTCCGCCGCGCTGGCCCGTAGCTCCTAGATGTCGCGAGGAAATCGTTGGTCTGTCCCTCCCGATATCCCGCGTTGATTAGATTAGTCACTACAAGGGCTGCAAACTCAAGTATTTGTTAGATCATCAAGCCACATTGTTCCCCATCCATTCAATCACAAAACTATATTCAAGCACACATGTATACCTCGATCTAGAGAAGCCATGGGGAAGGACAGCGCGCCGGAGGGAGGAGGGCCGGCGCCGGGATGGGGGCGGCGCGGGGAGGAGAGCCGGTGGGGGAGACACCGGCCGACCGTTGGGGGGAGGACGAGCGGCGGGAGGAGGAGGCCCGACGGAGGGAGCACTGGGTGGCGGCGGGACGAACGGGAGGGACGAGGACTGGCGGCGGGAGAAGGGAGCCCAAAGGTCACGCTGGATTTGGGGGAGTCCTTATTAATATATAAGGACTCCTGCTACTCCCACGTACGCATTCAAAATTCCCACGTACGCATTCAAAATTTTCGAACTCCCGAAATGTGAATCACATATCACAGACGGCTCGTATCAACAACCGTCTGTAATGAGGTACTTATCACAGACGATTCGTGATAACGGTTCTATTCAAAAACCGTCTGTGATAATCTCCAGTATCACAGACGGTTTTTTAATATAACCGTCTGTGAATTATCATAGACGGGTTTTTTAATAGAACCGTCTGTGATACTATCACATATGGTTCTTTAATAGAACCGTCTATGATACTGAGTATCACAGACGGTTTGTATTACAGACAGTTCCATTTTAACCGTCTGTGATGAAGCATCTACTATTGACTGTTTTGTAGTAGTGCTGTTTGCAGCTTCACGTAGACTCGAGAGAACCAAACTGTAGTATGAAATGAATTTTCTCATGTATATATGACCCTGTTTGCAGCTTTATGTAGACTCGAAAGAACCAAACTTGCAGCTAATATGCCCTATGTTTACATGTAGTTTTTAAGTACTGCGCGCTTCGGTTTGAAAGCCCCGAGCTGAAGCTAGACCAACAAAGACCCATAGTCTACATGTAGATAGGTAGACACGACCAGTCTGGCCTAATAATGCAGAGAGAATCAGAGGTATCAATATCATTAGAAGCCTGAGACGACATATTATGATTCTGAAAATTGGTGCTTAGATGTTTAGTGGAGTGTCCAATAATTATGTCTAGCGATTTAGTTTGTACATGCATCCTCTAAGCGACAATTACTCTCATACTACTTTTGTCTGGTCTGCTATATATATGTACTACTGATCAAAGCAACAGAATACAGATTAAAAGCCGCTACTTGTAGTGACACATGTGTGGTCCTCTCCATATTACCGACTCGATCAACCAGTCGACAGGATAGATAAAGTTAGGTAAAAATAAAAGTAGCTGCGCGCCACATGAGGAAGGTAGCTTTTAGCTTTACAGAGCTCGTAGGCGGCGACGACTAATGACTGCCATGATGCTGCAATTCGGGGCTTGTGTTGGACTAGTAGTACTAACCAAAAGGTGGTGAGATTTTCTTTTTAACTTGCTTTTGGTTCACGTGATCTGGAGACCAACCTTTCTGTCCCAAAGTTAGGGACAAAGGGAGAAGCTTCCTGGTACGCATGAGAGGTATGGCTGTTTGGTTGGTTACTATGTAAACTAAACCAAATCTTGGTAACATCGAAAATTGGTTATTATTTGATTTGCTATCAATATTTAATAGTATCAATAAAAATTTGATAATATCAACGAAATCCAATATCACGCGTTGACAATCTGAGAGCGAAGAAATTGCTCACCAAAATTTAAATTGGCCGCACTCCAAACAAATTTCTTTTTGTCAAATTTTTACTTTACTATACCAAATTTTTGGACTTTGTATTCTCTGCACGTCCCAGCGCTGCCCGTGGCACGGACTTTCATGCTGGAACTACTGTACTTACTGGATCGTACTATCTGATTAAGAAATGTGGTAATCAATTAAGAGAGTAAATCTAGGAGGCCAGGATAGAAGCAGGGAGAAATGGACAACATGGTTGGTTTGGTTTAGTTCGAATCGACGGTCGTGCGGCTCGATCGCTTTTTTGGATCGCGTGCGCGGCTGGTCAAGGCGCGGAGGAGAGCTAGGGCTTGATTGGTTTACGGCCTAACTGGCTATATCAAAATTTTAGTAATTTCAAAATCAGACAATGTCAAAATTTAGACAAAAAAAATATAGTTTGGATCGTAACTATACCAATTCATAGGTAACATAGAAATTGATGTGTTTGGATTGTAACCATGCCAAAAAAATTTCAAAAATGTGAGTATGACATGTAGGGCCCGCATGATATATATATATGCACTAAAATATACCAACAGTGATCTTATTTTGTTGATTAAATGATAAGAAACACAACAGTTCAAACGGATCACAGATCGGATACTCGGTTTAAGAAATATTATCATTTCAAACTTACTAATCGACTTTATCAAGCAATAAATGCACTAGGTCCAGCCAACCACAATACGCCACCTATCGGAGGAAGTGCTCCCAGCCAAACCAAATTGGGGCGCTGGTTTTGTCCGCCCGAAATTGCCCACGCGAAGAGGAAGAAAAAGCTGGGCGTGCCATTGCAATAACAAATATTGAAATATAACTAAATGCTAACCAAAGTTTTAAGATAATACTAAAATTTTGATTTAGCTCAGTTTGATCACAAACCAAACATGCCCCTAATCCGGCTGGCCGCCTCTGCGTGCGACGGGCACGGCTCGACAGCGGCACCTTGCTTGTACGGTGGTCACGTCTGGACTGCCTGTGGTTTCTCTAGCGTTGTGATCACTCTTGTAACAGGCTATTAATGCTCCGTTCAAGCCATGCCCCCACTATGCCGTGAACCCGTTAGGAATTAAGGCGTATTGAGGACGTTCAGTAGTGAGGGATTTGACGATGACAGCCAAAATCAAAGTGGCACCCTGCTCTTTCCTGTAATCTGGAATTCCATTTGCAGATAGCAAAGGGGTGCAAATTACTATTGCCGTCGGAAAAGTGTTCCAAAGGTGGCAAGCACCGTATCTTTATGGAGGGTGTTTGTGTCTCTAACTGACGTAAGCGACATGCTAGCCGATTTTTCAGTAAACTGGCAAAGGATCGATGATGATTGATGTTGCCAGCAAATTGTTCCAAGTGTGACAACAAGACGAAGCCGATGCGTAGTAACTCAAAATTGATTTAGTAGATGAATATAGATATAATTATAGAGGAAGAATTCTACTAGCTACAAATTACTCCTAAGGTACATGGTAAAAGTAAAGGAAAATGTAAAGGCAAAAGTGTTTGGTTGATTGGGTGTATATTTTTTTCCGACAACTAGTACCTGGTTTATACAGCCTATGCTATGACTCCTAAACACGGCCAAATCAATCATGGATCTTTGTATCAGCCCAACTCTATCTTCCAGAAAACTCATTTCCATCATCGTATTGATATCCTCCTCTCCGTCACTCCTTCCGCATCTGACTTTTCTTCTATAAATGGATCTTTCTACCTGAGTCAAACATTCTTTCTTCAATCTTTCTAAAATCGACTTTCCTTTCTCGTCGGTTACTTCATATCCGATTTCGTGCTTCTGGATTCTTCAGCGTTAACTTAGTCTTGTTTACTGTTGCCTAATTTCTATGCTGACGCGACCGATTATTTTGCCCGCCAAAATTAGCGGCAACAATTGCAATTCAAGCTTAGTGAATTAGTGAGTTGGCTGCCTTTACCAAACAAGCTAAACGGAGGCTCGGCTTAGCTCGTCTATGAACTGAAGCTACTCCCACGCCAAAATTTAGGTACACATAATACAAGCATTTGCACTTAATTGGGACATGTGAAGTGGGACTGACAAATATGCACATGCATATATGGCTAGGGATGGCAATGGGCCCATTCCTCGACAGGGAATTCACCTATTAGGGGACGGGGATGAGGCTATTTCTCCCCCCACGGGGATACTAATATGCAAATACAATTCCCCATCGGGTGAAACGGGGATGGAGACATTCCCCTACTCCCCATCCCCGTTACCCGCATGGCCCCGATAAGCGGCCCCCCGATAAGACATGTAAGCCACTAGCCCAGTACCGCACAACCCGATAAGGCGATAGCCAAATAATCTTATTTGCATCCTTTACTTTTCAGATGCTAATTAATCAAAAAAACTTTGTCATTTTAGTATTGCATGTGAATGTTCATACTCATTTTATAACATTATGAATCTTATTTTCTCTTCTTTCGGATCCAACTTGCGGGTATGGGTCCGTGTGGCCCGATAACCCGATGGGGATGGGGACGGGGATAATAGCACCGAGGACGGGGATGGGGATAGGGATGGGAATTTTTGTCTCTCGGGATAGGATGTTCCACCACTCCCGACGGGAATGACCCCGTTGCCATCCCTATATATGGCTCATTCTTTGCGACTGATACGCTTGATAACAATGACATACATAAAGTAATAATAAATTGTGTTTGGTATTTATACTCCATCCAGTCACAAATACATTTTGTTTTGAGATACATGCAATCAAACTTTTAAAACTTTAGCTATTGATATATTTTTAAATATTTAGATTGGATACATAAAAATTATATGTATAGATTTGTTTTAAAAAGTATTTTCATAATATTACAATTTTATTGGGTGTTATCACTATACTACAATAGAAATTGGTGGTCAAATTTGTGTTTTATTGACCATGTCAATATCCAAAACAACATATAGTTGTAATCATATGCACTTGCTTTATACCAAGTATTAATTTTAGATCACTCATACTACTAAATCTGCGTCAACCTCGAGCGTTCATAACCACCGTTTAGAGGCCATATAAACACTATTTTGAGTTTGTTTTTAGTGTGAGCGGTGTGCTTGCCCTTTTGCGCGTACAGTGCCATATTATGCAGGGATAATTGTGCTCTCTTCGGCCTATATCCATCGTCCCATGCAAATATGGCCTGGCTAAGATGGTCCATAGTTTCTCTCTCAAAAAAGAAAAAGAAAGATGATCCATCGTTTTTGGTGACTGTTGTGTATAACAAAAATTCCAGCGGCGCATGATTGACGGGTGCAGCAGCACATAGTACCGAGCCTCATCATTGCATGCACCCTGGAAAACTCGACTAAGTAGTACACTGAATCCGTCCTGGTGGCATCGCGATGCATGGAGCAGAGGCAGACAAACATGCATGGCGAGGTCAGTCAGGCAGAGGAAAAGCGCTACGAAATCACAAAGTCACCGGCGAAACAGGGCTCGAGGGCCATTGTTGTGTAACAGGGCAGAGCTGCTGAGCTGAGCGTCGCATCGTTGATATGAGAGAGAGAGGACGTATTAAATTAGGCCATCCCTGTCATGCCTCGTCTAAATTGCAATTCCTCCATGTGCAATTTTGGGTGTGGTAACCACCACCTGTAACTTCAACTGCTGTTGTAGCCTCCTTGGTCCACATGCAGCTAAACAAGATCTTGCATGGGATGAATATAAAACGGACAAGGACTGAAGTGAGCCACTTGTGATTTTCCAGAAGTAACAAGTTAAATTTGTTTGGTTCACACTCAAGACAAAGTCTCTAATTTACATAGTGTTTGTTTGGAATGTAAGAATGGAAAAAAAAAATATGAAAATAGAAAAGTATGGAGAAAAGACATAATTATTATTATTTAATTGGTGGTGGCCGTGGTGGTTCATTCACCCCTCTCACCTCTCTAAAAATCTCTAACAAAAAATGGCATCTCCCAACAAACAAATTAACTTCAATACAAATTTCGACAGAGTCACAATGACGAAGCTCGCCTGGGCACGGTGTAGGTTGAGCATGGTGGCGGAGATGTGACACCAACTAGGTCAGAGCTTGGCCAACCATGGAGGCGGAGCCAAGGGTATGGAGCAGCTCGAGCCCAATGACATGGACTCTCAACGTGCTAGGTAATAAGATATTTATTATCCAAAGTAAAACATGTTCATTTCACCGGTAAGGATAAAAGTGTGAAGCCTATAGTAAGATATGGAGAAAGAGAAGTCGTTTGGATGAGTGGTAGGAAGACCAAGAAGAACACTAGAAACCTCAATAAGCATAATTATGTCTTTTCTCTGAGTTTCCTCAATACGTAGTTTGGAATGTATCAATGCTGAAGGAGAGAGAGCCAATTCAATAACCGGTTGTGCTATTTGTATGTTGCCCAGTTTTTGTTAACGCTGGGTCCGGTTTTTTTAGGCTTTGGATTAATTTCAAGATGTCTGTGCTATTTTAAGATAACTTATGCTTTTGTAAGTTCAAGTCAAAATTTTGAATCATCGGCTTCTGCTGCCAAGAATTTCAAGGCCATGAAGGCCGCCTTCAATGAGATGAGTGTTGGCGTAGATGACATGAAAGTCATCTTGGTAGACATGGCTGCTATGATGGCCAAGTTGATAGAAAAGGAGGAGAAGAAGGCACGGGCAGCAGTTGCTGTGCGATCTGCACCGTCGGAGGTGTCTCAGATTTCGCTGACGACTTACCCATCATCAACCTCATTGCCCGTGATTGCACAAATAGTGCCCTCACTGAGGAAGAAGGCTACTTCCCAGTGGCCGTCTTCTCCACGTAGCCGGCCGACGACGTGCCTTCATAGGTGTGGGCGTGGCGAGAGCGTGACCACGACAACGTCGTGTTCTCCCAACCACCGGCGGAAGAGCATCATCGCTGCCCCCGCCGCTTGTCCATGCCGTGGCGTCTCGCTGCAACGTTAAGCCACGCCAAGGAGTCTCAATCCTCACTGTTGTCCATTGGAGCATTATTGATCCTCTTCCATGCGACGCTCTACCGGCGCCACCACCTCTTGTTGATATGGGGACACCTCGGGTTGCAGCCATGACCGGCACCCTGCAGCTCGAGGACGAGCTACTCGCTCGGTAGTGGTGAAGTGTCATGGGCGTGGACCCAGGGGAGCCACGGCCCACTAGCAAGCTGCGTGTGAAGCGGCACAGTGTGAACAGTACCATATACTGTAGCAATATAGCATGTGAACAGTACCACACCCATGACACACATCTGAGAGCTAATCCAAAGCCTAGAAAAACGATCGACTTGGAGTTCTAAAAAGGGGAACTTAGAAAGAGTTCAGTAAACCTGTGTTTTTTTTTCTTATCAAGAGCAAAAACCGACAATTAGTACAAATCGAAGGCAGAAACAGATGGATGACATAGGCTCAAATTGCACTAGTAGCGAACACAAGGAGAAAAGTCTCGTAGACAAATGGGCTCATCCCAACATCTGCACTTGTACCATACTATAGCTTTGCCAAAAATTGGAGGGCATAATAAGAGAGGTAACAGTAAACGCATGTGCCTAATGAGTATGACCCACTATCCGGCCGTATCGTAATTCATCGCGGACGGTTCAATGGTAAAATGATTGGTCGTGCCGACACAGGAAATGATGATGACCTGCAAACACAACAGCATGCAGGGCCCTGCTCTGTTCTCCTTTATGCAGCGTGGGCCCGAGCTGTTCGTAGTTCGTACGTGTAGCGGCTACTGATCTCGGTGTATGGTAACAGTGAGACAGTTGACGAGCCCGTATAGATGGGCAAAATGATGTGTACATGGCAGGGCAGCAGACAAAGAGCCGGCCGGTCCAAGGCTCTGCCACAGCGTCGTAGATAGGCTTAGGGTGGGCACTCATCGGCAGGGATTATTCTTGGACAGTGTCGGGCCAGATCAATCATGCATGCATGTAGATTAGGATGATCATGAAAGCTCGCGGCCTCTTCATGTCGAAAAACACAGTATAGTATTGTATTTGAAGATAGCGAAGTTTGAAAGGTAATGAAATACTCCAGCTAACTACAAGAACGTCTTAGAAATTCTCGGTACATTAAAAAAGATCAGGAGGGAATCCTCAAAATTCACAAAAGTGGCCCATAGAAGACCTGTCGCATGTCTATTTTGGTTGCGCATACCCCTTAGCGCAGGCAGAAGAAATTCAACTATACAAGTAAGGGGAAGAGCTCGAAATGCTTACACAATTTGGCAGACGGAACTCGCCTCCATCTAGCCCATGTATGCAGTCGACTCGACAGGCACACAGACACAGTTGAACTAACCGTCCCGTCCTCCTCGATCCATTTGTACATTCATGAACCGGCCGGCCACTCGGTGGCCTGTAAGCCGGTCACCATTTATAATACCACCAAGCAGGTCCAAACTGTACACATATATAGTACTGTTACTGTACTCCTAACATAAACATTCATGAACTGAGCAAACAGCAGCATGCAGGTGCAGCTAGATCGCATGCCACGCAGCCGCCCCCACATTAATCACCCGCGCGCCGGCCCAGCTGCCGCGCTGCGTGCATCTGCCTCTGCCTGCGCGCGTGGGCGGTGCGCGCGGCCGGCACACCGGAGCTGTGCGCGTGGCACGCACGATCTCATCGCATCTCATCTCCCGCGCGCGCCTGCGCCTGGCCAGGAAGGAATAGGGAGGAATCCGCCACCCCACCAGCTGCCTGCCTGCGGCAGCAGTCGCCGGTCTATACAATACACCGAAACCAGTAGGAGCAATTGAAAAACGCCTAAAAACTCTGCATGTGGCAATATACAAGCCAGCCCAGCCGGTGATTCGAAGCTTCCTCCTCCGGTCGAATCGAATCTTTAGCTATTCTCTGACCTCTCTCCACTGGGTCTTGCGATGGAGCTAGCATGCATATAGTTATGTATTAGCTAGTCCCTTTGACCCGGATTATCTTTCTGCCTGACACGGCGATTAACATGTACGGGGGAATATCTGCTATTCCGTCCGTCCGTCCGTCCGGTGCTGCCGACCGTGCATGTCAACGACAACTTGGGCACATGCAGATCGATCGATGGGACATATATGAGCAAGTTTTAATTACGCCTGGCTAGCTCTCGCATGGCCAGCCAGCCCAGCCTGCACGCATAACCTCAGCTTAATCTTATCTAATCGACCGCTAATTACAGAATCTAATCTAACATCGACCCCAATCAATGACCCTCAATTGGGTCGTCCGTTCGTACGTCCTAAACTAAAACACCGGTCATTTATACGGCATTAATTGGTACTTATATATGTTCCGCGCATGCGTATGATATGATAGAGCGGGCCGGCGACGCCACGCCATGTGACACGACACGGCCGGCCACGGCGGCATGCACGCATCCAATTTATGCGTCGTGTGTGCGCGCGCTTAAACCGTGATTAATTAATTAATCAAAACAAAGCACGGAATGCGACGAGGCAACGAGCAGCAGCGGCAACAACGAGCAGAGCTGCTGCGCATGCCACTGTCTCAGTGCTCTGATCCTGTAGACTGTAGAGAGAAGGGAAATGAAAAGAAAGAGCAGAGAAGAAAAGTGTCGCCCGTGTTGCGCTAAATACCGCGGGGCAAATGAAGGGCATCGGCAAAAAAGGAAAAAGGTTAAAAGGCGGCCGAGGATAAAAGACGCTGCTCCTGCTCTGCTCCTACGATGGGGCAGGCAGCGCGTGTTTGGACCGAAACGAGCAAGCGACACGGATCAGCCATTCAGCCGGCGTACGCGCGTACAGCTCGTAGTTGTTACGGCGAAAAAAAAAAACTAAACTATCCCCGGAGGGATCTCTATCAGCTATAAATAAAAGGACAGTCCCATATAAAAAAAAACAGACGAACAAAAATATTGGATCTCCTATATATATATATATATATATATATATAGTCTCTCTCTTTGGTTTTTATTTTGTGATTAGATTGATCGTCTCCTGACTACGGTATCAATTTCTTAACACGTTTTCAGACAACTCGTTCTTCCGCCAATCGGTATGTCGCTCGAGATCCTCTCTTCCAATAATTTGCGATCTCTTATCACCGATTATGGATATTACTGTTCATACAACAAGAAAAAAATTGGCAATCACCACACCATCTATCGCTCGACCCGTTGCACGCGCTTGCTGCCTTGTCACGCTGACGTGCTGCCGCTCACCGCCGACGTGCGTGCCTCATCGCACCACCCACTCATCGCCGTTGCCGCCAGCAGAGGGTGCTAGGGTTCCAACCTAGCACTCGCCTTTTTCATTCCGCTCTTGGGTGGCCTTTTGGGCCAGCCCGACCCATCTTTTTCGGGAAAAGATAGAAAAAAAATGAAAACCCAAAAATTTGCAGAAAGGCCCTCGTTAATTCTAAAAATTATGAGGAAAATTTGCGGATAGGAAAATTTTGCAGAAAACACGTGGAGTTTCGGGAAATTACAGAGAATTTTGGATTCTTTTTTTATATATTCAGATAGAATAACCCTTCAGGAATCCTTTTTTTTTTTTGCACCGTATCAGTATGTTCTAAGGTTCTTTTGCAACTTAGACCTAGTGGTTTAAGTTAATTATTTAATTATTTAGAAATTCTACAAATTTTATTTAAACCTATAAACTGAATTTCCAAGATATATGAGCTTCCATAAATTATGAAACCTTAACTAGTACACCTTGGAAGCATGATATTTTTATGGTTTTTTTTCTGGTATTGTGTATTTTTGGGAAATTAATTAATGGGTTTAGTAATTAAAATTGCTTCATGACATTTAAATTATCATAAAATCCCAAAAATACCAGAAAATTTATAAAATTATCTACTGAATAGATAAAATTAATGTTTACTATTTTGCACTCATTTCATGCATTTAAAATTATTTACCAACTACAAACATATAGAAAATTGCATGAATTATGAAGGTTATGTTAGACATCACTAAGTGGATATTTGCTTGTCCTGGATAGCAGTAATAATAAGCATATGCTATGCTTTATGGAGACCTTAGCCATCTCCTAGTTATTCCTTAGCTTTATAAAGATGCCACTTTCTGCACGAGTTGTATTTGTAGTATAGATTGGTTCTCGCTGAATTTTGTCCTGCTCGTGTTGAGCATCTCTTATCTTTTTCTTTAGGCTAAAAACTTATGCATTAGATTGCTACTTTCCAGATGCCATAAATCAAAAAATAGTCTAAGTTGTTTGATTAAAGTCTTATCCCCCTGCTGAATAGTTCATTAAATCTGCTTAATAGAATATATTGCCGTAGCATATCTTACCAGTAGTAAAATAATTAATCTTTTTTTTGAAAAGGCTAAGCCCAGCTTTTATAGAAAGCCACATGAGTTCATACAAATCAAATCGACCTACAAACCGGGATTACGACTTACATCAAAGAACTATCGCCAGAGTGATCTCGGAGAGATCAACGACAACTGAGATCAATGAGCGATCAAACTAATATAACCGTAAACTAATAAGAGGTCGCATCGATGAGATTTGACAAACCGAGCTACAAACCAGCATCTACAACAACCAAACAAAGTGTATTACAAAAGTCATCACATCTACTCGAGAAAGCTATAGACAGCAAAATCAAAGAGTAGTAATCGACCTTCTTGTAAATCACGAAACTTCTCATCCAGTCTTCCAACGGTTAGTCACCTTGTCCATTTCCCCTATCCTCTTCCTTGATCAAAATCGCCATACGCAAGCAAGATAGAGATTTGAAAATAGCGGATGGATGTTTTGGCAAGATCTTCTCAATTGCCATTCGATTTACGATTTTTCATAGCGTCCACGCCACAGCTGCAAAACTAAATAAGCAAACATAGTAATCGTTAGCACCCCCCGCATCTAACCAAGAATGATGGAACTCATCTATAGAAACCGGGATCTTCTCCCACATCAAGGCTTCTTTAACACAAGCCCACACAAATTTGGCTAGAACACAACGGAAAAAAATATGATCAGTGTCCTCTCTCGCCCCCACAAAGACAACAACTATCATTTCCTTTCCAATTTCTTTTCTTGAGCTGAGACATTGTCTATAATCTATCTTGATAAGCCAACCAGAGAAAAATTTTAACTTTCAGCGTAATTCTACTCTTCCACAACTTCTGATTTCTTCTAAGAATAACTCCCCCAAAAGACCAATATCTATAAAGAGATTTGACCATAACTTACTAGACTTCTCAAGCCCCAAATCACATTATGTCGATTACTATTAATTTCTACCCCATTAAGATCATTCTTCAAACATTTCCAGAGTCTCTTCTTCCTTACCAAGCGCGCTGTTGAAGGTAATCTTCCATTCCCCATTCTCAAAAGCAGTTTGCTACTCTCACATTTGGGTTGAGCGATGCTAAACAATTTAGCAAATTTGACTTTCAAAGAACAATTGTCAAGCCACACATCTTTCCAGAACATAATATTTTCCCCATTACCAAGTTGAAAAATAGAACCCCCCCTGAAAAATAAGATTTAGTTCTTTGTAAAGATTTCCAAAACTGGGAGCCCCTGATATTTGTATAATCTCTAATAACCCCTTTAGGAAAGTATTTGGCCTTAAAAATCCTAAACCCTAGTTCATTTTTGTCTTTACTCATCCTCCAAAACTATTTGCATAAAAGGCAATCATCCATCAGCCAAGTATCTGTCACACCTAAACCCCAAAGTCTTTAGGTCTACAAATTGCCCCCCATCTCACCATGTGATATTTGAAAGAGTCACATGTCCCTTTCTAGAAAAAAATTGATCTAACAGAGTCCATCTTCTTGTGAACCTACTCACTAAGCCTATAAAATCCCATTGTATAAATTGGGAGACTGCTGAGGCAGCTATTTACCAGAATAAGTCTTCCTCCTAAAGACATAATATTGCTTTTCCAATTATCCAATCTACTTTCCAATTTGCTTAAAATTCTTCCTACTGCATTCTTACCAACCTTTCTATCTCCAATCTCAACACCTAAATAAGTCATTGGAAGATGCCCCAATTTACAATTCAACATATTAGCAACCCTGTAAGCTTCCTCTCTATCCACCCCTAAAACATAAGCTTTACTTTTATGATAATTTATCTTTAGCCCAAAAATCCATTCAAAGTAGTAAAGAAGGAATTTGAGATTCAGAATATAATTCTCCTCACATTCAATCATAAGAACCGTGTCATCAGCATACTAAAGAATAGGCACACCCCCAGGAATTAAATGTGAGACTAAACCCTTCATCAAATGTTTACTCTGAGCTCTTTCGAAAAGTGCTGCTAGAACATGAGCAGCTAGGTTAAAAAGTAGGGGGAAAGAGGATCTCCTTGCCTCAAATCCCTATGAGTGGTAAAATAAGGGCCAATTACCCCATTAATATTAATACTAATCTTTCCCTCTTTAACAGAGCTCATCACCCAATTTATCCATTTTCCTGAAAAACCTTTGTCTTTCATAACCTTCTCCACAAAATCCCATCAAATCTTGTATCATAAGCTTTCTCAAATCCAACTTAAGAACAACCCTCTCCTCTTTGTCGTTCTAATCTCATGTAAAGATACCACCCCATCTAAAATATGTCTTCCCTTAATAAAGGCAGATTGACAATTATTAATAACCTTATCTGCAACCTTGCCCAACCTGATAGCCAAAATCTTGGAAATAATCTTGAAACTGATATTAATCAAGCAAATTGGTCTAAAGTGTTTTATTGAATTAGCCTCTTTAATTTTGGGAATCAAAGTAATCACCCATAATTTAACCTTTTCAAATCAAGTTTCTCCTCATGAAAATCCTCAACCAACTTCATAAGCATGTTTAATCACAAAATAAAATTTGTAAATCATATGCTGAAATGAAAATACTTTACCACTCCTTACTAACAAAATATTGGACATGTGTTCTTGATATCTACTAAGCCTTAATTCACTAGCTTATAGTGCTCGAATGCCCATACTACAAAAAAGGAAACAATTTTCTCAATGGCACCTAGTCATATGTTGATATATGATGGATCACTTTGGCTAGAAAACATCATAATCCACAAATAAGTACAAAATAATTTATGCCCTAAGACTTGGAGTCAACATAACATTATCCTTCACCACACTGATTTCTTAATTGACGAACTCTGTAAGAAGAATGTCACAGAGTGTATATTGGTTTCACACTAATAAAATTATACTCCTGTTGAAGTATGATTGCAAATATTTGCTATAACTCTAAGTTGATTTCAGGAAAATGCCTGATACACACGCCATCACTTGGGATTTTATAGTTGATGTGAAAAGGGGAGTAAATTGGGTTTGTGTGGGATATTAGAACCTAATAGGCATAGAAAATATTCAAAACAACAGTCATATTAAGCGCAGTGGCATATTGACGAGGATATAATAATCCTCAATTGATTAAATTGTTTATCTGCAATTGTTATTATAGATAGCAACATCTTCATGTTATTCGTAAGGATACCCTTATCATTAATAAGGGAGAAACTTAGTAAGTGGTCGTAAATCATTTTACAACCACCCTATATGATCGTAAGTTCTTTTACGACTACTTAGTAGTCGTAAGATTTTCTACGACCACCTCATGATTGTAAACTTTACTACGATCATTATATGGTCGTAAGTTCTTCTATGACTACCTAGTAGACCTGTTCAAATGCCAGGCCAAGCCAAGCTTCAGGGTGGGCTTGAAAAGCCTGGTCTAAAATCTGTAGGCCCGAGCCCGACCCGACCCGAAAAATTGAATTTCCTATTAAAATGCATTATTTTAATCTTTTTGGAATAAAAAAGTATTATTTAATTCATTTCCAGGATTAAAATAATATATTTCTATTTTTAATTGTTTTTTAGGATTTCGGGCTGGGCCGGACTTCTAGTCCCAAGCCCAGCTCGAACATGGTCGGGCTCAGTAGCCGCCATGAGCAGTCTATTACCTAGTGGTCGTAAGATTTCCTATGACCACCTCATAATCGTAAGCCTTACTCGATCACTTCATGGTCGTAAGCTTTACTACCACCAGGTCAACTACGACCACTCTGTAGTCAACAAAGTCTCTGAGACATATAGGTCCAATCGACTAGAGACACTTATATCTTTGTGTTTAATACACAATAGTTAATGTGTTGTTATTCTCGGAACAATTGCACGTATTAAACCTCTATCTCTAATATAACTACAAGGCAACATGGAAGGGTTAGTCTCTAACAATAATCGTCACTGAACATGCACATTTCATCAAACGGTGAGACGCCTCTTCACACGGGACTACTGTCACCCCTTCACACGCTATATAAGGAGTAAAACCGGTGGACAGAGAACAACGAGCACAAGACATGTAGTGATAGGATCAACAGACAAAAATCATTAAGCCCTAGTTCTAGTGATTTCTTTCATGTTGTAAAGCATAGTAAATACAGTAACACAGGAGTAGGGTTATTATTCTCTCAGGAGAAGGCCCGAACCTGTATAAAATTTTCGTGTCTCTTTCTATGCGGTTTTGCTCCAAGAGAGTCCCCAGTATTCATTCGTAAGATCAATACTAAACCATCAACATATATCCTAGGTCAAAGCCAGGAGTAAAAATTAATCTAGTTTATTTTGGGAGATAATAAAAGTATATTGCATAATTATATCCTTATCCGATCGATATGGATAATGACATTTATGCTATTGCCGATACTCATCTTTGTTGGCAACCACAATCATTGCAGCCATGAAGGGCAATTGATTTGTGCCTTGAGAGATATGTTAACCGCCAACATGCGGGAATGCACACGACAAACCAACGATTAAGCTTGATGCAATCGCACATATGCCATGTTGGCTATGCATCGTCAGCGTGTCATACTCATTGGAATTAACACATGTATAATTGGCAAATGTGGTCTGCAACGGTATCATCACTTGAAGCCATATCACTTGCTTGAAGCAAATATAACTCCTAAAATAAAATATAGTGATCTATTGGATTTTGTTGATCCTGAATGATCTAATTTTGAACATATTTATTCTCGCATTACAAATTAAAATCTGGCATACAAAATTATCACCCTTAATTATACATGGTGTTCCTGTTAAACAATAAATATTCTCATCGAATAATTATTCTATTTGGGTGATTCAATTAGATTTGTAGTTTAGAAGAAAATATAGTATTTCGTGTGGATTAACTCGGTCAAATATTTTATGTTCGACATTATATTTATGTTTATGAAGAGCATCCTGTAGTTTTATACTGTTAGAACATACTACTTATGACCATAAGAAAATATATTGCATAATTATAAACTTAAAGTTTAATGATCTAAATTATTTAAAATATGGTATGAGTAATTGGATCAAAACTTGGGTAGATAATAAAGAAGCTAGTTTATAGAATAAGTCTGTCAACTCTGGAGCCCCTGTGTGGGACCTTTATGGTAGATTAATAACCAACCAGGAGTTAGAATATCCTACAAAATATTAGGATCATGCAGTTTTTTGTGCCACTGCAATGATAACAGCCTAGCTCACTACATATAACTATCAAACCCCTTGGTGAAATTAGTGTGTGTTAGAGGAATTAAATATTTCCCACGTATCATCACCACTATAGCATACATCTTTAAGCCACCACTAGTTGTTGGAAATCATGTTGGGTCTAAAATTCAATTAATCATGTGCCCATGATAGAGAAATTTGGGATGAGCTATTAATAAAGATCGAATCTGGGAATTAGGGGGGAGAAATGCCAAAAGTTCAAATGTCGTTGTATTTTCCAGAAAGAAAAGATCTTTAGTACTAAGAAACACGCACTAGTCAAGTTGAACTTAAGGTTTAGTTTATACTCCTATATGCTAGAAGCAGGGAGCATGCAAGCTAATTTCCAATTATGGAGGAATTACCACAATGTTTACTTGCAGTAAAAACATCGCTAAGTGTGGAATACCCTAGGTTGAATAGTATATCCACCTATACGAAATTGACTTATTGGTTCTTGATCTAAAATCTATGAGGACGCATATGGGTCTAAGATGTAATAACACTAGTCAAATACAATTATTAATCACTCTTTAAACTCTCTTGAAGAGAACTCATATTGAAGGTGAAATACCTCATGAAGAAGCTCGTCATAAAGATGAAAACTCGACAACTCGATGTGTGCATATATTACAATGCTAGGAACATGGAACAACCAAGAATCTTTTGTTTGAGAAATGACAAAGATCTAGTTAACACGAGATACCCTCAATTTGGAGGATATAGGAGAAACGTGGTCAACAACCATTTTGCCTCTACGGTTGCTAAAGTTTCTCTTATGAGAATACAAGTCCGATCTAAAGTCCATGATCGAGCGGTTGAGCGTTCATATCGGGTCACATAATGAAAGCATATGAGGTCGAACCATAATTGCTAAATAAAATTATTGGGACCATCTAGTTCAAACTTGATTGGTCATTATGAATATAATGAAGTGTTGAAAGCTATTGTTCAAGGTTGTGTTGAATAATAATTGTAGCAAATGACATAAATGAATAAATAAAATATCAGATAAATGGGTTTTAAAATCCTTGAAAAGATCCTCGAATATATATATATATATATATATATATATATATATATATATATATATATATATATATATATATAGGAAGCTTATTTTCTACTCCCGAGAGTAGTTACTCCTATTTCGTATATCACATATCTCACAGCGTAGGGAGTATCTTGCAACCGAGAGTATGTATGTGTAGTATCACGAGTATATAAGACCACATAGGTGGTATTTACACCTTTTAGGGGTGGTATGTATAATTTTTAGACATATTCCTTTTTATGTACGAATATGAAGGTATTTATAAAATATGCTAAAAACTATGGACTTTTGCAATTTTTTCGTGTCGTTCACATTGAAGTATCTTATAATTAGTATATAAGTATACCCAAAGTGATAATGGAGTATGTCAAGTTCTTTTAGGTGGTATATCGGAGGTGGGAGTAACTCATACCCAATAGTCTCTTACAGTAGAAGGAGCATCTCCAGAGAAATAGCATCTTCTTGGAGGAAAATTATCTTACCAATTGACCTCTTAATCACACCAATAATCATATAATCCCTAAAAGTGGACAAGTACCCATCAAGACTCGAAAGAATATAATGAGTAACCTAAACATCAGAAGTGCACTACATAAACACTTATAAAGTGCATCTTCCACAGTTAGTGGAATGGTGGTTTCGTCTAGTAGCATGAAGTACGACATACTTTGGTGATAATGACAATTAATCCCTAAATGCTAAAACTAAGACTGGTTATATTTTACTCGAAAGTGGTACAACCATACTTTATTGTAACACCCCAACTCTCAATGAGCACGGAATGCTCACGGAATTAAACTAATCTAGCACAAATTACAAAATTTGTGAGTCTCCTTTGTTTAATCAGCTCTACGAGGTTTCAACAATAAATCATGACGTTTATCAATAATAACTTCATAATCAAGTTCAATCAAACTTGCATGATAATCGAATGAATATAACCAAGGCTGCAAATCTCATTATTACAAATAATTAGATACTCAAACCAAACTAAACATCTACTCCATGAGTTTAATTATTTCTTAGATGAAACTAAGTGGCAAGCATGTAAGTTTGTGAGGTAGTGTGTGCATCCAACATCTACTCCTCCCATCCATCTTTTTCTGCCATTTGTACCTAAAACAAATTAAAGCAAGAGTGAGCCCAAAGACTCGACAAGTATCAACAAGGCCATAAACAAGAGCTCAATCATAGCATCGATAATCCACAATAACATTACACTAAACATAACCTTTAAACTTAAGAAATGCAACCAATGCAATGCTCCTTTTGAACTTTATCTCTTTCGCATTTTACAGGTGTCGGGGTATTCATCCGTCAATGAATACCCTTGCACTGTGCCTCTGCACAGGGGACCAAACCTATACACCACATGTATAGGGACCTTTGCCCATCATCTTAATGATGAGGACCTCTTTGCTCATAGCCCAAATTCCACGAATGTAGGGACCTCAAGCCCGTCATTGCATGGCGGGGACCTCAACTATAAAAACTTGGTTACCACATAACCAAGACTCAACATGCTCAAAACATGCATATGCACCATGACAACATATTTCACATGTAAGAATTCAACGTGTTCACATAAACATGTAAGCATTAACGACATGCAAAAGAATTCTTTAACCATAACAAGCAGTCATCAAGATACATGGTAACTCATATCATTAACAGGTATGCATGACTAATACCAACAAGACACTTCACAATTTCCATCGTGCAAACATAAAGGTGCAATAACCGAATACTTGCCTCAACGCGCGAAGCGGCGGGCAGCGAAGTGGGTGCTGCCCTTGGGATCTCGCTGCCACTGGACAAGAAGATAACCCCAAACTAAGAATAGCATACTGGACCAAAATCAAACATCACATTACAATCGAAATCGCTAATCTTCTTATCACGTCTAGCTTTTCTAATTTCTAGCGATCGGTCACTGCGGACAGCAGACTTCAAAAAATTCATAACTTTCTGCTCAGGAGTCCAAATAGGATGATCTTGGACAATCTGAAAAGGTAATTAAAATGTCTAAATAAACTTAGTTGGGGAGACCCTCTGATTCGGCCATCTACCAGACCTACCAATCTATTTAATCAGAGCAAACATTTCACGTCGGGTTTCTGGACAGCGACAAAGAAACTATCATAACTTTCTCTCGCTCGTCCGAATTCAGAGATCTTTAGCTTTCCTGAAAGCTAAGAGGACTAACCTAATTTTCGTTATGGTGAGACCCTCTGAAACCCCTCTAAATATGCGCTTCTATCAGGTTAACCAACACTAGCAAATCTGCTTCTCTCCAGAAACACAGAAATACTAATAAAATCATAACTTTGGCTACCAAGTCCGAATGACTTGATTCTTATCGGCAATGAAAGGTAACTACGATAGCTACAACTTTCTAGGAGACACCCAGACCCAAATCTGCCTCTAACCTAATCAAAACCACAAACTTCACTGCTGCAGAACATCGACGAACTGACATCCGAAAATTAGACAACTAGAAATTGACCTAAAGCAAAGAACCACGGGTCACCCTTGCCGAAGCGAAGAGAGCACACAGCGGGGATGATGACCACTGCGCTTCCGCTGCGGATCCCTTCTTCTCCCTCTTCTTCCCTTCTCTTCTTCTCCTCCTTTCTCCTCCTTTCTTGGCGGCCACCCAAGGGATTCCTCTTTTTCTCTTGGCAGCAGACAAAGGGGATTAGGGAGGGTGCAAGGAGGTGGGGAGGTAGGGGCTGCAAGGAGGAGGGAAGTGGCGGCCACAAGTTGGGTGAGGAGTGGGAGGCGGGGAGAGGGAAAGGGGAGGGGGCTAGGGTTTGAGGTCCCCTTGGCCGGCCACCCTCATGGGCCTCTTGGGCTGGGCCCGAGGCCCGAGGTTGGGTTAAAGCAGCGATTTTCCCCCTCTCTAGCTGCTTGAGTTGAGCATTTTCCAATTGGTCCTTCCGAAAATCCATTTAATTCTCTCCGAAATAATTAATCTCTCCCGACTAATAGCTTAACACACTTTTGGGGTATTACATTTATAGTTCTGCAGAATAGATTATTGGTTGTAACTTTAACCACTAGAAGGTAGCTGCAAAATATTAAGACCCTGAAAGGTTTTGATAAAACAAATCCAAAAGGAATACGACTTTGCAACTAATATTTTCCCTATACCCCACAAGGATAATCTACTTGTGTTGTTATCGAACCCGGGAGTAGAAGGATCTCGGATTCTCTGTATTTTCCACACTAGTCTAGGAACAGCTAGTGCACACAGTTCAACAAAAATGATAGTAAGTCCATATCACACATTTTATTCATATTATCAGAGTTTTATTACAAAAAGGCACAAGGTCTAAAGAAAAGTACAATAGAAGCATAAAGTACTAGTAGGCCACACGATATGCCACAAGCAATCGTCTGGGATGCAGCCTAGCCGTCCAATTCCTCACCAAACATGTAGTACTACTTCTCTGATCAACAATTTATTAAGGAAGGTGAGTACAAAACGTACTCCGCAAGTTACACCCAAATACCATAATATAATGTATGAGGGTATGACAAAGGATGGCTTATATGGCTAAGTTTGCATAAAGCGATATTTTAGTTTAAATATCTTTACTAAATTTCAAAGCAATTATTCTATATCTATAAATTGGTTTTTAATTTTTTAATCATCATTTTGAGTGTAGGATAAACCTTCATATACAATTGGTGAGGAATAACCCCCTAAACATGGGCTGTTTGCCCAATTTTCCATTTGGATAAACTATTCAAAAACATGGTGTTAAATTATTTTAAAACAAAAATCCAAAATATAACTTTGAGTAGTTTTGCTCAGCATGTCCATGACCATGGATACGGCTTTTCAAATAGTTTTATACTATGTAGAGTTTGTACAACTTTACCCATAAGAGATAGTGCATGCTTAATATGTCGCCAAGACAGCATGCTTAGTAGGCATACGACTAGCGACTATCACATGGCCTTTACCCTACACTATTCTAATGTAGTTATGCGCTAAGGTTTCGTTCAAGAGGTTTCACGCCAAATGGTAACCCCTCTTGCGCCTATGTGGGTACTAAAAGTAGGTCTTCACGACACCCACACCTCAAAATGGCACAACCACGATGAAATATTGCGGCTTAGTTAGCTTGGGTCGGTTCCATTCTATACTTATGGTAGTGCGATGGAGCTTAGCAAAAGTGACTCTCGGTCGGGCCTTATTAAAGTGGGCAACTTTCAACTAACCCCTAAGCATCAACCATTCCTTAATTGACCCGTACATAAATTTACACCACCATCTATCCAAATTAGTGGTATAAATTAGTTTTAATTTATTTTGATTCACAAATCATTTGCAAATCTCTATGACAAAGTAGTGCCATAGACTCATTTTTAAACTAAGTTGAATACTTGGCTAAATTCCCAAATTAAACATTTTGGTCTAAGCATGTCTTTGCATAACATTTTCCAAATGGTAACTAGTTCATACTATTGTACCAACTAGGTTTTTCATATAAGGTGACAAGGCATAACTAGTTCAACGACAAAATTTGGTCATACAAAGGAATTAGGAATAACCATAATAATTTTAAAATAGGGATTTAAATTAAATTGAATACAAATAAGCAATGCAATAATAATTTAAAATTTAATTTAAATGATTTAAATTATTGGAATTCAAATATTATCAAATAATGTAACTTGTCTTGCTCAAATTGTTGTGGATCGGGCTCGTCGAAGAATTATAGCTCTCTGTTTCAGGAGTCGTCGAAATCTATACACGAAAATAAGTCAAATTCAAATCAAATTCAAATGAACTCCAAATTATATAATTTGGTTTAGTTAACTAGATTATAATTTTAGATCAATTTAGAAATTTGAATAACTGGAATCGAAGCTCGTATGAAGAAGAACGAGTCCTCAGAAGTTTGAATTCTAAAGAAATTACCCTAAATTCAATTTTTAGAATTAATGAGTTATTTTTCTAAAGGAAAAATCTAAATATTGCGCTAGCACGACGTCAGCAACTGCTTTTCATTTTTGTCTAAATTATTTTTCTACGGGAAAATCCTATGGAGTCTCTCACAAGTGAGCCCATGATCCATGGACCAGATCCACGAAAGTGCTTTTGTCGAGTGAACGGATCACGTAAAGCGGTGTAGAGTTTTGCGCATGTCTTTGGTGCAAGCACCACGTGGCGATGAAGTGGTCTTGTGAGCGATGAAGGCGATGTGGCACACATGTGGCTACTAGGTGGCTCCACGTGACGGCCACGCCACTCTGGTGAGTGGCGGCGCACGGGACCAAATGATGTCGGCATTCTACGTTACATTAACGAACATGTGTGGGCTCAAACGAAAGAGAGAGAAGTGGGGAACCTGGTGTGGACCAGAATGGTGGTGGGACATGAAGGGTTGGCCGGTGACGAGGAAGAAATGTGGCAGTGCGATTCGGCTCCGACAGCGAAGGTGTTACAGCGGTGAGCGTGCACACAAGGTAGAACATGGATCGGTGATCCTCTTAGTGCAGATGGTGTCGATGAAGCTCCAATGGTGGTGACACAATCAGAGATGACACACCTCGGGGACGGTGGCAAAGAACTTCAAAATCCGACGAACAGAGAGGAAGTGGGGAGCTAGGGTTACGGTGGAAACACTTGTGAAGAAATGCGTGAGGATGATCCCTTTTATAGAGGCTAGGGGGTACTGAGGTGGCGAGGATGTGTGTGGGTGTTACTTGCAGTGGTTGAAATAGAAATAACATGAAAAAGAGGCGAGAGTGAAAGCAAAGGGTGGAGTGGAGATTGTGGGCTTGGCTGCACCACGATTTTGAGTAGAAATGGGTGCAATAATGCATGGGAGCAGCAAGAAATATTGCGGCATTGTCACGGGTGAGAGGAAGAAGAAGGTGAGGTGGGTGAGGCGGTCGGTGAGTGAGAGAGAGGGAGGAGAGGCGACGGGCGGGCCGCATGTTAGTGAGGAGAGAGAGGAAAGAGAGGCGCAGCGGTGAGCGAGAGGGAAAATGGAAAATGGTTGGAGATTTGGCCAAATCAAAACTTGGATTTTTATTTCTGATGAAGTTAAATTGATTAGGCTTTTAGAAAATAGCAAACAAAGTTCGAGAAATTCTATAAAAATGCACAAAAATTCTGAATTTGTTTGAACTTAAGTAAAATATTCCTAACTCAAAATTGGTATTGATTTGCAAATAATTTATTACGGCTTTAAAATAAATAGGAAAACTTTTAAAAATCCAAGGAAATTAATTAAGTTTTCTTTTAAACAGAAATAAATTTTGGGATGTTATAGTTACACAATCAAATAGTGGTATTTGATAAGTTAAGCATGTTACTCCCGAATAGTATTTATCCTAAAATCTCTCGGATGAGTAATAGGATATTTGTATGTAAGACTACGTATTATGATAATCCAGTTGATTTGATCACAATATACTTGCATATATCCATTTTGGAAAAAAAATATATGAAAGGAATTAGAGCAACAAAACTTCAACGGAAGTTGTCTTCAGGGGAATATAAGCTAAACACTGATCATCATACTTGAGATTTTAAAATCTTTATTTAGTCAAGTCGAAAGGTGTTAGTCGATGATTAATGCTTAAATTCACCTCGAAGGTTTCACCACTTAATAATTTAGATCGGTTGGTCAATAATATATAGATCATGAAGATCGTGCATAGATCTTGGCATATAATTTTAAATTACTTGAGCGTTGAGGTTTGAAGTCTCTCTTTTGTTGTAGTAAGGTGTTAGAATCCTTTTATGATGTCTTGCCATGCCTAAATTGAGAATTTATGATTAAGCGAATAAATTGTTATGATATGAGTTACCAAGCTGAGTTATTAGCATAGTGCAAATCAATTACTCTTAACTACCATCCATGGAAGTGAAACCGATTAATTTGATATGTCCTTGTATTTTATTCAGGTGTATGTTAAATAAAGATTGTCAATATCTATTCGAACCTATAGATCTTACATAAGAGCTAGATTTATCTATTTCTAGTATGCTAAAATTGTTGAAACTTGTATAAAGTACCGGATGGGTCTTTGCCGTGTATCGACTCATGAAACCTTGTTTATAGGAAATTATGTTAGTGAATCTTTAATCATGTTTTGAAATGATTTCCGAACAAAGGTGAAATGTGAATCTATGTTTATAAATGGTTATGTGATTGCAAATAGAATTAGTACCGTATGTATACAGCGTGGTTAGTACAATCATCATTTGTTAATGAGTACTAAGAAAGTGTTGAGCAACACCAACAATTGAGTAGATGAATTTCGTAAGTAGTCTTTGTTAGCGTGCCTTGTGATATTGTTATTGCTTAGCATAAACTTGTTATGATAAATTTGTTTCAACCTTGTGGTTTGTGTTCCCTTTGGGAAGTTTTAGGATGGAGTAATAAAGTTTGATGATTCTTGGTACTATGTATGTTGTCGATGTTATTAAATAGTTAAAAATGTGAGAATGAGGTTAATTCTCGTAGTAATTTGATCACCCATGGTGATATTTCCTAAATGATCAAATTTGAATTTGTATTCATGATCTTTTGGGGTTCAGCTTTATGTGGTAAATGAAGTTTATCGAGTAGCGATATGTTGCAAAGTTATAATGGTTCTTCAAGAATGCAACCGCTTTGATTTGAGTACTTATTTGTTCTTATCTCATTAAGGTTCGATATTCTCTTCTTGTGAGGCTTAAGTGTTCAACTGTGGACTCCACTTATGTTCTGTGAGTTCATTGCTTAATTGGTTTCTTCTCTTGGTCCCATGTTCAAGTGAGTGGTGGATGAGTTTTCTAGTTGGTGAAAATCGTTTTCATTTGTCTCTTCTTTTGAGAAAGAATCAACTCATTCTTTTCACGTGGGTCTTTTGAAGTGTTTTCTAATTGTTGTTGGGAAATTGATGTTAATACCCATAGTAATTTGATCGCCCTTGGTGATATCGTTCGGATGTGAATATTTCAAGTTTAGCTTGTGATATTTTCTTTGAGCTCTTAAATCATCCGTAGCTGAAATTATTTTAAATAAATTAAGGTATTGGATTGTCCTGTTGCTTCTTAAGAGATTTGTGTGGTTTAACTCTAAAGGCTCTTTGGTTTGAGTTGGCAACGCGAGGTTGCAACCAAAGAAGTTATGTTGGTTCCTTTAAGAGGAGAATAATCTACTTGCTTTTTGAAATCTGTAATTGGAAATGTTTGAGTTTGGTGGTGAGATTATTTGGATCTCATGTTTCTTGTGTAGTTGAACTGCTTCGAATAAATATAACGTATGGAAGAATTTTTATTGGTTCTTAATTAGTCCTTGTGGTTTGGACTAAAGACCTTATCTTGTTCTTTGTGGCAAAGTGATGTTAGTCAAAGAATTAATTACAAGTGTTAAAGGAGAGAGTGCATTATGAATATTTGAGAATTGAGTCAAGTTTTGTAACTTGTGGTTATTTGAATTGTTCATAAACTTTTGCTCTTTTCACTCAAGAGTTGTCGAGTTTCAATCGCAATGTCATTCTTCTTGTTGGTGGTTATTTGCTATTCCTTTTCGAGGGATGCGTGCACTCCACGGTGAACTCAATTTTCGCTTTCCCGGATCTTCGTTACGGATTATTTCTTTTGGTCTCGTGCTCACCGTGAGACAGTAACATTTTCCCTGTGGTGAAATTTGTTCTTTTGAGAAAGGATCAACCGCTTTGTCTCAGAAAGTTTTACAACTCGTAAGTTGTTGTTTGTTTGGTGGTGGTTAAGTGATTGTAGGGGTGAGTTTTGCTACCCAGCTATTGGAGTAGTAATAGAAGATGAGTTGGTTTTGACTCGAATCTCTTGGAGGAAGTTGATTCGGATGGAATGTTTGGTTTCGAGGTAAAATCGTATATTGTTCGACTAAGTAGGACCTATGGTATAGTGTAGTTCCGAACCTTGGTTCATGTTGAAATGTTGGGGATTATCAAATGTATGGAAAACGTAATCAATTTTATACAATAACACTATTGAAAGTATCGCGATGTGGTATGAGTGATTCTGATGATGTCAATGAGTGAGTATGTCGAATTGTGGGGATCATAGAGATTTAATCCGATGATTTCACTATTTGTTATAAGAGGAATTCGTTGTAGAGGTCTCAGAGGTTAAATTTGGGCTTTCTGTTTTCATGCTAAACTTTTGGTCACCCAAAGATTGGTGTGTAGAGGAGATAGAAAACTGGAGTATTCTGAGTAGTGGAATGATTGTCGATAGAACCCTTTTGTTGTAGTTCATGAGCGGGTGTACTGAAAATTTTGATGTGATATTCCTGAAAGTTGGAGGTGATGAGATTGCATGGGTTTTGAGGGCTTTGGTGCCTTCTATCAAATTAATGTCATCAATTGAAGGAGTGGTCCAGTGTGTTCAGTGGAATCAATAGAGTCTCTCCACAAAGGTGTGGATGATGTATTTCGGTTTAAGCCTAATTTGAGGATGTTAAATTAAGAGGTTTGAGCCCTGTGGTATGCGATGAATTCGAATTCCAATGTCTGAGAGAAATTTTATTCCTAAAAGAGGAATTGAGAAAAAGGATGTTTCCTTGGGTATTGAAGCGTTTTCTTGTTACTCATTTGAGCTTTATGTTGTTGACTGGTGTCTTCTGCATTGTGAGTTGGTGTTGTGTTGGCATGTTTGCTTCTTTCCAATTCAGGCAAAACAAAAGAAGTATTTGGTTTGAGCATTCAAGTGATCTCCCCTTTGGCTTTCGTGACGTTTATTCGCAATTTGCCACTTGGAAAGTGGAAAGGTTTTCTTGATGAAATTCGGATTTCTGGATTTTACTCTTGATACTCGATTGGTAACGTATAGTTGTGATGTGAATTTTTCTTATTCAGATGTGTTTGCCGGTAAAAGAGTTTGCTTAAAAGAATTCGATTGTATGTTTCCGGTTAAAAGAGGGTGATCCTTGTTCGTGAAGAGTTCAATGGAGAGGTGGAACAAGATTTCCGTGCTCTATGTGCTTGTTGTGTGGTTCGACTTCAAGGAGAAGGTTAACCCTGTGTTCATTGGGTTGTTTTCGATGTTGTCGTTTCGCTAAGACCGCCTCGGATTCCTACACGTTGTACTCACTTTTGGTTTCATTTGGTGTGGAGTGAGTACGGGAGATCCGGAGTTTGTTATTCGTTAACAACGTTGACCATCGAGTAGGATCTTACCTTCGAGTCTCGTCCGATGAGTATAGCCGGAAGTGTCGGACGAGTGTTAAGACAGACGCCGATTTGCGTCAAGATGTTGTGGTGTCCTCGGTCAGAAAGAGGCCACTTAGGAGCCGGAGGCTCGCATGCACGAGCATTATTCAGATTTGTTCATATCGAGTACATGTTACTGTTATTAATTTTTAGTTGCAACCGACCTTTCGCGTGAGTCGGTGTGAGGATTCGGTCGAATCCTATTTAAGGGGGTAGAATGTAATACCGATTATTCGATATCGAATGCTGTAAGATTAGAGAGAAATAAGTTAAAATTCAGAATTTTAGGAGAAGTATGGGCCGCCAACCCATATTCGAGAAGAGGAGCGACCATAGTGGCCCAAGGCCCTGAGTGGGCCGGCAGCCCATTAGAAGGCAAGGGGGAGGGGACCAAACCCTAGCCCCATTTGCTACAGTAGCCGCCGTGCTACAAGAGCGGCGTGCTCTACAGTGCCTCGCCACTTGCTGCTCCTCCTCCCGCGCCATGTTTCCTGCTGCTTGTGGCCGACCGTGGGAAGAAGAAGAAGAGGAAGGAAGAGAGGATTGAAGGAGAATTTCTTCGTGGGATTTGATCAGCGATCTCCGATGGTTCTACAAGGGTAATGATCGATTTCCTCGCTGTTTAGGTTGTTTCGATGCGAATTCGATTAGTTTGATTGGATTGAATTGCTGCCGTTAGAATTTCAGTTCTGTCCTGAATGTTGCATGACCTGTTTCGTGATCTTAGAAGCCGAATTTGGGTTGTCCATCTCCTAGAGTTTTGTAGATATTGATCTTAGCTTTCGGTGGCCGCCAAGAACACTGAATTCCGACTTTCGAGTCAAAAGTTATGATAGATTTACTATCTGCTGTCCAGAATCCTGACGAGAATTAGCAGTCTCTGTATAGGTTGATTTATGGCCTAGTTAGAGGGTGATTCAGAGGTCTTGCCCATAACAAATTTTGAAGGTGATATCACTAGCTTTCAGGATTGATAAAGAACACTTCATTTGGAGTTATAGATCAAAAGTTATGCACTTTTCTTTGTGACTGTCCAGATTGTATGTCAGTCTGTCCAGTTTGTATGTCAGTTTCTATCTTTAATTTTGACCCGTGTGCCACTTTTTGTTAAAGACAATATATGAATGTCATGCCAACTAGGTTATTGTAGATAATTTCATAACCTTTTCATATTGTTAAAGAACGTCCAATTTGGAGTTGTACAACAAAAGTTATGGATATTTTAATTTAGCCGATATTTCTGTCTATTAATTCAGTCAACAGATTTGAGCCGTGGGCCAAATTTTATTAGAGGCAAAATCTGAACTTTTGCCCAACCAGAGTATTGTAGATATGTCAGTTAAGAATCCATGGAAATTGGTCTCACCTCATTCCGAGTTCCAGACCAATAGATATGTCAATTACCGTGCTGCTGTCCAGAATTAAGTTATGTCAGAAATTGTTGATTTCATTTTAAGTTTTGTATTAATGACTAGAGTCATCAGAAGCAGATGTTTAGCATCGATTAGTAGTGTTGGGTATATTATGTCCTTATTGAAATTATTTTACTTGTTTAGGAGGTGAAGCCTCGGGTTTAGAGTATCACCTTTGCCGACTAACGCGTCGCATCGTGGAAGGCAAGTACATTGCCACCCTTAAAGATTGTGATTGATGAATGTTTATATGGTCATGCTGTGATTTGGTATGATACGAGAAGATGGATTGTCTATGTTCTTTCATATGTGTTGAATCCATGTTTTGTTATCATGTCTTTCAATATTCGTATTTCATTCTATGCATTCATTATGCATGTTTCATCCACGAAAGTGGATTGCAAGTCCCACCATTCCAATGTGGGCGTGTTGGACATTGTCATGTCCCGCCCACGGAGTGGATTTGAAAGACCCATTAATTCCGAATGGGCATGTAAGACCCATTAACTCCAAGATGGGCAATGTTGGACACCGTGTGAAACGTTCTTCATACGGAAGTGGATCCGCATTTTTGTTAAGATGCGGGCTTGAGTGAACACCGACGGGTGTTTCACCGCTATACCTGGGATATGCATGTGTGCAGTCCATTCCTTTGATTTTGAGCATTCATATCATGTTTTCATTTGTAATTGTGATGTGATCGAACCTGATGATGAGTTTGTCTTATTCATATTGAATGATTATCTTATTGATAACTGTACTTGCTGAGTCATGGACTCACACTTGCGTTGTTTGTTTTTTTAGGTAACCCCTGATGTTGGCTCTTGGGAGGGAGTAGACACGCACTACTTGTTCACAACATCAAATTCATGTTCAAGTCTAAATTTTAGTTCCATATTTCATTCGTTAACGATGAACTGTAATAATTAAATTATAATTGGAGAAGGAAGGATACCTTCTCCACCTGGATGTTGATTTATTACTGCGTGTGAACCTTCTTTATTGATGTTCAGTATTAAATAACTTAGAAGGTGAAGGAAGGATACCTTCACCATGTCCTGTTTATCTTAATGCTGTCTTTAGTTGATATACTTGTTTCAAGTTCTTCCGCATTATGGATGTATGTTAGATGTTTTAGGTGACATCTTGGCTTCCGGATAGCCAGGGTGTTACAATATCAGAGGTGGGAGTAACTCATACCCAATAGTCTCTTACCTGTAGAAGGAGCATCTCCCGAAAGAAATAGCATCTTCTTGGAGGAAAATTATCTTACCAGTTGACCTCTTAATCACACCAATAATCATATGATCCCTAAAAGTGGACAAGTACCCATCAAGACTCGAAAGAATATAATGAGTAACCTAAACATCAGAAGTGCACTACATAAACACTTATAAAGTGCATCTTCCACCAGAAGCTAGTGGAATGGTGGTTTTCGTCTAGTACCATGAAGGTACAACATACTTTGGTGATAATGACAATTAATCCCCTAAATGCTAAAACTAAGACTGGTTATATTTTACTCGAAAGTGGTACAACCATACTTTATAGTTCTGCAGAATAGATTATTGGTTGTAACTTTAACCACCAGAAGGTAGCTGCAAAATATTAAGATCCTGAAAGGTTTTGATAAAACAAATCCAAAAGGAATACGACTTTGCAACTAATATTTTCCCTATACCCTCTGCAAGGATAATCTACTTGTGTTGTTATCGAACCCGGGAGTAGAAGGATCTCGGATTCTCTGTATTTTCCACACTAGTCTAGGAACAGCTAGTGCACACAGTTCAACAAAAATGATAGTAAGTCCATATCACACATTTTATTCATATTATCAGAGTTTTATTACAAAAAGGCACAAGGTCTAAAGAAAAGTACAATAGAAGCATAAAGTACTAGTAGGCCACACGATATGCCACAAGCAATCGTCTGGGATGCAGCCTAGCCGTCCAATTCCTCACCAAACATGTAGTACTACTTCTCTGATCAACAATTTATTAAGGAAGGTGAGTACAAAACGTACTCCGCAAGTTACACCCAAATACCATAATATAATGTATGAGGGTATGACAAAGGATGGCTTATATGGCTAAGTTTGCATAAAGCGATATTTTAGTTTAAATATCTTTACTAAATTTCAAAGCAATTATTCTATATCTATAAATTGGTTTTTAATTTTTTAATCATCATTTTGAGTGTAGGATAAACCTCCATACACAATTGGTGAGGAATAACCCCCTAAACATGGGCTGTTTGCCCAATTTTCCATTTGGATAAACTATTCAAAAACATGGTGTTAAATTATTTTAAAACAAAAATCCAAAATATAACTTTGAGTAGTTTTGCTCAGCATGTCCATGACCATGGATACGGCTTTTCAAACAGTTTTATACTATGTAGAGTTTGTACAACTTTACCCATAAGAGATAGTCTGCTTAATATGTCAGCCAAGACATGCTTCCGTAGGCATACGACTAAGCGACTATCACATGGCCTTTACCCTACACTATTCTAATGTAGTTATGCCCGCTAAGGTTTCGTTACCGAAGGTTTCACGCCAAATGGTAACCCCCTCTTGCGCCTATGTGGGTACTAAAAGTAGGTCTTCACGACACCCACACCTCAAAATGGCACAACCACGATGAAATATTGCAGTTTAGTTAGCCAGGTTAGTTCCATTCTATACTTATGGTAGTACGATGGAGCTTAGCAAAAAGTGACTCTCAGATCGGGCCTTATTTAACTGGGCAACTTTCAACTAACCCCTAAGCATCAACCATTCCTTAAATTGACCCCGTACATAAATTTACACCTACCATCTATCCAAATTAGCCCAGTATAAATTAGTTTTTAATTTATTTTGATTCACAAATCATTTGCAAATCTCTATGACAAAGTAGTGCCATAGACTCATTTTTAAACTAAGTTGAATACTTGGTTAAATTCCCAAATTAAACATTTTTGGTCTAAGCATGTCTTTGCATAACATTTTCCAAATGGTAACTAGTTCATACTATTGTACCAACTAGGTTTTTCATATAAGGTGACAAGGCATAACTAGTTCAACGACAAAATTTGGTCATACAAAGGAATTAGGAATAACCATAATAATTTTAAAATAGGGATTTAAATTAAATTGAATACAAATAAGCAATGCAATAATAATTTAAAATTTAATTTAAATGATTTAAATTATTGGGATTCAAATATTATCAAATAATGTAACTTGTCTTGCTCAAATTGTTGTGGATCGGGCTCGTCGAAGAATTATAGCTCTCTGTTTCTGGAGTCGTCGAAATCTATACACGAAAATAAGTCAAATTCAAATGAACTCCAAATTATATAATTTGGTTTAGTTAACTAGATTGTAATTTTAGATCAATTTAGAAATTTGAATAACTGGAATCGAAGCTCGTATGAAGAAGAACGAGTCCTCAGAAGTTTGAATTCTAAAGAAATTACCCTAAATTCAATTTTTAGAATTAATGAGTTATTTTTCTAAAGGAAAAATCTAAATATTGCGCTAGCACGACGTCAGCAACTACTTTTCATTTTTGTCTAAATTATTTTTCTACGGGAAAATCCTATGGAGTCTCTCACAAGTGAGCCCATGATCCATGGACCAGATCCACTAAAGTGCTTTTGTCCAGGTGAACCGGTTCTGTGAAACAGTGTAGAGTTTTGCGCATGTGCTGGTGCAAGCACCACGTAGGCGATGAAGTGGGTGCTGACTGAGCAGATGAAGCTGATGTGGCACACATGTGGCTACTAGGTGGCTCCACGTGACGGCCACGCCACTCTGGTGAGTGGCGGCGCACGGGACCAAATGATGTCGACATTCTACGTTACATTAACGAACATGTGTGGGCTCAAACGAAAGAGAGAGAAGTGGGGAACCTGGTGTGGACCAGAATGGCGGTGGGACATGAAGGGCTGGCCGGTGACAAGGAAGAAATGTGGCAGTGCGATTCGGGCTTCGACAGCGAAGGTGTTCTGGCGGTGAGAGCGTGCACACAAGGTAGAACATGGATCGGTGATCCTCTTAGTGCAGATGGTGTCGATGAAGCTCCAATGGTGGTGACACAATCAGAGATGACACACCTCGGGGACGGTGGCAAAGAACTTCAAAATCCGACGAACAGAGAGGAAGTGGGGAGCTAGGGTTACGGTGGAAGCACTTGTGAAGAAATGCGACAGGGATGATCCCTTTTATAGAGGCTAGGGGGTACTGAGGTGGCGAGGATGTGTGTGGGTGTTACTTGCCAGCGGTTGAAATAGAAATAACATGAAAAAGAGACTGCCGAGTGAAAGCAAAGGGTGGAGTGGAGATTGTGGGCTTGACTGCACACGATTTTGAGTAGAAATGGGCGCAATAATGCATGGGAGCAGCAAGAAATATTGCGGCATTGGCACGGGTGAGAGGAAGAAGAAGGTGAGGTGGGGCTGGGCGGTCAGTGAGTGAGAGAGAGGGAGGGAGAGGCTGACGGGGCGGGCCCGCATGTTAGTGAGAGGGAGAGAGGAAAGGGGGCGCGAGCAGGCCAGGCGCAGGGGAAAATGGAAAATGGGCTGGAGAGATTTGGCCCAAATCCAAAACTTGGATTTTTTTTATTTACAGAAATTGAGTTAAATTGAATAGGCTTTTAGAAAATAGCAAACAAAGTTCAGAAATTCTATAAAAATGCACAAAAATTCTCTGAATTTGTTTGAACTTAAGTAAAATATTCCTAACTCAAAATTGGTATTCAGATTTGCAAATAATTTATTCTGGCTATAAAATAAATAGGGAAAACTTTTTAAAAATCCAAGGAAATTAATTAAGTTTTCTTTTAAACAGAAATAAATTTTGGGATGTTATAGTTACACAATCAAATAGTGGTATTTGATAAGTTAAGCATGTTACTCCCGAATAGTATTTATCCTAAAATCTCTCAGATGAGTAATAGGATATTTGTATGTAAGACTCTGTATTATGATAATCCAGTTGATTTGATCACAATATACTTGCATATATCCATTTTGGAAAAAAAATATATGAAAGGAATTAGAGCAACAAAACTTCAACGGAAGTCGTCTTCAGGGGAATATAAGCTAAACACTGATCATCATACTTGAGATTTTTAAAATCTTTATTTAGTCAAGTCTGAAAGGTGTTAGTACGATGATTAATGCTTAAATTCACCTCGAAGGTTTCACCACTTAATAATTTAGATCCAGTTGGTCAATAATATATAGATCATGAAGATCGTGCATAGATCCTGATGATCAATGACTAAATTCTAAAGATATGCTGACTATCTATCAAATTCCTATAGTGCAAAATCCTGGATTGGATTTGTATTACTTTGTGGTAGTGCAACCATCTCTTGGCGGTCTTCTGAGTAGACCTTGGTGGCTATTTTTACCAACCACTCTGAGATTATAGCAGTATATGAAGCTTTACTTGAATGTGTTTGGCTCAAACGTATGATTAACCACATCCAGAAGTCTTATGGCATTAATACTGCCAATACTACCTCAATTATCTATGAAGATAATGTTGCATGTATTACACAAATACAAACGAGTTATGTCAAGAGCAATATCACGAAGCACATTCACTACTACAAAAAGGCTAATACTGGATGCATCATCACAGACGGTTGGCCAAAACCATCAGTATTAAATACAATCACATATGGTTTTGGTTTAGCGCCGCTTGTGTTCTCGTTGCGCTAAAACTATCCGTGAAGAGATAATATCACGATGGTTCATGTTGAAAATGTTTGTGATACTTCACTGACGGTTCTAAACAAGAACCGTAAATGATATTACTAAATATCACAGACTGTAAAAAACCGTATGTGATACTTCCCGTCATCTGATTGCTCGTTTAAATGCACCAATGTCTCTACGGCTCCTAATGTATCTCTTCGTCTCCCGTGTCGGCTTTAGTACTTTTTTATAAATAGACATCTGTTTCCGAAAGGGATTTCTCACAAACTCCAAATGGCTTTCCCTCTCGTGCTGGCTGTATTAGCCTACATTGTGCTTGTCTACTCGCACCTCTCTCGCCGCAACCTGCCCCAAGCTACGGACAAGTCGTCTGTTCACAATGTCATCCATTCTAGGCCCTCCGATCTACTGGAGACCATAGCGACCATCATCTGTCGACTGGAGCTCCACCTTTGATAGACCAACGCGAGGGTCTCCGGCATCCGGTGAGTAAACCTCATCGTGGAGATCATCCTCTGGAACTACTTGGTCCACACCGAGGATGCAACTCGGAGAGCCAAGGATGACATCCGGATGGCAGGAGAACAGGGTTGATGGCCTCTGGGCTATCATGGACTTAGTTACGAAGTTCGAACGGCTACAAGCGCGAATCTAGCGTGCAAGAAAGCAGATGGAGGCGTTTGATCAGACAGTCGCTGATCCTACCATCACTGAAGCCGATGAGAAGGCTTATAAAGATTTGAAGGTTAAGATAGGATCGCTGATCCTTTTTTATCATCTGTAATGTAAAAAGGATGGTCCTTTGTAAAGTCCTTCTGTCTTCAATTTTACTATTTATTACCCTAGAATTTACTGGGTGACTCGTTTTAGTTAATTGCGCATATAGAGGCAGTGCACGGAGAACACATGCGTGCAAGAAAGCATGTGTATTTATCAATGATAGCTCTACTTTAGAACTGTCTGTGATGTCTAACCCTATTTATATTTATCACAGACGGTTATTTATGGGAACCATGTGTGATGTATGTTTATCACAGATGGTTCTACTTTAGAATCGTTTGTGATATATAACCCTATTTATATGCAGACTCTATGGTTTGCCCACGTCCCCACACAAACGATTAAGTTTCTCTAACTAGATCTCCCTCCTCCCCCGAGCCCGTCGCCGCCGTCCTCAATGTCGCCTCCTCCTCGAGCCCGGCGCGCCTCCTCCCCCGAGCATGTCGTCTCCTCCTCGAACACGAGCTGCCGCCTCCCCGAACTCGGCGTGCCTCCTCCCTGAGCCCGCCTCCTCCCCTCCCCCAAGCATGCGTCGCCTCCTCCTCGAGCCCAGCGTGCCTCCTTCTTCAAGCCCACCGCCTCCTCCCTGAGCACTAGCCGTTGCCTTCCGAACCGGCACCCTCCTCCCCCAAGGCCAGTGCACCTCCTCCCCTATGATGTTATATATACTGTCAGTAGATCAAGTTCTGTTGGCTGATTGGAGTGTTGTTTTGATGATAATCTTGCTTTGATCTCCTGTTGGCCGAAAGTATTATATGCTGTCGTTTGTTTATAGATTCATTGGCATTAGTAAAGCATTATTTTAGAGCTCAAAGTTTGAATTAATATTATCAAATTCAATTAATGAAGAGTATAGACTAAAGTAGCGATAAGGTCGAGATTAAAACTTGTGCAACTCTACATCTGAGAGCAATATCAAAATATTAAATCTTAGCTTTATGTGGATTTCTTTTGTACACATGATGTATATGTTGAGCATATTATTCCTTTTAGATGAATGGTTAATTTTAGTTCATTTGATTTAATTGATTTTTAAAATAGATGTACTTATTTCTGAAATAAATGTGAATTAGATGTATACATGTACTTGTTGTGTTTCTGCTTGCTTCAGAGGGCATGACTAACATTTCATAAGGCTAGCCAATAAACTGAAATAGATTTAGTAATACAAAAAAATATCACAGACAGCTCCTTAGAACAAACCGTCTGTGATACATCAGCTATCACAAATGGTTTCATCTATAAATCGTCTGTAATACATAATCTATCATAGACAGTTTCATCTACAAACCGTCTGTGATAGTCTACTATCACAAACGATTTTGAGTTAATAACCGTCTGTGATAATCTACATCACAGACGGTTCGAAAACCGTTTGTGATGACCTCATGTCATTATTGACCCATAAACTCATATGGCTCACGAAACCGTCTCTGGTGACGTTTTTGAACCGTCTATGATGACCTTTTCTGTAGTAGTGATTGCCCCTAAATTTTTCTATCCTCATGAACTTCGGAAGAATGGTAAGGTAAAAATCTTGCAAACAAAGTCATAAAAATTTAGCTGATTTGTTCACTAAATCTATGCTTGCATCCAGTTTACAAAGATGCATTCATGGCATTAGAATGAGACGGCTTAAAGAGTTGGAGAATTTAGGGGGAGTAAATCCCTATATCATAACCCTTAGTGTGGATTTTATGGGGATATGCTCCTAATCTTATGATGATGATACAATTGGCAATGATGGTAAGGGTTTGTTGAAACACTTGTTTTCAGTAAAGTTTCAGAAGTTGTCGGTCTCAAGCGGTCTAACTAGATATCCTAGCGATCAGACCAGCCATGGGTAGGCCAAAGGACCGGCAGTCAGACCGACCGTGAGCGGCAGTCTAGCCAGTCAAAAGTTCAACTTAATCAGACCAAAAATAGAGGGTGTAGGCAAGTGACATGATTCTTTTGCACTTGGTCTCATAATTTTTGGAGTTTCAAGCCAAAAGTTCTATTCGTTTTAAATTACTAGAGATGGTGCAAATTTTCAGAGAGAAAATTTGGTTGTCCCATTGCTGGTGGTAAGACCAGCCATCACCGAGATCGATCGCCATGGCGTGGTCTAACCGATTTGGCTCGTTGGTTGGCGGTAAGCGATGATGATCGTGTGTTAGGTCAAATTCATAAGTTTCAGTGCATATGTGTTGCATTATGCAAGTTTTGACTAACTTGTGTCAAGTTGCAAAGAAATTAGGCCCAGAATTGATTTCTTGGTCTATTGTTGTGCAGAAGGCTTGGAGGTCAAGGATGGTCAACGGTGAGGATGATCGGGATTAGACTTGAAGAGATGAGGTCCAGAACGATCGAGGATGCTGGGTGAAGTCATTAGACTCAAGCATGGTGCAAGATGGACAAGGATGACCGAACGGGAAGTTCGGTGCCACGGGTTGCATCAAGCCGCGTTAGTGGAAGTGTCATGGTAGTTTCAGTGGGAGCCAGATGGAAGAGACTTGCCGACATGAAGATAGTCGTTGGTGACCTTTGGCAAAACCACAGCGCCATGAAGGGGTATTTTGGTATCTTCACCGAAATACCACCTTGGTGACCTTTGACAAAGCCGCGGCACAAATAGAGGCGGTCTAGGTCAAGTGAAGATGAAGATTATGAAGAGACAGATTCAGAAAATCTGGTTCGTCATCCACTTTAGGAATTGTCCGTGAGTGTAGACCCTTTTGCGTATAGACTTAACGAGTGCCTATTAGGGTCTTGTATCTAAACCTAGCTGCCACTATAAAAGCGGATGTCAAGAAGTGGAGCTCCCAAGTCCTCCTAAGAGAAAAACCCTAATTAGTTTTTTTTGAGGATTTTGTCATAGTTGAGGCTAGGGTTTGTGAGAAATGGATTGATTAAGTGCTCAAGTGTTGAGTTTTTGTCTGCCATGATGGAGTGGTTGTAAACCAACATTCTTCTCAAAATAATCCAAACAAAGTTTTCTCAAGATCCCTATGATGTTATATATCTGTCAGTAGATCAAGTTCTTGGTGATTGGAGTGTTGTTTTGATGATAATCTTGCTTTGATCTCTGTTGGCGAAAGTATTATATGCTGTCGTTTGTTTATAGATTCTGTTGGCAGATTAGTAAAGCATTATTTTAGAGCTCAAAGTTTGAATTAATATTATCAAATTCAATTAATGAAGAGTATAGACTAAAGTAGCGATAAGGTCGAGATTAAAACTTGTGCAACTCTACATCTGAGAGCAATATCAAAATATTAAATCTTAGCTTTATGTGGATTTCTTTTGTACACATGATGTATATGTTGAGCATATTATTCCTTTTAGATGAATGGTTAATTTTAGTTCATTTGATTTAATTGATTTTTAAAATAGATGTACTTATTTCTGAAATAAATGTGAATTAGATGTATACATGTACTTGTTGTGTTTCTGCTTGCTTCAGAGGGCATGACTAACATTTCATAAGGCTAGCCAATAAACTGAAATAGATTTAGTAATACAAAAAATATCACGAATGACTCCTTAGAACAAACCGTCGTGATACATCGCCTATCACAAATGGTTTCATCTATAAATAAATGCGTAATACATAATCTATCATAGAGCAGTTTCATCTACAAACCGTGCGTGATAGTCTACTATCACAAACGATTTTGAGTTAATAACAATGCGTGATAATCTACATCATGCAGCGGTTCAAAACCGCTTGTGATGACCTCATGTCATTATTGACCCATAAACTCATATGGCTCACGAAACCGTCTCTGGTGACGTTTTTGAACCGTCTATGATGACCTTTTCTGTAGTAGTGATTGCCCCTAAATTTTTCTATCCTCATGAACTTCGGAAGAATGGTAAGGTAAAAATCTTGCAAACAAAGTCATAAAAATTTAGCTGATTTGTTCACTAAATCTATGCTTGCATCCAGTTTACAAAGATGCATTCATGGCATTAGAATGAGACGGCTTAAAGAGTTGGAGAATTTAGGGGGAGTAAATCCCTATATCATAACCCTTAGTGTGGATTTTATGGGGATATGCTCCTAATCTTATGATGATGATACAATTGGCAATGATGGTAAGGGTTTGTTGAAACACTTGTTTTCAGTAAAGTTTCAGAAGTTGTCGGTCTCAAGCGGTCTAACTAGATATCCTAGCGATCGGACCGACCATGGGCAGGCCAAAGGACCGGCAGTCAGACCGACCGTGAGCGGCAGTCTAGCCAGTCAAAAGTTCAACTTAATCAGACCAAAAATAGAGGGTGTAGGCAAGTGACATGATTCTTTTGCACTTGGTCTCATAATTTTTGGAGTTTCAAGCCAAAAGTTCTATTCGTTTTAAATTACTAGAGATGGTGCAAATTTTCAGAGAGAAAATTTGGTTGTCCCATTGCTGGTGGTAAGACCAGCCATACTGGAGATCAGACTGGCCATGGGCAGCGGTCTAACCGATTTGGCTCTGTTCGTTGGCCGGTAAGGCAGTGATGATCGTGTGTTAGGTCAAATTCATAAGTTTCAGTGCATATGTGTTGCATTATGCAAGTTTTGACTAACTTGTGTCAAGTTGCAAAGAAATTAGGCCCAGAATTGATTTCTTGGTCTATTGTTGTGCAGAAGGCTTGGAGGTCAAGGATGGTCAACGGTGAGGATGATCGGGATTAGACTTGAAGAGATGAGGTCCAGAGCGATCGAGGATCTTTGGGTGAAGTCATTAGACTCAAGCATGGTGCAAGATGGACAAGGATGACCGAGCGGGAAGTTCGGTGCCACGGGTTGCATCAAGCGCGTTAGTGGAAGTGTCATGGTAGTTTCGGTGGGAGCGGATGGAAGAGACTTGCCGACATGAAGATAGTCGTTGGTGACCTTTGGCAAAACCACAGCGCCATGAAGGGGTATTTTGGTATCTTCAGAAATACCACCTTGGTGACCTTTGACAAAGCCGGCACAAATAGAGCGGTCTAGGTCAAGTGAAGATGAAGATTATGAAGAGGCAGATTCAGAAAATCTGGTTCGTCATCCACTTTAGGAATTGTCCGTGAGTGTAGACCCTTTGCGTATAGACTTAACGAGTGCCTATTAGGTCTTGTATCTAAACCTAGCCGCCACTATAAGCGGATGTCAAGAAGTGGAGCTCCCAAGTCCTCCTAAGAGAAAAACCTAATTAGTTTTTTTGAGGATTTTGTCATAGTTGAGGCTAGGGTTTGTGAGAAATGGATTGATTAAGTGCTCAAGTGTTGAGTTTTTGTCTGCCATGATGGAGTGGTTGTAAACCAACATTCTTCTCAAAATAATCCAAACAAAGTTTTCTCAAGATAAGTTTATGCTTATTCTTGCCCAATCTTTGGTAACTTTTTGGATCTTGGCATTCCTTTGGTTTTCTTTTGGTTCTTTGTGGCGATCTTGCTCGCTGGGATATGTGGGAATACATCTAGGATCGTCATGATCATATTTGAATCTTCTCGGTTCTTGTGTTTTCTTGTACACATCTAAGAAATTCATGGAACCTTAGCCTCGATCTTTTTGATCGTTGACTGGAATAGGTTCCTAACATTCTTGATGATCTATAGTTGAAATTTCAGGAGATTTGGATCATCAGATCAAAAGTTGAGTCAATTTGTGATCTTGTAATCGTGCTAATTTTATTGTTCACCCCAATGAGAGGTCTAACGGTTGACCAAAGGTGAGACCGGTTGAGCAAAGATCTGACCACCCACCTTAAGAGGTCATACCGGTCAAGGTCTGGTCAGACCGGCCATAGCTACGGTCAGACTGACCTATGTGATGTTCTTGACGTTCTTGGTTGCTCTCAAGGGGTTCGTCAGTTTCAACACAAGATTTTCGCTGTGTTTGTAGTCTCTGATCTTCATAGCTTCCATAGCTATTGAGAAAAAGAAGAAGTTGAAATGGGTAGATGGTCGAAAAAGAGTATAGCTCCTATTCAATTCCCCCCTCTATTCGTCGTTTCGGTCTAACAAGTGGTATCAGAGCCTGATTAGTTCACTCTTGATCTTAACCCATCACTGAACTTGGCGATGGAGGAGTACTCTACCAAACCATTTGTCTTTGATGGGCTTGACTATTCTTATTGGAAGAATCGCATGCGTGTCTACTTTCAAAGTGAAGGTCAAGCCATATAGGAGGTTGTTCAAGCTCCACTTGTCTTGCCTGAGGTTGCTACACCGGCTTCAGTATGTCTCTTAGCTACCAACCACAAGGCAAAGAATCTCCTATCACTTCCTTAGAGACCATGTAGAGAATGGTGATATTGTGCTAAAGTTTGTGGAGTACGAGGCTCAGTTACCTAACATTCTCACCAAGCCATTAGACTAAACTAGGTTTGCCACCTTGAGGAGTGAGTTAGGGGTAATTTATTCCTATGGGTTGATTTGAGGGAGAGTTAGCTCTCTTCTGAAATTTCCTTATTTATTCAATCTTTTCTTTGATCTTCATATGAGCTTTATGATCCTCTTGATCTTTTTAAGATTTTTAGTTTTTCTTACATCTCATTGTATCATAATATATTTATATAAAAATCACAAAAAGATACATTATATTGTATGCTTTATACTCCTGTCTTTAAATTAATGAAGCCTTACTTATTACCCTCTTGAGCTTTAGTATCTCTATTTTTACTCAAAGTCATGGTTTGTTCATTGACTAGCTAGAATTGTTGTTATGTCTTATCATGTGTAGCTTAGTCTTTGTTAGATGTGTTCTAATTCTAAGACAACTTAAACTAAAAACTACAATTTGTAGATCTTCTTATTAGTTGCAACATTAGTGATCCTTTTATGACACTTGCTATGTCAAAATTACTTTATTAGCTCTTAAATCTAATATTGAACATTAGTTGAGCTTCTAATTCCTTTTGTGAATTTTAAAATTGCTCTTACTCTTGTGCTTGTAGTCTCTGATCTCTATAGCTTCCATAGCTACTAGGTGAAGAAGAAGTTGAAATCAGTAGAGAGTCGAAAAAAGAGTATAGCTCCTATTCAACCCCCCTTCTAATCGTTGTTTTGGTCTGACACTTATCAAATCCTAAGAATTTATTCAAAATCTTGAAGATTGGATTCTGAAGATTAAAAATTGTACTATTTTTTTAGTGGGTTTTCTTGAAGTTTTCTCACACGAAGGTTTTAGTTTTCAATAGATTTTTGGAAGGAGTTTTTGATGAGACATTTGCATATCATTGTCTATTGTTCAAGGGGGCATTACGATACCTAATTATGGGCAAAAGATTAAACCTCCCCCGAAAGACTTTCACCTATATGAGCTATAAATATGAGGACCATCCTATGTACCAGAAAAAACAGATGAATAAAGATATTAGATCTCCTCTATATATTGTGTGTCTCTTTGGTGTTTATCGTGTGACTAGATTGATTTAATCAGCGTCGATTTCTTGCAGTAGCTTCCTCATATCCGGTGGCGTTGTTACCGCGATCCGACCGTGCTCTTGCTTTTGCAGTGCGGCGATAACATGTAGCTGCGCGTTTTCTTCCTGTTCATCACCACTTCATGGGTTAGAGTTGGTGAGCTGAGTACCAGTGCACTGTTAACTTCGCAAATTATTAATCTCATAAAAACCAGTAAAACCATGCGTCATCGCCCAGAGTATTTTGAAGTTCTGCTGGTGCAAATGTATGCTACAACTTGCATGTTGTCGAAAGGTCTTGGAAATTTGCGGACAGTCAGACATGAACACGACGTGGGATGGTATGTGTGCAATGCAAACCTCAAGTGCCTACTCTCTTGCCAATCCATAGGCGGAAAAGAACTAGAAGGAAAGCTTGTTGTTTTTGTCTTATGGGCGGCCATGTGAGACTCAACCAAAGGAATACTAGAACCGTTGCTTCGATTTTATTAGAAAATTTGAAAGAGGTATTCATTTTAGATTTGGAGAACAGAATACCATAAAAAGGAAGCATTAGGGGAACAGGGCAATGTTGTCAGAACAGTGGACCATGTGACTCTCGTCTTTACACCAATCCAAATAGACCGTGTTCGTTGGGCCAGCTCGAAACACGACATTGTTGGCCTGGTCCAGGCACAGCACGACCCGACACCTAAACGGGTCATGACACACTGTGTCGTGCTTAGATCGCGACCTCGGTGTAACGGGCCGGTCCAACCTAACCGAAGTACGACCTGTATGGCACGACACATTTGGCCAGCCTTCTTCTCCGCCTTGACCCCGCCCAGATGGCTACCTTTCTGTCGGCAAAGCAGAGCGCGGAGTCGGCGAAGGTGGGGCGAGCGGCTCCCACGGCGGCGGAGGAGGAGGAACACATGAATCCCCTATTTTTTAGATGGGCTAAACGGGCCGATCATGGTCTGTCCGATTAATCATGCCCAGGCCGGCACGACCTGGCCTGTGAGCTCAGCGTGTCGTGCCTAAGTTGACGGCTGGTCCCCGAGCAGGCACGACCCGTTTAACTTGCCGGACTACCTGGGCCCTATCTAAATGGGTCCGTGCCACCCGTTTGGACACATCTGCTCGTTTGGACACATCTGCTTGTGTTCATTAGCAATCCACATATACAGTATTCCACTCTCTTTCTTTGCAAAATTCGTAAATCTTTGTTCTACTAGTGGAGTAAGATGCTTAAGCGATATTGTGATGCTAAAATCTAAATTGCCATGAAATATCTCAGCTGGGTTACATGAGCCATTAAGAGTGCCTTTTGTACTCAAATTGTCGCTCGAGCTACAAGCAAAACTCCAATCCACCCCTGAAGAAAAATCTCGTCACCAGTTCTGTTCTTTCACTTGCTTCTTCCTTTCTGGAAGGGCACGCATACACTGCCGGCAGATCAAGCAGAGCCGTACACCACTCCTCCTACTACACCGTCAAATTCTCCCATCTTATCTGGCACGAGATAAACACCACGACGTACAGGGCACGAGGAGGAGGAGCACAAACCCCTCTTGCCCTGCGCCACCGAGCGCGCGGCGCCGAGGCGTGAACCGGGCCGCATCGCCGGCCGCGGTCGCGGTCGAGCCCGGGCCCGCCACGTCCGCGGGCTCGACGCTGAGAAGGGAAGGCTAGGCGATGACCTGTCCGGGTCCGAGCTGGCCGACCCTGCCGGGCGGTTGCCCACCTCCAGACGAGACACCGGTCCCCACCCTGCCGCCCCCGGCCCCGACACCTCGACGTCACCTTCGTGCCTCCCCTCCCCCTCCTATATATACCCTTCTCCCCTCCTCCCCAACCATCCATCACACAGCACAGCACACACAAGCAGAGGCATTGTTCCATTGCCACCACCGGTCCATCACAAGCCTCTAATCCTCCTCTGCTTCCATTCTGGTTCCTGAACTCTAGTGGTAGCTTAGCTAGCTCTGCTCCACTCTGAATGGCGGTGATGACGGAAGTGCCGGCGGCTGCGGCGCTGCGTGCGCCGCCGGCTGCGGCGGCGGGGAGTGAGAAGGACGCGGAGAAGCTGAGGTTCATCGAGGAGATAACCTCCAACGTCGACACCGTGCAGGAGCGCGTCCTGGCGGAGATCCTCGCCCGGAATGCCGAGACCGAGTACCTCGCCCGCTGCCGCCTCGCCGGCTCCACCGACCGCGCCGCCTTCCGCGCCAGGGTGCCCGTCGTCACCTACGAGAACCTGCAGTCCGACATCCAGCGCATCGCCAACGGCGACCGCTCCCCCATCCTCTCCGCCCACCCCATCTCCGAGTTCCTCACCAGGTACTAGACATGTCCATGAGGTTCAAAAATGGAATCTTTAATTTGGCTAAATCAATTTCTGCTCTGCTCCGGTGCTGAAAAATCTTGTCATTCCTCAAGCTCCGGGACCTCGGCCGGCGAGCGCAAGCTGATGCCGACCATCAAGGAGGAGCTCGACCGCCGGCAGCTGCTCTACAGCCTCCTCATGCCGGTCATGAACCTGTATGTGTTCATGTTCATCCCCTAATTGATTTGACATACAACAAGTCATAGATAGCCAGTACAACAAAAGCATGTCATGATAATTACTCGTGAGATGGACAGTTTGAAGTAATAATGCGCCGATTAAATCCTGTTAGGTACGTGCCGGGGCTGGACAAGGGCAAAGGGCTCTACTTCCTCTTCGTCAAGTCGGAGACGACGACGCCGGGCGGGCTAACTGCGCGGCCCGTCCTGACGAGCTACTACAAGAGCGAGCACTTCAGGAACCGCCCGTACGACCCGTACCACGACTACACGAGCCCCACGCCGGCCATCCTCTGCGCCGACGCGTTCCAGAGCATGTACGCGCAGATGGCCTGCGGCCTGTGTCAGCGCCAAGACGTTCTCCGCGTCGGCGCCGTCTTCGCCTCCGGCCTCCTCCGAGCCATCCGCTTCCTCCAGGTCCACTGGGAGCAGCTCGCCGCCGACATCGAGGCAGGCTCCCTCACCCCTTGCATCACCGACCAGTCCGTCCGCGAGGCTGTCGCCGGCATCCTCCGGCCGGACCCCGAGCTCGCCCGCTTCGTCCGCGCCGAGTGCTCCAGGGGCGACTGGGCCGGCATCATCACCCGTATTTGGCCCAACACCAAGTACCTGGACGTCATCGTCACCGGCGCGATGAAGCAGTACATCCCCACCCTCGAGTACTACAGCGGCGGCCTGCCCATGGCTTGCACCATGTACGCCTCGTCGGAATGCTACTTCGGCCTCAACCTCCGCCCGATGTGCCACCCGTCGGAGGTGTCCTACACCATCATGCCCAACATGGGCTACTTCGAGTTCCTCCCCGTGGACGAGGCGAGCGGCGTGGCTTCCGGCGACGCGGCGCAGCTGGTGGACCTGGCCCGCGTGGAGGCCGGCCGCGAGTACGAACTCGTGATCACCACCTACGCGGGGCTGTACCGGTACCGCGTCGGCGACATCCTCCGCGTGGCCGGATTCCACAACGCGGCGCCGCAGTTCCGGTTCGTGCGCCGCAAGAACGTGCTGCTGTCGATCGAGGCCGACAAGACCGACGAGGCAGAGCTGCAGCGCGCCGTGGAGCGTGCGTCAGCGCTGCTCCGCCCGCACGGCGCGGCCGTGGTGGAGTACACGAGCCACGCGTGCACCAAGAGCATCCCGGGGCACTACGTCATCTACTGGGAGCTGCTGACCAAGGGGCCCCAGAGCGGCGCGGCGGTGGGCGGCGACGTGCTGGACAGGTGCTGCCTGGAGATGGAGGAGGCCCTGAACGCGGTGTACCGCCAGAGCCGGGTCGCCGACGGGTCGATCGGGCCGCTGGAGATCCGCGTGGTCCGCGGCGGCACGTTCGAGGAGCTCATGGACTACGCCATCTCCCGCGGCGCCTCCATCAACCAGTACAAGGTGCCCCGCTGCGTGTCCTTCCCGCCCATCGTCGAGCTGCTCGACTCCCGCGTCGTGTCGAGCCACTTCAGCCCTGCCCCGCCGCACTGGGCGCCGGCACGGCGGTCGGACTAGGCCGTCATCGGTGGTCGCGCGAGAACAACTGAAGCTTAGACCGAGCGGGCCGTGGACCACGGCGCTGCGTCGCGTTCGGTTCGCCGTAGTAGAACGATCAAGACTCGCACTTGTCCTAGTAATAGCTAGTAAGTAGTATTAGTTTTGCAATTTTTGGTCGTGTCCAGAGCCAGGTGGTGTGTTAGGCCAGTCGCTCAGTAGTACGTGCTAGTAGAGCAAGGCAGTGTTGAGTGAGTGCTATGTAATGTGGGTGGGTGACGTACTCTCTGCAGGAGCTGCTAGCTTAGCTAGCTAGCTTTATGCCGGGTGTAGTTAATTAGCGGTGATGTTGTTACTGGTAGTAGCTTTATGCCAGGAATGGAATGTGATTAATTAATGTGCTACAAAATAATGGCGTGCCCCCATGTTTCTACAGTCTGTCCTACCAGTGAGTAGTCCTAAACAGCTTTGCTTGCTCGTCAGGATATTGTTATGGTGATGGACTTTGGACAAGTTCATGAACCTGGCCACGCACTCAATCGCCTTGTCTAGCGCCTCAACCTTTCATATTTAGGGCGTGTCGTTTCATTAAATCCAAATAAATGGATGGACCAGTGATGATTCAGTGAAACAGGCAAGTTCCTAGAACAATTCAGTGGTGATAATTGACGCCATTATTAACTGCCAATTGATCAGAAAGAAAGCAAGAGACAGTGTGGAGGGTAGACCGGCCAAAAGTTATATATATATATATATATATATATATATATATATATATATATATATATATATATATATATATATATATATATATATATATAAGCCTCAAACATCCGTCGTTCAACAGCTACCGCTGTAAACCATGTCAAAAGCTGGCTAGCCTGCAAGGCTGCAACTACCATCATCACTACAGACCTATTTAAAATCGCTGCAAGTCTTCTTAGTGCTGAAGTCTTGGCTTTTTGCCCTACTTTTAAGTTTAATTCCACGATTAATAAATTCAAATCAGTGAACAGGAGCTATATTTTAGAGAGACAAAAGAGGGACTAGCTATTTGCTAACAGATCAGATCCGACCCGACGGGGTCGTGGTCAGGCTAGTGAGAGAGGAAGCGCACCCAACATCCTTTCCTGATTGATTCCCTGCAGCTGTACCGTACTCGCACGATTTCTCATCCCTCCTTCGCTTTCCAATCCCACGTAGGGATGGCAATAGGTGCTCCCTCGTTAGGAAGTGGTAGAACATCTCTATCTCTAAGAGACAAAAAATTCTTTATCCTCATTTTCGGGTGCTATTCTTCCCCCGTTTTTTGTCCCCATCGGGTTATCAGGGCTCCATGGGGACTCATACCCGAGTGTTGGATCCCAAAAGAAGAAAAAATAAGACCTATAATGTTATAAAATGAGTATGAACATCCACATGTAATGCTAAAATGATAATATTTTTTTATTAATTAACATCTGGAAAGTAAAAGATGTAAAAAAGATTATCGGGCTATCGGCTTATTGGGTTGTGCGGCAGTGAGCTAGTGGCTGAATGGGAAGTAGGAGAATAGCTCCATCCCCGTTTCACCCGATAGGGAATTGTATTTGCATATTAACATCTCCGTAGAGGAAGAAATAGCTTTACCCCATCCTCATCCCCTAACGAGTGGATTCCCCGCCCACGCCTAATCAAGGAATAGGAAAGAGGATCCATTGCCATCCCTAATCCCACGCTCTCTCCCGGCCTCCCTCCCTCCACCCCCGCCTGCTGTTTGTTGGTGGTTCCGAACGAGCGCGGCGCAAGGCCAAATTCCTTCGTCCTCTCGCGAAAAAGCACGGTCGTTTTCGTTCAAGAGCGCGGGCACAAAAGGCACGACCCATTGGGCAGCCCCGACCCGTCGTTTTCCGGAGCGTGGCTGCTTTTCGAGCTTTTTCTTGAGTTTGGCTGGGATTTCATTCCTCGCTGCCGTGCTGTTGGATGGGGTCATGGGAATCGCCAAGGTGGTAAGTGGTGCGCGTACGGCTCGGCCTGGGCTCCGATTTTGTTCCGATTTTCCTTGGAACTTTGCGAACACGATCCGTCGCGGAGACGTGACTCGACTCGACTGGCCGGTGGATCTCTGCTGCTGGAAATTCTTGTTCGGTTCCGTGATTTGCTTGGTAAAGCCGTGGGGGAAAAGAGGCGGACGGATCATTCGTTTTCACCCTGGATGCCGAGTTGATAGCTAGCATATATTGACCCTCGCGCCAAACACAACACAAAAATCAAAGAATATAGGTCTATCACTCTATCTGTCGAATATATTCGACTCAAATTTATACTTGAACATTCCTCTAAAATAAATTTGTACTTGAATATTAGCGAGATCACAGCATATCAAAACTATGCACCGGTATGTATGTAAGGAAGTGTGTTGGGATGATGTAAATCAACCGCATTTTCCATCGAAAGTATATTAATACTTACCAAAAAAAAGTCTATGGACCTGTTTAATCCATACTAGGGCAACGTTGGCCATAAACCAAACCGGCCATAAGGCTTACGGATAACCTTCCACCAAGAAAATCACAATCTCTCTCACGCACCTCATCTCCAAGGATGATCTAAAGCGCCCCTTTTCCATCGGATCATTGACTCAGTAGATGGCAATGCACACCATCACTAATTACAACAATGCAAACAATCCAATTCCCTAGTTATGATGGAAATTTGTAAGATAATCAACTTGGGAAAAAAAATCCGCTAAATGTGGATTCAAAGAGAAATTGGGCCTGTTTGGGACCTATAAATTCCACATGAAACAATTCAATTCTCATAGGAATCTGAAAAATTTCTCGAATTTGTGTTCGAATGGAGCCTGGTAGTCATCCAATTCAGTTTCTTCAAGCCAATGAAGCATCCCTTGCCTTGCCTACGCAGCTTTGAGGCTCTGACCAACTAGCGAAACAGCGCAAACAGGTTATTGTACACCCATCGCGCGCTACCACTGAAATCATTTCATCAACAGTACTACTAGGTACTACTCCAGTAGAAACGGAAAGATGCCTCCCCGGCCTCCATTGTCTCGGCCACGGTGTACTGGCTACCAGGCTATGTACTACATAAATCATTCAGAGTCCTACATATATGGATGCTAGAAATCAAACCGAGATCCGCACCGGATATGATCGCCGTTCGGCGGCGTGGCCCGGTTGACTCCAACGGGCTACAGTGGAATGGATTGCGTTCGATCTCAACTTGTCACGCTGCTGACAATAACGCCTCGTACGAACAAAGTATATCTTTGCGTCGGACTCGTGAAGTACATCGTGAGGACATGAGGTGTTGAAAGGCATCCGCGTGTGAAATTAAACGGTACGCGGTGCCATTTCGCCAACCTTTGCTCGCCGGCCGGCCAGGAGGTGTGTGCTAGGTGCTGGAAAATGGAAATTGTACTTCCAGTCTCGTGTTCTCAATGGTGATTGGTGAGAGGAAAACAGAGGTAGTTGAATCTTCCGAACTTCTCCAGGATGATTGAGGTTTCTTTCCTCAGATTTTGGCGAGATGCAACCGCAAGCAATACTTGAGGCAAAGACAAATTACATGTCTCTTGGTGCATCCGGATAACAACACACAGAGTCCATTGATTTGGTATACTCGAATCAAGATAGCAGCCAAACCCTAAGTGTAGGATGATGACCAGTTCATGTGTTAAATGGTCAAAGTTTCAAAAGGATGGTTGCACGAAATCCACGATAACGTATATTTGCTCATAAAGGAAGTTTCCCTCACGATTCGAACCAGAGAACTGGAGACTATGTTATAACCACTACACAAGAACGCACCTAAAAAAACACAACTTAATTCCCCTTGAACGAGAAAGCCTTCGAGTCCCAGGGGCGGAGCTGGGTAAAGGCTAAACTGGGTCGTGGCCCCAACGATCTGAAATTTATTGAGAGCAACATTGACAAAATAGCAGCATCCGGTCCATGTCTTTCTCAGCCTATTAGATGCCCCCTCTTAAATTTGGCTCAAGCTCTGCCGCTGCCTTTGACCAACAGATGGATGAAGCAGCTGGCCGCCTCCCTGCAGCGTTCCACCGTGGGGTTACCCGAAAGGCAAAATTTGCTATAGGATACTCAATTTTTGTGCCCTTAGCTTTTGGACACCAAAAATCATATTTTGCCCAAAAGACACTAAAAATTTGAGACTCTTTGTTGTTAGGCACTGAGATCATTAAAATATTATTTCCGGACTAAATAGGAGAGAAAAAAAAACTAGTGAAAAGTCCATTTTACCCTTCCGTCTCCTTCTTTCTTCTCTTCCCCTCATCCTCGTTGTGGTCGCCTCCTTTGCGACCTTCCGCCGCCTCGTGACCCTCACCTCCGCGTCGATGGCCTGCTCCCCCACCCTACCGTCTCACCCTCCACGCCCCTTTGCCTCCCGTCGCCGAGTCTGACTCCGTCCCACCACTACCACTCCCGCCTCCCGTTGCCGAGTCCGACTCTGCCCCGCTGCCGTCGCTCCTCCCGCCCTTCACCTTCCAGTCTCCTTCTTCCTTCTCCCTTCTTCCCCGGCCACGAACCCACACCGTGCCGGCCTCCTCCCCCGCCGGCCAAGAGCCCGTCGTCGACCCCACCGGCCGTCTTCAATCTCGGTTCACCGCCGCCGCCATTTCTTTCCTTCGACCCGGCTGCCGTCGACCCACCACCTCCAATCATCTCCAACCGCGCGACCGCACTGGTGAGCTCCCCTTGTTGTTGCATTGCTCACGCGCGCACCAATTTTCGTAGAAAACCGTCGTCGCCACCGTCCACCCCGCCTTCGGTTTGCCGCCAGCATGTTGTGATGTCGCCTTATCTGTAACTGCACCACCTAGCTCATTGCCTCCACCCCATCTATCTTTCCAAACGTCCATTCCTCCGATTGCACCGCCGTGGAGCGCCGCCACTACCGCCCTGTCTTCTCCAGCGCCGGCTGTTGCAGCCCCGCCGCCTCCAACCACCTCTAGTCATGCTGTATGACCCGGTGGCCTCCCCTCGCCGTTGTCGTACCCGTGCGTGCGCCGATTCCCAAGGAACCGTGCCGAAGCGCCCTCGTCGCCGTCGCCCAGCTTGCTGCCAACAGCACCGTCGTGCACCCTCGCCTGCGACGCCACCCCCCAAACGCCTCCCTTGCGCCGGCGTCCATAACTGCCGGCTACTTCCTCTGTTTTCTCTTTCCTGTTCTTTCTCTATTTCACTGACCATGGGCCTCACTCGTCAGAGAGGGAAGGGTATGAAGGTCATTTTGCAGTGTTTCTCCCTTTGAAACAACGGATAATATTATTATAATAGCCTCAGTGTCCTAGAGAAAAGAGTTATACAATTTTAATGTTTTTTTGACAAAGACATGGTTTTTAGATATCCTATAGCCAATAATACAAAAGTCGAGTGTTCTACACCAAATTTTGCCTACACGAAATGACCGGCAGTGAACCACGTTTCCTTTGTACAATCATGACCGCATGATGAGTAGAAAGTCATGTCGTGTACCTACTGCCAATCATGCAAAGTCCAACTCGGAACTAACGCGAAACCTGACCGAGATCCAACGCCGGATACGATCGGCGCCGTGCCGGCAGGCCTAGTTGACTCTCGGACGTGTCGGCAGCAACGTTTTTCAACTTGCTAGTAAACTCGTCACCAATCTGACATTCTCGAACTCGATGGATCGAAAGGGACGGACGTAGGTGCAAATCTTTGGTGGTACATCTCTGCGGCGCCCGACGTCACGAGGATTCGACGCGAGGTGATGTAATGCACGCAAGTTAAATGGGCGTAACACGTTTGAGAGCCAGCCGGCCGCAACATGAGGAGAGAGAACGAGCGAGCCATACATTTGGTGCCACCTGGCCAAGCAGATCGATCGGTCGCGATTTGCTAGTTCCGGAACGCACGTACGATTAATCTCAGGAGTTCCTCGTGCACAAGTAACACGATTGCCAATCGTGTTATGGTTGGCTGTTGAACGGGGAATTGCCACCTGGTGCACCACATAAATTAAGGCACGATTCAACTGTCACACGGTATGACCTGCGTCATTAGTCCACACTCGTAACACATCTTGGATAAGCAAGCTGTACATGCTATCTGTAGCTTCTGTAAGGCGTTTTCTTACACAATCCCTAACTCGTGGCTCGTACTTTTGTTTTGAGATGTGATCACGACAAGCTAGCTGGTGTTCTTCCATAAGAGGCGTGAAATCTTTAGCGCCGTAGATTCTGAGACATCTATCTCCTCTGGCAGATATGGTGGTACGTACGCACAGAGACATTCGAATACGCAAAAACATCTGCGCGCACCAAGGAACGAGAAGAGTTCAAGTGACATACTCCGCGTGGTATACCACGCATACTAGTAGGGTGCTCGTATGTTGTAACGGAACACAGATTTTACAGAAATAATATTTCTCTTTAACCTATAAAGCAAATCAAACAATTAAAAGATGATAATACATATATCTACGAGCATCACATTAGTGCAATATGATAGAACAAGTACTCCGTACGTGTGACAATAATGAAAATGAACGGTGGCAAACAATATATTCCCATAGTTTGCTTCAATACCTATACCTATACATAAGATATCATTGCTTATTACAGTCATTTACTAGCCGGTACAACAAAGTTTTCACAAAATGAAATCATAACAATACTAGTAAGATATGCGATATTGTAAATTAGGAAGTCTGTTGCATTACTTCGTCAGTGAAGGAGGTGGCCGTCGTGCTGTCATCAGGACTCGCTGTCGGTGGAGAAGCGGCGCCTTCCTCAGTCGCCCTCCATGATCAGTCGCATGCCATGGCTAGCCACTACGCTGCAACCGCCCGCCGCACCCGTCGGTGCCGCTCGTCGTCGGTGTGTGTGGGGAAGTGGAGAGAGAGGGAGAGAGAAGGGGATGCGAGGAGCGAAGGTGCGCGCAATCGGGTGGGACACAGCGGGGCTTCACTGACACGGTGGTCCTACTGTGTGGGTTCATAGTTTTTTTTTATGTGGTGAGGGTAGGATAATCTTTTATTAGTTAAGCTAAGATTTCTAGCGTGCGCAAGGAATTTCTGCCGTGGTTAACTACTACCACAGCTACACTGGCTGATATGACAGCTCAGCCGATGCCAATTGGCCGGCTTCAGATCTACCACGTACGTACATAGACATTGGAATATGCAAAACATCTGCGCGCACCAAGGAAATAGAAGAGTTCAAGTTACATAATCCATGCGGTATATCATGCACATCTCCCTTGCGCGCAACGGCGCAAGGAATTCCTGCCGTAGTTAACTGCTGCTACAGCTACACCGGCCGATATAACAGTCCGGCCGGTGCCAATTGGCCGGCTTCAGATCTACCAAGTAAGGCAGGCTTTGGCACATTTTGTTTTCTTCTTAATACAAGTACTACTACCTTCCAACAAGTGTCCGTACGCACGCGCAACCAAGGGCGTCCAACCAGGCAGGCAGGTCGCTCGTAGAGTCGCAGCTGACGCGTTTGGGGAAAAAAATTACAGCAGCCCTGTCACTTAGCCTAGAATGCTACTAAACTACACTAATAACTAATTTAAATATTAATTTACAATAAATTCCAGTAAGTATATCAAAATTAAAAACTCATCTACATATCACAATTAAAACATTAAACATCACCTTATAAGCATAAGTATTAATATACTAGATGACATCGACGATTAATGAACCAATAAATGATTAACAGTCTATAACGCATCAACGATTAATGACCAATAAATGATTAACAGTCTATAACGAGGCTAATGAATAGAAAATTCAAGTCTCAAACCATTCAATCAAAACGTATAAGTCTATTGAATCCTAAAGGGAAAAATTATCACTAGATTGGGAGTTTTCATGGCAAATATGAAACAAAGGATTGTGATGGTTGCAAGTGAGCCATGTGAACTACTCCCTCCCGTGCGAGATGTCGTGAACGTCCACCTAAAGCAATAATAGGGTAAGAGTGAGTCCACGACTCAACAAGTATGAGATACAACAGTAAATAAACAAGTTCATTAAACATTTAACACATTATCATTATTTTCATATTCCCTATTCTAAAAAAACCCTAGTAACTTTCTCATGAATTGTCGGATCCGCATTTTCTAATCCCGAATCCTCTGTGAAAACACTGTGCTATTCCCTGGATCAGTAGATAACACTCACTCACAGGTACATTGCTGAATCATTCATACATGGCGTGAACTAAAGTACCAAATTTATTACAACCAACAGAGTGACATAGACCACGTCGGGTCGGGTTTTACAGAAGAGCCGATCAGGATAAAAGCTTACATTACAAAAGAGCAATGTCGACTACAGCGGAAGCAAAAGGGGTAGAGCTCAACTCTCCACAGGCAAGCGACTGGGGTAACTCGTGTACGACTGATATTAACCAAGGATCTGGATAATATCGGTTGTACACAAGTACCAACGAGTCCGCTAGACTGGGATGAGACCTAACTACAGAACTAGACTATTCTTCTTCGACTTCATGCCCATTGACTTCTGGATCCTCGTAGTAGGTATAGTCTCCTTAATCGACTTCATCTGAAGGGTTTTGGGGAAAGCGAGAATGAGCACAACTTCCGTGCTCGCGAGCCAATACACAATGCAATATTATACATGCAAGGCTTGCAAGGATGACTCGTTTCTTTTATTTGCGAAAGCAACATTTCTAAATATCATAATTATAAAGTCCTATCACTTAGCAGTTTTACAAATTTAAAGAGAGTAGTTGTGCAATAATTTTGTATCAGCAGAGGTTCCCTCCATCGGAAACTCTACCCATACTTATTTTGATTGGGGCTAACCCCACATATACACCACTGAGTCTGAAAAGTCAGGCCAAAACCAAATTCAGGGCTAGGTAAGCCCGCCACAATTTTCATACCACCCACAAGGTTTTTTGTTTTGAAATAGAACTAACTCAAGTTAAGTTCCCATGTCCGCCTTTGATCGTAGGCACGGCTGTTTAAACAGTTTGTAACTCTGTAGAGATTGTACACTTTACCCACAAGAGACAATTAACTCGTTGCCCTACATGATTCCGTAGTCGTGTAGTCGAGAGGTTGTCACAAAACTTTTCAATTCATCTCGCCCTTCCAGACATCTCACCTATATGGGGTTGCGCCCATACGTTCATGCGGGATGTTCACCCCCGCTGCTAGTGTAGTTGGATTGGACTACCCATAGCGGCAGGTGACTTCACCCTTGCCTCAGTGTCCCTTTCAAGCCGTATTTACCGCAGTCTTGCACGTGCCCATACCGCCAGTGAGGTGCATTCCAGGTTTGATAAATTTACTAAGCCAAGTCGTAGTTCGTTGCAGACTTGTGGTTGTACTTGTTATACACAGGAGGTCGTGACAAGATTAAGTCCTTAGGGGTTATCTGGGCGGTTCTTCCACATACCAACCACAAAATAACATTCCATGGGCTACATTAGCACCCAATATTATACCATCCACCTTTCCATCCACCCAGATAGTAACAGCAAGTTTAGGGTTTTTGAGAAGTAAAATACAACAATTCAACCATCTCAGTCATTTACCCGCAATGACTGCCCAAATCATTTTATATTTGAAATGATGATGATTAGGACATTTTAATGTCCCAGTACTTAAGCAAGTCTAGCATGTCGCTTAAGTACAACCTATAGCTAGTATTACCATATAGTTACTAGGGTAACAATGGTTAAGGGATTCAAGTTGTCAAAGATGACATATTAATTAATTAATCATCAAATGGGTATTTAACTACCTTAAGCTTTAACATATATTTGCTTAAAGAATTAAAGCATGCAATTTGCTATTTTAAAAGAATATAATTTACATAAAATGTAGGCTCAATATGATCAAACTATTGACTCACCTTGAGTGTAGGGAAGAGAGTCTGGGTAGTCCTGTTCTTGATCGACGTGGAGGTCTCCGGTGTCTCCGAACTCTACACGGGTGAAGTACCGGAAAAAGACACAATAGGAAAAAGAGCCAATAAATACACAAGAATACCCAAATGAACTCCAAATTGAACAAGACCTATGCCGTTAGCAAGATCTTGAATTAAAAAAATTTTAGGAATTTAATTCATAATTTTTGGAGCTATGACGAGGGAGAACGGAGCTTCCGAAGATAGAATTGAATTTAAAAGAAAGAGAGAGGGAGGGTGCATAGCACAATGCATAGATCGAGTCTAAGCGCCCTGGTCTAGGGGAGGTGCACTGTGGCCGGACCAATTTGTCAAGGAGAGAGAGGAGGGGTTAGAGCCAATGGTATGTGGGGCCACAAGGCAATTCAACTCATCCCCATTTGATTCCAATCGGCATAGGGAAAAGGGAAACCAGGGAGGCGCTCGATCGGCACGGGGCGGAGGCGGTGCCGGCGAGTGGCGGTGCAGGGAGGCCGGTGAGCATGCGGGCTGGGACCCGGTGGTGGCAGGGAGGCCATGGGCGCGTAGCGATGCGGAGGAGGAGCGCGTGGCAGCGGACAAGGAGGCGGTGGCGGGCTCCCAGGCTTGGATGCGCCCGGTGGTGGGGTGGTGCGGAGGGGTAGGCGTCGCGCGCACCGGCTGCACCCGAGGGAGAGGAAGCCGACAGTGGAGTCAAGGAAGCTCGAGGTGACTTGAGGCGGTCCAGCGACGGTGGCCCGGGGCGGAGGAAGAGGGGCGGCGGTGGCGGCTTGTCTCAGTAGCGGGGAAAGGCGAATGGTGGTGGGGGATGACATGAGGGTCACTGGGGGTGCGTGGTGACGCATTTTCCCAGGGGGGAAGCCAACCGGAGCGGACGAACAGCAAGGAGGCGGCGTGGCCGACATTGGGGGTGCGGCGGTGCTTGGCTCTGCTCGGTGAAGAAGAAAGCAAAAGATGGGGGGTGTTGTGGGGAAGCAAGGAGCATAGGGGTCCTCTTTGTAGCCGAGAGGAGGAGCCGTTGAGGCCTGATGGAGCACGGGGAGAGGACAGAGCGCCGGCGGAAGCGGCGGGAGCGCGGGATGGGCGCATGATGCGTGCGCACGTCGCATGGTCGGGGCAAGCGTGGGCAACGACTGGTACGGCCCGGGTGATGGGATGAGGCGTGCGGCGCGGAGCCAGGATGGGACAAGGCGTGGGCGGGCACGACGCGGAGGAGCTGGGACGCGACGGGCGGCAGGCGGTCAAGGCCATGGCGTGCTGAGAAGACAGGGTGAGGAAGGGGTCCCCAGGGCCTTCGGTCGCTCTGGAGTACGCGGGGTGGGTGCGGCGCAGGGGCATGGCCACTGGCAGGGAGCCGGTGGCGGCAGAGGGGGCAGGCAACTTGGCGCAGGTGGCGGCGTCGCCCACGGGAGGGAGAGAGAGGCGCTGCAGCTTTGACCCGGGGAAGAGACGAGAAGAAGATGGCCACAGGCGGCTCGGGTCGGGAAAAGGAGAGGCCGAGATGGCTTGGGCGGGGTTGGCCGAAAGGAGGAGGAGCGATGAGCTAAGCCCAAGGGGAAAACGGGCTGAGCCCAACTGAAAGGAAGGCAAGGTAAGAAAGGGGCCCAACTAAATGGGAAATTCAAATTCAAATTTGAATTCCAAAGTTGCGAAAAGGTTTGTAACACAAACCCGAGCTAGAAGAAGAAAGGAGATTTTCGAAAATAACTTGCTAAAAGAAAATACGAACGAAAAACGAAAGCCGAAAATAATTACTATTCCTGTTTTTTAAAACAGGATGTTACATGAATGCAAATGTCATAAAGCACCTTTTCAGCTGATACCGGTATAGTGAAGTGTTCACACATAGGTGACACACTTTTCTCCCCTACTATCATTAGGGTGAGGTCCCTATCTCTATAGGATTTTAACATGGAGCACTTCGAAATAGCTAGACATTACTCACCGCCCTGACCCTTATGCAAGTGAATGATGCATTTGATCATTTACCATTAACAGCATTACCATGTCATCCCCGTGGTAATTGCATCAACATATCATAATCTCATTTAAGCATCAATATTACCATGGCAAGTAAATAAGCTTAACTGAAGCGTAATTACAAAACAATGGCAACCACCCGTTGTTCACCGTTCTACCATACACTTGCATATTTAACTTCAGGAGCCGGGTGATGCAAAGGCGGCACAGTACTTAAGGCAACACTTTCTATACGCAAAATCGTCCAATACATTCAACAGCATGCCATCACATCACCAATACGTTGAACAAATTGTCCTCTCACCTATACACAAAATCGACATCTTTAACTTAATCGGACGCACTACCCGCTATCCCAGAAGTAAAATGGCTCTAACTCTTTCCTCTGAACCCCAAATCTAGCAAAATATATACTTTATGGAAGCCCCACAAAATTATCTACAACTTTTTAGTTATGACGAACTCCTAGATTCACCATTTACTTACCGTTTCTAACCCCGAAGACTACCTTAGAATCTGTCGGGACAAACCACTTCATAATTTCGTATCTTTTTTATATAACCTGAAAAGTAATGAAGCGACAGCGATTCGCAATCTAATCAATATTCCTATCTTATTCAAGTGATCACCAAAATTAAATTACTTCATTTACTAGGCGTAAATAGACCATCTTCACGATAGCTGCCAAAGATGTCCATTTTCTGAACACCGACCTTCCCGACCTTCCCAAGGCCATAACTTTTCACTCATAATTCTGAATCTAGTGTTCTAGACCTTCATGGAAATATAATAAAGTTCTCTACATCTTTTATAATTGGACGAAACCCTAAATCCAAACTTAAACAACTCTAATTGCCCCCACAAGGTTCTGCGTCGCAACTCGGCGAAGTAGGGCTTACAGAAATCTACACTTCCCTTGGACTAATCGATCTATGAATTAAACAGCGATTAATCTATGATAAACCTAGGTATTATTAGATGTTACCCATAAGAAAAATGTCATTGATCATAAATCATTGATCTCTTCCTCCTTTCTCCCTTTCATTCCCTTCCTTCCTTCTCCCCTTACTGCCCTTTACCAGCACCAGGCCACACAACCACCACCACCAGCGATAGGGAAGGAGCAGAGGGCACCGGGGGCAGGGGGTGGCACCAGGGGAAGGAGGCGCAGGAGGGGTCGACAGAGGAGGACACCGGTAGGGGAGAGGAGGCGGGTAGGGGCGGCTACCGGGGGTGTGATGGTAGGGAGAGGAGAAAGAGGCGGATAGGGTTTTGGGAGCCGACCAATTTCTTGTTGATCTCCAAATAAGGCTGGCTGGCCCCGTTGGGCCAAGAGGTCGTGGACCGAAGGCCCGACACCTTAATCCCCCTCTAAAAATTGAAATTCCAACTTTGATTCTATTTGTTTTTCTTTCTAATTTATTTAACTTTCTAGAGTTTAAACAGGATATTACAAAAATCCTATAAGACTAGGTCTATTGGCTTATCAAGTTGGACCGTCCCTGAAGCATGACACATGGCAATGCTAATTGTAACATCCCAAAGTTCTGTTACCGAAAATAAAATTAATAAAATTATTATTTTATTGATTTCTAGAGTTTTAAAAGAGTTTCCTTGCTTTTCCTGAATTTCCTAGATTTTAAAAGTCAAAAAAGAGAATTTATCGAGGGTCTGAGATTTTATTGGATTTAAAGTTAAAAGGAAAACTTAATTAATTTCTTCGGTTTTATAACATCCCAATTTTCAGGTCTTTCTGAAAATTTTCAAAATAAAAATAACCATTTGGTTTTGTTGAAAATTAAAATTAATTTAAATGACTAAATCAAACTTCAACTAATTAAAACAAATTGTTTATTATGAGTTTAGTGGAAGTTCTCTGGTTTTTCAATCCCCCTTCCTCTGTTTGTTCCAAACTCCCCTCGGCCCATCTCTTTTTTTCTCCTTGCACTTCGACCACCTCTTTGGTTTCGACCACCCTTCGGTTTCGACCAGCTGCTCGATTTCGACCAACCCCACCTGTCAGCCCTTGCTCACCTTCTCTTTCCTCCCTCTTTTTTCGTAGTGACGTGCGCATTAAATGTCGTCATTTACGTAGTGACGTGCGCATTAAATGCCGTTGTCTCCGCCGAGCCCCACCGCGCCGCCGTGAATTTTGCCGCTCCATCTTGTTGCCCGGTCCCCTCCTTCCTCCATAAATAGAAGCCCCGGAGCCTCTCGCCTTCCTCTTCCTTTTTCCCCTCCTCTCCATCACCGGCATCGCCTTGTCGTGCTCTTCACGGTGTGCACCCCACCGCCGTCCAGAGCTCGTGCCACCGCCTCTAGCACCGCTGTCATGGTCCTCACCAACGTCTTCGCAAGGTCGTGTTCTACACAATGCCTATTTAATTTCTTCTCTCCGAAGACCCGCGGGAGCCCCGTGCACTACTGAAGCTTCTCCTCTCCTGGAGCGCCCGCACCATCTTTGACGACTCCGCCGGCGACTACGAGTTTACTCGCCACCGTTCGTTGTCCGCCGGCCTCCTACGGCCTCTCTCCCAGTCCTGGTGAGTCTCCTGTGCCCTGTTTTCTTTCTCTTTCGACCACGTTGAGTAGTCGAATCCTTTCTCTCTTTTGACCACGTCGAGCAGTCGAATCCTTTCTCTCTTTCGACCATGTCTAGCAGTCGAATCCTTCTCTGTCTTTCCAACCAGTCGAACCTCCTTCCGACCACCTGTAGTCAAAACCCCTTCCGAGAGCCCGTTCTCCTTTGTTTGAGCTTCGATTCAAGTGTTTCAAATTTCAAATTCATCTAAGCTCAATATCTTTCAGAACAAAAAATTATTTAATTTGGAGTTCATTTAAATTTTATTTGGATTTTATCTGAATTTGGCTCGTTTTCACGTGTAGTGTTCGACGACTTCGGAGAATCAGATTTCGACACGTCCCTGCTTTTCGACGCCACTTAAGAATAACAATTAATTAAGGAAGGCAAGTTACACCTTTGATCATATTTGAATCCCTGTATTTTAAATTATCTAAATTCTGTTTTAAATTATTATTACATGCTTATTTCAACTCAAGTAATTTAATGTCCTGTTTTAAGCTTTATAGCTATTCCCAATTTCTTTGTATGGATATTTATTGTCAAGATAGACAGTATGGAGAATCCTTAGAATGTGTTGTAATTTAGGGGTTAGGAATTGAGAGGATTGGATTGTAAGAATGCATTCCTGTTGGACGTTTGAGTATAAGAATACCTTATTGTTGGACTGTAGTAATACATGATTGATGAAAGATTGGATTGCAGGAATACATGATTCTTGGATATTGATTATAGAATTATACAATTGTTGATTGTTGGATTAGGGGATTGAATGATTGTTGGAGGTTGAATCATAGGAATAAGTTGTTATTGAGATCGAATTGTTAATAACGGTCGTAGTTGTGAGACTTGGTCGTAGATCCAGTCGTGAGATTTGGTCGTAGTCGTGAGACCTGGTCGTAGATCCAGTCGTGGGATCTAGTCGTAGTCGTGAGACCTGGTCATAGATCCAGTCGTGGGTCTGGTCGTAATCGTGAGTCCTGGTCGTAGATCCAGTCGTGGGATATGGTTGTAGTCGTGAGACCTGGTCGTAGATCTAGTTGGGGATCTAGTTGTAGATCTGGTCGTGATTTTTGGATTGTTGGATGGTTGAAATACTGATCTCGTACTTAACAATTCTTAGACTTTGATTCCCTCACACCTTGTCACCATAGATAAAAATCTGGTTGATACACAAGTATGACTAAAACTTGTTGAAAAACAGTATGCTTAGACAAAGTATAGACCAAAAAAATCCTGATTTGGGGAATTTACAGCCAAAATATCAGTTGTTGTCTAAAGATTTTAACCATAACATTGGGTTGTCATAGGAGTTTGCAAATGCTTTGAAAATATGAAATAAAATGAAAAGTGGTTTGGACTTGGGCGAATTGGATGTTTGGATGGGTGCATGTCTATGCACGGGATCGACTCATTCCTATGGTCGAGGCCCAGGGTTTGTTTGGAAGTCACCCAAGTCAGTTAAGGACCGGTCTTCGAGCCGCATCTTGTTATGCCTCATCGTACGACCACATGTCCTGTGTGGGCAGGACCTGGCCAACTAATTTGTATCGTTTCATCGTGGTTATGTCATCCGGTTGAGTGGGTGTCTTTTACGACCTACTTTTATATATTCCCACCTAGAGCAAGAGGGGCCTGAATCCGGCGTGTCTCTATCCCAAGAAGGCGAAACCTTAGCGAGGCGAGACTACGATGGGATGGTGCAGTGTAAAGGCCTTGTGATAATCTCTTAGTCGCACACCTTTGGAAGTGTGTGAATCAGACAGTACGAGTGATTATCTCTTGTAGGTAAAGTTGTACAACCTCTGCGGAGTATTAAGAACTATTCGAATAGCCGTGTCCACGGTCATGGATATGCTAGCAAAGCCACTCCAAGTTAGATTTTGGTTTTTTTTAAAAGACTTTATCCAATGGTTTTGGATCTCTGTCCGAATGGAAAATTAGGCGGGTAGTCTTGTGATAGGATAGTATCCTTCACCACTCATTGATGAATGCTATCTGACTATAAAACTTGAGATTTGAAAAAAGAATTTTAGTTATTGAATATCTGCTTTGGAACTTAGTATAAGTATTTTAAGAAAACATCGCTTCATGCAAAATCAACTCTATATGTCTTCCTTTGATATATCCTTGCATGCATTATAATTCTGTTACTGGGTGTAACTTACGGGGCATAGTTATTTTTGCTTACTCTTGCTTAATAAATTGTTGTTCACAGGAGAAGGGCTCTACAGCTGCTGAAGATCTCGACGACTAGGCCGCTACCCTAGTGGATTACCTGTGACAAACTAATTGGGCTCTACTATTTCTTGTTTCGTCTTTCGCCGTGTTCTGTTCTGTTGGCTCGTAAGTCTATCTTGTAATCAACTATGTTGTTTATTAATAAAGTTTTGCGTTTATGGTTGTGGTACCATATTTGTTTACTGTATGAGCTAGTCACTGATCATGTGACTAGTTCAGAAATACACAGAGCATTTGGGGTGTTAATCCCGGGTCCTTACACTAATCTTGAAGCGTCCATCCCGCTAACTACCCTATTAACCTAGGAATTTCATTAACCGAACCATCTCGTTTCCGATTCCCACGTCTCCTTGTCGTTTCCAATGCTTTGTGAACCATTTGACTTACACTAAAGGGAGTTGAGAAGGACAACAATCATGGCCTTGAACGACAACAATCCGACTGCAACTTTGCTTCAAGATGTGTTGCCACAGAACCACCAGGCGCCACGCACAGGCAACAAGTTTCATCAGGTTCTGGTCGGAGCTTTGAACGGACCGGCCTCCCGGCGCCGCGGCACGACGGCGCACGGCCTTCAAATTGCTCCGGAGCCCAACCTCACGACATGATGGCTCATGGAAGGCGAGCAGCTTGATACCACCTGCACATGCATGGTCCAATGACCTGATGTTTTACTGTATGGATAAATACATACGTTTGTGAAATTGCAGAGCTTTCTTACCACAACTAAGATTATTTTATCAGATTTAAGAGAATTCTCATCGATCATGGCTCATTTTCCTTTTTGAAGATCACTTATATGTGTTACGGTCAGTTGTATGAACCGTTGTTATCTACTTTTACAAGGTACATCTAAGATTTTATTCAGGTACTTTTGCCAGGCCGATAACAAAGTACTTCTCAGATTTTGTTCAAAAAGATCATTCTAGCTTTTTGTATGCTCTCTGACAAATCTGGAATGATGAATGATGTGCTCTTAGAAAACAATAGACGGATATCACAATCAATCTTGTCTGGATCATCCTCGCTGAAATGACCCCATTTTCAAATAGGGTGTACCCAATTTGTGCAACCGCCCAAGATTTCGATTGTGAACCGAAATAGGATCTAACCTACTTACGAACAGTTGGAAAGTATTAATTTGATTAAATTATGGCCTAATGACTATTTTTCAGCAACAAAATGGGTATCTTAAGCCCAACCTTTGACTTACATTCAGGAGAACCAAAGGCTTCCACATGAAAACTTGAGTGCAGTCGTAATCCTAACACATTCTCTAATGTGTCTTTCAATTTTTTGATATTAATATGCCTTTTGATGAAAATATACAATTGTACTCAGCAAGCCATATGGGAAAGCTATTTAACTACATGCTAGGAATTCAATAGATTATTTAGGGTTTACCATAATAGATATATGTGGATGCAACTTTTGAGTTTAAAGCAGTTTGTCTTTAAATCAATAATATCATACTAATATAATATCAGGAGTTTACTCAACAATTGCAGTTACCATATTAACATATCAAAATCTCTACTTATGCCTCATATATTGGAATCACCCATGAACACAGCTTCATTAACCGGAAATACAGCGTATCCGAATACTATTAATTATACTCTGCAGAGTTGCCCAACTTTACCTACAAGATACCTCAAACTCATATTGTCATGCAATATACACGCAAGCTGAAAGCGTCTGACTAGGTTGAGATAACAGGGCATTTTCACTGCTCATCCTTTCTAGCCTCTACCCGGTAGGTTCTTGGACCATACAACCATCGGGAAATCATCGGTCAATAGTGGAATGTGTGGTCCGACGCTAACGGTACCTACCATTGTGATGACCAGCGAGTGTCCCTCCAGACCCACTCTTATCCCACCCCCAAAACTGCGACTGCTCAATCACACAAGAGCATGTGTTCATCCTGTAGATATTCATTTGAAAGAGTAGTGTACTAAGCCAAGCTAGATATACCAAACTTATGGTTGCGCGAGTTCTGTGTCTGTTATATAGCACAAGGTTTTAGTCCTTACCTGTCTTACAGTGAGGCGATGGGTCAACACCAACTCGTGGTTGCCCACCTCTTGATCTCACATTCGACTCACTTTTATTAAGTCTATTGGGTTGTTCAATCTCTTGGTCTCCACCATCAACTCTCCACCAAAACCATTGGCGGTTAGCCAATACTGTTCTTTTTAGTATTTATAAACAAACACATTGTGTGACAATGCTAAAAATATTTAGTATCATTTTATGTAACATAAACTTGTCAAGGTGAATATGGTCTACAAGAGAACAGGTGGGCTTGTATGTGGGGTGATAGGATATATCTAATCATATGGCATTCAAAAGTATTATTTCAGTATTAAAGTAATTGGCAAAATACGGTAATGAAAGTAATAATAAAGGTACATAATACAGGCTCAAAATGATCAAATGAACACGACTTGCCTCCTTGCTCAAAAGACATCTATTAACTCGTCTCGTCCGACATTTTCTATAGCTTGGTCATCGAAGTCACGACCTAATGCAAAATAAAATAATCCAAATAAAAAATCTAGGCTCAACAAGGTGCAAGCTGGGAACAACATGAAATAAACAAATTCGGAAAAAGTATAATGGAAAGGTGGTGTAGGATGGCGGGGATTTATTTGGTGCTTCATTAGGTCAAACGGAGTAAAAATGGGATTCATTAGCTCGAAATGGTCAAAATTGATATATATATATATATATATATATATATATATATATATATATATATATATATATATATATATATATATATATATATATATATATGTATGTATGTATGTATGTATGTATATATATGTATGTATATGTCTTATTGGTTTGGGTGAATAGTGACGGGTTTGGGTGAGCAGTAATGGTTTTGTACTATTCACTAACGGATTCGGGTGAAAATAGTAATGGGTTTAATGAATAGTGTTGGGTCAACACTATTCACAGAGGGTTGGATCTTGTGAATAGTAATGGGTTTGTCTATGGGCTAAATAGTGTTGGGCTTTTGGGGTGGGATTTGAATAGTGTTGGGCTACACAGTAGAAACAGTGCTGGGCTGATTTGGTCGATGGCCTCCTTGGTGGCCAAGTTGGATGCCTGGCCCAATTCGGTTTTTGAGTTGAAGGGAGCCTAACTCCCATTGGCGCTCTCTCTCTCTCTCTCTCTCTCTCTCTCGCTTCCTTTCCTCCTCTCTGGCCAACGGCGGTGGCGGCAATTGCGGTAGCGGTGATGGTCGGCGGCGGCGAGGAAGATTGTGGTGAGAATCAGTGAGGCGTGGGAAACCTAATTTGGGGTTTTGCCCGAGTGGAGGAGGTCCGATAAGGGGTGAGCGATGGTGGCGGCGCACGGCTGAAACAAAGTAATGGCGTGGCGGCTCTCGGGCGGTGCTCTGGCCAAATTGGCCAGGGCTTGAGCATCAGTGGACCAAGGGTGTCACGATGGTGGTGGTGGTGAAGCTTGCACTACTATAGAAAAGTTCTACATAGACGGTTTTATGAGCCATCTGAGTTTGTGGGTCCGTAATGACATGAAGTCACCAGAGATGGTTTTCGAACCGTCTGTTATGCAGACTATCACAAACAGTTATTAACTCAGAACCGTCTATGATAGCCGATGTATTATAGACAGTTTGTAGATGAAACCATCTGTGATAGCTCATGTATCACAGACGGTTTGTAGATAAAATCGTTTATGATATATATTCTCTATAAAGTCTCCAAGCGATGTTGCTAGTGCTTTAGTACCTTATATAAACTAGCTATATATATATATATATATATATATATATATATATATTACCGTAGTCCCCCAGCCACTTTCGGGTGGTCGTGAGGAGGATGAGACAGCAGCCACAGGCAACTTCATCAAGCCTGTAAGTTCAAGAAACATGGTTGCCAGGAGAGCGCGTGGACATACGATGACCTGGATGTCGTTGATAGGTAATTAGACTTGACTTCAAGCAACCAACCGTTCCATGATGTCAAGTTCAATTACCAATCGACGACATCTAGGTAATTGGATGTCCACACGCTCTCTTGGCAGCCATGCTTCTTGAACTTGCAAGCTTGATAAGGTTGCCCGTGGCTGCTATCTCATCCTACTCATGCTACGTGGATGGCCCCGAAAGTGCTGGGGACCCCGAAAGTATATATATATATATATAATATATATATATATATATATATATATATATATATATATATATATATATAACCAATTTTAAAGGCACAAGCAAATCACTACTTGGAAACTTTATAGATAAGAGATCAGGAAATAGAATAGTAGGGCGTACTTAGGACGCAAGGGAGGAGAACTTGATCGGCATGAACACAGTTACACAAACAAAGGTGAAATGAATGGCGAGAGACATGTGAAGAGGTGTTGTTGTAGTTTTTAACTCATTTGGTCTTGTTGTCGAATAGACTACACACCAATTAATAAATAATTGATGATCAGAGGCACAAGCTAGGTAAAAATACCAGAATTTTTATGCTAATTGCAGCTTTACAAATTAGCCTAACCTTTACAAATCTAAAAAGTTAATTGCAGTTTTTAAAATCAGAATACCATATATAGGAACATACCATAAGATTAGGAACACCCCATCCGAACCGCATCTCATGAACCAATATCATACACAGAGAACCCACCCATATCATCTAACCATCACAGAACACTCACCATAGCCCACATCATTCATCACCTACATCACAGAGCAAGGGGACGGAAAGGGGTAGAGGGTAAAGGGGAGTAGTTACCGCAGTGCAACCGGCAAATCGACCATGGCGATAGCTCACCACATCCATCTCCTTCATGTATGCATAAGCAACAACAACCCACATCAGTAAACAAGTCAAACTCAAACCCAAAAACTAAAGCAACAGCGCATGAAAAAAATTATATGTGTAAAGACTGATGTTTTGCCCCATTCGAATCACATCTCATGAACCAACATCATACACAGAGAACCCACCCATATCATCCAACAATCACAGAACACCCACCATAGCACACATCATTCATCACCCACATCACAAAGCAAGGGGAGAAAAAGGGATAGAGAGTAAGGGGGAGTAGTTACCCCAGTGCAACTGGCAAATGGACCACCGGTAGTAGCTCACCACATATATCTCCTTCATGTATGCATATGCAACAACAATCCACATCAGTAAACAAGTCAAACTCAAACCCAAAAATTGAAGCAACAGAGAATGGGGAGGTAACCGGGGGAGGTCGGCGGAGAGGAAAACCAGCACAAAGACTCGACGATGCAACAACAATTCAACAAAGGAAACTAAAAAGAAAGAATTGCAAAGGCACAAATTGGTTTGGACGATGAACTAAACCTATTTTTTTTTTGGCTATTTGGACTGTAGGGAAAAATCTCATCGATAAACTGTAGCTCTGATACCACCTGATGAACCCGAAGGTCCGATTGTTGGCCCGATCTTTCGATGAGAACGATAAGTTCGGTAGGCGTCGCTCAACACTCACGATCCTGGCTACAAACACACAAGGTCCGAAACCACGCAATCGCTGAACTGATTGACAAGTCGTTATCAACCGTGAACAAATACCGGATGACCTGGCCACGAAGATCGATTCCTGCATACACCGAAGAAGCACGCAAGAAAAAGATAAAGCAATATGAAATTGCAAATAGGAATTGAAAATATTGAATTGAGTTGGGATTTTGAAGCGGTATTGTGGTTGGTCTAGTCGACACAAACCAATACATGAAGTTGCAACAAGGCTAACTTTTAACTAAACAAAATCCAAGCAAACTAGAGGGGGTTCGACCTTCTTAAATAGGGGATGAGGAGCCACACATCTAATAGAACCAGCGGGGTGGGACTAAATTCATAGGGAACTGTTCATGTGAACAGTAACACACCCTCTAGGTTGTCCGCTGGCAGATGGGTCAAGTTCAGTATGATTACAAGGCCCAGATTGGCCCAAACAAGTGATATCACATCTTCTTTTGATGATTGCGATCAGTACAGAAGGAATTTTAAGGTGAGACCGGATCCGTTGGAAAGAGGACGAAATAAGCTTTCAATCAAGTATTCGTGGACCTCCAACGGACCCTGTATGTGAAAGTTATGCCCATTTAAAGTTGATGCTATCAAGCTGATTCCAAACTGATCTGACCAAAACGTATCCAGCTTGACACATGCAGTAGCACCATGGCTTGTAGACATAGTACCATGGCATGTAGATGTAGCACCATAGCATGTAGACGTAGCTCAATCCAATTGGGTAATATGGTCTTGCATTAGCTAAAAGTCCTATTGGCGAAGATGTTGTTGAAGTAGAGGGTGCAGTGCAGCAGGTCGAAGCAGTGGTTGCATCCTTAGGTTTGATGTCCTCATCAGAGGTCAAAGAGGGGAAGGCAGATCTGACGGTGGGGAGGTGGATTTGGCTGGGAGAATATCGATTGGACTGGCGACAATGGCGTCACCGTAGTTGTGTCACGGCGGTGACACTGCACAAGACTCTTACGATAAGAGTGTCTTGTGCAGTGAACCGTGGTGTCATAACCGGCGGTGATGGGAAGAAGGACGTCATTGGTAACGGGGTTGGGGAGAAGGTGCGACTTGGGGACAGCCGTTGAGGAGGAGGCTTCGGGTGGCGGCATTGAGGTCAGGGGCACTCAGGTGGGGAGGGGAATGGGTGAGAGTAAGGGCGCTGGGGAGTGACGAGTTAGGGCGCAAACCCTAGCTGGCTCCTATTAATAAAGAGATATCATAGACGGTTCTATTATGGAATCATCTGTGATATGGTCACTATCACATATGGTTACGTAATAGAACAAATGCGTGATAATATTTATACATAAATGCAAATTCAGAAGTACATCGTAAAGAACTATATATGAATATTTGCTAAATCGCTAATTTTACAACAAGTAGTTCAACAACTCTACAACAAACTTGGCATACTCATGCCTAATCCTGCAGTCATCACTACAGAAGATGAGGTAGTCGTCCCAACCTTCCATCACGCCGCAGCCGATGCTCGTACATGGGTGGTCGTCCTCTGACAGTGCCCACACCGAGCCCAGCGGCCCTGTCATCTTCTTCCATGCCGCGTCCTGGACCATGTCTGCAACAAGCCTATGATGTCATTTGCAAATTCAAAAGTACATATGACACATTCACATATTAGTAAAGAATTATATATGAATATTTGCTAAAACCGCTAATTTTACAGCAAGTAGTTCAACACCTCTGCAAAAAACTTAGCATACTCATGCCTAATCCCGCTAGTCGTCACTACGAAGACGAGGTAGTCATCCCAACCTTCCATCACACCACAACCGGTGCTCATACACGAGTGGCCGTCCTCTAACAGTGCCCACACCCGACCCAGCGGCCCGGCCATCTTCTTCCACGCCGCCTCTTGGACCATGTCCACAGCGAGCCTCCGACGTCGCCTACACTCCCAGTTGGTCCTCTTGGCTGTCTCACACAAATCGTCGACTGGCTCGCCCTCGACTAGGCTAATGTAGTGCTTCCCAACGACATGTGTCTCGCCGACCGTGTAAAGGAGGAGGCCAAATACGTAGGCCGCGGCCTCGTGACCGGCGACGGCCGCCCGTTCAAGGAACATGAGGCCACGCTGCATGTCTTGGGGCGCGAAGACAAGCGTGAGGCCAACGACGAAGTAGGCCCCCGGGTTGCCGGCACCGGCCAAGTGGTTGACGATGGTGAAGTAGCGCTCTGTAATATCCCAATTTTCATGAGTTTTTGAAAATTTTCAAAATAAAAAACTATTTGGTTTTGTTGAATTTCTAAAGCTTTACTTAAAATTTTGGGAGTTAAAAGCAATTTAAATGAATAAATCAAACTTCAACTAATTCAATTTGGTTTGTCTTGAATTTATTGGAGTTCTCTGGTACTTGAAATCCCCTTTCTCTGTTCGCTCCGTTTTCCCATTCCTCCTCCTCAGGACCTCCTCTCGGCCACGACCTCCCGCTTGGTCACGACCACCCTCTTGGTCATGACCACCCTCTCAGTCACGACCTCCCTCTTGGTCATGACCTTCCCCTTGGTCACGACCACCCTCTCGGTCATGACCACCCTCTTGGTCATGACCACTCTCTTCCTTCGACCGGCCCCGCCTGTCAGCCCCCTGCTTACCTTCTTCTTCCACTCATCGCGTCACGGCTGACACGAAAGTCTTCGTGCATTAAATGCAGTTGTGTCGCATTAAATGATGTCGCCTCTGCTGTAACCGTTCCCTCTTTGGTCTCCTCCCCTATCTACCCTAATCCCCTCCCTCACCTGCCAGCAGTGCTGAAGGGATACGGGTAGGCTATGATAGCAACAATTCAAAAATTTCTACCACGTAAACCAGGAAGCCAAGCAAGTAAATGATCACAAATCATTACCACAAGATGCGTAGTGCAGCGGAAGATGAGTTGGAGCAGCCTGGTTCAACGAAAAGTACGTCAATGTAGTGGTCGTAATCGATCGTCCAGTGCTCTCGTGAGTCGATCGTCTCCTCCAACAACCTCTGATGTTCCTTGTGAAGATCGCGGATCGTTCTCAAGCACAACACCAACCGTAGTAGCACCTCTATGGTATCCACACGTCCAGGGAAGGAATAATCGTACGCCGGTGTGCTAGCACCAAGTCGCACGGTAGGGCTCTTAGGAAGATGGCGGCTAGGGTTTCGGTGGAGCAACTCACGTCTCTCGCATGTCCTCTCTTTTCCAACAGCCTCAAGCACTTCCTTATATAGTGCCGCATGACGGATCCTATCCGAACACGTATTATTCTAACCTGTTAAGTGTGTGACCCGTTAGGAGTATGCATAGTCGGTTGTGACTCGAAACCCTTTTCCAACCACGAGTCGTAGCGGTCCCTAGTAGGACATAACGATTCCCGAATACATACAAATATATTAGATGAACCTTAATGCAATATGATCTACGACCAGATCCTCATAACTTATAACCAGCTCGTATCTCGTCACGATCAGTCCCTATTTAAGTACGACCAGTTCGTAACCCCACGACGATTAGTACTTAAATACGACGATCTGAAATTATATACGACGGTTCGAATATAGTCTCGACAGTTTATAACTCTTTACGACTGTGTTTCGACCATTCTATGATTACGTTCGACCAGTCTGTAAATGATCAAACTAAGCGACCTACTCGTGTATTCTCCCTTTGCCTCACGGTATCTGGTTTGAACTCTAGGTGAGATATATGTTATCCATGAACTGTTCAATACTTTCTCGATCGAGTATCGGATAACCTTATGTGGTTAAACTCTTCGACCACGGATAGCATGGCCATGCACTTTCTTTATCCAACCACTTCGAGGGCCCCAGAGATATCTCTCCCGTTATGTTAGGAGGGGCAAATTCCATATCCAACCAGTCACATCCCTCCGTATGTTTTGTAGCATGCCCGAAAGCTACCTTTATAACTACCCAGTTACGAGTAGCTTTTGGCAACCCCTAAGAGTGCTATTATACACGTAGGGAACCATGCTGATCTCAGGTCTAAGGATTATACATCATCATTGCTTGAGACCAACTAATGACATATAGAATCATAACAATCTCAATAGTATCTCAAGGCAAGTCTATCCAACCCTATGTTCTCTAACATGTGTTCACAGTATTGATTCGATATCCCTATATCCATGACCGGTGAAACATAGTCATCAATCAATACATGTGTTGGTTGTAGAGTCACTAGTGTTCCGACCATTGATATTCGACTAGGGATACTTTTAGAATGACATCATATAAGTTAAAGAGTTCCACCAACAAGTCACATCATATAAGTTAAAGAGTTTCACCAACAAGTCACATACTCGTTGATCTATATAACTGATGATTCATTCAAGGAACAAAATAACATTTATTCAATAACTTATAAACATAGATGTGATGCAATCATCTCTATGATTGCCTCTAGGGCGTATCACCAATAATCTCCAACTTACACTAGAGTTAATCGTACAGGTATCGAATACCCATACCACTGTCGGTGTTTTAGAACCGATCTTACGTAAAGATTGTTTGATTTGGGGAGTCTTCACAATTGATCACGCAGACAGAAAAGACACGGGGATTTTTATACAGGTTCAGGGCTTCTCCGGAGAGAATAACAATCCTACTCCTGTGTGTATTGTATTGTATATGCTGGTTACAATCAAGGTGAAGTCTAATACTTGTGCTCCTGATTGTCTCTGCTCGATTGTCTATGTCAATCGGCCGTGCCCTATTCTCTCTTGACTAAATCCCTTTTATAGTGCGGAGAGTTAGGCGTTCCAGGTCAAGAGGCACCTCATTTTCCATATAATGGACTTAATAATGGTACTAATCACCAAAATAGTAACCTCCCCACGTCGCATGGCAGTTAACTGTCGGAGGTAATGGCGCGTTACGTGCAGTTACTCCAGAGAATAAAAACATATATTGACTGCTTAGATCCCGTAATCAATTGAGCCTACTAGCGAATGGACCAGATTAATTATGAGGTGGTCGTAACTGAGCTGGTCTAGAAGGACTTACGACCAGGAGATAGTCGTAGAAAAGCTTACAACCGGGTACTGGTCATAGTAGAACTTACGACCAGAGGTGATCGTAAAAGAACTTACGATCACGAGATAGTCGTAGAAGGACCTGCGACTATGGGGGTGGTCGTAGAAGAACTTACGACCAACCGGTTGGCTTCTCCCTTAAGACTATAAGTGGTATACTTAATAACCGTACAATGTCATATTTGCCCATAATATTAATTACAGATAAACTGTAAAATGAGGATTATTAAATCCTCGTCAAGCACGTTGAGTAGTCATATTATATCTTTTGACCAGTTGAACCTCCTTTTGTGAGTTCGTTCTCCTTCATTCGAGTTCCGATTCGAGTGATTCAAGTTTCTAAATCCATCTAATTTCTATACCTTTCTTTTGGCTCTAGTTTGTAATTTATTTGGAGTTTATTTGGATTAGTTTTACTTATTTTATTTTTGCACATATAGATTCCAACATTTTCGAAGAGTTCTAAGACCCAATGACCTCGATCGAAGCATCCCAACTCTTTAATGAAGGCAAATCGTAGACGTTTGATCATGTCGTGCCTAGTTTACAAAAAATTATATTGTTTTATATCAACATGCATGGCTAGTTGTATAAAAATAGTTCTAGGAGTAGTTAAATACCTACTTGGAAATATGACTCCTTGAATAATTATGAACAACATGTTGACATGTACCCTTGGACACCGTAGGTTGGGTAATCTTAGTTGGACATTATTGCAATACCAACATGGGTGCGTATTATGCTTAGTCCTGCTTTAGCTATACGATGCCTCTCGATCACATTGATTCAATGATGTTAAATTTGACTAAGTGATTATGGAATTGTGGCATGTGTTGCCATGGCATGTGTTGCCGCTAATATTAAAATTTATTGTACCATGGCATGGGTTGCCAATTGGTCGGTTGAACCGAAAATGATTTATGGTTGGGCGAGTGGTCGGTGGCAAAGGTGGGTGTAGGAAGCACATTGGGATGAGGTAGTCTCGCCTGAGCAACCACAAAGGACTTAACTTTGTGCGCCATTGATCTGGGCCATACCGTGTAACTACAAGTCCATTTATGGGGTGGACTTGGCCAACTAATTAACAATATTTTGAGTCGGTTCTGTTGGGGTTGATCCGCGACGCAAGAGGGGGCCTGTGTGGCAAAACCTTAGCGAGCGCGACGCAAGAGGGGTCTATGTGGCAAAACCTTAGTGAACGTGGCGCAAGAGGGGGCATGTGTGGCGAATCCTTAGCGAGCAGAACCGAGTCAAAATAGAGCTTTGTAAAAGCCTTGTGCTAGTCTCCACTTAATTCGCATGTCTAAGGAAACGTGTGTTATATCATGCGATTATCTCTTGTGGGTCAAGCTGTACAACCTCTACAGAGTGTAAAACTATTCGAATAGCCATGTCTCCGGTTATGGACAATGCTCGGTGATTTCACACGAGGGGTAGATTTTCTCAAAATTGTGTCTTGGTTGGTTACAAGTGGTTTGAGAAGTTAACTGTGTGTCCACGAGCTGTTTCAAAAAAACTTATTTACTTATGTATTAACCTTTCAACTTGTGCTTTCATTCTACTTACTGTATTTTCAGTCAATACTGCTTTCTACAAAATAACCTTAAAAGCTATCCTTGTCGAGCCCTGCATGAATACTATTTACATACATTTTCCTACGACTTGCTAAGTACATTCAAACTACTCACGGATATATGCCCTCTGGTTGATCAGTCACCGAAGGAGAACTAGGGAACTCAGAATTCTATGAAGAAGAGTACTTCGAAGACCTTGCGAGTTAGGCCGCGTCCTCCACTCGATAGCCTGTAGGTATGTCGTTTGGCTTGCACGAGTTGTTTTGATTTCCGCTGCAAGTGTATCTTTTGCCATTGTTGTTGAGCCCTACGTGGCAAACTCAGTAAAAACCTTGACCATAAGGTGCTTTTGCTGTTATGTATTATTAATTTGTCTGCTTCTTTAGCCATTCTGTTGTATGGATATGATTTCATCTATGTTACACTTATTAAGCCACGCAGTGCTAACAGAGAATAAAATAGCAGCGGAACAGAAATAACTTCAGCGTAGATCCCATCAATTCACCATAGGCAACCGACTGGGATCCAGACCTTAACGATCAGCAACCTTCGGCGAACTCCTCCTCGAAAGCAGGCGTAGACTCCTCCTCTTCTGTAGGTTTGGACGCAAATTTTACAACAAGCGTGAGTACACAACTGTGCTCGCAAATCATACCACAGAATGCAATTTATAGATGTAGACTTATTCCAAAAGAAAAGGCTTCTGTGGCTCTTTTGCATAAAAGTAACATTTGCAATTGAATACAAGTAATAGATTGAAATGCAGTTCACAACAAATAGACAACATTAATTTAACAGTTATTTTCCACAAAGACACAAAGCTAAACAGATTATTTCACATAGCCATATGACTTAGATCACATCGCTCCCATCCCAGCATTTTATGAAAACTACCCCTCGTGTGAAATCCCCGAGCATGTCCATGACCGCGGACGCGGCTATTCGAATAAATTGATTTTAACACTCTGCAGAGGTTGTACACTTTACCCACAAGATACAACTAGTGTAGCTAGCACTAATCGTAACAAAACAGTTCGAAAACTTCATCTCAAACATTGACATTCCCGATGTGCTTTCCCGCTAGACCAGCTCACAGAGAATACTACTCTAACACACACCGCTGGACAGGGATGCGGCGAACCGTCCCGCGATGCAACTACCAAGTAGTCACACCTCCACCCTGCCACAAAGCCTAACCTATCCATCTGAACATCAATGCCGAGAATCCATAACTTACTAAGTTAGGCCCGTCCCATCAGGCATGTGGTCGTACAGTAAGGCTCAGTTCAATGGCGCACAAAGTTAAGTCCTTAATTGACCAAGGCAATACTTCTATTTTTTAACTATGTCACAAAGATTATCAAGCCCGTTCACAAAGTCCACCATATCACAAAGTATCCACCACTTGTCTCACCCAAATCCTTTACCACCGCTTGGTTTTAGTGCAACACATGCTATCACGAAGTAATAACACATAGCACACAGTTTTACACAAAGTTCCATAGTCACTTAGTCAGATTTAATAATTGCGACTCACATGGGACATGAGACTCGTAGCATGGCTAAGCAATTGTACTCGCATCTAACCAACCCACGTTGGTGCTACAATATTACCAACTAATAAACCAATCTAGGGTGACAAGGTATTATGACATACAAGCCAAGGTGGTATTAACAAATTGGATGATAACTATGCCCAAAAGCATTTAAATAAATAATTAAAGTAGAATGTAGTACTTTGAAAGAAAGTAATTTGAAAACTGGGTTCAAGATGATTAAAGGTATGACTTACCTTGGAAAAGGTCTATGTCTTGGTCTTGATCTTGGGGTGCTTCTTCTTCTACAAAATTCCACAACGAATCGGCGTCTACTACTATAATGAAACAAATAAACAAAACAAATAAATAACAGAGGCAAACCAAGCTCCAAAAATTAAATAAAAATCTCAGATAAATAACTCGAATTTAGATAAATTTAGGAATTTTAATGGGCTCAATCGGAGTTAGGATGCAAAAGTTATGGCTCTGGAAGATTGAAAAACTAAAGAAAACCCTAAATTGGATTTTCGAGAGTTTCCGAATTATTTCTTAACAGACAAATCGGATTATTGCACAAGCATGACGTCAGCAAAGAATTTCGGGAATTAAAAGAAATAAAAAGAAATTACTGACATGTGAGACCCACATGTTAGTCTCAAGGCTCATGGTAGACCAGGTCTACCGAGCCTCGGGACTCAAGGTCCAGTGGACCGAGCCACGTGGTGCTGACGCGACACCGACGTGGATGCCACGTAGGTGACACGCAGGCTACAGGCTGACGCGGCGCTGAGGTGGCGGCGAGGTGGCGCTGACGCGGTGGTTCGACGGCGGCGGAGGATCGGGAACCTATGGTTCCGGCGATCGACGGCTCTCCGACGATGGCGGATGGTACCGGCGGGTAGAGAAGACCAGGGCGATCTCGATGGGATGCTCACGGGTGCTCAGGGACCACTGTGGTGGCCGGCGGAGAGGTCAAAGCGAGGGTTGAGGCTCGGGCTCGACGGCGACGGCGTTGGAGAGGTCCACCGGTGAAGATGAAAGCGGTTCCGAGATGCGGGCGACGCGGCGATCACGAAGATGGCGCCCAACGGCGACAAGGAGGGTGGAATGGCGGCAATGGCGCGAGGTCCTTCGGCCGTGGCGAAGACGGCGGCGGCTAGGGCTCCTAGCGACGATTTCTTTGGCGCGCTAGGGTTTCAAGGCGTGGCGACTCGGGATGCGTCTCACGGGGGTCCTCGGGGCCTTAAATAGCCCCGGGAGGCGTGTCCGCGAAGAACACGGCGCGGCGGCGGAGAAATCGGAAAGGAAGGTGGAGTCCGCGTCGAAGACGACGATGACGTGGCGGATGGGACCCACATCTCGGCGACGGCGGCTCGGGCGCGGGCGCATGCGAAACGGCGCGGCTGCGAAACAAATTCAAAAGATCTGACCGTCCATCCACGATCGAACGGTCCACAACACGTGTGACAATCGGAACCCTCCGACACCCCAGCTGCATCTTGACCATCCATTCTTGATCGCGACGGCTCACAACGCCGCGACTTCGAAGTCGCCGAACGCCCATCTCCATCGGGCCGCTCCACGAATCGGACGCACGAGGTTCAACGAGCCCGCATGGAGAGGGAGGAAAGGGGCTCACACGCGGGGACCACCTGTCAGAGAGAGGCGAGCTCGCGCGCGCGCGGGTGGGCTAAACAGAGTTGGGCCGAATGAAGGTTTGGGCGGGGTTTCGTCCCAAGAGCTTTTCTGAGATTTTAAATAGCTTTTCTATTTTATAAAATACCAGAAATACAAATAAGCAAAAGAAAATAGCAAATGAACTCGGAAAAATTCTAGAAAAATCTAGAAAATATAACTGAGCATATAGAACCCAAATAAAATAGTTTTGGCTATGGTTCATGTTGGGATAATTCACATTAAATATTTTTGATTGCAAAGTCCAATATTAAGCTTTTGAATTAAATTCAAATAAAATCAAATGGTGACTTTTTCCCTACTAACTATTAAAAGATTTTTAAACTCAGAAAATTGGGATATTACAAACCTCCCTCCTTAAATGAATCTCGACCCAGAGATTCAGGCTAACTAGAGAAAAGGCTGGGAAACTCGGTTTTCAGCTCCTCTTCATGCTCCCACGTTGCTTCTCCTTATGAGTGGTTGCTCCACTGAACTTTGCAAAAACGAACAGTCTTGCTTCTTGTGTGGCGCTCGGCGACATACAAAATCTTAACTGGTTGCTCCTTGTAGGTGAGATCCTCCTTTAAGTCAATTGATTCTAGCGGGGCTTGCTCTTCTGGCACACGAAGACACTTCTTCAACCGTGAGACACGGAAGACATCATGCACTCTTGCTAAAGATTGCGGTAGCTCCAACTGATAAGCAACTTCTCCACGACGTTCCAAAATCTTAAACGGATCAACATACCTCGGGGCAAGCTTCCCCTTGGCATGGAACCTTTTGACACCTCTGAGCGGAGTAACTCGAAGATAAACGAAATCCTCGGGTTCAAAGCTGAGATCACGACGACGATTATCAGCATAGCTCTTCTGCCTGGACTGAGCTATCTTCAATCTCTCTCTTATCATGGCCACTTTCTGTTCTGCTTCTTGGATGATGTATGGACCGAAAACCAAACGCTCAGCTGTTTCTGACAAATTCAACGGGGTTCTGCAGGCACAGCCATACAAGGCTTTAAATGGTGACATTTGCAGACTAGCTTGATAACTGTTATTGTACGAAAATTTTGTATATGGTAAACTTTTATCCCAACGGGAAGCATTAGCTAGAGCACAAGCTCTTAGCATATCCTCCAATATCTGATTAACTCTTTCCGTCGTCCATCTGCATGCATGGATGATACGCGATCTTTGAAATTCAGATGGGTACCCAATGCTTCATGCAAACTTTGCCAAAAACGAGAGGTGAACTGAGATCCTCGATCTGATACTATCTTCTTGGGCACACCGTGCAAACTGATAATTCTGGCCATGTACAACTCCGCAAGGCGATCTCCTGAGTACGTGGTTTTGACTGGCAGAAAATGGGCAATCTTAGTCAAACGATCGACTATTACCTAGATCGAATCATAACCTGATTGGGTCTTGGGTAAACCGGTAATGAAATCCATTCCGATCTCTTCCCACTTCCATTCTGGAATCTTCAGCGGTTGTAGCAAACCTGCTGGTCTTTGGTGTTCTGCCTTTACTTTCTGACAAACGTCGCACAAGGCAACGAACTCTGCGACTTCTCGCTTCAAATTTGGCCACCAAAATTTATTCTTAACATCCTGGTACATCTTGGTACTTCCAGGGTGAATCGAATACTTTGAGTCATGGGCTTCCTTAAAGATTATCTGTCTTAGACCATCGATATCTGGTACACAGATACGACCATTAATCTAGAGTATGTCTTGATCATCCTTGGTGAAATCTTTGAATTTCCCTTCTGCCATTTTGAGCTTGATGTCTGACAACACGGGATCCTTGGGTTGCGCTTCACGAATGTGCTTCTCCAGGGTAGACTGTACCTCCAAATTGGCTACAAATCCTTCGGACACAACTTCTAGCCTTAGCTTCTGAAACTCGTCTTGAAGTTCTGAACAAAACTCTTCCACTTCCAAAGCATTACAGTAACTCTTACGACTCAAGGCATCTGCAACTACATTGGCTTTCCCGAGATGGTAGTGGATCCCGAGATTATAGTCTTTGATCAATTCTAACCATCTTCTCTGTCTCATGTTCAAATCTGATTCAGTGAAGATGTACTTCAGGCTCTTATGATCTGTGTAGACTTCACAGTGATTGCCGATGAGATAATGACGCTAAATCTTTAAAACATGCACTGCGGCAGCTAATTCCAAATCATGAGTAGGGTAATTCTCCTCGTGAGGTCTTAATTGCCTTGACGCATAAGCGACAGCTCTTCCTTCTTGCATCAGGACGCATCCTAGTCCTTGAAAATAGCAAATAAGCAAAAGAAAAAAGCAAATGAACTCAGAAAAATTCTAGAAAAATCTAGAAAATATAACTGAGCACGTAAAACCCAAATAAAATAGTTTTGGCTATGGTTCATGTTGGCATTATTCACATTAAATGTTTTTGATTGCAAAGTCCAATATTAAGCTTTTGAATTAAATTCAAATAAAATCAAATGGTGACTTTTTCCCTACTAAGTATTAAAAGATTTTTAAACTCAGAAAATTAGGATATTACAGCCTCCCCACAACGCGCTTCTTGGACGCCTTGTACATGGCCTTGCAACTAAAATTCAAGATGACATCTTAATACTAGAATTACTCCATATGAGAAAATCAAAAGGCCAAATTAAGGTCGTTGTTGATAGTCAAATTCAGTTCAGAACTGGATGTTGGACAAAAAACAAAATCAACATGAGATTATTTTACGCCGTATCAACTGATACGACTTTTAAGTTTTTCTCCCTTTTTTATAGATTTTCAGAGGAATTACAATCAGGTTCTCTATCGGAACCTAAAACCAAAACGAACACCTAAAGTTTTCCAACAATTAACTAGGATATGATACGATGCTGATCTTCGAAACCGAATAAAAATAGAACATAATATTGACTCCTTCAGACCTACCAAAAATAAAAGAACAGAATACGTATGTGGCTCGTAGGCTGTAGAGGTCAGCAATGGGCTGAGGCGGGCTTGTGGCCATGAGGCCTACAATGTGGACGATGAACTAGTGAGGAAAAGCGACGGTGATCACCGACCTCCTCGCCTTGGTCCTCGCCGTCATGCTCCGTATGCTCACCATGGCGTACGTATTCAATATCATGCATGCTCGCCATGGCGCACGATGATCATTCTTATAAAACATCGAAGAGATGTATCATAACATCGGTGCACGAGATGAAGAGTAATATCGGTGCGCAAGATGAAGAGACGCATCGCGCAAGAGCCGAAAGATTGAATTATCACAGATGATTCTTATTAAAAACCGTCTATGACGTCTGTAATCACAGACGGTTCTTATTAAAAACCATCTGTGATGATCCCTCCAGCTTCAGTTATAAACATAGGAAAAGGAGTGTCAACCGTATTTACGAAAAACAATTCCCGAAAAGATACTTTGGTTACCAACGATTTATTAGGAGTAGATTCTAATAAATCATATCCGTTGGACTTCTATCTTTATTCGTTAATTTAATCTTTCCACCAGTTGTTAAGACTATAAATAACCATCAGAAGGGCAGAATTAAGAAAAAATCACTCACAAACTTCTCATCTTTTCTTACTTCCATTTCTTCTTAAAGTTCTCATCTCCATACCCTTCTAGTAAGAAAAATTGATGGAACAAATTGACTTTTCGACCAGCGTGCATGGAAAGAACAAAATCCATGGATGATCCATCAACTACTTCAATTTAGGTGGTTGGAAAGTTAATTTGTTCTATGGATTTGAAGTCTTCAAGAAATTGGTAGAAGATCATATCCCTACGATCAAACGAGCACTTCACTATCTATGATGTGTAACTTTCGATCGGTCGATCACATGAAGTACTACTTCTGCATTCCTCTCTTGATCAAAAGTTACACATCAAGACAGTGAAGTAACACATGATACAGAACAAGGTTCCTACCGGATTACATATCTTCTGCTTTCTTCTGTTGGAAAAATCAGCATCAATTGTACCACTTTAAAAGATCAATCTGACCCGATCAGAAGTGGTCGGAATCAGCTAATCAGCTGTTTCTAATTACAAACAGTTCCAATAAATAACTATCTGTGAATTTAGTAGTTTTACAGACGGATCTTGTTCAGAACCATCCGTGATACTTCACAGACGGTCTTCAATATGAACCGCCTGTGATATTACCTCTTCACAAATGGTTTTTAATGCAGCTAGTAATCAGACGGTCTCTAAACCAAAACTGTATGTGATTACATGTAATACAAATGGCTTTGATCAACCGTCTGTGATGAGGCGTCTAGTATTAGCCTTTTGTAGTAGTGTTGGGGTAGCTTATGACGGCGTGGACTGTGGGTGGCGGAGCTTCGGTGCACGGCGACGGAGAGCTAGGTGCGATGGCGATGGGCTTGGAGCTTGGGGACGGGTTTGCGATGGCGAGGCGAAGCTCATGGTGGGGTCAATTTGATGAGGGTGTAGATAGTGGTGGTGAATCGAAGACGAGACTTTTCAGGCGTTTCTTGGGTGCGGCAGCGATTGGCGGCGGTGAACAACATTGGGGAAGAGAAGTGGTGCCGACGAGGTTGTGGGGTGCTTGGGGATGAAGATGATGTGGTGGTGGTGGGATTTTATAGCCGGTAACGGCGGTGGTGGCAGTGCATGGCCATGTCGCTAATAGTCGAAGAGTCGACCACATGATGTCACTTGATTAAGAAAGTATTAAATAGTCCATGGATGATAAAATATCTCAACCGGAGTTCAACCACATGTCGTGAGACAAAGGGGGAATGCACAAACAGGTTGTTCAGTTCGACCAGATACAGATTGGTTGTATGGAGATACGACCAGGTCGTAGACTCATCGAATATAATCACTGAGTGGTCGTAAACTAATCATAAGGAGTTATGAACTAGTCGTGACTAAATATGAACTAATCGTATAGAGATACGAGCTAGTCGTAAGTGATAAAGACCTGGTCGTAGATCATATTGCATTAAGGTTCATCCGATGTAATTTATGTGTATTCGAGAATCGTTATGTCCTGCTAGGAACCGCTAACGATTAACGGTCGAAAAAGTTTCCGAATCATAACCGATTACACATGAACCTACAGGGTCACACACTTAACAGGTTGGAACAAACGTGTTTGGATAGGATTCGTCATAGGCCCTATATAAGAAGATGCATGAGGTTGTTGGGACGAAGAGGCGAGAACGACATGAGTTGCTCCACCGAAACCCTAGCCACCATCTTCTCGAGAGCCCTACCGTGCGAAGTTGGTGCTAGCACACCAGCGTACGGTGTTCCATCCTTGGACGTGTGGATACTGTAGAGGCGTTGCTGCGATTGCTGCTATATTAGACGAGGACGATCCACTATCTTCAACAAGGAACGCGATTGGTTGCTGGAGGTAACGATCGGCCTCGAGGACGCTGGACAATCGACTACAACCACTTCATCGACACGCTCGACATTGGATCATATTGCTCCAACTCTTCTTCCGCTGCTCTGCGCGTCTAGTGGTAACAATCTATGATCTCTTACTTGCTTGGCTTCTTGTTTGCATGGTAGAATTTTTAAATTACCAGCTAGTGTAGCCTACCTATATCCCTTCAGTGGTATCAAAGCCATCTTGCGTAGTTTTTGATCTAGATCGATTGCATCTACTTGATATGTGGCGAGCGCATTGGATCTAGTCTTCGTCGTCGTCCGTAACTGAGCGGTTCATATCGATGGAGCAGTCTAAGCATCGTTGATCGATAGTAGATGGGTTTGTGGGAGGTATAAGCTGATAGCACCAGATGATCTATTCCACTTGTTTACGATCGCATTGCATGATACTCCTACAAGTCAGAATTCCACCATCAAGGTATGCCACGATGCGTGGTCGTACAGAAGCAGTGATTAGATTGGTCGGAATAGGGTTAATGTGATTAATCTGATTCATGTTCCAGAAAATCGTTATTGCGTTATATAGTATTATGTGTTCATATCACCCGATATAATTGGATTATATGCATAACACCTTTTTGCAGGGATTGATGTGAATAGTATGGCCCATTGTGTATGTGATACATGTATGGATTTATCATGGCCTGCGTGTCATGTTGTGATATAGCCATCGAGCCACATATTATTGTATAACGGTCTGCGTGTCGATATGTGATGCTTAATATTATCATATGTAATTCATTACTAGTTTTTAGGAGTAATTACTTAGTAGATGAATGTAGTGATTCCAAGCATGATGCCTCGGTGGACAAGAAGCATGGTGATGAAGATTGTCATGTTAAGGGTCATTCTATTTCACAGTTTAATATGATTATCTGTGAATATTTATTTTGTTCCTGTTATGCTATTGATTATGTTTCATCATTAGATGTTTTAACATGGTAGAGTAGTATCCCTCAAGAAAAATTAAGTAAATTTGATGCATTTTCAATTGTTGTGCCTATCACAATTTTGATCATTAATTAGTAGGTCTACTAAAGTAGGGTGCCATCAACTATCTTAATAAGATGGGGTGGGTGTCGGACACCCACATGCATAGTATTAGTTTAACTTGACAAGGCTATCAAAATGGTTTTGAGTCTTGGGGCATAGTTTTGGTCATCGGGGCATAATGATGCCGCCCAACAACAAGAGTCATATGAGATATGATTAGCAAGGGGTTGTTTACTTAAATCACTAGGTTTCTAGCAGTGATACCAAAGCTCACTAGGACTTAATGATATATGGGTCTTGAATCCACTATATGAAGTTAGAGAGAAACTTGGTTTAGAACATATAGTGGGAGCATCTTTTATCAAAATTTTTAATAGAAGATCTTACATAAACATAGTGATGATTTTTGCATATACATATTTTCTATTGTAGATCATAGCACCTAATACTTCCTCCACACTTACCTTTAACTTGCGATCTATTCTTGAGAAAGAAAAGTTGAATGGAACAAACTTCATTGACTGGTTTCGTAATATGAGAATTGTTCTCAAACAAGAAAATAAAGAATATATTCTAGAGAGTCCCTATCCCGAGGAACCGAATGCTGATGCTACACGTACTGAAAAGAATGTTTATGAGATGCATTGCAATGGCGCAGTCGATGTACACTGCCTTATGCTTGCCACCATGAACTCTGAGCTTCAAAAGCAATATGAGACCACAGACGCTTACAATATGATTGTGGGTTTGAAAGGCATGTTTCGAGATCAAGTTAGGGCAGAGAGGTATAATACCTCCAAGGTATTATTTTCTTGCAGGCTGTTAGAAGGTAGCTTTGTTAGTCCTCATGTAATCAGGATGATTGTCACATTGAGAGCTTGGAAAAACTTAGTTTTCCCCTTAGCCAAGAGTTTGCTACTGATGTGATTCTCCAATCGCTCTCTGCGAGCTTTGAGCTAGTCATATTGAATTTTCATATGAATGGTATGGAGAAGTCAATGACCGAGTTGCATGGCATACTTAAAGGTGCTAAGGAGAGCATCAAGAAAAGTTCTAATCATATGATGATGGTTGAAAAGACTACTAGCTTTAAGAAGAAGGGTAAGTCTTGGGGAAAGGGAAAGGGCAAAGGATAGACTCAAGATGAGATCGAGAGTCTCAAGGCTAAGCTTAAGAAGCTTAAGTTAGGTCCTAAGTCTGATACAGAATGCTACCATCGTCATGAGACAGAGCATTGCAAGAGAAATTGTAAGAAGTACTTGGCAGAGATGAAAAAAAAAGGAAGTAAGACTTCTAGTTCAGGTATAAATATTATAGAAATTAATCTTTCCACTTCTCCTACATGTTCTTGGGTATTTGATACCGGATCGTTTACTCATATTTATAATTCGATGTAGGGACTGATAGGGAGTAGAAGTTTGGCAAGAGGCGAGATTCATCTTCGCGTGGGCAATGGAGCAAGAGTTGCTGCATTAGCTATTAGAACTTTACCATTAATTTTACCCTCAGGATTAGTCATAAAATTAAATAATTATTATTATGTTCCTGTCTTAAGCAAAAACATTATTTCTACTTCATGTTTAGGAGCAGAAGGTTGTGAATTCAGAATAAAGAACAATTGTTGTTCAGTTTATTTTGAAGATATGTTTTGAATCTTGAGCATGCGCATGTCTATAACATTAATGCTTGACAGACTTCACCCAATGATTTGAATCCCACTTTTATTTGGCACTGTCGTTTTGGTCATATAAATGAGAAGCGCATGATGAAGCTCCATAAAGATGGTCTTCTAAACTTATTTGATTTTGAATCATTTGAAATATGTGAATCTTGTTTACTTGGCAAGATGACAAGGGCGCCTTTCACGACCAGATGTGAGAGGGCAAGTGACTTACTGGTCGTAGTACATACGAATGTCTGTGGACCAATGAGCACTTCGTCCAGAGGTGGTTTTCCGTACTTCACAACTTTTACTGATGACTTTAGTAGATATGGTTACATCTACTTAATGAGGCATAAGTCTGAATTATTTGAAAAGTTCAAGGAATTTCAGAATGAGGTACAAAATTAACTTGGCAAGACAATTAAATATATATGATCAGATCATGGAGGTGAATATTTGAGCCATGAGTTTGGTGATCATCTAAAGCAATGTGGAATTGTTCCACAACTTACTCCGCTGGGAATGTCTCAATAGAATGCGGTGTCTAAATGACAGAATTAAACATTGTTAAACATGATTCGATCAATGATGAGTCAATCTGATTTTTCATTGTATTTCTGGGGATATGCTATAGAAACAACGACTTTCACTTCAAACAGGGTTCCATAAAAAATGGTAGAAAAGACACAATATGAGATATAGACCGAGAAGTGTTCTGGATTGTCTTTTCTCAAGATATAGGGTTATGAGGCTTATGTAAAATGTTTGGCGTATAATAAACTCACACCCAAGTTGGATAAGTGCTTCTTTGTGGGGGTATCTTAAGGAAACTAAAGGATATTGCTTTCATAAGCGGGATGATGACAAAGTGTTTGTTGCCCGAAATGGTATCTTCTGGGAGAAAGAGTTTCTTTTCAAAGGAGTCAGTGGGAGCGAGGTGCAACTCGAAAAAATTCGGGAAACATGTGAAAATATTTTAACTCCTACTGAACCTCTACAAGATGAGCAAAATGCTCGATAACCTGTAGATGAGGCATCAGCCCCATGTAGAACTAAAAGGCCACATTAATTGCCTATAAGGTATAGGCATGGCATTTTATTATTGAATAATGATAAGCCTAAGACTTATGAGAAAATGATGATGGACCTAGACTTTGAGTCATGGCTTGAAGCCATAAGATCCGAGATAAAATCTATGTATGACAATCAAGTTTGGAACTTGATTGATCTACCTGATGGTGTTAAAACCATTGAGTGCAAATAGGTTTTTAAGAAAAAGATAGATATAGATGGAAATATTCACATTCATAAGGCATGACTGGTAGCGAAGGGTTTCAAATAAATTCATGGTGTTGATTATGATGAAACCTTCTCGCTTGTCGCTATGCTTAAGTCTATCCGGATCATTCTAGCTATTGCTGCATATTTCGATTATGAGATATGACAAATAGATGTCAAAATGGCTTTCCTAAATGGAAACCTAAATGAAAATGTGTACATGACATAACCTGAGGGTTTTGTCGATCCACAGGAAGCTAGAAAGGTATACAAGCTTCAGAAATTTATCTATGGATTAAAGCAAGCATCTCAGAGTTAGAGCATTCGTTTTGATGAAGTGGTCAAAGGGTTTGATTTCATCAAGGATAAAGAAGAACCTTGTGTTTACAAGAAGGTTAGTGGGAGAAAACTTGTTTTTCTGATCTTATATGTGAATGACATATTACTGGTCGGAAATGATATTCCTATGCTTGAATCTGTTAAAATTTCATTAAGAAATAGTTTCTCTATAAAAGATTTAAGAGATGCAGCATATATCTTAGGCATAAGGATCTATAGGGATAGATCTAAAAGGCTCATTAGATAAAGCCAAGATATGTATATTGACAAGGTGTTGAACCGGTTCAACATGCAAGATTCCAAGAAAGGTTTCTTGCCCATGTCACATGTAATTAATCTTAGCAAGAGTTAGTTTCCTTTGATCACTGATGAGTGAGATAGAATGAATAGAATTCCACATGCTTCGGCTATTGGATCTATCATGTATGTCATGCTTTGTTCACGATCAGATGTGTTGTATGCTCTAAGTGTTACGAGCTGATATCAGTCAGATCCAGGTGAATGTTTCTGGATAGCAGTCAAGAATATTCTAAAGTGCTTGATAAGGACTAAGGATGCATTCCTTGTTTATAGTCGTGAAGAAGAGCTGGTCGTAAATGGTTACACCGATGCTAGCTTCCAAATCGACAAGGATGATTTCATATCACAGTCTGAGTTTGTGTTTTATCTTAATGGAGGAGCAGTGAGCTAGAAAAGTTCCAAGCAAGGAACAGAGGTTGAGTACATTGCGGCTTTCGAAGCTGCAAAAGAAGCTGTATAGATTAGGAAGTTCATTAATGAACTAGGTGTGACCTCTAGTGCTTCTAGTCCAATGGATCTCTATTATGATAATAGTGGAGTCATTGCACAAGCTAAGGAGCCTCTTGTAAACTGTGCCAAAATCAAGAGGTGAATAGGGAACCACAATCTGACACAATCGTCTTTGGCACACCATGCAAACTCACAATGCAGGATATGTAGAGGTCCGCCAAACGACCTACATCAATCTTAGCCCGTACTGGGAGAAAATAGGCGACTTTCGTCAACCGATCAATGATAACCCATAATGCATCCTTCCCTGAAGAAGTACGGGGCAGACCGGTGATGAAGCCCATGCCAACAGAATCCCACTTCCTTGATTTCAACAGGAACAACCTGACACTTAAGTTCAGCTCTCAACTCCGAGCCCAGAGAGTGAATGACCAAGGGACAAGCAGAGGAGCAAAAGAAAGATCATCAACAGCAGCAAAAGACTTAGGTACAATAATGAGAAGCTCCTGAATCAGACAAAACGGTAGCAGGATGAGAATTGACAAGAAGCGTACCCAACACGACGTCAGGTGCCTCCTGTGCTTCCTTAGCAGAGATGTAGTTGACGCGGTCGCTTCCCAAGCTCTGGGTTACAGGGACAACCTTCTGATCTGGGGAATGACCATTCCCTTGCCCACATCCTCCATTAGGACGAGGGGATGCTCCGGTCTTCTTAGGGTAATTATTCACATAATGGCCCTTGTTGTTGCAGAAGAAACAAGTGACCTCGGCAGCTGGATTGCGGAGGCCACCTGGCTGGCTCGCAGGTGCACAAAGAATCCGCTGTTGCAGTGCTATCGACTTGGCGATCACCCGGTTTAGACTACACTCCTTGGGATAGTGATCGTTCCCCTCGCAGAGGAAACAAGTGACTTTGGCAGTCGGATAGTTTCTGGGTAGGTGGTCTCTGTCGTAGTTTGGACAGGCTGTAGTACACTGGTTGCTATAGTATCCTTTCTCACCACAGCGTTGACAGACCTTGACTTTCCCAAGCTTGCAACCTTTGATGACGTGCCCCACTTCACCACAGCTAAAGCAGATAGGAGGCATTCGCCACTCCACAGGATAGCTCCAGAATCCGTAACACTTGCCAGAACAGAGGCGCTTACGGGACTTGTCCGGACAGTTGGAGCCAGGGAGACTTTCATTCCACCCAACTTGCTGATCAAGTCCACTTCTGGACTGTCCAGTCATCCTGTTCCGCTAAAATGGGTTAGCAACAAAACCCAAAAACTGGAGGCAAGGAAAACAAATAACACAACTAAGAATTGAACTCCAAAGGCTCGGAAAAAAAAACAGGCACAAAATTAGCACAATAACCTCAAGACACAAGATCCACTTCCTGGTACGACTAACTCGTATTGAAAGAACGAGCAATCGGTTAGGAAGATAAATTTCAGAACACACTCAAGTTCTAACACACCCTACTGGATAAGGTAAAAAGCATCTAAGGGTGTGCTGTACACAGCCAACTAATATCACATATTACCCTTTTATTTCCATAAATTTTAGTTGGCTTAACCTCTCATTATTAGCCCTATCAACTAAGTGCTTGCTGTCCAAAAATTGGTGCTTGCTGTCCAGATTTTGCATTCAAGCTCCAAGCTGAAATTTTTCAACTCCAACAGCTTCTAACTTCTCCAAAAGACAGCCACACAACAATTTTACAACTCTCATTAGTTCCCCAAAACCCAATTTAAACGATAACAACTATCCTTTCGAAAAAAGAAGAGAGAAAAACAATTTTTCAAACTCAACAGAGCAAGGTAAGGTGAGCAAACTAAGATAGATAAGGAGTAAATTTGAGAACTTACTTAAGTTTTCATAAACCATTTGATATTTTGAAACTAAGTTTTTCAAAACATCCTAAGGCGACCAAGCTAGGGGTTTCTACGGTTAGTATGTCTCTGATACCAACTTTGGGAGGACCCGGGGTATTTAACTCGTAATACTTAACCTCCAATTGGTTCTAGTATTACCAATTAAATATCCTAAACGTCGGTGGACATGTACTTCCTAGAAATACAGTACACATACACCTTTACAAAATCATGCATCATTTCCATACAAGCTTACAAGGCTAAGTCTAGCAAAAGACATACATAACATAGAGTTATTACAGAAGAGCTGACCGGCCAAATGATATTAAAGTAACAAAATGACAGCGGAAGCAAAATGCCATAAGATGGCGATAACAAAAACCAACCAGTTAGCCAATAACCCACAAGGCAACCGACCGGACCGCCAAGCTAGTCGCACCCACCACAACAAAACTCACAAAAGTTGATCCCTTAGGGATCCACTTCCTCCTCTACAACAATAAAACAATGCAGATGAGTACAAAAATGTACTCGCAAGACTTACAAGTAACAAGCCTATACATAGCTACATGCAAGCTAAAACAAAGGAGATGGTCATATAGTTCACTGGACACATAAAGCAATTTTCATTTGCAATAATGTAATAGATTGAAGGCAATTTGTCAAATCTGTTTTTTAATTGTTGAAATAACAGCGAGACAACAATAAGTACATAAGCAACAACCTAGAAGTGATGAACCCAATAGCCACCACAACATAGAACGAATTCCCAATTCGTACCACCCAAATCAAGTTTTAGTGAAAATGTTATAGTCTAATTCTCACGGGGTGTATCCGAGCGTGTCCATAACCTAGGACGAGGCTATTTGAATAGTTTGAACCTTGCAGGGGTGTACCAATGTACCCACACTTCAGACCGCCTTTTTGCCCCAAGATTAAGCACACTTCCGAAGGTATGCCGGCACGGCTAAGTCTTACGTGACATTTTCCAATATTGTGTATTAACTACGAGCCGCTCGTACGGATAAAAACCCATACGCAACATTGTAAAGCCGAAGGTCAACTACCCTATAGGGGTAAAGCCTTCGGACAACTACAATGCCCCCAAACACCTTTCCTCCTACACAACCCTCTACGACTCGGAGCTAACACACGCCAAAGTACTAACTCAAGAGAGGTCCTATATCCCTCTAGTGTGGTCAGCACGCAAAATTGCTTAGTACGGTGGCGCAAGTAATTCGGTCCTTATTGACTCGGGCACCAACCATTCACACCCAAAAACACATCATCTTACCATTGTGCCCAAATCTAAAATATTTTATTTTCAGTTTTAGTTTCTCAAATTAATCATAGCACAAGGTGTTGGACATAAAGTCATAATAAGTTTTTGTGTGATTAAGGTTATCAATTAAGTCAACAACCGCCCAATTCTACCGGTAGCTAAGCATAACTAAGCAACATTAACTCGTAAACTACTAAGTGACAAGGGCTCATCCAACGAACCCTAAATCACAGAAAGATAAACCTAGGCCCAGTAGTAGAGGATAAACATTTGCCTACAGATTATGCATATAAAGGATCAACTACCGACAATAGTTTAACAACAAAATAGCACATGCATACATAAATTTTGCAAACAATATATTAGACTTTGAAAATAGTAGGAGCAATATGATCAAATGATGCTACATCTGCATGCCTTGCTGGAGATCACAATCTTGTTGCTAAGGATCACTCGCGCACTCAACAAATTCTTCGGAATCTATCGCAAGAACGCGAAAACCGGATAAGAACGAAGAACACTGAAAAAGACTCAAAATCCAAAGTCATCCAAAATCCATGAAATTTACACAGCAGGTAGAACATGATTTTAAATGAATTTAGAAACAAGAATTAGCCAATTTGGACTAAGCATGCAAAAGTTATAGCCTAAACAATTTCAATCTGCTGGAAAATTCAAATTTAATTGCTTTCTGTTACTATTCATCACACAAATTTTTAGAAAGTTTTTGAACATGAAATTTTTATGGTAGACATACCATGGCATTCTAAGCACACCAAAAATGGGTTCACTTCATTTGGAGTTAAAGTGAATTACTTATGAGTTTTCTAAGTTATGAACTAGTGCACAACATTCTTCAAAGACAAGGACATAAACAAAACCTATTCCATACTAAAGCATATTAACAGAGGAACCTAACACTTTTTAGTTTGTGCAATTTAGAGTTACAGAGAATTACTCATGTATTTTACAAGTTTTAATGAATTTTTAGAGTAACAATTCAATAGTAACACAAGATAATAACTCTACACAGACTTCTGATACAAAACAAGGTTCATACACATTTTCAGATTAAAGTTCGGTTCAACAGGACAATAACAAAGCTTGAATCACTCTAGAAGGAGTTAAAATGAATTAGTTATGCATTTTTGAAATTAAAAACAATTAACAGTTTGCAAATAAAAGTTTTTGGGCTTTTCTTAGAAACTACTCAACCGAAGAGGTCGGGGCCGTTGATCTGAAATCGCATGGCTCACGCATGGGAGCACAATACACACGAACACCCGCGCGAAAGAACTCCAACGCGCTGAGGAGGTCTAGACCGTCGGATCTAAATTTGACGATCCAGATCTGCAAGGGAGGTCCTAAGGGTTAAGGTTTACACGAGGGAGGTCCTGACGGCTAAGATCTCACAGAAGGAGGTCTTAACGGTCAAGATCAAAGCTGAGGGAGGTCTTGACGATCAAGATCTCCAAAGGAAGGTCCTGAATGGCCCAAATCTACCCAGGGGAGGTCCTAAAGGTCGAGGTCAAAAAAAGGGGAGGTCTTAAAGGCCAAGATCTATAAGAGGGGTCCTGGACGTTCAAGATCTACTGGAGGAGGTCCTAAACGATAAGATCTAAAAGAGTGAGGGTCTCGACAGCCAAGATCTCACAGGGGGAGGTCTTAACGGTCCAGATCTCCACGGGGAGGTCCTCAAGGTTAACTTCACCAAAGTCCACTGGGGTGGTCTTAGTGGAAGACCAAGGGGGTGGTCTTGATGGCCCAGATCTACACGAAGGAGGTCCGGGACAGCCAAGATCAACAAGAGGTAGTCCTAAAGTTTGTCTAGTTTACGACAACAGGAGTTCAGTACCGCGCGTTTTGCTCGCCGGCTCGCCGACGACGACTTCGGTCACGACAGCGCAAACCAAAGGCAGCAAAACGCTCCTAATAATAATGTGCACACCCCGAGACTACTCTCGACGGCGGAGCCAGCCCAGAACGACGGCGAGCCGGAGATTGGCGATGGCGCAAACTCGGCCAAATCGAAAACAGCAAATAGCTCTGTAGCAGTCCAACATAGCAGGTGCCCGAGCATCTAGGGACTACCGCGAAGTTACCTGAGCACAGAGGAGGTCCAAAGATGCACGGGGGAGCTCTAGCGATGACGACCACCGTCGGCGCTGAGGACGACAACGAGGACAAGAGGTTCTGAGCAGAATGAAAGAAAAAGGATTGTAAGGACAACTTCAACAGGTCTCAAAGATGGTCCAAGAGCAAGTAATTGAAGGGAGGAGGTCCTTACCGGAGTTGAGGACGAAAGCGGAGAATCACGGCCGAAGAAGTCCTAGAACTCGATTCAAGCTGTTCCTGTAAGGCCAACTTAAATTGAGTTAGGGAAATTGCCCAAAATGATGAGAGGGACCAGGCGATGCGAAAGGAAGAGCAGGGGGACCACTGGAGCGCTGTCGATGATGAGGAGCTCGGGTGGCTGACAATGGCGGAAAAGGGGCTCTCGGCGATTTGCGCACGATTTCACAGAGAGGGAGCTGAGGTTTGCAAGGAGTGTTTAAAGGAAGCTAAGGAGGAGCTCTGGGCTATATATATAGTCAGAGGACTAGGGTTTAGCAATGGCATCGCCCCACGGTGAGTTGGGTCCAAACTCTGCTATGGACGTGCCGAAATGATGGGAGCAGGTAGAAGGAAGACTTCGGGGGCGAAAGGTACTGACGCGCATTTAATGCTTAGCAGCAAGGAGTCGTTGAAGGTGATGGATGAAGTTGACAAAGGGTCTCTCTCCCATGCCCTGTTCTGTCATACGTGCGCGAGTCAGAGGTTGAAGACGATGACCAGGACCGGTAAGGGCCCACCTGTCATCGAGGGAACCAAGGGCTTAGGCTAAGTCAAGAGATCAAGTTGGGAGGTCTTGACGGTAGGATTAGAAATAGACGGTCACGATTTAATCGTACGCTTGAAGGTCCTATCGTTCAAGGAAATCTGGGACACAGATCTAGACACGGACGGCCCATGATCACCCAGGCGCTACACCTGCACGACCAAGGGTGGTCTTTGCAAAAGGGCCACGGGGTGGTCCTGGCTAAGGCCGAGAGGGTGGTCTTTGCAAATGACCCGGGGTGGTCTTTGCAAAAGACACGAGGGGGAGGTCCGGAGCATTGGACCGAGATCCAACGGCCCAAAACGGATCACACACAACTAGCCGCGCCCGAGTGTAGTTAGATGACTTGGTTAGACCAAGTCAAGTGGTTGGGTTCGGGTCCAACTTGAGCCCAACAGTGATTTAGTCTAGGGTTTGAAATTAGGACAAAAACTTTGGGGAATGTTTCAAGGTAGCAAACTAACTCCAAAAATTTGGGTGTTCAGCGGAACACCCAAGAACCAAAGAGGATCCGCCCCTGAGAGGAGGTCCAAATATGCACGGGGGAGCTCTGGCGATGACGACCACCATCGGCGCTGAGGACGACAACTAGGACAAGAGGTTCTGAGCAGAATGAAAGAAAATGGATGGTAAGGACAACTTCAACAGGTCTCAAAGATGGTCCAAGAGCAAGTAATTGAAGGGAGGAGGTTCTTACCGGAGTTGAGGACGAAAGCGGAGAATCACGGCCGAAGAAGTCCTAGAACTCGATTCAAGCTGTTCGTGTAAGGGCAACTTAAATTGAGTTAGGGAAATTGCCCAAAATGATGAGATGGACCAGGCGATGCGAAAGGAAGAGCAGGGGGACCACTGGAGCGCTGTCGATGATGAGGAGCTCGGGTGGCTGACAATGGTGGAAAAGGGGCTCTCGGCGATTTGCGCACGATTTCACAGAGAGGGAGCTGAGGTTTGCAAGGAGTGTTTAAAGGAAGCTAAGGAGGAGCTCTGGGCTATATATATAGTCAGAGGACTAGGGTTTAGCAATGGCATCGCCCCACGGTGAGTTGGGTCCAAACTCTGCTATGGACGTGCCGAAATGATGGGAGCAGGTAGAAGGAAGACTTCGGGGGCGAAAGGTACTGACGCGCATTTAATGCTTAGCAGCAAGGAGCCGTTGAAGGTGACGCATGAAGTTGACAAAGGGTCTCTCTCCCATGCCCTGTTCTGTCATACGTGCGCGAGTCAGAGGTTGAAGACGATGACCAGGACCGGTAAGGGCTCACCTGTCATCGAGGGAACCAAGGGCTTAGGCTAAGTCAAGAGATCAAGTTGGGAGGTCTTGACGGTAGGATTAGAAATAGGCGGTCACGATTTAATCGTACACTTGAAGGTCCTATCGTTCAAGGAAATCTGGGACACAGATCTAGACACGGACGGCCCATGATCACCCAGGCGCTACCCCTGCACGACCAAGGGTGGTCTTTGCAAAAGGGCCACGGGGTGGTCCTGGCTAAGGCCGAGAGGGTGGTCTTTGCAAATGACCCAGGGTGGTCTTTGCAAAAGACACGAGTGGGAGGTCCGGAGCGTTGGACCGAGATCCAACGGCCCAAAACGGATCGCACACAACTAGCCGCGCCCAAGTGTAGTTAGATGACTTGGTTAGACCAAGTCAAGTGGTTGGGTTCGGGTCCAACTTGAGCCCAACAGTGATTTAGTCTAGGGTTTGAAATTAGGACCGAAACTTTGGGGAATGTTTCAAGGTAGCAAACTAACTCCAAAAATTTTGAAATTTTTACAGGAGCTTGCTAACTCTAGGATCAACCTTGTATATAATTCTCATAGGTTTTTATGCGGAGCATTTTTCTCCAAAAATTTCCTAAGATTCTGATCTAGGGTTCGACCAAGAGTCAAACTGGTTTGACTGACCTCTTAAAATATTCAAACAATTTTTAAAAATGTGAAATTTTTCAGAGGAGTCACCCAACAACCCTAGAACCAAGGAAAATTATTTTCAGAGGTTTATCACAAGATTAACCAGAAAAGTTTCAAAAGGGTCAAGACTTAGCTTAAAAGAGACTTGTGATTTTGAATTTTCATAATTCCTTTACAAGAATTCTCAGAAAATTCATATAACAACAAAGTGTAAGAAATTTTTAATTTCTACACATTTTCTTACATTTGAAACACAAGCCAAGCCTTGGGATGTTACATAAATGTAGCTTTTAGGTATGCTATAAAACATACGGAGGGATGTGACTGGTTGAATATGGGATTTGCCCCTTCTAACATAACAGGAGAGATATCTCTAGGCCCCTCGATGTGGTCGGATAAAAAGTGCATGGCTATGCGACTAGTGGTCGAAGAGTCGATCACATGAAGTTATCCTCACTTGATCGAGAAAGTATTGAACAATCCACAAATGACAAATTATCTCACCTAGAGTTCAACCAGATGTCGTGATGCAAAGAAAGAATACACAAGCAGGTCATTCAGTTCGACCAAATATGGACTGGTCGTATGGAGATACGAGCTAGTCGTAGATTGGTCAAATATAATCACTAACTGGTCGTAAGGAGTTATGGACTGGTCATAACTAAATATGAACTGGTCGTATAGAGATATAAGCTGGTCGTAAGTGATAAGAACCTGGTCGTAGATCATATTGTATTAAGGTTCATCCGATATAATTTATGTGTATTCGGGAATCGTTATGTCCTGCTAGGTATCGCTAACGACTAGTAGTCGAAAAAGAGTTTTGAGCCACAACTGATTACACATAAATCTACAGGGTCACACACTTAACGGGTTAGAACAAGCGTGTTCGAATAGAATCCGTCATAGGTCCTAGATAAGGGGATGCATGAGGCTGTTGGGACGAAGAGACGAGAACGACGTGAGTTGCTCCACTAAAACCCTAGCCTTCATCTTCTCGAAAGCCCTACCATATGAGTGCTAGCATACTGTGTACGGTGTTCCATCCTTGGATGTGTGGATACCGTAGAGGCGTCTGCTGCGATTGCTGCTATGCTGGACGAGGATGATCCACGATCTTCAACAAGGATCGCGATTGGTTGCTGGAGGTGACGATCGGCCTTGAGGACGCTAGACGATCGACTACGACCACTTCATCGACGCGTTCGACGTTGGATCAGGCTGCTTTAACTCTTCTTCCGTTGCTTTGCGTATCTAGTGGTAATGATCTATGATCTTTTGCCGCATGACTTCCTGATTTATGCGGTAGAATTTTTGAATTGTCAGCTAGTGTAGCCTATCCGTATCCCTTCAGTGAGAATGGAGCTGACGGGGACGAAGACGAAGAAGAAACGAGGTGGTGCGGTGCTTGCGACGCTAGGAAGAAGAAGACAGGGGAGAAAGTGCACGAGAGGATGACGCGTTGGGGCTGGAAAAGCGAAAAAGCGAAAGTGGAAAACGAGAAACGGGCGAAACTTTCTGAATCGGGCAAGAAACTCAAATTCAAGCCAAACTCAAACAATTTTTTAAAATTTTGAAATTTTGGGTCTTTTCACTCACAAATGTGATTAAGGGTCAATTTGTCTCCAAGTGCGTGATCATCCTTGGAAACGTGATTTTGTGATGTCCCATCTAGTTGGACTGATGTGGCATTAAGCATCATCTCACCTCCTCGCCGTAGAGACATCTTTGTGCTCCTCTGTTGGAATGGGAAAACACTAAAATAAATAAAGATGGAGAGAACAAGGAGGGGAAACGATGAGACGTGCGTTGTTAACGACGGATTTGGGAACAAGAGGGTTCGGTTAACGACGAATTAGTGGGATGGATGCTTCGAGATTTGCAATGCCGCATGTCATAAATGAAACACGTGTAGGAGGACTATATGATTTAGTAATAAAGCAGAAAAAGATATCCAAATTCGAGCCAAAGAAATATTCAAACCCGAGTGATGGGATTGTACATCCACGCCCCACCCAATTGAGCTGGGCTCGGTTCCTGCAATGCCACGTGTCATGGTTTGAGGAGGGTTCAACTTGATAGGTCAATTGACCTAGTCTTATAGTGTTTTCCCCATATTTGGTGGTACTTGTGAGACATGCATGCGTGTACACCTCTCGAATAAGAAAAATCCAACTATCCAAGAACAGCGCCCGGCGCGCCGAGACACGGAGCCAGGTTTCCCTGCCACACCTCCGTGCGATGCTTTTTTGGTTTTGTGAGACTCAAATCAGCAAGTACGCCGGTTGTTGCGTACTGCTACAAACGCTGCTGCGTCTGCCCACGGCCAAGTTTGCACGTTATGACCTTTGTTTTTTCGGCCATGACAACCATGCTACTATTGATTTTGACTAATGGTCTGTGCTTGGCATTAGCTTAGCAATACTTGCCAGGTGATGATTAATTGATTATCTAGTGGTGCCTCCAGGAATGCGTCGTTTTGTTGTTTAATCTCCATAGAACTGTGCAGGTAACAGGTAACTCATTGTATCGAGGTCAATTTGACTATTATATATGTGTATGCTTCGGTTGGTGCACCGCAGGTAGCGGCCGGAGACCTGCAGTCCCTCAGGGAGGTGCTTAGGCCAGTCTCAATGCCAAGTTTTATCTCCCAGTTTTCAACACGTGAAACTTTGATATGAAACATGGCTCTCTCTCAATGTAAGTTTCGTTGCACGGTTTCATAGCTTATTTTAGTATTCGTAGGTCCCATCTGCCCCAATCACATCTTAGTATGGTGCTGTGATGAAACGAATTGAGTCCTCAATGGGAGTTTCACACGATTACCAACGTTTTGGAAACAACGCTGATAAGTTTCATCCCCATGAAACTTTCTCCTTCTCTCTCCTCCTAGTTTCATGCAAAGATTCTCTTTTTGCTGATGTGGCACCCTAATAAATATGCATGACACCCCCATGAAACCTCCATTGAGACTGGCCTTACAATGTCACCATGTGAAAGCTGAAGAGAGATTGTACAGGTGAAACGAGCAGGTTCATGATAAAGAGTACGTGTTTAATTTGCCGCTTCCCTTTGGACCAACAGATAAAAAGGCCACATTGGAAATGGGGAAAATTTGAGCCCCCCAAATCATCGATTGTACCGGCCGGCACTACTCTAGTCTCGACAATTAAGTCATATACTAAAAAACTGTGTTCCTGTAAGTACGGGCGTGCCGACTGGCGACGAAGGGCTCACGTGCCACTTCGGCATGGAGCGGAGCAGAAGCCAAGTCGCCGCTAGGCAGCGGTGCCTCGCGCAGACGGTGGAAGTGGTCAATCGTTGCGGCCGCGCGACGGCCCCGCCCTGCCCGTGTTGCGTACGTAGCGTATGCTTTTTCGCCGGCTTTTGCCGTTCTGCCTCCTCTCGCTCGCTCGCACGAAGCATAACCCCGTGTTTCCCTCCGATGCATCTGGAATGGCCGCTGATTTCTACGCGCTTTCTGCGCCGGTTCTACTGGTGCTACTCCGTCGTCCAATCCAATCGAGCCCCAAATGATGGACTTAGCGGATAGAACCGAATATTAATGAGCTTAATAGTTGCACTCATCATGTTCACGGGGTATACGAATTTATCCGATGAATATGCACGTCAAACTTGTTTCAAATTACTCCTACCCTCTTCAGCTAGCTAGGCTGAAAGCTAGCTCCAAGGAAGAATACTTGGAAACTTGGAAAAGACCCACGTGTGCTTCACACTGATGTCCCAGTATTGCGTAGTTAAGATGTGAGAGCACAATGCACACACTATGATACCTTGGTCCTTTTGAGGCCCATGCGGGGCGGAACCAGAAATAAGTTACGACTTATGAGTGTGGTGGAACCAAGAAGAAACAACCGTGAAACTCTTTAAGACTATACTATCACACATAGATTCGAGTATTCAACATGCTCTTCGTGAGAAATAAAATGACATTTTTGGTGAGATTGGACAGCCGCATGGTTCCGCCCAGGGGCACGTGTGGGCCTACGTGTAACAGCGACATGCATGGGATGGTTAGTCGTCTTACGTTGCCAAGCCAGTGGATGTATAGTTCATCAACATTTATAAACTTTACCATAATTATTGTCCAAATGCAACTTAGCTCCACGGATTAATCATTTTACACGAAGGTTGAAGAGAGTGAAAGCGGCCGGGGTTGATGCGTGCGTGTGTGGTTAATTCGGAATTTCAGAGTCGGCATAGACGAGCTTATTAATTTGCACTAGCGACGTTACACATGCGACTAGCAAAATTTGTCTATCTAAATGTGCCACCCAAAAATTATTTGCATACCCTCTAGCTATCACGGTCACGATGACACCGATACTGGTACACTGAATTGAGTGTTCATGCTCAATATTCCCACTTCTCTATCTTCAAGAAAATATTCCCGCTTCCTGTTTTTAGCTTGCAGTTGCTTTCTTTAGTTTTCACTTCTTTTTCCGGACATGGACACCCCGTTCGTATTTTAGCCTGTGCAGCGGTACGTGTCTCACATATATACATCTCTCCTTTCCTCCCCTAGAGAGAAAAGTCGATGTGAAACTCGAGGGTCTTTGCACCGTTGCTCTGCACTGCAGAACGTGACAAAGCGGGGACAGGCCACTGTCGCCAACATCTGTTTGCTTCGATCTCCTGCTTGGCCTGGTACGTTTGAGACATCCTGCCTGCCCCTTCGCTAGCCAGGTGAGAACAAGTCGCTGTGTTTGGTGGACACACGCAATGCATGCACCTGTAACCTACCTAGTACTGTGGTCATCAACTCAGCGCCTAGCTAGAAGCCTAGAAGCACCATCTGTAAGGATGTGGTATATCTACGAATACGATATGGACCGATCCAGCCTCCAGGCGATGCATGTGTCCTAAATTCAGTGCGCTACAGTGATTTGCAGTACGCACCTAAGTGTTCGATCAAAAAAAATCAAGCCTACAATTGTCTCCGGTAATGTTTGGGACTACAGCCTTTGGGATTATTATTATTATTACTACTACAACTACTACTACTAAAACCGACTTCAGCGGTTCAGCCCTAGTTGTTACATAGTGCCAATGCTTAACGCCGATATGCACAATTGGCAAATTGACAAAATCAGGGAACTAACAAGAGTGATCTGTTCCATCTATTAAAGTATATAGGTGCGACCGAACGGGCCACTATACAAAAGCACAACAAAATTGTGTGCAAATTACGAGTCCATTTCATGAACACTCTTCAAAACAGTGTCATGATCAATGATTATGAGATAAATTGGCAAGGAAATCTATTATATATATATATATATATATATATATATATATATATATATATATATATATATATATATATATAAGATAATGTGGTTAAAAGCTCTCAGAAAAGGAGATTACGTGATTTAAACTCAAATCATTTGTTTACAACATGAAAATCATTTTGGTTTAAGCGCCAAATCAACGTGAAAATTTTCCTCCAAAAATTTGATGAGATAGCCTATCGGCTGTTACATAATCCTATAAATTTTAATAAATACTCAAAACGAGTTAGGAGAAATTTGCTATGAAGATCTATTGTGCTTTTGTTTAACTTAGTGGTCGTTTGGATCTCCTATTTTCTTAATAGGTTTTGCTATAAATGCATTTGTGTGTATGTTTTAGTAATACATATTTTAAGTTGTTTTCGGTTAGGGTAGCATTTAGTAAAAACCTTTTTCGGCTAAAACTCATTTTTTTATTCTACTTTTTTTATTAAAAAAACATATGAGAGTGGTTTCTCGTAAAACCTACAATATGAGTCCATGCAAAACCGATTTTTAGTATCCTTGTTTTATTATCCTAATCAAACAGAGTTTTAGGTAGTTAGGCTGTAAATCTAGTTTAACCAAATCTGGTTTTGATTAAAAAAAACATGTGATCCAAAAGGCCCCTCTACCTTTTTCTTTCTCGCAACACAAAATAAGTTCTGGACCTGAAAATTTAAATGGACGTGTGCTAAATTAGCCAAAAGGAGTTAAGAGTCTTGTCGCCGTTGCCCGTTGCTTTGCGCTAGCGGCCTAGTACTCTCTGGTCCGTGTGTTGTGTGACCATGCGGGTGGACAGCAGCAAACGATCGCCCACTGGCACGGCACATGTTTGATGCTGCGGTGCTGCCCACCGCACCGTTCACCATCCCGCCTGCACCGCGGCGCGAGTACGAGGCCATGCCACCCCGTTCCAGGCCTCCCAAGTCCCAACGCGCTCCTCCTCCCTATCCATATGGTGCAAATAAAACGGATAATTTTTTATCGACCGAATGCTTAGGGAATGAATACGAGATGAAGAAATAAGTATCCGACACATAAGTGTTTGACTCCGAGAAAAAATACAGAAAAGGAAGGATACAGGATGAGCGATATCCGTATGTCAGGTAGTACGAGCAAAGTTTGTTATGACTTCACTTAAGTATAAGATAACAGATAAGTAGGTTGCTACATATGAGTAGGCATTGGATATCGAGTGTTTTCTTTTCGACATCTCAGCGATTATTCTCTCCGTGTTCGCTCTGATTGCACTCTTACTATCCAATGTCTTGTGTAGGGGTGTAAAAGAAGCAGATAATTTTTGTCTGACTGGCCGAAGGCTCACAGATGAAAAAAAATAGGTATCCAACACTATCCATATCCAACTCTGAAAAATAAATATAGAATTAGCAGTATCCGTCCATATCCGGACCGATTGCACCACCTGCTTCTCCCCTCAGGACACGCGCAGCACGAGGCGTGGCTTGGCTACACCCGCTAGGACCAAACCGAGAGCAGGCCCCATGCGTGGCGGACACTAGGGATAGGAATTGGTAAAGGATAATCCGTTTTATCCGATATCCGTATCCGAGAAAACGAAAATATGGTAAGTAAAATCAGCATTCGAATGGAAAATGAGTACCATCCGGGAAAACAATCTGTATTCGGTGTTATTTGTATCCGGTTACTATCCGGAGGAAAAATGGATAGTATCTATATCTGTATTCGGTATTATTTGTATCCGGAGAAAAAACCTCGAAAAAACATATACGAATACTATCCACTTTTCCCCGGATACGAATACAAATATTATCCATTTTTCCCCTGGATATGAATACGAATACTATCCGTTTTTTTCTCAGAGCGTTTCTGTTTCGACGGTGCCTTGATTCGGTGTCGAATCTATGGCTGTTGGGTATTCTACCGAGATTTATCGCAAAAGTTGTAGGATATTCGCATTCGACCGAATTGACTGTATATTCGAATTCGTTATAATATTCGATTCATATTCGTATTCGAGAATGTTCAAATTTTTATTCATATTTATTTTAAAAAAATAAATTCACATTCGTATTCAAGACTATTCGATCCATTTCTATTCCTAACGGACATCCTACTCAGTTCCTCTCCCCATCTCCAGTTCTCCACGCGGCAAACGCCACCCGGCACTGGGCCGGGGCCGTAAGCTCCTGCGTTGCAGTTGCGTGGGCTGGGCTACCGGCGCTGGTTCCAGCCGCTTGCATCCGTAACATCCCAGTGCCGCTCCATTAAAAGCAGCTACTGCGACCAAACGGGGACAAATACTACTTTTGGCATTACGTTCACCGTATACCTGGAAAATCGGGGTAGATTTACCAAATACGGCACTTTCATTTACAACCAACTTGGGAGGAAGTCCGGGATCCGACGGCAGTGAGGGCATTATTCCATAAAGATGGTGCTAAATAGTAGCAAGTACTCTGGGCAATAAGTCCAGAAATACTAAAATCATCAGATGTCTGGAGCTGTGCGGAAAATGTTGAGTATGTTGAGAAGCTGGGTGAAACTTTTCCAGGATTTAAAGCGGCAGCAGCAGATGGATCTTTGCTGCGGGTGGCTGGAGGCCTTGGTACTGAAGCCAATGATGTTGACAGCTAAATGAAGACGCTTGACCTGGGAGGAAGGCTAATGGTCTGTGAAGCTGAAGAAAATGAAGATCCAAGAATTGGGAGTGAGTGGAAAAAGGACGCGGATGTAATGCTTTATATTGCTTTGGAAAGCTGTAGAATAAAAGAGTAGAGGAACTCAGTGAGGGATGTGTAATCGCTAATGTACTGAGCTAAACTGCCTGAAAACTCAGTTTCAATATTATTGGGACTGGAGCATCATTTTTGATGTCCTGTTCATCTAAAAATGTCTGGAGCTGCCGAAAAGAATATATCAATGTTGTAAATAAATCATTATTACTGCCGTATAAAACAAGTCATGAGCGAAATGTGCGATCCCTCTTATGTCTGCCAGAAATCCTTTGGAAATAGGGGGTCATCTGCTGGAGTTGCAGCAAACCTCATCATGAAGGGTTAATGTTCGTCAGCCACATCAAACATGAAATGGCACCGTATCTGCAAATTCTCAGGGCATAACTCCAATGAAAGAAAGAAGAAAAAAAAAACACTGTGGAAGTGCTAAATTTTCATATTAAATAACAAAATTGGTTACTTTTGTACGGGCTGGTGATCAAGCAACTGAGCTTCAAGTTGCATCTAAAATATTTCTTGGGCAACCTTCTCTACAAAAAAATTGTTGAAAACTTGAAAAATGTAGAGAATAACGCTTGTATTCAATATGGGGCCAATGGACTAGTATATATACACAAGTACATATGGTGAATATGCAAAGAACCCCTTATAACAATGGGGAATAACACATATACATATATATCTCTAACACCCCCCTTCAAACTCATGGTGGATCAATAACACTGAGTTTGGAGAGGTACAAACAAATCTTTGTGCTCAGTGCGGACCTTCGTGAAGAAATCCGCTATCCGAAGCTCTAAGGCACATACCGAGAGTAATCACCGATCATGCACACAAGACCGCATGAAGGAAGCATCAACACCAATATGCTTGGTAAGCTCATGCTTCACAGGGTCACGGGCAATACTGATAGCACCTGTACTGTCGGACAAGAGAGGAGTCGGTGTAGTGACAGAAACACCAAAATCCTCAAGTAACCACCGAAGCCAAGTAATCTCTGCTGTCAAGAGAGCCATAGCGCGTAACTCAGCCTCTGCACTCGAACGGGACACTGCAGTCTGTTTCTTCGTCTTCCAGGCAATGAGAGAACCACCAAGAAAAACACAGTAAGCAGAGATAGACCGGCGATCAGAGGGATCGCTGGCCCAAGTAGCATCCGAATAAGCCTGAAGCTGTAACGAGCTGGAGTTTGGAAAGAAAAGGCGCGAGAGATAGTCCCACGAAGTATCGCAGAACTCGAAGAAGGTATGAGTGGACTGAGTGGGAGCAGATCTGACCGACTCGAATGTGAATCAATAAGTGATATCTGGACGAGTACGACAAGATAGACAAGACTCCCAACAAGATGACGATAGCGAGTCGGATCAGAAAGAGGCTCGCCATCAGAGGGTCGGAGGTGAACATTGAGCTCCATGGGAGTCTCAACAGTACGCTGATCAGTGAGAGAGGCGCGATCAAGAAGATCCTGAATATACTTCTCTTGGGACATAAAGAAACCATCTGGAGTGGAAGTAACCTCAATCCCAAGGAAGTGTGAAGAGTACCAAGATCCGACATAAGAAAGCGCTCACTAAGGCGAGCCTTGACAAAGGCAATGTACTTAATCATCTCCGGAATGATCATATCATCAACATACGAAGAAGAAGAGTCCGACCACGAGGCGAAGTGTGGACAAAGAGCGCAGGATCATGATCACTAGCCGAAAAGCAGCGGCGGTGACTACAGAGGAGAAGCGCTCAAACCAAGCACGAGGGGCTTGCTTAAGGCCATAGAGAACGGCGAAGGCGGCGGACCATGCCCTCGAGGCAGAATACCCGGTGGCGGAAGCATGTAGACCTCCTCACGCAACTCGCCATTAAGAAAGGCATTCTTGACATCAGCCGAAAGCAGGACGATGGCGAATAGACGCCACCGCAAGAAGAGTGCGGGACGGTGGTCATGTGAGCCACAGGGAGCAAAAGTCTCGTCGTAGTCACGACCATGCTCCTGCTGAAACCACGAGCAACAAGACGCGCCTTATAGCGCTCAGAGCCATCGAGCGAGTCTTAATCTTATAGACCCACTTACACGTGATGGGACGAGTGAGATAGAAAGGAACAAGATCCCAAGTACCGATGCGCTCGAGGCAGCAATCTCCTCGGCCATAGCATGCTGCCACTCGGGATGAGTAACAACATCCCAATAGGAGACAGAGCTCAAGTAGTGCACGGAAAAACCAAAGCAGGCGGGAGGCCGAATCGATCGGCGATCGCGAGAGCGTAGCGAGGAAGATAACCCATCAAGGGAAGATGGATCATCGGAGAAGATAGAACATCGGGAGAAGATGGCTCATCCGGAAGATCCTCACACGAGGTCGACGAGTGTAGACGAGTGTAGTGGGAGGAGCACGAGGAGCCGTAGGAGACAAAGCAGCGGCGACAACGGCGGAGAGGCCACGGGAGGAATATGTGGAGACTCGGTGGGGCGGTGGATGAGGCAAAGCAGATATAGGTGTATCTGGAAAGGTCAAAAGGACGGACACTCGCGAGGAAGCCGGCGAAGGAGATGTAGGGCGGGTAGAAGGGGCGAGACTCGTCGAAAGTCACATCGAGAAATACGCATCCGTCGACCAACGGGATCCGGCACCGATATCCCTTGTGCTCGGCTGTATCCCGAAAGACACACTCAACGGTGGCGATCGGTTTGGTACGTTCGAGAGGCGAGAGAACATAGCAAGCGCAGCCAAGCGACGAAGAGCGGAGTAGTTAGGAAGAAGACCACAAAGGCGCTCAACAGAATCGCACCGAAGAGCGAGAAGAGGGTGGATGTTAACGAGATAGGTGGCGATGGAAACCTCGCCCAAAAGTGAGGTGGAATAGGCGGCAATCATCGGTGCACGAGCCGTCTCAAGGAGATGACGATGCTTGCGCTCGCGACACCATTCGAGCATGAGCACCGGGGCGAGAGGCGGCGAGAGTACCTGCTCGATGAAGGAAGCCGCACAGTAACGAGAGGTACTCGCCCGGTGAGTCGGCCGAAAGACACGAATAGGGGTGGAGAACTGTGTATGGACCATAGTGACAAATTGTTTATAGATAGATAAGACCTCACTACGAGAAGACATGAAATATATCCAAGTGTGGCGAGAAAAATCATCTATAAAAATGATATAATATCGATGACTGAAAAGCATCTAGGCCCCTAAAAATTGGTTTTGGTAATTTATGATAATATGTGATATTTGGACTAATGTGTTTGTTGAGTATTTGTAAGATTAAGTCAAAATGGTAAGTATGATCGTGAAGCTACATGATAAAGGATATCGTGAAGATCAAATTGGATCAAAGTCAAGGTACAAGTAGATTAGAAATCTTTTAACTTTTACCGGTCTTAGGAATTATGGTTGGAAGACCGGATTATAGGTTAAATGCCGTACTATTAAGAGGGATCATGACTAGTAGCTTGATAGCATGTTCTTGTGCCTTATGGATCAATCTAGGATCATGCATGCATCCGGTTTGCCTTTATCTTTGCCAAGTTCGTTTTGTCGGGACAATCGGTAAATCCAGGTATTGAACTTGCGATACTACGCTCAGCGGTATGACCGGACTTGTTGTGGCGGTATGTTTCTGAGAGACCATTTTCATGTTCTCGGTGCAAAACCCTCATCAGCGGTAGTACCGTAAGTGTTTGCGTGGTATGACCGGAAAAGCGGTAGTACCGCATTGGTTAGCGGAAGTACCATGTCGGTTATTCGATCTTTACTTGGCGGTATGTTTTTTCAGTAGCGCACCTCTTTTGTCTCTCTTGGAAAGCGGTAGTACGCACTCACCTTGCGGTATGACCGCTCTGCGTAATACCGTTCTGATTGGCGGTAGTACCGCTCGCAAGTTAAAGCGGCTATGTCGGTCATTTAATGCCTCTGTTATAGCCGTTCTGATGAGTGGTTGGAAAAGTGCGGTAGTACGCTTGGTATAGCGGTAGTACCGCTTGTGGTTGATTTGTGGGGTTTTCTTCTCCAACGGCTATAATTTTTGTTGGGGGTATAAATACTCCCCCACCTGCTCAAGGACATATAGCTAGACCTCATTTAACATCCTTTGAGCCTTGTGCATCCTTTCAACTCCTCAAATTTACTTGTTCACTCTTTGTGAGGTTGTTGAGCTCATTTAAGTGCATTCATCATTCTAGTTGATCCTCTTGCACTTGAGTGTCGTCAAGCGAAGGTCCTTGATTTGTTACTCTTAGAGTTTTGCCAAACTCCTAGGCGGCTTGGCGGTGATTGCAGTGATCTCTTCAAGAAGATTGTGAAGATGCCCGATGCCCAAATTGTGAGTGGTTTGGTGTTCACCATCTCGGGTGGAGGAAGAACAACCAATAGTGATCGAGAAAGGCTTAATACGTGGAGTGGCTTGATTGGTTCAAGCTCCTCAACGTGGACTAGTGAAGACCGGCAAGTCTTCGATACCACGGGAAAAACATCATTGTCTCATTGTGGTTATTTCTAGTCTTTACTCTTCCGCACTTATATTTCTAGTTTGATCTTTGTGCTTGTATTGCTTAGCTAGAAGTATAACTTGTTTAGACTAAGTTATTAATTGACTTATCTCGTTAAATTGTTTAAAAGTTTAAAAACCTCCTATTCACCCCCCTCTAGTCGGTTATCCTTGATCCTAAAAGTAGTATCAGAGCAAGGTCTCTCAATTTATTAGACTTTACCGTCTAAGAGAGAAAGGATGGCTAGTGAGGGTATGCATATAGGAAATGCTCCTTTATTTGATGGCTCAAATTATTCTTATTGGAAAATTAGAATCTCCATTTTCTTAAAGGCCATGAGTCCGAACATATGGAAAATTGTAAATGAGGGTTATGCTATGTCTCTTGATTCTATAAATGCCATGGCTCAAGATGAACGTAATGCTCATTTGGATGCTCAAGTTATGAATACTCTCTTTGGTGCTTTGAACGCGGATGAGTTCAATAGGGTGAGTAATTTGGAAACCGCTCACGCTATTTGGACCACCCTCTCCGAAATACATGAGGCACATCCACGGTAAAAAGCCAAATTGCATAAACCGGATTAAATATGAGACATTCATAATGTTGCCTCATGAAAACATCACCGAGATGTATTCAAGACTCAACAACATTGTGAATGAACTCAAAGGTCTTGGTACTAACCTTCTTGATGTTGATGTTGTGCGCAAGATGCTTAGGACCCTCCCGGATAAATATGAGACGTTGGTGACATTATTTCTCAACTCTTCCGAGTTGCCAAGAATGACACCAACCGAACTTTTGGGAAACCTCATCACTAACGAACTATACAAGAAGGACAAGGAAGAACTCTTGGAGTCATCTTCATCCAAGAAGAAAATTACCGCCTTCAAAGCTAAAGCGGAGTCAAGTAACGACGAGGATGAAGAGGAAGACTCGGATGAAGAGTATGCTCTTCTTGTGAGGAGAATGAAGAAATTCATGAGAAGACGCCCACATCGAAACTTCAACTTCAACAAGTTCAAGAAAGGGCAATCCTCAAGTGACAACAAGCGATATAGCAACATTCGTTGTTATGGATGTGATGAGAAGGGACACATAATCTCAAATTGCCCCAACAAGAAGGATGACAAAGATAAATCATCAAAGAAGAAGGAATTCGATGGAAAGAAGAAGCTTTTCAAAAGGCTTCACAAAAGGGGCAAAAATGAAGCTCACATTGGAGAGTGGGATTCCGATGAAGAATATTCGGATTCCGACTCCGAATCAAGTGATGAAGAGTTTTCTAAGAAAAGAGGACTTGTCGGTATCGCCATAAAGGAAGCTCCTTCACTCTTCGCATCTCCTACATGTCTTATGGCAAAAGGAGATAAGGTAAAATCCCTTGATAATGATGCTCCTTCATATGATGAATTAATGGACATGGTTGAAGATTTAAATGAGTATATTGGAAAAGAGAAATCAAAATTTAAAGTCTTAAAGAAAGAGTATATCTCTCTAAAAGACTCTTATGAGGAGCTAAAGGAAGCTCATGATTCTCTCCTCCTAAAAGATATAGAAAAATCTCATTCAAATATTGGTATTACTTGTGATTTAATAAATGAGATGCCTAGAGTAGAAAATATGTCAAATGCAAAATCCATGTCTAGTACTTCTACTTCTTGTGATGATTTGCTATTCATACCTTGTTGCTCAAATGATGATTCAATTACAAATACTTGTGATCCTTTACTAATTGTTGAAAACAATGAGTTGAAAGAACAAGTCACCAAGCTAAGCAAAAGTTTGGAAAAATGCTTCAGGGGTAAAGCAACTCTTGACAAGTTATTGAGTGAGCAAAGGTGCTCATTCAATAAGGAAGGACTTGGGTATATGCCCAAGAAAGGTAAGAAACCGGTAAACAAACCTCCAAGGTTTGTTAAGCAAAGTGGTAAATATTGCAATAAATATGGTAAGGTAGGACACATATCAAATGCTTGCTTAAATATAAATGTTAAATCCTATGGCATTTATGATTCTTGCTACATGCTTAAAAAATCTATAGATGGTAAAATAATTGCAAGATTTATTGGCATTTCGATTTTAGGCGCTAAAAAGAATGCTATTTGGGTGCCTAAAACCTTGGTCACTAACCTCCAAGGACCCAAACAAATTTGGGTACCTAAAAGAACTTGATTCTTGTTTTGTAGGTGAACTACAAGATCGGTGGAAAACATTGGGTGCTTGATAGTGGATGCACTCAACACATGACCGGTGATAGAAAAATGTTCACCACATTCGAGAACGTAAAAGGAAGTGACAAGATCACCTTTGGAGATAATAGTAAAGGAAGGTAATAGGATTCGGTAAAATTGCTATATCAAATGACCTTTCCATTTCTAATGTATCTTTAGTTGAATCACTTAATTTCAATTTATTATCCGTTGCCCAAATATGTGATCTTGACTTAATTTGCTCCTTCTCAAATGAAGGTGTTTCCATTTCAAGTGTAAAGGATAATGCTTTAGTTTTCAAAGGCTTTAGATTTGGAAATCTTTACTTGGTAGATTTCTCCTCAAATGTTTCATGCTTACAAACTTGTTTAATTGCAAAAACTTCTTTGGGTTGGCTTTGGCATAGAAGGCTAGCTCATGTTGGCATGATTCAACTTAAAAAACTTTTCAAACATGATCTAGTTGTTGGCTTGAAAGATGTGAAATTTGAGAAAAATCGACTATGTAGTGCTTGTCAAGCGGTAAACAAGTCATAGCTCTAACCCTTCCAAAAGTATCATGTCAACCTCTAGACCATTGGAACTCTTACAAATGGATTTGTTTGGGCCAACTACCTATAAGAGTATCGGGAAATAGCTCTTTGTTTAGCTATCGTGGATGATCACTCTAGATATTCATGGGTGTTCTTTCTAGATGACAAGAGCGAAACCTCCGGAATTTTCAAAAGCTTTGCAAAACGGGCTCAAAATGAATTTGATTTCAAAATAAAGAAAATCCGTAGTGATAATGGTTCCGAGTTCAAAAATACTAAAGTTGAAGACTTTTGTGATGAACTTGGAATAAAGCACGAACTTTCCACAACCTACACTCTGGAGCAAAATGGAGTTGTAGAAAGGAAAAAATCGTACATTAATTGAAATAGCTAGGACAATGCTTGATGAATATAATACTTAGATAGTTTTTGGCGAAGCAATTAACACCGCTTGTCATGCCATAAATCGTCTCTATTTGCATCGCCTTTTGAAAAAGACTTCCTATGAACTCCTTGTTGGTAGAAAACCGAACATCTCTTATTTTCGTGTCTTTGGTTGCAAATGTTACATTTTGAAAAAGGGTGTTCGTCTTTCAAAATTTGCAAGTCGGTGTGATGTTGGTTTCTTGCTTGGTTACTCTTCAAATAGCAAAGCATATCGTGTTTTTAATCAAAACTCAGTTTAGTTGAGGAAAGACACGATGTTCAATTGATGAAACTAACGGCTCCCAAGAAGGGCATGAGAATTTGGATGATGTAGGTGATGAATTGTTAAGAAAGGCTATGAAAAATATGCAAATTGGCGACATCAAACCTAAAGATGAACCACCATCTTCTACTCAAGTTGAACCTCCTACCTCTTCCACAACAAGTCAAATTCAAGTGGAAGAAAACAATAATGAAGATGATCAACCATCTAACCTACCACCAAGAATCCACAATGCAATTTCAAAAGATCATCCAATAGATCAAATATTGGGTGATGTAAGTAAGTGTTCAAACTCGATCTCGTGTTGCTTCATTTTGTGAACATTACTCTTTTGTCTCTTCTTTTGAGCCAAAGAACATAGATGAAGCACTTGAAGATCCGGATTGGATGATTGCAATGCATGAAGAGCTTAATAATTTCATCCGAAATGAAGTTTGGACATTGGTGGATCGACCCAAAGAACACAATGTCATCGGTACAAAATGGGTGTTTAGAAACAAGCAAGACGAAAATGGTATGGTTATAAGAAACAAAGCAAGATTGGTCGCACAAGGTTTCTCTCAAGTCGAAGGTTTGGATTTCGGTGAAACTTTCGCTCCCGTAGCTAGACTTGAGTCAATTCGCATATTACTTGCTTTTGCATCATGCTTTGATATTAAATTATTTTAAATGGACGTCAAAAGTGCCTTCTTAAATGGAGAAATATCCGAACTTGTGTTTGTTGAACAACCACCCGGTTTTGAAGATCCTAAGAATCATAATCATGTCTATAAACTCTCCAAGGCGCTCTATGGTCTTAAACAAGCTCCTAGAGCTTGGTATGAACGCCTTAGAGATTTTCTAGTTTCAAAATGATTTAAAATCGGGAAAATTGATTCAACATTGTTCACTAAAGTGTTAGATGATAATTTCTTTGTATGTCAAATTTATGTTGATGATATCATATTTGGTTCTACTAATCAAGACTTTTGCAAAGAATTTGGTAATATGATGTCTAGGGAATTTGAAATGTCCATGATTGGAGAACTTAGCTATTTTCTTGGACTTCAAATCAAGCAACTCAACGAAGGAACCTTCGTAAGCCAAACAAAGTATGCAAAGGACTTGATCAAGAGATTTGGCATGGAGGATGCAAAACCTATCAAGACTCCTGTGGCAACCAACGATCATCTCGACCTAAATGAGGGAGGTAAATCGGTAGATTTAAAGCTTTATAGGTCTATGATTGGTAGTTTACTCTATCTCACCGCATCTATGCCCGATATTATGTTTAGTGTTTACATGTGTGCACGGTTTCAAGCATCTCCAAAAGAGTGCCACTTGATGGCCGTAAAAAGAATACTAAGATATTTAAAGCATTCCTCTAGCATTGGCCTATGGTTTCCTAAAGGTGCTAAGTTTGATTTAATTGGATACTCGGACTCGATTATGCGGGTTGCAAAGTGGATAGAAAAAGCTTATTATTATTATTATTATTATTATTACTACTAAAACTTATTTTCAAAATGTCAAATGGGTTATGAAAACTTAAGTAAGATCTCAGATTTTACTCCTTACCTATCTTAGCTTGCTCATCTTGCCTTATTCTTGTCGAGTTTTCGAAAAAGTTGCTCCCCTCTCTTCTCCTTTCAAAGTTAGTTGGTTATCGGTTAAATTCGGTTCGGGGAATAATGAGAGTTGAAAATATGAAGTGTTAGTTGTTAGTCAGTGAAGATTTGAAGCACTCGGAGTTGAAGCACTCATCTCGAGCTCGAATACAAAATATGGACAGATAGCACAAGTTTGGATTCATGAGCACTTAGTTAAATCGTTAGGGTTAAAAATGAGATGATTAAATCAACTAAAATTCATGGGATTAAAAGGGTAAGATGTGAAATTAGATGGCTAATGCCCAATGCACCCTTATATGGTTTTTACCATGCACGTTAGATGCGATAGAACTTGATTTGTGCTCTGAAATTTTTCGTCTCAACCGATTGCTCGTTCATTCAATACGAGTTGGTCGTACCGGGAAGCAAATCTTTTGCTTTGTGATTTTGCACTGGTCTTATGCTTTCATACAAACATTTGGAGTTCATTTCTTGTTATGTGATTGCAATCGGGTTAGGGTAATGTCAATTTCCCCTAGACGATGCCTTATTGCGATATTAGGATTAAATTAGGGTTATTCTTAGAGTATATACGCCCTAATGATATTACTTAGGATATAGACGCTAGATTTTGTAATCACTTGCTCTCTTTGTTCCAAGTAGTTGCACATCGCCTACGGACGGCATGTATAGCAACTATGTCAGAACCTTTGGAGTAGTTAGTACATGTTAGAATTAAATTGCATACTCATTGCCATTCTCTCACCTATTGCCCATTCTTTCTTCAACTTATCTTTCATGTACCGAAATACTTAAGGGGGGTAGAAGAAACCTCAAAATACTTGTTAGGCATCTTGATTCCTATACTTTGATCATGCATATAGTTTCTAAATTAAGTCAAGCATGTCATGTTACTCAAGTTGCATAAAACAAGAAGCATGTAGGCATACATGTAAGCATTTGTACTCTCATTAACCAAAATTTAAAATTTGCCTTAGGACTAACTTGCACACATGCATCCCCTCGTGCATTCATCCTGTGCCTTTCCTATCCCAGCCAAGCAAATAGAACCAGATAAGTGAGGTTAAATGAGACCACCTTAAAATCCTTGCTTGACTTCTCTTTTCTACAACTGAATCCTGGTGTTGATATTAGATTACCATCTAACCAGTCCTTCTGTTCTATCGATCGATGCCCTTTTCGGTCGACCGAGTGAAGCCGAGTCTTTCGTACTACCAGAAGACGACGTGAAGCATGATGTCAAATTATCTTCGAATCAAGAAAGGAAAGGTTAAACAAAGCAATGGAAAGGAAAATGTGTCAGCAACGTCGGGATAGTGCGACACGATCTTCCAGCACTATCTTTGAAGGAAATCAAGACAACAGATGGTACATTTCATTTAGAATTGAAAAGAACCACCTAGAAAACATCTAACAAAAAGGCATTAGAAATCTTTCAACAAGCTTCCCACTTTAGAACCTAAAACTTCTGCAGAACCTCTCGGGATTCAGATTTGAGTTCGGTTTGCGTCGGAATCCGAGAAGTGACCCCGTGACCAAACCCACCTAGGTTGCCACAGCCTTTCGTTCCGACTTCCGAACTACCGGAATCTCGGGACGAGATTCTGTTTAAGGGGGGTAGATTTGTAATAACCCCAAATTAGGGTTTGTATTTTAAATGTATAAAAGTATTAAAAATTTAAAAACTTTTGTTGTATCTCTTAATCATGCTCCTGGTGTTCCAAAAACTTGTGCACAATTTCAAATTCTTGCTTTTTGTATTTAATGTTGTGTTGAAAATTCAATTTTCAAACTTGAACATTTCAATTCTTTTAAATTCCAGAAAAATTTAAGAACAAAAATTTCTAAAAATAATTTATTCAAATACTATATTATTTATCTTGAATTTTAGTTATTTTTATCAAATTTTTAGAAGTCATTTTGCCATCCCCAAAATTCAAAACAAATCCCAAATGCAGATTTGAATATGATTTAATTCTAACAAATTTTAATATACAAAATGTTTAAAATTATTTTTCCTAAGTCCCTTGTGAACCCCAGAGTGCCCACAAAATTTTTCAGAATTTTTTGAATTTTATTTCTACCTCAATCGGCTAGTCAAACTTGTACATTTTTGGGTCAACACTGAAATCCTAAAACCTAACTTACCTCACTGTCGGGTGGGCCCCAACCGTCAGGGCTACTGCTCCATGGGCCGAGCCGGTTTCCACTGCACCAGCTTTCCCCGGCCGAGCCTTGTTGCACCGGACGGCTCAGCGCAACCCCTCCTTCTCTCCCACCGACCGGGCCCACCCGACAGGGTTCTTCCTCCACCGCGCCCTTCGCGCCAGTAGCCAGCGCTGGCCACGCCATCGACACGCGCCCGTGTGCATGCTCACGCCGCTTTGAGCCGTGCCATGCCACCGCAGCCTCGCCCGCGGTTTCCTCCCCTTGCCCACGGTATCGTCGAGCCCATGCCACCCCCATGCCGGCCCGGTCAAGTCTTGCGCCCACGTCGTGTCTTCAATACTGCCAACCTTGCTGTCACCGTCAATGCCATCGTCTCGCCATCGGCGTCTCCGCCCTCAATTCGCCTATAAGGAGGCCAGCCCGAGCCGCCTCAACACCCTTTTCATCTTCCCCAAGCTCCTTCCCCCGTCTTCACCTACCCGAGCTCCAAGTTAGCAATGACCCGAATGCCAACCATCGAGCCGCCGCGCTACCTCCAAGCATTTCGGTTGTTCCGGTGAGCTCCGGCCGCCCCCAACCGCGTCACGTCGCGGCCCATCGCTCCAAGCGACGAACCCCTCAAGCAATTCGGAGTTTCATCCGCCGAGAGCCCGCACTCCTTCTTCCCGGCCGGTCAAAACCGCCACGCTGCCAATGCTTCTTCTCCGCGAACCTATCTTGATTCCTCCTCCCACGAGCACCTTCTAATCTCCCTGGACCTTCCCGATCACTCACTTGTGCCTCTTTCTCTCGGGGACCCGCCACGGTGAACCCGCGCCGCGCGAGCTCACGTCGCCAAGCCAACTCCGCCATCTCGGCTTCCCCGACAACACTGGTGAGTTCCCTAAGCTTCACTAGTGTTCATGCTTTCGCTAGTTCTGCTCCAACTGCACCCGACGCCGTCGCCCCCTTTCCACCTCCACGGCCGGCCGCCGCTCGCCATCGCCGCACCACCACGATGCCACCCAAATCACAACTCCGCCTCCTCTAGCCTCACTAACCCCCTGGCACTCCATTTTGGCCATCACTGTCGTCTCGCCGCTACTCCGTCGCCGGCGAAGGCCACTGCCCATTTCAGCCCGAGCTCCTCTGCAGCTGCTCGTCTCTGTTGTCCCTGTGCTTGAACTGGCAATAAGAAACCCCCCTGTTAGGTGATTAGTACTCTTAGCTAAGTGTTGTAATTAACAAACTAATCACTCAAAGTTTAGTTAACAAATGGACAATTAAACCAAGTGGCAAAATTAGACAATAGCACTTGGGTTCAGAAAAAGATTAGTTGTCTGCTATATAGGTAGAGATGTACTTTGTCAGAAACCAATTTGTCAATGCTAACCAGTGTTATGGCTGTCCTTTTGATCACTCAAATGCATTAACCAAGTTGATAGTTGAAGATTGAGTTTTGAAAGGAGTTTTAGCTTTAGCTCTCTGAAGCATTATACAGGTTGTCGATGAGTCCAAAAGCAGAGGAAAATGTGGGTTTAGAGATTTGTCAGATGAAAAATGGTTGTGTCGGCAAACCCATTTTCTAAACCCCCTCAATCTTCCTGCTAACTAGTGTGATAATTGTCATCTGGGACTCTCTTTTGAAGTAGTAAATCTGTTAGTGGATGTTTGAAAGTAGTAGCACTGTTTTAGTTAGCTGGTGTTATTGTAGGTTTTGGGAACTGTAATCTGAAATCAGTCTTGGCCTTAGACCTTTAGCTCGGTTATTGCTGTTGTCGGGGAGGTTAGTGAATTGTTTAGTCAATTGGGGAAATTAGCTAATCTCGGTTAAAGATCAGAGGGGCTGTGTTGTGGACTTCATCTAGCAGAAGCTCCCACTCTTGCTCAATCTCTCTGTGTCTTTTTAGGCCCTTTGTCGGTGAGGCTAATTCTAGTAGATGATGAGTCAATGCTAGTCTCACTGATAATTTTTCAGTTAAAGTTGCACTTTGATAAGTTGTATTGTCGGGCTATGATAGTCAGTTTGGATCGCATGATCTGGATAGCAATGAGTTAGTATGGCACCTTTGGGGGATTTTGCTGTAGAGCTAATTCCATTCAGTTGGTTAAAAACCTGTTTAGCAACTGTTAGTTCACTCACTAGCTAGTCAGTATCCCAATAAGCAAAATTGTAGGTCTAAATGAAATTATAACAGTACAGGTTGCATAAATTAGCTAGTTGAGTAAAATGTGTTAATTTGATGCTTAGTTATTAGATGTGCACACAATCACCATCAAAATCTGTCGAAAGGGGAAAATATATAAGAGGATTGATTTTGACTGTATGTTTATCGTGGAAATAAGTGAGTTTGGAAAGATCAGTAATAAGAAATCCTATCTAATTTAAATAAACTCCGTATCATCTAATTTTTGTTCCTAATTTCATGATCTATCTTCTGTGTTATTGATTTTTGGATACCTTTTGGCATTCTGTATTTATTCGCTGTTTTTCGCTTTGGCAGTTTTTATCGTTAGATGACGTCAGTATCGAGAGTGATCCTCTGCAGCAAGTCGAATATCTCAAATAAAGCAAAGGCAAGCAGTTTGATCATATCCAGTTCATTCCCATTATTTTCAAGTCTAATATTTTGTTTAACCTGTATGTACGCATGCTTATGTGTCAAAGTAATTTTGTCGATTAGAGGTAGTTAATCCCATTGCATTGTTGCCCTGAAATGGTTCACCCCTGCCACTACCTTAGGAATATTATTCTCCTTTGGTGAATTAGAGCCGGTGAATGATTTAGGGCCTTTTATTTGTCTTTGCGATATGATGCTTAGCAATGCTTAGATACCTGGTAGAATTGGGCGGTTATCGACTTAGTCGGTAACTTTGATCACACAAATTATTATATCTTTGTATTTCACCTCGTGCTATAATTACTTGTGAAAACTAAAACTAAAAACAAAATGATTTGACGGGCACAATGGTAAGATGGTGTGATTCTTGGGTGTGGCTGGAATGGTGCCCGGTCAATTAAGGACCGAACATCTTGTGAGTACACATTATCCAGCATTTCGCGTGCTAACCACACTAGAATATATGGGACCTCTCTTGACCTAGTACTTTGGCGTGTATTGGCTCGGGTCGCAGGAGGTCGCAGGAGGATGGAGGTGGGAGCATGGTAGTTGTCCAAAAGCTTTATCCCGAGTGGGTAGTTGTCTTTTCGGCTTTACCATGTAAGCGTATGGATTTCTATCCATACGAGCGCTCGTAGTTAATACACAATATTGGAAAAAGTCTCGTAGGACTTAGCTGTGTGACATACCTTCGGAGTGTGCTTTGGCTTAAAGGCGATGAAGTGTGGGTGTGATGGTACACCCTGCGGGGTTTAAAACTATTCGAATAGCCTCGTCCTAGGTGATGGACACGCTTGGGTAAGCTTATCAAGAGTTAGACTACAACATTTAAATTAAAAACTTGAAGGGTGGTACGAATCTGGGGATTTGTGCTATGTTGTGGTGACTATTGGGATAGTCACTTCCAGGTGGTTACTTGTATCTATCTTTATTTCGCAGTTATTTCAACAGTAAAAATGAATTGCAAACTTGCCTTTAAACTGTATTACATTATGGCAAATAAAGTTAGCTTTATGCAAATGAAACATATGGCCTCCACCAGATAAGCCTGCATGTAGCATATGTATAGGTCTGCTAGTTCACACGTCAGTCTTGCGAGTACAAAGACAATCTTTGTACTCAGATGCTTTGCTTAATGTTTTTGTTGCAGAGGAAGAAGGTGAGCCCCAAGGGCTTTCCTTTTGTGAGATGTGCTGCGGGTTGACGACTAGCTTGGCGGCCCGATTGGTTGCCTTGTGGGTAAAGACACACTAATTGGCTCTTTTATTTATCGCCATCTTATGGCTTTTGCTTCCGCTGTGTAGTTTGTTATTTATCTTGTAAGTTCTTTCTGTTGTATATTATGAAGTTTTATTATTGTAACCTCTCGTGTATGGATTTGATGCATAATTTTGTAACGGGGTGTGTATACTGTATTTCTGGGAAGTATACATATCCTGAGGCTTGATTTATTTGAATTGTGATGCTAGGGTCAATGGAAGGCTAAGCATTACAAGTCAAATAAATTGGGGTCCTCACACGGTACAATATTCGATTCATATTCGTATTCGAGAATATTCAAATTTTTATTCATATTTATTTTAAAAAAATAAATTCACATTCGTATTCAAGACTATTCGATCCATTTCTATTCTAACGGACATCCTACTCAGTTCCTCTCCCCATCTCCAGTTCTCCACGCGGCAAACGCCACCCGGCACTGGGCCGGGGCCGTAAGCTCCTGCGTTGCAGTTGCGTGGGCTGGGCTACCGGCGCTGGTTCCAGCCGCTTGCATCCGTAACATCCCAGTGCCGCTCCATTAAAAGCAGCTACTGCGACCAAACGGGGACAAATACTACTTTTGGCATTACGTTCACCGTATACCTGGAAAATCGGGTAGATTTACCAAATACGGCACTTTCATTTACAACCAACTTGGGAGGAAGTCCGGGATCCGACGGCAGTGAGGGCATTATTCCATAAAGATGGTGCTAAATAGTAGCAAGTACTCTGGGCAATAAGTCCAGAAATACTAAAATCATCAGATATCTGGAGCTGTGCGGAAAATGTTGAGTATGTTGAGAAGCTGGGTGAAACTTTTCCAGGATTTAAAGCGGCAGCAGCAGATGGATCTTTGCTGGGTGGCTGGAGGCCTTGGTACTGAAGCCAATGATGTTGACAGCAGAATGAAGACGCTTGACCTGGGAGGACGGCTAATGGTCTGTGAAGCTGAAGAAAATGAAGATCCAAGAATTGGGAGTGAGTGGAAAAAGGACGCGGATGTAATGCTTTATATTGCTTTGGAAAGCTGTAGAATAAAAGAGTAGAGGAACTCAGTGAGGGATGTGTAATCGCTAATGTACTGAGCTAAACTGCCTGAAAACTCAGTTTCAATATTATTGGGACTGGAGCATCATTTTTGATGTCCTGTTCATCTAAAAATGTCTGGAGCTGCCGAAAAGAATATATCAATGTTGTAAATAAATCATTATTACTTCCGTATAAAACAAGTCATGAGCGAAATGTGCGATCCCTCTTATGTCTGCCAGAAATCCTTTGGAAATAGGGGGTCATCTGCTGGAGTCGCAGCAAACCTCATCATGAAGGGTTAATGTTCGTCAGCCACATCAAACATGAAATGGCACCGTATCTGCAAATTCTCAGGGCATAACTCCAATGAAAGAAAGAAGAAGAAAAAAAAAACACTGTGGAAGTGCTAAATTTTCATATTAAATAACAAAATTGGTTACTTTTGTACGGGCTGGTGATCAAGCAACTGAGCTTCAAGTTGCATCTAAAATCTTTCTTGGGCAACCTTCTCTACAAAAAAATTGTTGAAAACTTGAAAAATACCACCTTTCATCATTTACAACAGCAGTCTCCTGATGTCACTGAAATTCAACGCCAACTCTGAAAAAGTTGCCTGCTCTCACATGCAGCACAAAAGAAGAGGTGAATAAGACGAGAATAGTAGTGCCAAAATTTAAAACGAATAAAAGAAGAAACCAAGGTTGGCTAATGAGATTTAAGTGCTAAAAATATCAATACCTCCTACTTGCCCATCAAATACACGATGGTCAGCAGAAAGCGTCAGGCTCATTTTTGTAATTACTACAGCTTTCTCAGTTCCTGGACAAAGTAACATGAGTTAAATGTGAATGCGATTGTTCTGAGCAGGAAGTCACATTGTCAAGAAAATAAACCATCACTGTCGACCACAGGCTCCACAACCTTATTACCTCGGCCGACAGCAAGAACGCCAGCCTGAGAGAAAAGACATGAATAGGAATCATCAGTACAAATTCGAAGGATCCCACTAATCGGGAAGACAAGGAGGGAGGTAGGGACCTGTGGAGGATTAATGATTGCACAGAAATGGTCCACAGGATACATTCCAAGGTTTGAGATACTGCATAGGCATGGGTAGGTAAAATGTCAATATGGAATATCAACAATGAGATAGGTTTTCCTAAAAAAACAATGACAAACAGGTACACAAGTGACTTGCCTGAAAGTTCCGCCTTGAAACTCATTTGGAGCAAGCTTCCCAGAACGTGCCTTTTCGGCAAGCTGCTTAACCTACAGTAATTGGGAGGGAAAAAACCATAAATGTTTCATAACCATCAAAACACTAAAGTTACTTTACAGGTAGTAAGACATGTATGTAGGAGAACCGTTGACCACAAAGTTTTGCATTTTTAGTTTCCAAATGCAAGCTTGATGGTGGTTGCTGCTTTGATTTCGATATTTGCTGCCAGAACATTCAAATAAATTTTCTTGGTGATAGTTAAAGTCACAAATATGCAAAGGTAATCAAACAAAAGGAAATTAATGGCACAAGTAATTAGTCTGCAAATGGATGTGCTTTATCACTATAATATGTTCATAACTATACAGAATTCAGAGTCTTGCTTAGGATGCTAACTTCCCTTGACTGCAAGTGAGGTTCTTTCCTTGTTTGGCAAGTTATACTGCAGGACAGTCAATAAGCATTTAGCCATGTAAAACTTGGCATTTCCACGATATTTAAGTTAGCAATTTGTACATTTCACATTTTCTGTTGAAGTGTTGATGCAAAGCCATGGACAGATGAATTCCAAAAACTGGCATTATATCAGAGCTATAGAGTAAGAAAGAGCCCATAATGTATTAAATATTGTATTTGGTTTGTTTATCTATACTCTGTAGATGGATACAGCAATCTATTCCAAGGGATACACTGTTCCAATACATCTACCATATGAACAGGATGAGTTATGACACTATACCTGTTGGTGAGAACCAACGGGCTTCCATAGAAACCTGCAATGAAAATGCTATATAAGTAGCAATGAGGTGAAAAAAGGGATTAATCTTTTGACTAACCTTGTAATGTCCGCCTAGTGATGCTAGAAGTGAAGGCCTGGAAAGAAATCATACTTTTAGAAAATGTGCAAAAGAAAGCTACAGGTGATCACACAATAAAGCACTTGCAACTTTTGGCGATATACTTCCTGAAGCATACTACACATAGTCACCAGGAATGTGGGTCGACCGGGTCGAGGAACGGGGTCACGGGTCGAGGAACGCCACTTTCCTTCTAAATTACATTGGAATGGTGTACGATATCTCACGAATCGTACCCGGGTCGATGAATCCGGTACGTGGGATGCAACATCAACCCGTGATCCCTGTGACTACGATACTGCAAACTTATCACCTCAATTCAACAGTATTCAATTATGAATAATTAAAAAACCAGAATGCATCAGCACAAAGTTTGAAGGTACTGGACCGACAAGAGGAACAAGCAAATTGGAGGCGACGGTGACTAGACTGAAGCAGCTCCAGGGAGTACGGGAGATGACTCAACATCAATTGGAGGATACTTAAAATGGCTGTAATAGGATAGTATTTCGCTGTCTCGTTTTGCTTTATGTCTTGGTAGAAAGTGAACCTGATGGAGACGGGGTGTCCGATCTTTCGATGAGATTGATAACTATCGATTTTGGGTGGAGGTGACTCTCGCGATCCGACTACAACCGTACGACGACGCCTGCGCCTTAGCAATCGTTGAACTAACTCTGCGACGTTATTGACCGTGCTGGAAGCGCGATCAACCTGAACACGAGGTTCAATTCCTGCGAGCAATCGAAAAACTAGCAAGAATAAGATTTATGCAATCTGATATTGCGAATAAGATTGTAGTATAGATGATATTGAAAACAAAAGTGGGATCCGGCTGTCTTGTGGTGGTCGTCAAACACAATCAAGAAGAGCAGTTTGCACAATGGCTAAACCTAAATTCAACGAAATCCGAGTTCTAGCCAGGGGGATGGCGGCTCCTATATGGGATGACAACCAGGGGTGGCAGTCAGAGAAGTGGACGCACGCCCCTAGGGTTACAAGGCCCATAGGCCTAAGAGGAGGTGGCGCAGCACCCTTTTTGACTCGGTAAAAAAAAACAGACGTGGATTGTTTTGTTTATTGTGGCCAGCTCAGTTGGAATTTCAAGCTGAGGTTAGATCCATTGGAAAGTAGACTTGATAAGCTTTCAATGAAGTCCAAGAACGTCCCAAACGGAGTCCGTATGAAGAAGTTACGACTGTTTGAACTTAGTGTTGTCGCAGTAGTCCGAACTCGAATTCAGAACGAGCCCAACTCGAACTCTTGCTTGGCTCGGACCCAAAGTGATGTGATGTCCTCCATTATGCCTCCTATGCTTGTCCATGACTCCACATACCTCTCCTTGGTTCTTTCCCATGTTCCTAAGCACAATTAAATCACTTGCATTAGGTAGCGATCTATTCTCAGTAATATATAACCCTATGAACGAATTCACCTGGTGATTAAGTTGGCAAGCACGAGCTCGAGTAATTGGTCCTTGTAACATTGGTTGTGGATCAGCTGTGTGTGTAGACGTGGTTGTATCCAAGTTAGGGATGTCATCATCATCCTCCCCTTCTTGCATTTGAGTCGTCCTCGACTCAAGCTCATCCTCTTCTCCCAAGTATGGTTTCAAATCTGTAATGCTAAATGTGGGACTAACCCCAAAATCTACAGGCAGGTCAAGTTTGTATGCATTATCATTAATCTTTTCTAACACTTTAAAAGGACCATCAGCTCGAGGCATCAATTTTGACTTTCTCAATTCAGGGAACCTATCTTTTCTCAAGTGCAACCAAACAAGATCTCCTGGTTCAAAAGTTAAATATGTTCTCCCCTAACTACCAGCAAGTTTATATTTATAATTCATGCGCTCTATATTCTCCTTAGTTGTCTCATGCATTTTTAAAATCAATTCAGCACGTTGTTTAGCATCAAAGTTCAATTTATCCGAAGATGGAATAGGCATTAAATCAATAGGAGCACGAGGCACAAAACCATAAACAACTTCAAAAGGGCACATCTTTGTGGTAGAATGCAATGAACGATTATAAGCAAACTCAATATGAGGCAAGCATGCTTCCCACAATTTTTAAGTTCTTTTTCAACACAGCCCTAAGCATTGTAGATAAAGTTCTATTCACAACTTCAGTTTGTCCATTAGTTTGGGGATGACAAGTAGTAGAAAATAACAGTTTAGTCCCCAATTTAGCCCATAAAGTTCTCCAAAAGTGGCTAAGGAATTTAGTATCACGATCTGAAACTATAGTATTAGACACACCATGCAATCGAACAACTTCACGAAAGAATAAATCAGCAGTATTGGCAGCATCATTGCTCTTATGACATGGTATAAAGTGAGCCATCTTAGAAAATCTATCAACAACCACGAATATACTATCGCTCCCCTTCTTTGTTCTAGGCAATCCTAAAACAAAGTCCATCGAAATATCTTCCCACGGAACGTTGGAACTGGTAGAGGCATGTATAAAAACCATGAGGATTAAGTCGTGACTTAGCTCTTTGACATGTAGTGCAGCGAGCAACATAACGCTCGACGTCCCGTCTCATCTTTGGCCAAAAGAAATGATCAGCAAGTATATCCTCTGTTTTCTTCACGCCAAAGTGTCCCATCAGCCCACCTCCATACGCTTCCTGTAACAACAACAAATGAACGGAGCTAGCTGGAATGCATAGCTTGTTAGCTCTAAACACAAACCCGTCATTAATGACAAATTTGTTCCACGTTTTTCCTTCTTTACAATTCAACAATATATCTGTAAAATCAGCATCATGGACATATTGCTCTTTAATAGTCTCCAATCCAAAAATTTTGAAGTCAAGTTGTGAAAGCATGGTATATCTCCTAGACAAAGCATCAGCAATAACATTCTCCTTTCCCTTCTTGTGTTTCATGACATAAGGAAAAGACTCAATAAATTCAACCCACTTTGCGTGTCTACGGTTCAATTTACTTTGACTTCGAATATGCTTTAAAGATTCGTGATCAAAATGTATAACAAATTCTTTGGGCAATAAATAATGTTGCCAAGTTTCCAAAGTTCGAAATAGTGCATATAATTCCTTATCATAAGTAGAATAGTTCAAACTAGGCCCACTCAATTTCTCACTGAAGTATGCTATAGGTTTACCTTCTTGTAGCAATACGCCACCTAAACCAATTCTGCTGGCATCACATTCTAGTTCAAAAGTCTTATTAAAGTCAGGGAGTTGGAGTAGTGGTGCATGTGTTAACTTATCTTTCAATGTGGTGAAGGCGTTCTCTCATGCGGCGCTCCAAACAAATGGCACGCCCTTCTTGGTGAGCTCATTCAATGGTGCAATGATGGTGCTTTGAAATCCTTCAAGAAGCGGTAGAATCGAGAAAGTCCTAAAAAGCTTCGTACCTGTGTGACCATGTTAGGAGTCGGCCAACTCTGTATTGCTTCAATCTTGGCTTGATCAACTTCAATTCCCTGTGGAGTAACAACATAGCCAAGAAATGTGACTCGATCGGTGCAAAAGGTGCACTTCTCAAGGTTACCAAATAAATGTGCATCACGTAAGGCATTAAAAACAGCACGTAAATGGTCAAGATGTTCCTCTAAGGATTTGTTGTATATCAATATGTCATCAAAATAAACCACCACAAATCTACCAATAAAAGCACGCAAAACCTCGTTCATTAGTCTCATGAAGGTGCTAGGTGCATTAGTTAATCCAAAATGCATTACTAACCACTCATATAACCCGAACTTAGTTTTAAATGCTGTTTTCCATTCATCGCCTAATTTCATGCGAATTTGGTGATATCCACTACATAAATTAACCTTGAGAAAACAATGAGTCACTCAATTCATCAAGCATATCATCTAATCTAGGAATAGGATGACGATACCTAATGGTGATATTATTGATTGCTCTACAATCTACACACATGCGCCATGATCCATCTTTCTTAGGCACTAAAATGACCGGAACAACACAAGGACTAAGAGATTCACGTACATACCCTTTAGCAAGCAATTCTTGAACTTGGCGCTGAATTTCTTTAGTTTCTTACGGATTGGTCCTATATGGTGCGTGGTTTGGCGATGATGCGGGAATTAAATCAATTTGATGCTCAATCCCAGCGGTGGCAACCCCACGGTATGTCCTCCAGAAAGACATCGTTGTACTCCTGCAAAATGTTAGTGACAGCACGAGGCAAAGAAGAAGGTGTATCCTCAAATGAAAACAAAGCTTCTTTGCAAACTAATGCATAGCAAATAGAATTACTACTAGCATCTAGTTCAGTCATATCAGATTTGGTAGCAAGAAAACTAGCACCTTTCAATTTAATTTCTTTATTCTTCACATGAGTAGATTTAGGTTCTTTCTTTTTATGTTGCTCAAGTTCTTTTGCTACCATCTGATTTTCGCTCTTAGCATTCTCTTGATTCTTCTCTCTACTAGCTCTAGCAAGTTCATCTTTAACAATTTGTTCAGGAGTCATAGGATGCATCACAATTTTCTTTCCCTTGAACATGAGAGAGTATTGATTATTCCTACCATGATGCACACAATCAGTATCGTATTGCCAAGGTCGTCCTAATAACAAAGAACAAGCTTGCATAGGAACAACGTCGCAATCAACATAATCATGGTATGAACCCATAGAAAAGTTTGCTCTCACCATTCGCGTTACCTTCAACTTACCACTGTTGTTGAACCATTGAATATGGTATGGGTGGGGATGAGGGTTGGTCAGCAAAGCAAGCTTCTCCACCATATCCATACTCGCCAAATTGTTGCAACTCCCACCATCAATAATTATGCGAATCGAGCGTTCCTTGACAACGCCCTTGATTTGAAACAAATTATAGCGTTGATTTTGCTCAACACGAGAAACTTGAGCACTTAGTACGCGTTGCACTATAATGCTCAAATACTTGTCGGCATCTTCGGCGCCAACATGTTCCTCCTCATGATCAGATTCGTCATCAAGTCCTGTAGGGTCAGTTGCAAGCATAGCATATGTTTCATCATCAAAATCACTAGCAGAGGAATACCCACTATCATCGTGTATGATCAGTACACGCTTGTTTGGACAATCCCGCATCATGTGTCCGTAGCCTTTGCACCGATGGCATTGAATATCCTTAGTTCGTCCTGTCGAAGCAACTGAAGAGGAAGTTTTTGTAGACGCTTGTGGTGCTAATTTGGTTGCTTCAGAAACTCGTGGTGCTGAATTTGAAGTAGCGGGGCGCGGCTTGTTGTTGAAGGGTGGCGGTGGGGGTGCACTGATGGCCGGGGTAGTAGATGTGCGTGGTGTCCATGAGTTTGTGCGACCTGCAGAAGAGTTAGATCGTGTCCTCGTCTGGCGTCCCTGCACTTCACGTTCAGCTTTGCAAGCAAGATGAAACAATCTAGTAATGGAGTTGTAATCTTTATAGTCAAGGATGTCTTGAATTTCTCGATTCAACCCTCCCAAAAACCTAGCCATTGATGCCTCCTCATTCTCATCTAAACCACAACGCAACATACCAATTTGCATTTCTTGATAGTAGTCTTCCACATAATTTGTACTTTGTCGTAAGCGTTGCAATTTATTTAACAAATCACGAGCATAATATGAGGGAACAAATCGATGCCGCATAAGCAATTTTAAAGCCTCCCAACTGTTAGGTATGTTATTGGGATGTTGACGGCAATGTTCTTTCCACCAAATAGAAGCAAAATCGGTAAATTCACTAGTAGCAGCCTTAACTCGTCTAATCTCAGGAACTTCATGGCAAGCAAATTTTTGATCAACAACTAGTTCCCAATTAAGATAACCATCATGATCATATTTACCATTAAAAGAGGGCATAATGAATTTTACCTTAGCGAAAGAATCATCGTGGTCACGTACCTCACGGCGTGGGGGGTCTCGTCGTATACCTTATCGATTAAAACGCAACTGTCGATGAGCTCGATCGTTGTTATTGTTACCCATGTCATTGGCCTCGGTATCAGTCACATAGTCGAATTCATCTTGTCCCTCTACCACCAGGGCAGCAGGGGAAACAGCAGTGGATGCATGGGCCATCTTGTCAAGGCGCGCTATAATACCTGCCAAAGAAGTGTTAGTGACGCCTTGCGCTCTCTCTATCGCGGAGAGCGTGGCGTTTGCCTCAATTTGGGCACCCTCAAGTTGAGCAAGTCGCTCATTCGTGACCCTGACATCTTCCCCAAGACCCTCCGTACGAAGGTTCATGAGGCGTCGGAAATGTTGTACGATTCCCTTCGTACGAGGAGTATGAGATGTATCCTCATCCGAATGCTCCGCAGATCCTGCCATTGTTAGCAAATCACAAGTATATGTCCCTAGCAACTACTAAGATGTGGTGGTTCAAAAGTCGCTCACACTCAAGCCTTCTATCGAATTCTTAGCAATTCTTACCAAGCAAACAGGGGTGATCGGCAACCAGCGGTGTCAATATATCTCCGAAGATTGGATGGAGCGATTGCCAGGTGAAGTTCAGCCTGTACGGTTGTAGAAAAGGTGTAGCTGGGAAGGCTCAAGTATGGTAGCAATAGATTAGCAACTATCAAATCAGAGAATGCAAGCTGAAAAATCATTCAACACCGGTTAGTGCTGGTCCTAGGCTAGACTGGACTAGAGATAGGAGCCTAGAACACAAACGAAAGCGCAGCGCGGTAGAGCTAGAGAACGATTGCACACGGAGTCCGGAGGCTCAAAAAAGGATGTCGTCTGCACGGAGAACCTTAGAATCACTTGTAAAGGGGCTCTGTCAATTTTGAGCGAATTCTGAGAAACTTAATTTTTTCTCGGTTTGCGGGCCCGTTTTGAGGCCATAAACGACGTTTTTTTGGGTCGAAGTCGCTGCGCGTGTGCCCGAGTGCTTACGCGGAACTAAAATCCCCAGATTTCCCAGACTGCTCACGTTTTTTTTGGCTCTATTTTCCCGTTTCCTTTCCAACGGATCAAGAATCATCTCAATCGGAGGTCGTATGCAAAAGTTGTATTTTTTTTCTTTTTTTTGATCGCGTTGCCGAAGTCAGATGAATCTCAGGTTTCCTTCTGGCAGCACGAAAATTAACCTCTTTTTTTTCTCTCTCTCTCTCTCTTTTGTCACAAACTGAAACGAGCTTTTGTTCTTGGTTAGGGTTTCCCTTGGAGTGGAGGCGGCAGGAGGATTGTAGATTGCCGCGACAGGAGGATGGTGGCCACAGCAGGATGCGGCAATGGATGGCGGCGTGGGTGGTCGTGGTAATGGCTCTGGTGGTGGAGGCAGACGGCAGATTGAACCCAACCACAACAGTGCGACCAAACGTGAGTAGAACTCGAAACTCTAAAGGAACTAGACACTAAGACCAGCAAAGGACACGACGATGCAATCGAAAGTTCAACAATGCAATGCACTGAAAAGAAAGATGCAATGGCGCAATTGGTCTTGGACAGATAGGTGATCTAATCCTATAGTTTTTGGCTTTTACGGACTTTGAAATAAACAACCTAACTACGAAAAACGAAGAAATTCTCACCGAGCAACCTTGGGCTCGATACCACTTGATGGAGGCGGGGTGCGATCTTTCGATGAGATTGATAACTATTGATTTTGGGTGGAGGTGACTCGCGATCCGACTACAACCGCATGACGACGGCGCTGCGCCTTAGCAATCGTTGAACCAACTCGCGGCGTTATTGACCGTCTTTGAGCGCGATCAACTCGAACACGAGGTTCAATTCCTGCGAGCAATCGAAGAACTAGCAAGAATAAGATGTATGCAATCTGATATTGCGAATAAGATTATAGTATAGATGGTATTGAAAACAAAAGTGGGATCCCGAAGGCTGTCTTGACAGTGGTCGTCAAACACAATCAAGAAGAGCAGTTTGCACAATGGCTAAACCTAAATTCAACGAAATCCGAGTTCTAACCAGGGGGACGGCGGCTCCTATATGGGATGACGACCAGGGGTGGTGGCCAGAGAAGTGGACGCACGCCCCTAGGGTTAAAAGGCCCATGGGCCTAAGAGGAGGTGGCGCAACACCCTTTTTGGCTCGGTAAAAAAAATAGACGTGGATCGTTTTGTTTATTGTGGCCAGGTCGATTGGAATTTCAAGCTGAAGTTGTATCCATTGGAAAGTAGACTTGATAAGCTTTCAATGAAGTCCAAGAACGTCCCAAACGGAGTCCGTATGAAGAAGTTATGGCTGTTTGAACTTAGTGTTGTCGCAGTAGTCCGAACTCGAATTCAGAACGAGCCCAACTCGAACTCTTGCTTGGCTCGGGCCCAAAGTGACGTGATGTCCTCTATTATGCCTCCTATGCTTGTCCATGACTTCACATATCTCTCCTTGGTCCTTTCCCATGTTCCTAAGCATAATTAAATCACTTGCATTAGGTAGCGATCTATTCTCAGTAATATATAACCCTATGAACGAATTCACCTAGTGATTAAGTTGGCGAGCTCGAGCTCGAGTAATTGGTCCTTGTAACATTGGTTGTGGATCAGCTGTGTGTGTAGGCGCAGTTGTATCCAAGTTAGGGATGTCCTCATCAGAACCTATGTGGGGCTTCCTAATAGTTGGAGGTGGGCAGTAGAGTTGGATAGTTTTTGTTTTTCTGTGCTTGATACTGCTAAACTGGAATCCCCAGTCTTGTAAATTTCAACCTTTAGCTTTCAGTAAAAGCTGGACCGTTTGATCTCGTCTAAAAATTAGCACGTAGTTTGCAAATCCAAATTCACAGCTAACCCTTGTGTCAAAATTGGCGCTCGCATCGAGACCATGCACAATCGTATAATGCTAAACAGATTCACAACAGAAGAGAACAACACAAGCCCTGCGACAAATCATCCAATGCTATACCTCGAGGGAGTGTATCGCCCGACCTCCACCAAGGAACCCCTTGCTCGCGCCAATCTGCTGGGGATCAACATCAGCAAATTGTCAATCACCGCGAGGACACATATCAAAATCTGCACAAATCTATCTATCCTTTTATCTGTAGCATATATCATACAACATCTTACCCAACAAGAAGCGCGAGGATGTTTGCCATCGCCCCGACCAAAAGCTCCGCACCAGACGACCCCCCCCCACCCGGGGCACCCAATCCGCGCAAAATCTTGGCGAGAAGAGAACGGTGGACAAAAAAAAGTAAGCGCTCAATCCGATTCGTGTCACCTTGACGCGGAAGGAGAGGGGGAATCAAGGAGTTGGAACAATCGAAGCAAGTTAGGGCTTCCCTACCAGCAGAAGAAATCAGCCTGGATGGATCGGCGGCAAGAGGAACAGCCGAACAGGGGAGCCTGGAGCCCCGAGGGGAAGAGGTATGGCCGGTACGATCGACCAAAAGCCGAGCCGGGCCAGATCGGGTTGGACGGGCACGTAAAAGGCCCATTCTTGTCAGGTTTGTTTTATCGGCTTACGCCCGTATAGCCGTGCCAGCGGATCGGTCCAAAGCATGACACTATTAGCCCGGTCTTAGAAACGGCATGACCCACAGTATCATTGGGTCGAGCCGACATGGTCCAACGCCTGTGCCATGTTTGGCTATGCGCCCTAGCACGATGGGCAGCAGCGAGGCTCGGCACGACAATAGAGGAGAGGAGGTGCCGAGGTGGCCCGAAGGAGGAGGAGATGATGCAACGGAGGCCGGGCGTGGAGGAGGAGGACGAGAGCAGAGCGAGGTGGCGACCGGGCTAAACAGCGGCGCCCGGGGAAGGGGGTCGGCGGGGGTGAGTGCGGTGGCGGCCGGCGACGGTGAGCATTCGGGCGCTGGCCAAAGGCAGAGCTACTAGCTGGTTTTAATGGGCCGGCTATTGTAGCTGGCTAGCTCGGTACAACCCGAGGTGTTAGCGTGTCGTGCCTGGGTCGGCACCCCAGCCCACGGGCCCTATCCAACGAGCTGAATCGTCGGTCTCCTCTCGGACACTCCTATGCCCAACTTATTTAAGGAGCGCCCCTCCACGTCAATTTGCTTGCCCTGTCCATCTCCCCTGAAACCCTAAATCGGTTTTCCCGATTACGTTTCCATTACGCCGCTGTCTTTCTTCGCCAAAATTCTTCGTCGTCCGACGTCCTCTGTCCAAGCCACTACCGTCGTTGAGTTTGTGCTGCGACGTTCTACGCCGTGACTCCGTCCTCTTCGACCGAATATCACCGCTCTGTCGTTTTCATCTTCGTCCTCAAAGCCCAACCGCCGGCCACCACCTCGTTCTCTCTTCTCGGTGAGCCTCTAACCTTCTGAAGGATCTAGACCCGCCATTATGTGTTAATGAAGTATTTTGGTGATTAATGACAAATGCACTTATGAGACTAACACTCTTATTGTTATATTATGTTTAGTCTCAGCTTGGATATAAAAGCAAAAATCCAAACAGGTATGTATTCATTAATGACAAATCTATTTGTGAGACTAACAATTCTATTGATTATCTATTGCATAGTCTTGTTTGGATATAAAGATGAAAATACAAGAGGTATGCATTCTACTTCTTCTTATTATATCTTGTTGCATTCCTCAGATCCAAAATATAGGTTAAACTCCACCAAAAAGGTTAACTTGGATATGTGCATATGTTTCCATTACACATTTGTATATGCACACATTTAGGGGGAGTTCATTCTATATTTTGTGGTTTTATTAGTATTGATCCAAATTCCTTTTCCACATACCTTAAGGATCTTTACTTTGAAACATATCCTTGGATATATTTAACTTGCGTAGTTAATATATTCACGTGAATATATAAGACTTGTGCAGTCTAAATATACTTATATGTGAGTATAACACAACTTGTGTAGTTCATGTGTACTCACATATCCGTTGAGTATATATAGCTTATGTAGTTATATATATTCATAAGAGTATATTAGACTTGTGTAGTTGATATATACTCATTGTCTCTTTATATTCAATTATTTGCAATTGCGTTGTGGGACTAATGCGTGTGCTAAGATGTGTTCAAGCCTTAGTCCTCAAGTTTGAATGATGATATGAAAAGGAAATGCAAAGGTGATAAAAGATTGACATGGCTCAAGACAAAGGAGTCATGCATTGCATTTCGAAAAGCTTCTAGAAGAAGTTTAGTGAAAATCGGTATGACCGCATTTGGTAAGCGGTACTACGATGTGCGGTAGTACCGGAGTTCATGTGGTGGAACTACCGCGTAGCGGTATGACCGAAAATATGTTGGCGGAACTACCGCAACCCGGTTATTCCGTTTGTTATGTGACGGTATGTAAATTCCAGAGAAGGTGTTTTTCTGTATTTCTCGAGCCTTTGGAAATCGGTAGTACCGCATCTGAGAAACGGTACTACCAGAGAGCGGTATTACCGGATGATAGTTGGCGGTAATACCGCACTTGTTAGTAATGGCTTGTTTAGAAGCATTTATGCAGGTATATCTTGTTAATTAATGTTAATGACATTGTGGGACTAACATTTTCCATGAGTTGGATAAATAGGTTATGTTCCAGGGTGATGAAGACTTTGGATGGCATCATGAGTTGATCGTCATCAAGTCAAGGTTCAAGAAGATGATGCATCATGTGTTGATGCATGTCAAGATCTCGAAGAAGAGATGATCATGAGTTGATCATCAAGTCAAGAGAAGACTCATCATGTGTTGAGTGAGGATGTATCATGGGTTGATGCATGTCAAGATGATGACCCGGATTTGAAGTGAAGATGTGCGTCATCAAGCTTCAAGAAGATGGTCAAGGCAAAGGTATGACTAGCTAGGGCTAAGAATGTGTTCCTAGTCTTTTACCGGTTTTGGTGTTTGGTTGGAAGACCGGATTACTAGTATAGGTTGCCGTACTATTAAGAGTGGTTTTGTCTAGTAGCTTGAGTCTCATCATGTGTTGATTGCTCAATCTCACTTGCTCTAACTCACCGTGGCATGATGCTATTATTTGCAAATGTGTTTTGCAAATAGTCGAGGCTCATGCATTTAATCCTTGTAACATGTGACTATACTTTGCAAATGTGTTTTGCAAATGATTGAAGTCCATGTACCTACTCCTTGTGGCATGATCTAAGTTTGCAAATGTGTTTTACAAATGGTTAAGATTCATGTGTATTCCCTTGACATGGTCTAAGATTGTGTGTTGCTATTTCTTTAGACTTAGACCATGGAAGTGGCTCTTTTGAGTTGTGCTTTTTGATTTGATCAAATGTGTTTGAGATCAATAAAATAGGTGGGTTGTGTAGCCCTCTGAATAAGCTTTCAATAGAGTCCGAGATCACTCAATTCCGACAACGGAGTTAAAAGTTATGACCTTTTTACCGAGTGTCGTCTGTGCTGAAAATTGGGTTGCGGTAGTATCGCCCTTATAACAGTGATAGTACCGCAGAACGGTAGTACCGTAGAACGGTAGTACCGCCCGTATAACTGTGGTAGTACCGCACCAATGCTGTAACGGCTAGTTTTTGGCTGTTTCGACTCCAAACGGCTAGTTTTTGTTGTGGGGGCTATAAATACCCCTTGGCCGGTTGAGAGACTATCTTTGGCATCTCATTTCACTCACTTGAGCTAGTGTGAGCTTCTCCACTCAATTGTGCATGTGTTGCACCTTGTGAGCAAAAGGGAGAGGTTCTAGTTGCATGTGTTGCAACTAGAATTGGATTGAGCATCCAATTGTGCATGTGTTGCACTCGGTGAGAGTCAAGCAAGGGGCTTGGCTTATTACTCTTGGTGTTTGCCGACACCTAGACGGCGTGGAGGCGTCGTGGTCCAGTGATCTTCTCAAGTGAAGCTTGTGAGAAGGCCCGGTGTTTGTGAGTGGTTTGGTGCTCACCATCTCCGGAGTGGAGTAAGAGCAACCCTAGTGGAGCGAGGTGTTGATACATCGAAGGAAGGCTTAATTCGTGGAGCCGGCCCAATTGATTTGGGTTTCCCTCAACGTGGACTAGGGGAGACCGGCAATGTGAGGACCCCAGGTTATTGGAAATGTACTTAATTAAATTCATACTGAAGCACAATTATTAATGAAGGAACAGTATTGTCCCTTTATTAAAGATCATGCTAAAGGTATAAATTTAACAAGTGACAATTCCAATAAACAGGATTCCCGGATATATATATCTCACAATGGTTCCCAGGATCAACGACCATTGCATATATATATCCTTCATCAACATTGCATCAAATACATACAAGTCATACATTGACATAATTAAGCATAAGTTTACAACTTGCGGTTTTAGTACTACATTATGGAGTGACTTGGTCACTACAACCGATTCAACAATGAAGCAAAATAAAAGATCAAAGTCCACCAATGGCCTCATCCACCCGCAGCAATTGCGTGGAGGAAAGAAGTAGCTTTACTCGTTAGCGCCACCCCGATCGCTAACTGTGTACTTCATAAAGGTAACCATCCTCACCGCAACAATAGGTGATAGCACCTTGAGTACGGAAGGTACTCAAGAAGTCTTACACAAACTAATAAAAGAAAGTGTTTATTAGAACCTATTCAAAGGAGTAGAATTTATACGTGCATAAGGCTACAACAGAAGGTAAAATGGTTAAGTTTTGCATAAAGCAGACATCTTAACCTACAAAGACTAAATTTTGATAAAGCAGTTTAATAAATCAAAGTTGGATTAGAACATAAGTAAATGACATAATGTAAGCGAAGCAAGTGCATGAATCCCTCATGCAAAGCCAAAAACGAAACAGATTTGTAAATCAAAACTTCTATACAGGTGACATCAACTCAAGTTATCGTCTATGACCGTGGACACGGCTATTCGAACAGTTTATACCCTGCAGGGGTGTACATCTTTACCCACATGACTTAGCTAGCCCGTTGCCTTCGGATGCCTCCGAATGATGACATACTGTAACATCCCAAAATTCGTTTTCTCTAAAAATTTAATTTCAAATTAATTAATTAAAATTTGTTTAGATTTATTTGGATCTTTTTCTTTAAAAAAAATAATATTTAAAAAAACTTCCCGTCGGGTCACCCATCCAGCTTTGCTCCCACGTGAGGCTCACTTAACTCCAAGACATGCATGCATGCACTGCCAACGTGGGATCTTGCATTCATTTGTATATATACTCCCTCCTCTCCTTTTATCCTCTATTCTTTCTCTCTCTCCTATTCATCTTCTTCCTCACGGGAGTCTCTCTCTCTGTTACTTCATTTCGCTAATACATCTCCATGGCTGACCACCTTCTTGGCGCCCAGTCCTACCGTCGCCACCTCCGGCCGCCGACGCCGCCCTCGCCGCCGGTCCCGGTCACCACCGCGCCGCCTCCCCTCCCTTTTGCTCCCAGCCGAAGCGGTTAAGCTCCATCTGCCATTAATGGTGGCCACCACCATTTCTTCTCATTTCAAGCATTAAACTTGTTTCCGTTTGAAGCTCTAAGACTGCATTAACTTCTCCCACGATGCTATGCCTTCATTGTGCCGTCCCATTAGTGCACCCTTTGCCGTTTCTTTTGTCATTTAACCCAAAACCGAAACTGTCATCCGTAGCTCTTCGCCTTCCCAACGTTTCGGCTCCCGGTTGAGGCTTTATAAGGGCATGCTATCTCTTCATTGTCTTCTTTACACTCCCTCCAAGTTTTAGAATCACTTGATCTGCCGTCCTCGTGTGCGTGCCGCTGCCCAAGCTTGCGCCGCCTCTGCTACAGTGTTTCTCTGGTCGAACCATCGCCATCTGAGGGTAGGCCGTGTTCGTAGAGCTCCATTCTCATGGTTTTGGCCGGTCCTTCACCACCTTGTCTTGCCGAGCCATGAGTTTCTCCTTCTGTTCATTTCTTGTTGTGTTTGCCTTCTATGCGAATCAAGAATGCAACGTGAGCGATCTTGGCTACTAGATAATCTTTCATACTCGTTCTCTCCTCGGTCGGTCATTTCCCGAATCGACTACGCCGCGCGTGCCCCTCGGCTTCCTCTTCACATCCTCGGATTTCGCTCCCCAAATATCGCCATTTTATTTTGTTCATTGTTCATGAACGATTGCCATGCGATATGGATACATGCATGGTGTATGTACATACATGGTTTTAGTTTTTGGAGAATTGATTTTCTAGAATTTCGTTCGTTCTCATACGAACTCCGAATCCATCGATTCTTTCTCCTAAATTCATCTAAATTCATTCTCTACTTCCAATATTTATTTTGTAATTTTTGTAATTTTATTTATTTTCTGCTATTTATTTGGTCATGCGTGTGTAGAATCCGCGTTGTAGAGCTTGGATCAACAGAAGTGCTTACCTCCAACGCAAGCTTGGATCAATTGAAGTGCTTACCTCCAACGTTTTAAAAGTTATGCATTGCTATTTGACCACATTGAACCTATGATTTGTAAATCATGTTTTCTATCATTTGAAAGTTATGCATTGCTATTTAAATGATAAGTTACAATTTTGCGTAGGTTGTTAGTTAAAACCTAAAGTTTGCTACCTTTATTACCCTTTATGCTTTCTTTGAAAATTGTATGACATTAGGTAATGTCGGTGTTTGGAAAATAAAATATAATGATGAAAGTATGTTTTAGACTTGGGTGGATGGTAAGATCAGTGGTGCAGCTAGAGCACGAGATCATGTATTGTGTTAGTCCCGCCAAGTCACATTAAGGACCGACGCTTGTGATTATTCAAACCGAGCACTACTGGTACAACCACATGTCCAAAATGGGAACGGACTGGCCAACTAATTAGCAAAATTTTGAGTCGGTTTTGTCATGGTTGTGTGTCTTTGATTCACATGGCGCAAGAGGGGCCGGAAGGCGAAACCTTAGCGCGTAACGAGTCAAAAGGAAGCTTTGTAAAAGCCTTGTGATGTTCTCTCCTTGATTCACACGTCAAAGGAAACGTGTGGCATATCGAGCGATCATCTCTTGTGGGTCAAGTGCACAACCTCTGCAGAGTGTTAAAAACTATTCGAATAGCCGTGCCCACGGTCAAGGGCGAGCAAGGTGCGTTTTCACATGGTAGATTTTGGTTTTGATTTTAAAAGAGTAAATTTTGAGAACCGGGAGCAGTTGGGACTCTCGGGTAGTTTCTGGCAGCTAGAGCCAGTTGGGCAGCTAGAGCCTTGATGCTAGTGGTTGGTAGCTAGAACCTCCACTAGTAATACAATTAATTTATTTATTGAAACTACGTTTGTCAAATGTGCTTTATGAAAATTGTTTTAAACTTAAAATATTGCTTTGTGCAAAAGAACCATATAAGCCTCATTTGTTAAAGCTATGCATATGCATGTTTCCCAAGACTCGCGGAGTACTTTATGTACTCACATGCTACACTCATAATTAAATCTCAGAAGCCTTCATCGACACGGAGGACTACGACTACTTCGCATGTGGCTTTGACGAAGGATACCCGGAGTACTAGGTTGCGCTCCCCAGTCGAATGCCGGTGGGCAATTTGATGGGCCATCACTTGAGTTTATCATTTGTTGTTTCGCTTCTTTGTAAGACTCAAGGTCTTTCGACCTCTTTTGTAATAAGTGGCCATAAGGCGGTACTCGATTGTTTATTAATGTTATTCGTGATTCGAATTTGTTATCAACAATGTTTCCTTTGTGTGCACTAGCTACGATCATGGGTAGTGCAGATATTACGTAGGGTTCGGTTCGAAAATCGGTCCCGACACATACTTCCTTTGGTATGCCGACCGGGAAACTAAGATTTGGTATTTTCAACAAGCTAATACTATTGAGTTGGACCCCATGTGTGAACCGATCTCGCTTAAACAACGATCGATAGCATCTCGCTAACAGGGCACACATGTTGCGTCGAATGCCGATCCAAACAATTAAATGCGAACTGGGCTCACTACCCATATTAGGATGCAATCGGCATCTTTAAGGTACGTATATGCTACGGAGCACATATACGCCCTCACCCTTCTAAGAACATCTGATACTGACATACAAGCTCACATGGCATACAACACAGTCATAAGACCTAAGCATTTATGCCATACAAGGTCAATACATATATTCTTACTTTCTGTTTCCAACCCAATAGTCTTAACATTTTACTTAACCAAACAGCGCCCATACCGCATGTGGAAGTACGTGGGGGACTTGAATTGAATAGTCAGAGTTCGGTCCTTAATTAACCCGGACAAGTCCACCACAATTCCCAATCTCGTGCACAAAAGCACCATCACTAGCTTCCTCTTGTCCAGATCAATTTAAATTTAAAATACAAGTCGATTTAAAGAAACGGACAAAGAGTTCAAAATAACAGTTCATTTGTGATTCCCTGTTTGACAAGATATTCTTGTCAAACTCTAAAATCTCTAGATCGCATGTCTAAGCCAAAACTGAAAATATATGTTATAGTATACGATCGAGCTAGGTTAAGTGTATGATTATAATTTAAGGTAATCCACCATGTTAGGTTATAGCTAGCTACTACAGATCACATTTTTGTATTTTAGGAAAAATAGCATGCACAGATATCACGAATTTGTAAAAGCTATTGTACAAAATTTGGGATCAATATGGTGCAGAGAGGAAGCTTGCCTTGATAATAATACATACATTGCGGTGCTCGGGTTGTTCGAAATAGATTCAACCACTTCAAAGAAACCAGATTCTAAAAGAAGCAATAAGATCCAATAAATACCAAAATCGACAATAAGTGCAGATTGAAGAGATATGCATGATCAATATGAAGATGCATGTTTAACAAAGATGCTTAAGCCATAACTACCCTAATAGTGATAATAACCCATATTATAACCTCTCTGTTTTCAAAAAGAAACTAAGGTTTAGTTCAAAGTTTCAGATTTGATTTTGAAAAGAGCAAACAGAGACATTGCGATTTGGGAAAAGGAAAATAGATCAAGCAAAGATTCTAAAATGAAGCTTAACTGATCCATTAGGGTAGTTAATACCTAAACTAACCTTAACCTAACCCTACTCGGTTAGATTACAAAAGCTAAAGAAAAACCTATATTTGGTTAAGCAGAAGACAAAAGAAGACAGAGACGATTTCAGCTATGAGGCAAAATAGATGATGACAAGAATTGAAAGATCAACTTGTTATGCTACTAGGGTTTAGCTGAGACCTAACTAGGATAACAAGTCGACAGGAGAAACCCTAGGTCTTGAAAATGACATAAAAGACTGAAAAGTTAGAATAATCACTTTTCAGTTTAAAGCAAGTTGAAGCTACTGATGTTCAAAAGAATGATTCACAGGAGCTTCTAAGGTCATTAAGATGCTCAAGATGTTAAAAACTAGGGTTTTAGCTTACCAGAATAGGAAAGACACCAAAGACTCTGAAAACCGAAGTGGATGGACAAAGAAGTAAACTCTGGATTAACCTACAAAAGATATCCAATCTTTAATGCAAGGTAAAACCAGGGTTTAGAATGGATAAGCAATTCGGAAGGCCAAGAAACTCCACTGGACAGCAATGGCAGAAGAACAGCTCCAGTGGACAACAATGGCAGCAGCTCAAAAGCTAGGGTTATATATAGATGTTGAGCTACAGTGGAAAGTGGAAGAGTCTAGAGTTGATGAGGTGTCCATTTAGGGCTAAATATCCCAAAAATTAGTTGCATAAACTTTGGGATAAATCATCTCCTTAGTTTACAGAGAGGGCTGCGCGCAGAGATAAGGAAGAAGGGAGGCAACATATGACATGTGGGTCCCTCTGTCATCCTCAGTCGCGCGCCTCCTAAAGCTCAAAAGAACATCAGCCGTCCGATTAGAAATGGGCGGCTGTGATAAATAGAGAGGTTAAAAGGTTTTAAACGGTATCGATTAATATGGACCGTGCGATCTCTATCGATCGATCGAGATCTAAACGAAACCCAGAGGGGCTTCGGGGCTCCACTTTCAAAGAGAGACGTTGGATTAAGATCCAACGATCAAATAAAAGGAATACACGTCACCCGTCCAGATGAGATGACGCGGCACCGTCCGATTAGATTTCTACAGTCGAGATGGACGCGGGCTCGGATGGTCCGATTGCATACACTAATCTGGTCCCTACGATTGAAATCCAACGGCCCACTAAATTTGGGCCTTAAAAGCCCACGGTCAAAAAGGCACACCGTAGGATTTAAATCCAAAGGCCCAGATAAAAGCGCGCTTTGGATTTCAAAAGGAAACGAGCGACGCGGTCAGATCAAGAATGGACGGCGGAGATTGAGGGATAATCCGGAGTCGTCCGAATGCATACATCGCTCTGGACCATACAATGAAAATCTAACGGCCCAGAGAAGCGCAGGCCTTAATAGCACGCGGGAAAGAGGGACGCCGTAGGATTTGAATCTGACGGCCCAAAGAAAAGCGCGCCTTTAGGTTTAAAAAGAAAAGGGCGGCGCTGTTGGATCGGGAATGGACGGTGGAGATGGAAAAGGGATCCGGAGTTGTCCGATTGCATACACGGACCTCGATCGTTAGATTAAGATCCAATGGTGGAGGTTAGGCGCATACGTGGACAGCTCGTGTAGCGTCGTAGCCTCGCCCGTTCGATTGAAAATCGACGGCTCACATCACGTATGGGGTTCGGGCTCGCGCCCGAGCGTGACAGAGCTGGACCAGTTGCACTGGGTTGGACTCAACCACGTGGCTCGAGTCGCTACAGTGCTAGGTTTAGGTTCAGACCAGGTTAGTTGACCAGAACCCATTCAAAAACTTAAAAGGTTTGACTGGGCTTTTAAAAATAGCAAATAAATTTATAAAATCGTGAAATCTTTACTGGAGACTACTGGGATGATATATTTCCCAGATAAATTTTAAAAATCACATTATCACTTTGTAAAATACATAAATAATTATTGTAGCCCGAAAGTGTTTATTTAAAGGTAAATATTTTTCTGTAAACCAAATAATTTCTAGAAATTCAACAAAAATTATTTTTAGTCAAGATAATTTATTTAGGCTTCAAGGAAAAATACTTCCCAGTCACAATACAAGTTTCATCTTGTATTTCCTTCGAAACTTCAAATAGGTTATTGGACTTTGGCTAGAAAAGGGAGATTTCAAATGATAACAGCAATTCCAAATTGTTAATTATGAACAGTAATAACATGAACATTGTCCCATTACTGTTTATAAAATTGGGGCTGTTACAGGCAAGTCTCCAAACACCACGGTAAAACATAGACGTGTCTTTGTGGTGTGATCTCTATTGCCTTACTATTGCATTTACATTCATTGTGTATAAATACTTGCTTTACATTGTGCAATTTATATACCTTGTACTAAATTACTTATTCATTGTGTATGATTGCAATAGTATCATTTACATTGCTTAAATTGAATTGCTTACAAGTCCATGCTTGATTGATTATTATCAACAGACTTGTATTATTGGTGCACTTAGTTGAACCTAGTTGATTTAGGCTTTAATTGTGCAAAATTGTATTGTTATAAGCTTTCGCATTAGAAATCGGTTTTAGCGCATAGAAGTTTTAAAACGCCTATTCACCCCCACTCTAGTCGGCCTCCTCGATCTTACAAGTGGTATCAGAGCTTGGTCTCTCATTTATTAGACTTAACCGTCTAGAGAGTAAAGGATGGCAACTAGTGATATAGTGCACCTCGGTGAGACACATCTATTCGATGGCATAATGTATGCTCATTGGAAAATCCGTATGTCATGTTATTTTAAGGCCATGGGCCTAAATATATGGCGGATTGTAGATATAGACTTTTCTCCTCCATTGGATCATCTTGCTCCAACAATTGAGGAAGAGAAATGCTTACATCTCGACGCTCAAGCAATTAACGCTTTATTTAGTGCTTTGAGTGTAGATGTGTTCAATGAAGTATGCGATCTCAAGAATGCTCATGAGATGTGGACACAATTACAATGCCATTATGAAATATCGACTTCCACAAGTGATGATTGCATACAAGAATGGATGTCGGGAGAAGAATGCTCAACTTCTAGCTCGACGATGATGAGACATCAACTCCATCCACTTCGCCTCATTGCTTTATGGCTAAAGGTAAAAATGAGATAAATAATTATGAGCCTTCATATGATGAATTGACGGAGATGCTAGAAGAATTAAATGAATATATTGGAAAGAAAAGAATAGATTCAAGGTTTTAGAGAAAAAGCATATCTCTCTTCAAAATAATTATGATGTGCTAAAAGATGAACATGAAACTCTTCTTCTAAATGAGCTTAAAACGTCTAATGTGGATATCGGAATTACATGTAATTTAATAGATGATTTGTCATGCATAGCTTCTATTTCTTGCAATTCATCTAAAGTCAATATATCCACTTCATGTGATGATTTAATTGATATGCCTTATTGCTCTAGTGAAAATATTTCTATTTCCTCTATGTGTATCTTTGCTTGAAATAGTATTTCTAACTCATACAAAGCCAATAAAGTGAAAAACCCCATGAAATTCAAATTGGTTTATATTTTGAACCTTCAATGCAAATTTATTCTCTTTTCTTGCCTACAAAGCGCTTTTTGCCATATCTTTTGAAAGAAAAATCCTTTTTCAAAAATTCTTCTTGGAAAACACTTGAAATAGTCCAAAGTTTAATTCTGAAAATTTTCAAAGTATTTGGACTTCTTTTGAAAAAGTTTTGCCTTTTTCCTCTCTTTGTACAAAAATTTGGCCTACAAAGCGCATTTTGGCATATCTTTTGAATGGAGACTGCTTTTTCGAAAATTCTTGTTGGAAAAGATTCTTAGGAGTCCAAAGTTTGTTTCTGAAAAATTTGAATGTATTTCGACTGGATGTGAAAAAGTTTTGACTTTTTCTCACTTTGATCAACTTGCTGAAAATTCAGATTTGTGCATGTTTTGAGCTGATTTGTGATTTTTGTATCTACAAATGGGTTCATCATTTGAGGAAGCTATAATGATGATATTTTATCCTCTATAGTTTATCTTATATGCAAAATTTTCTCAGATTTATTGGAGCTCATTTAACCAGTTTTTTAGCCATCTTTTGAAGCTTAAATGGAATTGTCAAAATCTGAAAAACCTGAAACTTTTAGTTTTCTGAAACTTTGTGATTTTCATATCTTCAAAATGGTTGATATTTGGCTGTGACTCCCAAAATGAAAATTGTGTGTATTTGTAAGGACTAGCTCCATGATTTATTTCATATTTTTTGGAGCTTGTTTCTACATATTTGAAGTGTTGGCTTTTGAGCTCTTTTGTAAATTAAAAAATGTTTCTTGAGAAGATTTCAAGAGTGAGCTTATTTGAATATGTTCCAAATATCATTTCCTTTAGAAAACTCAAAATATGGTCTTATTTCAAGTTGATTTGCTCTTTTCGGTCATAAAAGGGGAGTTTGTGACTTCTAATGGTTTCCTTCAAAATTCTTGAAACCAAACCCCCAAATTGGTCTTATGTATCTATTTCCTACTCTTTATGACCAAAATAAAATTAATTCTATTTTCAAGCTCATGGTTTTGCAAAGACTCTCTTTTGTCTTAGATTTGTTTTGGATTTTCGGTGATTAATGCCAAAAGGGGGAGAATTTGTATGAGCTACATTTGGATGTTCTTATGATTGTTTTATTTGATATTCTCTTTTGTGTTGCCAAAAGGGGGAGAATTCTTTTTTCTTGCGTAGTGCAAAAAGGGGATAATTCTCTAAGCTTTATACATGCATAAAGTCAAATAAGCTTTCTTTCTTATCATATGTTGACATATATCCAAATGTTGCTATTAATGATGGATTTGTCATCAATCACCAAAAAAGGGGAGATTGAAGGATCTAGACCCGCCATTATGTGTTAATGAAGTATTTTGGTGATTAATGACAAATGCACTTATGAGACTAACACTCTTATTATTATATCATGTTTAGTCTCAGCTTGGATATAAAAGCAAAAATCCAAACAGGTATGTATTTATTAATGACAAATCTATTTGTGAGACTAACAATTCTATTGATTATCTATTGCTTAGTCTTGTTTGGATATAAAGATGAAAATACAAGAGGTATGTATTCTACTTCTTCTTATTATATCTTGTTCCATTCCTCAGATCCAAAATATAGGTTAAACTCCACCAAAAAGGTTAACTTGGATATGTGCATATGTTTCCATTACACATTTGTATATGCACACATTTAGGGGGAGTTCATTCTATATTTTGTGGTTTTATTAGTATTGATCCAAATTCCTTTTCCACATACCTTAAGGATCTTTACTTTGAAACGTATCCTTGGATATATTTAACTTGTGTAGTTAATATATTCACGTGAATATATAAGACTTGTGTAGTCTAAATATACTTATATGTGAGTATAACACAACTTGTGTAGTTCATGTGTACTCACATATCCTTTGAGTATATATAGCTTATGTAGTTATATATATTCATAAGAGTATATTAGACTTGTGTAGTTGATATATACTCATTGTCTCTTTATATTCAATTATTTGCAATTGTGTTGTGGGACTAATGCGTGTGCTAAGATGTGTTCAAGGCTTAGTCCTCAAGTTTGAATGATGACATGAAAAAGAAATGCAAAGGTGATAAAAGATTGACATGGCTCAAGACAAAGGAGTCATGCATTGCATTTCGAAAAGCTTCTGGAAGAAGTTCAGTGAAAATCGGTATGACCGCATTTGGTAAGCGGTACTACCGATGTGCGGTAGTACCGGAGTTCATGTGGCGGAACTACCGCGTAGCGGTATGACCGAAAATATGTTGGCGGAACTACCGCAACCCGGTTGTTCCGTTTGTTATGTGACGGTATGTAAATTCCAGAGAAGGTGTTTTTCTGTATTTCTCAAGCCTCTGGAAATCGGTAGTACCGCATCTGAGAAACGGTACTACCGGAGAGCGGTATTATCGGATGCTAGTTGGCGGTAATACCGCACCTGTCAGTAATGGCTTGTTTAGAAGCATTTATGCAGGTATATCTTGTTAATTAATGTTAATGACATTATGGGACTAACATTTTCTATGAGTTGGATAAATAGATTATGTTCCAGGGAGATGAAGACTTTGGATGGCATTATGAGTTGATCGTCATCAAGTCAAGGTTCAAGAAGATGATGCATCATGTGTTGATGCATATCAAGATCTCGAAGAAGAGATGATCATGAGTTGATCATCAAGTCAAGAGAAGACTCATCATGTGTTGAGTGAGGATATATCATGGGTTGATGTATGTCAAGATGATGACCCGGACTTGAAGTGAAGATGTGCGTCATCAAGCTTCAAGAAGATGGTCAAGGCAAAGGTATGACTAGCTAGGGCTAAGGATGTGTTCCTAGTCTTTTACCGGTTTTGGTGTTTGGTTGGAAGACCGGATTGCCAGTATAGGTTGCTATACTATTAAGAGGGGTCTTGTCTAGTAGCTTGAGTCTCATCATGTGTTGATAGCTCAATCTCACTTGCTCAAGCTCACCGTGGCATGATGCTATTATTTGCAAATGTGTTTTGCAAATAGTCGAGGCTCATGCATTTAATCCTTGTAACATGTGACTATACTTTGCAAATGTGTTTTGCAAATGATTGAAGTCCATGTACCTACTCCTTGTGGCATGATCTAAGTTTGCAAATGTGTTTTGCAAATGGTTAAGATTCATGTGTATTCCCTTGATATGGTCTAAGATTGCGTGTTGCTATTTCTTTAGACTTAGACCATGGAAGTGGATCTTTTGAGTTGTGCTTTTTGATTTGATCAAATGTGTTTGAGATCAATCAAATAGGTGGGTTGTGTAGCCCTCTGAATAAGCTTTCAATAGAGTCCAAGGTCACTCAATTCCGACATCGGAGTTAATAGTTATGACCTTTTTACCGAGTGTCGTCTGTGCTGAAAATTGGGCTGCGGTAGTACCGCCCTAATAACAGTGGTAGTACCGCAGAACGGTAGTACCGCCCGTATAACTGCGGTAGTACCGCACCAATGCTGTAACGGCTAGTTTTTGGCTGTTTCGACTCCAAACGGCTAGTTTTTGTTGTGGGGGCTATAAATACCCCCTTGGCCGGTTGAGAGACTATCTTTGGCATCCCCTTTCACCCACTTGAGCTAGTGTGAGCTTCTCCACTCAATTGTGCATGTGTTGCACCTTGTGAGCAAAAGGGAGAGGTTCTAGTTGCATGTGTTGCAACTAGAATTGGATTGAGCATCCAATTGTGCATGTGTTGCACTCGGTGAGAGTCAAGCAAGAGGCTTGGCTTATTACTCTTGGTGTTTGCCGACACCTAGACGGCGTGGAGATGTCGTGGTCTGGTGATCTTCTCAAGTGAAGATTGTGAGAAGGCCCGGTGTTTGTGAGTGGCTTGGTGCTCGCCATCTTCGGAGTGGAGTAAGAGCAACCCTAGTGGAGCGAGGTGTTGATACCTCGGAGGAAGGCTTAATTCGTGGAGCCGGCCCAATTGGTTTGGGTTTCCCTCAACGTGGACTAGGGGAGACCGACAAGTCTCCGAACACCACGGTAAAACATCAACGTGTCTTTGTGGTGTGATCTCTATTGCCTTACTATTGCATTTACATTCATTGTGTATAAATGCTTGCTTTACATTGTGCAATTTATATACCTTGTATTAAATTACTTATTCATTGTGTATGATTGCAATAGTATCATTTACATTGCTTAAATTGAATTGTTTACAAGTCCATGTTTGATTGATTATTATCAACAGACTTGTATTGTTGGTGCACTTAGTTGAACCTAGTTGATTTAGGCTTTAATTGGGCAAAACCGTATTGTTATAAGCTTCCGCATTAGAAATCGGTTTTAGCGCATAGAAGTTTTAAAACGCCTATTCACCCCCCTCTAGTCAGCCTCCTCGATCTTACACCTTCCCGTACACATCACGATGTGTTCCCCGTTTCCCTCTTCCGATCCCATGTTTTCCTTTGCTCCACCACCAGTTTGTCGCCGCTTGTCTTCTTCCTTGTTTCTGGTAATCTTCTTATCGCCGGTGTTCTAGTCGATCTTCGACAACTTCAAGGTGGTCTTTGAGTTCCTAGTGTTGTCGCCGACCTTGCTCACCTCAATATCCTCCGGGCATCATCCAACTGCCAAGGCTGCCGCACCCAAAGCTTTCCTCTGCCGCCAATGTCACCGCCGCTGCCGCCTCATCACCGCCACTCTTGTCGCGCCATCGCCGCCCAAAGCTTCACCTCACTCGTAGGGTCCTATTTTTGTCCTTTGCCGAACCTGCCGCGCCGTCGTTCGCCCTCGCCGTCGCTGTCTTGCCGCCGGCCAAGTGCCTCCTCTGTCATCCTTTGGTTTTTCTCTATCTCTCTGCCACCTCATCCTCCACATCATCGTCCACCTCAGCATATTTGCTTGTGTGGCATCCTAGTCAGCATCTTGCCTGTAGTCCTTGTGTCAACCCAAGCCAAAAAGATGTAGACCCAGTCCTCCATAAACCTAGACACTTGCATGTGGGTCCCATGTGTAATGCCTCCTTTAATTCTTTCTTTCTTTCTCTCTCAAGCAACCTTGCCCCCACATGTCATTCTCTCTGTTTTCTCTCTCTCACTTACATATGAACCCCACTTGTAAGTTTCAATTTCTTTTTATTTTATTTTCCAGCCGAAGGAATATTCTATGAATATTCTTTTCTCTCTCATTTCTTTTTCCGACGAATCTTCTGAGAGTCCGTTCTCCTCCCTCCTAACTCCGAATCAGTCTGTTCTCCTCCGGCCTAACTCCAAATCAGTCCATTCAAATTTCTAAATTCATCTAAAATTAAGCTCTTTCTTTTATAATTGGTTTTACTATTTTTGGTTTTTATTTGAATTTATTTATGCTTTGTTGTTTTCTTTATCATTAGACGATCTGTTTCACGGAACAGGAGCAGAAACAAACTTTGAAGATCTAAGTGTGATAATTGAGCAAAGCCAAAGCCAAAGCAAGTTGTAGTTCTTTGATCATATTGAACCTATGATTTCAAAAGTATATTGTTTTATATCAATTGTATGCTATATTTATATCAACTGTTTTGGGTTGAGCTATCACCTGCTGTCATTATACCTCCATTAAATATTTGAATATCATGTATCCATTGTTACCATATAATGGTTAATTTTAGTTGGACATAATTGTATTACTAACATGGGTATCATATTGATGCTTAGTCAAGCTTAGTGACGATTGGTTCATTATCACATGTGCAATAATGATTAATTTTGACTTAACGAAATATAGAATTGTGGTGGTTAGTCACTGTTGTTAAAATTTGTATACCATGACAGAGTATGTCATTGGTCTTGATTGAACAAAATAATTTTCGCTTGGGCGAGCGGTTGTGAAGTGAGGGTGTGGTTATAACACGTTGTGGGTTTGTGGTAAACTCGCCTAAGTAACTTATCAAGAACTTAATCTTGTGCGTCATTAAACTAGGCCTTATCGTACAACCACATGCCTGGATGGGATGGGCCTAACTTAGTAAGTTGTAGAGTTTTGACATTGACTACTTAGGTAGTATATGAATGGTGGGTACCCTTTCTAAGGTCACATCTATGGGTGGGGTTTTACCGTCTCCAGGTCCAATGGTGTGCGTCAAACCAATGGTGAGGTTGGGATGACAGTATGCACAGCGGGAGAGTCAATTGTTGAGATAAAATTCCCGAAAGGTTTTGTTATAATTGGTGCTAGCTACATCGATGGTATCTTGTGGGTAAAGTGTACAATATCTGTAAAGTGTTAATTAATCTATTCGAATAGCAGCGTCCGCGGTTATGGATATGTTCGAAGATTTCACATGAGAGGTAGAGTTCTTCATAAAATGTGTCGGAGTGTGAATGAAAAGTTCACTTGATGAATATAATGTTCGTTTAGTGAATAGGTAATTCACTTGGTGGTTTATCTTGGGAAGTAAATGGAAAGTTCACTGGTTAATTTCAAAGAAACTATTTACTTTATTTACTTATGACCTTTTAAATTATGCACTTCAATCTATTTATTGTATTTATCGTCAACGCTACTTTCTGCAAAAGAACTATACAGCCAACCTTTGTTTCAGCCTTGTATGAATATTAATTGCATACTATTTCCCTATGACTTGCTGAGTACTTTATGTGCTCATGACTTCAAATTCTGCTACTCAGTTGAAGAGTACCAAGCTACTCAGGAGTTCTTCGCTCAGGAGTACTATGAAGGTTTTGCGGATTAGGATGTGTTTTTCACTCGATTGCCTGTAGGTATGTTGATTGGCCTTTCCAAGTTTTTTCGTTCCGCTGCAAGAGTTTATTTGTTTCTTTAGCCCTGTGTGGCAAGTTAAGTAAACGTTGATCATAAGATTCAGTTATTATTACTATTTGTTATTTTGAGATCTTTTTAGTTAAATCGATAAACGGATGTTATTTCATCGATGTTTCCTATGTGAACTAGCTACTGATCTGGAACTAGTTCAGAAAACACAGAGGGTTTCGAATGTAGAAATTCAAGTCTCGACACAGTATCTCCTCTGTCTTTCCCCTCTCTGATAATAGTACCTTCCTTCCTCTACATCCTCTTGTCTATCATCTGGCTGGTAACATCTAGGCCCTCTAACTAATGGAGTGTGAGGCAGGGAATGGTACCTGTTCACTGCAGGTGGTGCCACTGATTGTTGAAAGTGAGGTGAAGCAAAACCTCCCATCTGTCGAACATTTGAGCCAAATCCAGAGCCCAATATTTGCATATCAACAGCCACTTCTGCATGGCGTGGTTGCTGCTATTGTTGCTCCCATTCTTGCCGCGCAACGCCTCAAAGTTGATTCCTCTTTTACTCCGAGCTTGACATCAACCAAGGCTTTCCTCTGTGCCTCGATTGCTGCTGGTGGTCCCTCAGGAGGTAAACCCATCCTTTGATCTAGCTTCTGAGATAAATCCTTGAATTGCCTCGAGTACTCCCTTCATTTGCTGGTCCAACCTCGTCACCTGGCCCATCATTTCGGTCCGAAGGTTCAGCATATCATGTCTTACATCCATCCCTTCTGAAATCTCTCCCACCTAATCAGGCGGGTTCTTCCTGGGAGCCATCTCCAGCTTTGGTGTCACAGCTAGGGGATTTTACAAGATCGAAACCAAAACCCGCCCCTTACACCAGATCTCCGCCGCCACACAAAGAGGAAATGGATCGGGGATTTTACGGCACACACACCAACCCTCACCGGTCCTTCAGAGCAACGCTACCAAGAACCATATGGCTCTGATGATTGTCAAATCCCGAACGAATCGCCAACAGAAATGGAAAAATCTGTCAAATCAATCGAGATCTGAAAAATGTGATAAAAGCAAACTACACCATGGCAAGAACTGGATGTGGGGAATATTTTCTTAATTCATGATTGATACCGATTCTCCCTTTTTTTCCTGGGCTTATATGCTGCTCAAAGTACCTGGATTACAGCTAAGCGCATTAGCGCCGTAAACTATTGAGGAACCGTCGCTGGCGAGTCCAGTCCGAGCGATTACCTCGTAGATAAGCGTAGAATCGTAAGAACAATGCATGAAAAACAAGAACAGAATAAGAGATAGAACACAGAGATATAGGGGGACTTCTTACTTCTCTTTATTCCTTCATCCATCGATCAATCCTTTACAATGAATAGCACCCCCTATTTATAGGCTACGACCCTGCTAGGGTTTGGGATGGGGCGCCCACTAATGGGCCGACTGCAGGGTCAGGCCCATGGTTTCCCAACACTCCCCCTTGGGCACCCATCCTTCATGTCCATGTCTCGTCAAAACTCCATAAAAACCCAGTGGGAAAAATTTGGAGAAAGAGTACATGATACACGTTCTACTGTGATGCACGAATTGCCTCATTAAAAACCTTAGCCGACAAACTTCAGGAAAACTCGTCAAGGGAAAAATAGTACAATCCACCCAATTTCATTTAATCTCTTGGATTTATTCTTTGGGTACTCGATCTTCATGATCAAGCTTTAATAATGAGTTCGTGAAGGTTCTCCCCCTGAATTCTGCACTTCTCTTAAGTCTCATCATTCCAATTCACATATGCATCTTTCAAAGTTAGATGCTGGAAGTAAATTAGTGAATCAATCTACAAGATTCTCATATGACTTAGTATGCAGTACTTTAAAAACGTTCATCTTTTGCAATTCATGAGCATAGAAGAACTTGGGGTTGATATGCTTTGTGAGAGGACTCTTCACATAACCCATCTGTACTTGTGCAACACAAGCTGTATTTATCTTCATAGATAATAGTAGGGGTTAGTGCGGCATTCAATCCACATGACTGCTGGATGTGGTGAATCATCCGCCGAAGCCAAGCACATTCTCGTGAGGCCTCGTACAATGCTATTATTTTCGAGTGGTTCGTCGAAATCGATACAAGACTCTGCTTAGATGATTTTCATGGAATTGCAGTTCCACCACATAGGAATACATAGCCTGTTTGCTATTTGGCTGTATGTGGGTTCTACAAGTACCCGTTATCTGCATTGCCATTCATAGTTAAGTCTTAGTTCTTTCTGTAGAACGGACCAAGTTCTTTGCTTCCTTGGAGGTATCGCAAGATGTCCTTCATTCCCTGCCAATGCCTTTGGTAGGTTCTGTACTATACCTTGCTAATAGGTTCACGGCAAATGCAATACCCGGTCTAGTACAGTTTGTTCAATGCATGAGTGTTTCTATCACACTTAAATATGGGAATTCCGGTCCCAGGACTTCCTCCCCCTCTTTTCTAGGTTTGTACGGGTCCTTGTCTTGCTGCAAAGATCTCCCGACCATTGGCACTTTCAAAGGGTATGCCTTTCCAAAGCCGAACCTTCCCAACACCTTCTGAGTGTAGGTTGGTGATGTACTAAAATTCCTTGAGGGCATGCCCAAGTCTGCAAGCCTAGGCAATATTTGGTTTTCACCCAAATCTTTCATTTGAACTCGACTTGGTAAGAGCTACTTTCTTAATATCCTTCAGGGTCCGGATGATATTCGATCATTTTCATACACCGAGATTATACAAAATCCATTCGGAATCATCGATAAATACATAGGGTTTATTCTCATTGTTCGTGTAGCCTTTCTTACATACAAAGTCGCTTCAAGCGATTATACCACATTCTGGCTGATTGCTTAAGTTCGTATAATGACTTTCTCGAGTTTCACATCGTATATATTTCTATTTGCTCTATCTTGGTTGGGACATTGATACATTCGGTATCTTCAATGTCCGAATCCAATATTTCATAAAGGTATCTTTGGTACCCCATCCATCAATTTCAATTCTAACTTCAAGTTCACCGCCATTGAGATAAATGTCTAAAGGGGTTACTCGCCATGATCGGGAATAGGTTTCTTCATAATCATCTCTGGATGTTCAATGAAACCTTATGCAACGAGCCTTGCTTCTTTCATTTCTCTTTCGAACAAATATCCACTTATGCCCTACGGGGTGCACAGGGAAGGCGTACGGCTTACAGGCCCAAACGCGCTTCTTTTATTCGAAGAGAATAAATCAGTTTCTACCGCCTTCTTTCAATCTGATTTTTTCTTTCATTCAATGAGCGATCTGAGCTCAATCAAGATTGATGATTGTGGCAAGTTTCTTTGCAAAGTATATGTCGACATTGGCTGTTGTCATATTCAAAGATTCTCCCGAGGTCATAAATTTTATAGCTATTTCTTCAAGGGGCGATTCTTCTAATGCTTTTACTTGCTCACCGCTGCTTTCTATTGCGGGGCAAGTCCCTTTAGTTTTTCAGTTCCGATGTATGCACACACATCCATACTGATGTCTCCCTTCATGGGGATGTTCAATTCTAGTATGCCTTTTCTGAAGGTTCCATACCGATACCAGGTCTCAACTGGCTCCCCTTTTGGTTCTGGGGCACTTCGGTGATCGGCTGTGTCAAGTCCTTCTTATCCTTTTTCACCAGGCGTCCCCGGTTACTTCGGATTCGAGGGGCCGGAGTTCTCGTCCTTTTCTGAGGCCTCTGGACGGGATTAGGGATACCTTCATTGATATTTCAACCCTCTCGGTGCATTAATGCATGTGCAAATGCTACTTGGTCACGCTCTTCAAATCACTAAAGTGGTCTGACAGTTGATTTGCTAATATTTGCAAATCTATTATCTTCTGGACTTCAATTGTCTTCTAGACTTCAATTCAATTATCTTCTGGACTGCAATTATCTTCTGGACTTCTCTATTTGCTTCACTAGTGCGCGGGTCATATGCATAGATTTTTAATTATCTTCTGGATTTCAATTGTCTTCTAGACTTCAATTATTTCCCGATATTATCATAAAAGGGTTGATTTCCTCCCCCTAATAACGGGAAAACTAACCTCATCTCATGTACTATCAGCGAATCGGGCATTGTTCAAATCTCCAATCATCGGGTCCAGATACCTGATTATGGATGATGTCTCATAACCAACGTATATCCGAGACTTTCGGAGAGGGCCCATTGCAGTCCGCTGTGGTGGTGGTATAGGTACATAAACCTTGCAACCAAACCTTCAGAGATGAGAAGTTTTCGGTGCTGACCCTTGCGCTAGTTGCATAGGTGGATGGATGATATAGGCCGACGGTCTAAAATTGATGAGGGCTGCTGCGAGCAGGACTGCGTGTCCCCAACATGTAGTTGGTAAATTACAATTCTTCAAAGTTCTGCTAGTCCATTCTGGGTGCGGACAAGTGGTACAAAATGCTCAACTTTAATTCCCATTTTCATGCAATAATCATCAAATGCTTTCGGAGTAAGTTCTCCAGCGTTGTCCATTCAGGTGAACTTCTCATGATGATCAGAGAAAATATTTCTAATTTAATTATCTGCGAGATTTAGCTATGCAGAAGCTTGATTTCTCGTAGACAATAAACATACGTGCGACCATTCCGAGAAAGCATCGATGTGCACTATAAAATACCTCAAATTACCCTTACAGGGGCTATATAGGACCACAAAAGGTCTCCCTGGATACGGTCCAGGAATGCAGGGACTTCATCCTTTGCTTTCAGAGCAAAAAGGTCTAGTAATTAATTTCCCAGTGGCACATGCGGGGCACACAAAATCTTCCTGATTCGAGAAATTCTTAACATTCATATCATGTCCCTGTGAATTGTTAATTATATTTCTCATCATCCTAAGACCTAGACGGCACAATCTATCATGCCAGAGATAGAAAAGTTCTGAGCTTCTAAATACGGTTTCGGGACGGTATAGATCAGAGGTGCCTTAATATTAGTGTAGTATAGCCCAATTTCATATGAAGAAAGATATTCTAATGCTATTTTTTACTTTCTTCACGCTTTGTAATGAGCAGGTATTCTGTACCATACTCTTCTTCAATCTCTACATGGAAACTGTTAGCGCAAATATCCTTGAGAGTTCTAGTCGATTCTGGGTACAACAAGTCTTCTTCAATGACCAAAGTTGTGCCCGTTGGAAGCATAATTGTGGCCCTTCCTGAGCCTATTATACAAGTATTGCTGCCTGCGACTGTCGTAAGACTACCAGCATTCTTGCTGATCGACTAGAAAAATTTCTGTTTCTCTCAGGATGGTATTCGTTGTGCCGCTACATGCTAAGCACACTTCCTCCATAGGGCACCACACGCGTTCTAATATATTGTACTTTATTAATATGTAGCAGAAAGCAAGCAGCACATAAATAAAATACTTCAGATATCAGAACGTAACTTGCTATTATAAAGACGGGAAAATAAGCCTTGCAGGACTCATAATAAGAATTTAATGCTTTTGCTCTTCTAGAGCTTGCAACCATTATTCAATAATTCAAAAATTCTGCTTCAATTACAAACTGCAAGTTTTTATAAAAGGTTCGAGTGCAATGCGTGCACTGAATCTAATAGGCAAAGTATTCAGGAACTTCTGCCTAAATCGGCTCAATGCGCGATCTTCTCCTCTTGGGCGACTACGGTGTGGCGGCGCGATGTCCAAAGGAGGGATGATGGGGCCGCTCATCGGGTCATTCACATTCATAAGTGCAGGTAATGGATGTGAATCCTCTGTGCCTGCAATGGCGAGGTATGCCTCATGCTATCATTTGCCCTTCTTCTTAGACTGGAAAACATCAATAATGTGCGACGCACGACCTTACCCTTCTTGTTCCTCTCATTCGTGAGAGGCTTCATCACCTTGTAGCTGCTAGCAGTGGCTTCATGGCCAACATTGCTACTAAGTGGTTGTGAGATGAAGTTCTTTCTTAGAATATCATCTTGAGTTTCTGCAACTTGCATGATGTCAATTAATTCGGCATACTTCATGTAGCCATCTTGACGATAGTTGCTTGCGGATTGCACCGCGTTCGGGTGAAAGGTAGAGAGTCTTCTCAATCTTCTGCTCATCCGTGATTACATTACCACAGAATTGAAGACTGTTATAAATTATGTACAAATTCTGACCATACGGGTCTTGAATTCACCATCGATGCGTGATGCCGTCATCTTCATATTCATGCAAAAGTTCAAAGGATTACTCACGTAATCTGCATAAAATGGTTGCAAAATTCTCACAATGCTCTTGAACTCTGTGTTCGTGTTCCGTATTTTTCTATGCATTTTTCATGATTTACTGCTATTTCCAGTGATTAAAAGCAATATAAACAATTACAGATAATCAAAACAGTAAATACAGTAAATAAATTACATAGAAATAACAATAACAAAGTTAAACATGCTTCAAATGCAAAAATCGATTCAAAATTGAATTCCCGGGGCTCTTTTCTGTTGGAAAAAGTATTTTCGGCGAAATCTGCAATTTCTAGGGGTTAAAAGGCAAGATTTCAGTTCATAGAAAATTTTTTTCGTAATTTTCATATTTTCTGAGGCCTTTTCTGCAAAATTTCCTCACCGCATAATTGTCCTCGTGATTTTCAGAATCCCGAGGGGGTTTTTCGTAAATTTCCCCGTCACCCCCTTTTTCTTCTTTTTCGACCGGATATTCACTTCCTCTTTGGGCTTCCGGCCCGCTTAGTATTATCCAGCCGGCCCATTTGGTCGGTTAAAAGGGGAGACGGTTAGATTAGGGTTTCCTTGGCCCCTTTTCTAGGAGGCGGCGGCGGTTTCTCGCGCGGCGCGGCGGCGATTTCTCGCGCGGTGCGGCGGCGACTTCACGCGGGGGTGCGCGGCGCGAGGAGGCCGTGCGGCGTCTGTCCGTTTCCAACACGGCGGCGGCGCAATGCTTGGAGGTGTGGTGCGCCGCTTCAAGCGGCGGAGGTGGCCGGGAGGCGAGGTGGTGGCGCCGGCTGCGAGCCGGAGTCGTCGTGGTGCCGGCCGGCACGCGCGGCGGCGGCGGCGCGGAGCGCGGCGGCTTGCGTGCCGATGGCGCGACGCCCCACTTCTCCCTTCTTTTTTCACGAGCCGGGGGGCGCTACGGCGACATCTCTACGAGAGGCGGTGGCCGGCGGAGGAGGGGCGTGCGGCGACCGGTGTCGCCTTCGAGGCGGCGGGGGCCGGGACGCGTGGCGCCGCTTCAAGGCGGCTCAGGGGCGGCTTCAAGCCGGTCGTAGGACGGCCCTGCGCGCGGATCGGCGCGGAGGAAACCGTTGCGCGGCTCCAGGTTGCTACCGGCGGTTCGCACCAGCCGGCCGGCCGATCGTCAATTTTTTCACCATCGTCACACGCATATCGCTTCATGTGTGATTACTGTTCATGCGATGCTATGTGGTGTAATACGAGATTTCAACGGGGGCGCGGCTTCATGCCGACATGTGCATGCTTGCCGCGTGCTGGTGGCTGGCTCTGTCGTTGCCTCCGTAGCGATACGTGATGGCGGACTATGCCGACCGGTAACGTATCGCGGAGGTAGTGACAGCCGCTTGCAGACGGTGCCGTGCACATGGTGTCTTTCATGCAATTGCATATATTACCATACGGTACAATCATCATCTACTCTTTCATGCAATCCACCGATCGGCTTGGCCGGCGACTTCAAGTCGGCTCGCGGTAGATTAGAGCGGATTTGCACCGTAGGAAACCAATCTAGAAAGCCAAATTTGCATAATTGAAAGCAATCTAGAAAACGATTCAATCTACGAATGTCGTTCATCGACGGTTACCTTTTCGATGCGAGGAGAGTCGATCGTGCTGATAACGTGTTGAGGAACCGTCGCTGGCGAGTCCAGTCCGAGCGATTACCTCGTAGACAAGCGTAGAATCGTAAGAACAATGCATGAAAAACAAGAACAGAATAAGAGATAGAACACAGAGATATAGGGGGACTTCTTACTTCTCTTTATTTCTTCATCCATCGATCAATCCTTTACAATGAATAGCACCCCCTATTTATAGGCTACGACCCTGCTAGGGTTTGAGATGGGGCGCCCACTAATGAGCCGACTGCAGGGTCAAGCCCATGGTTTTCCAACATAAACAACGACAAAACACGATTACAAACGTTTTGGATACTAAACAATGATTACGAAAATCGTTTCCAGCCGTCCGATGCTTTGAAGCAGTAAGAACCCTGCATTGCCATTGGATCTTCATGACGCAGGCGTTCCTTGCTCCGATTTCCTTCGCTCCCAGTGAAAACATTGCCCACTTCACGTAACGGTTCACACCGAATTAAATTCTCCTCACTTCAACTCTGCTGGGCCTGACAATATACAGTACCTTGAATGCCCACAGAATGCGCGACCTTTGCCACGGCCAGGGATGGTGGTGCGAGGTTATTCTATATGAATCCATTCTCTAACCTGACCTTCACGTTCCTCGAGTAATCCTGATGAATGGAGCACCCGGTGCCAGGATGCCAGTAGTCTCTTTCAATAATACCTGGCTAGAGATATGAACCACTCTTGTGGCAATGTACAGCCTGATAATTGAAAAGAAAATTCATGACTGAGATGCAGTAGGTGGCAGTTATACGTTTGTAGGCGCATAAAACAGTCATTAGGCAAGTAGTCACTATATCTTTGCATCAGCTTAGCTGAGATTTATCAAAAACCAATACAGGAAGCATTACATTTTAAGGACCTCAATTTCTTGTGGCTCTGTTGTAATATACAAATATGTGACCATAAACTTTGTAATGCATACAACTAAATCATGAACCTAATCTGCCCTTACCCACTCATGCAAACAACTAAACCATGAAACTTTGGAGTCGCATGCAGACATCCGATATGTCTACTGGCAATACTTTTGAGATTTGCAATAAACAGATATAGCAAAAGGAGGGAGAAAATAAACAGATATAGCAAAAGGAGAGATAGAAAAACGCACTTACCTTGGTCTGGAAAAGCTCTGATCAAAACAAATACACAAATTATATGTACATACAACAAACCAGATGCATGTATGAAAATGCTGCAGGAAAAGTAGAATGAGAAATATTCTAAGAAAGAGACAAAGTCACGAATCAAGGTGAATTCCTCAATAATAACCATTTAGCAATAGGGACAGAAGAAGAATAGGCCAAAAAATCATTAGGATAGCATCAATAAATCCAATTTCAAATGCACCTTCCGCTACCTGCTAACATATCTGTGTAAATCTAGGAGAAAGAGAGACCAGTTATGATCATTCTCTTCTCTGTTTTGTATACAACGGATTGACAAAAGCTACTTCCAAATGATCCCCACCCAATAAAATTAGTAAAATATATAGTATTGCATAGCCGTGGACAGCAGCAGGTCCTGAAGCAATGAAGCCTAGTTCTATATACAACATACAAAATTGATATCATAAGTTAAGCACCAACCAAGAAACAGAGAGTACAGTTAAGTGTCCACATTATTTCGAATCTGAAATAATGTACCGAGCTATTATAGAAAACTCAATCTGCTCTTGTAGATCCACTAATAGTATGGCTTGCTAATTGAAGCTCACAACAAAGACCTGCAGTTCATCCTAACATCTGCTGGCCAGAGAGGAAGAAGAAGTATACGATTAGAGATTGGAAGCATAATGGTGTAACACTTTAAAACTAACATGCTATAAGATCACATTTTTTTTTGTAATACCCAATTATTTTATGCGCTCATGATATTAGCACCTGAAAATATGCAAATCAATAAGTAACAGGGATTATTTTCAGCAACACCTTAGCCTTTTCTATTCTACTTGTCACAACAAATAGATAGATGTCGGCTACAATCCATCAAGTATCAACCCTGTAAGAGCCAAAACACATTTATATTAGCCGAAACCATGGTAGGGGATGGAAGGCACCTGGTAATAATTGGAACATAAGTAATTCCACCTTGCGTAAGACTCGAGAGATGTGCCCTGTGAAACACAAAAAAGAGAAAAACAAATATAGAAAACTGCATATAACAAAAAACTACAGAATGATGAACAAATTACTCAAAAGTTCCCAGGACACCAGTTAAGGCATTGACTGTCATGGGCAGTGGCCGGTCCAACCGGTGGACAGCCGGTCAGACCAGCGCAGCAGCAGCACATATACGTGCAGAAGCTGAGGAGATCAGCACTAGCGGCCGGCCAGCAAGACATCCAGGACCATGTGCAGAGTCCACGTTCAGAAGGAATAGTTCAGGAGGATTAGGAAAGATGTGTTCGTATTTAGTTAGGAAAGCAAGAGTCCAAATAGGTTAGTACAGTAAGTTGACGTGCTTGTTCAGGATGTGTGCATGCACGCTAGTAGTCGTGTGTAGGACATTAGGCAAGTTAGATAAGTCCGTAACAGGAAAGGTCCAATTACTCCTTATAAAAGGAGATCCTTGTACATGGTTATGATCAAGCAAGAAGAACAAAGAAACAATAGTTCATCCCCGTCTATGTTTATTTTCCTCCTCTAAAGTCCCTCCCCATTCAAGCCATCGCCACCCGGCCGTCCTCCCAAGATCATTACATTGACATCATGGAATAGAGAAAACAGGCCAATATCCACCTAAAACAGGGAAATATTGGCAAAGCACATCATCTGATGGCCTTATAAGCAACTAAAATGAAGCCTCTTCATATTTGGTATACTGCAAAAGAAGTGACAGTATATGAAGCATAATTAACTATTTCATGGTATCTGAAGGAAATGGATGATAATAGTAAGTCAGTAACATATATTGATAACCCAGAAAGAGAAACCCCTGAAACTCCTATATTAGCTAAAATACCAATAAATTATACTTTTGACCTCTCTCTGAAGAACATTGCCTGAACAATGACTTACTCACCAAACACACCCCAATCCTCCTAAAACAAGGAAGAGTTCAAAATTGAGACAAGACCAAAGAGACAAATAAAAAGCTAAGGAAAACTCACGTCTTTCTGTGATTGTGTTGGGCTGTATACAGCAGCAGACAGCCAACAATGGCAGCGGCAGAGCCACTGTGAAGCACCCCCATCAAAATAAGGCATTAGCATAGCAGAGGAAAAACATGCCATGAAAATTATGGACGCTGAGCATAAAAGCTCCATTCTAACTAAACAATCGAGGAAAATAAAGGGTACCAAACACAAAACGAACTAACAATTGAAATACACAACAACCAGTGAACAGCATACCACAACAATCTGAAGCAAGAGGCTGCAAGAAATACATCCATTTGACCATTATTTTTTTAATTATATGTTAGCAAAAATTACTAAATATAATTTTATAGAATTACTTTTGATGACAATCTACTAGTATAATTCTGATGTAACAAATCCACACACTTTTATGTATATTAATTTAATTAGCAGATGAGAATGATTGGTATACTCCCCCCGTTGCATTCTGTGTTTAGTTTTTGGGTTTGTTGCATATTCTACTGGTCTCACACAAAACAATGGAATTTCAAGACATCTTTCCTGTTTTAACCCTATCACGTTTGGTCAAGTCACAAGGCAATAAAAGCAACCAATACAACATTACAACTGAAAGAGAAAAATAGTTTAGTGATCCTTTGTCTATTAAAAATTTAAAATCAACTTCTTGTGCCGAAATGTACGTTAAAACTCTAGAAAGGCCGGATGCAATATTTGAACTTGACTTTTTTCTTTGAGAGGAATACTTTATGTTGATTTTTCTGTATGGAATTTGATCTAGCTAATTACAAATTTACAATGATTTTAGGTGGTTATTTTTTGTTGAATCAATTGAAAGAATCCTAGCTTGTTTTAATTTTATTTTTGATACAAAAAATTTACCTGATTATGTTTTATGTTGAAGCATTGAGCTGAAGTTTCGTGTCAATGATGCATTTGTGGCTTATTTTTGTTATATCGTGGTGTGGGTATAAATTGACGTTAGTTCTAGGATGTTAGCCTATTAGAATTTAGTCCGAAGCGTGATGAAATCCTAGATCCGCCACTGATTCAGGCAACTCTAACCCGGTAAGTTTAGACATGATCACCAATATCTTTGCTCATTTTGAGCCTTTCTGTTTTGAACAGGAATTCAATTGGCCTCTCTGGATCAAATTTGTAGAAGTTGACATATTCTACATCCAAGAGATGTTGACATGATGTGATTTTATTTTGTAGAAGACAGTGTACGAACATGTCTGAACATATGAAGCCATATCATAAACTTTTACTCCTCAAAGGGCTGGTGTTTTTGTTTCTCAGCAAAGATTTGGTAACTGCTGTATGCAGTCTGAAATAATTTTTCTTGAAACAGAAATATGGTGGGATCCATCCTGGGAAAATATCAATGGTAGAGCTAGAAGTGCGGTGCCTGAGATGTAGTGATGGCTACAATACAATCCGTTAGCAATTTTTGTTAAAAGGAAAAAATATTCAATATAAGGATTAATATGGCTACAAGAATGGATAATTGCTTATCTGTGATAAGTGTGTAATCGTACAATTTGTCGAATTTACTGTTGTGTTGGTTGTGGCCATGGCCGACCTATAAATTTGGCAAGCTTCTGCTATTGTTTTTTTAGCTAATTCATATACCATGCTAACTTCCATTCTTTACTACTTTTGATGGCATAAGTAGCTAAGTGATTGCTTCTATTATCTATGATTTCTGATACATTTATGATTTAACATGACACAAATTGTACATCCATGTTTGTTCAAAGTGGTTTTTTTTCAACTGTACATTTGCAACGTCAAATTAGAAAATACTATCATGGCATGGAAGTGCTTCAAATGTAAATATATATATATATATATCAATTTTTCTTCTCTAGATCCACAGCAACGAGCAGAAGTGCTCCTAAATAGCACACTATTATCGTCATTACTGTTCAACAACAACTAATATCAGGAGTAAGTATGTGTGTATTTGGACATGGAATAATACTCCTAACAGGTTGTCAAGACAGACTGCTCAGTTACAACATGCTGCAATGCATAATATCGTCTTATTTAACCATGCCAGTTTACACATTTTATTTCCTCTGGGCATGAAGACTACATTCTTTTTGTCTATAGGTTTATAGGCTGATGGATTCTCTAGCATTCTTATTTTAAGGTTGATTTGCTTGACAAGTCAGAATGCTTTCCAGCTAGTTTCAATCTCTTTACATTTGAAATGTCTAATTATTCACAAAGCTCAGAGCTAAGCATAACAAACAGGAGCTGATCAGTATTCTTAGACTTCAGGTGCAATGCAAGTCTTGATTTCAGAAAGAAACAAAAGCAGCCAAGGAAATTAAACAATCGAGGCCAAGGACAAGACAGTGCCTGTGTTGTAAGGTAAAGCGTCGCAAACTCTTCCAGCTTCTCTACAGCACTGGCTGTGCTAGCCTCTACAAGTCTCCAGTATTGGTGACATCTCCTTGAATTTCTTCTCCACCAGCATCACAGGTTACATCTGGATGCCCTTTTGGATCACGCCCCTCGACGCCAATATGTCCACTACCGTGCACCTCGGCAAGAATTGCCCGGCACGACGACAGCACTGATGCAGTTTGGCAAAACACCTGGAAGGCGTAGGGGAAGATACCAGAGGACGGACATGAACTGACCACGAGCTCCTCCATGGCGGCCAAGCTCTCGTCAAAGAGGGAGGCCCTGTGCATGACCGCCTTGAGGTACGATGAGATCAGCTTGACGAGGATGGCGTCCGGGGCGCCGTGATCGCACAAAAACTTGATCTTGGGGAGAACCACGGCGCGGATGTTGTCGTGGAGTGAGCTCCGTGGACTGCTTGACGGCGTTGAGCACGTCCATTTCGGTGCCGAGGAGATCCTTGGCGGTTGGGGCGGAGGCGGCGCTCGATGGCTGATGACGGAGGGGGCTGGCGAGGACGATGCGGCGGAGCTCGGCGTCGGTGAGGCCGAGATCGCAGTAGTAGAAATCATGGTCGGGTGCCAGGATGCGGTTCGCGTGGTAGGATAGGACGGCGGAGACGAGGAGGGCGAGTATGGCGTGTGCCTTCTTGTTGGAACTGCCGCGGCGGGCTCCGTGACGCCGCAGGAGTGGCGTTGCCCAGAAGGTGTTTGAGGAAATGCGGGAGAGGGGGAGGGTCACTCCGGTGCCTATGCTGATGATCTTGTCGTCAGGCATTGTAATCGTACTAAGCGAGGGAAGCAAATAACGATGCGGCCACTGAACCAAAGCCAAATTTGCTTGTAACAAAAGTAGTAATCCTACATATTATTCATCTCAAAATCTCAATTACAACGAGAGTACAAATGTATGACAAATTGTCATCACAGTTGAATTGTGTAAAAGAATCAATACAATGAATTAATACTGCTACTTCCAATTTTGCTAACTACACTGTCGCTTCGCTATTCATGAGCTCGGTTCAACATTGAGCAGAAGGCTAGTGCGCCTTCACAAAGCACGGGATGGGAAGCGCGCTGGGATCAGGGGACACGATGTAGGTCGGGCCGACGAACAGTTGCGTCGCCGAGTCGGCCTCCATCTTGGGCCTCAGCTTCTTGTCACAGCGGTCGGCCGAGGGCGCGCGGCTTGCGGGTCTCTTGCCGCCGTTTCAACTCCCCCTCGACGGCGCGCGGTCGGCGTGCTCGCCGCTCTCGTCCGACGCTGGGCGGTCGAGCACCTTGTCCCTCACCCAGCTCTCGCTCAATGACGTGCAATCGAGGACCTTCTCCCTGTCCCGACTCTAGCTCAGCGACGCGCCACTGAGGGTCTTGTCCTTGATCCAGCTCTCGCTAGATGACGCCCGGCCAGGCTTCTTGCTGCCCCAATCCCGCCTCTCACGAGCGGACAGTGCAGGAGAATGTCACCACCCAGGTGATGACCAAGGCAGTGACTGAAGAAGATGCAGGGAAGGAAGTGCATGGCAAGAAGGTGACTCCTTCGGCGGATGAGAATGGACCACAGTTTGGCCTATCTGGTAGTGGGGACAACTGTTAGATAATCTTTGCTTATTGCTTACCGTGTCCGAGTCCGGTTCAAGTAGAAATTGAGTCGAAGTTGTACGTGTTGTAGTTTTCGTTTCTTAGATGGAGTCCGAGTCCTTGTTGTCACGGAGTTGTGCGTGTATAAAGCTGGGCCTAACCCCTTGTAACGTGAGGAGAGCAAGCAATGTAAGAGAAAGCAATAGCAAAGTAATAGAAGAGAGGAAAGAAAAGCTGCAGTGCAGCAGGAAATCGTTTTCTTGTTTTTCAGTGCGTGTGTTCATCTTTGATCGGTTTCGCCAAGCGAAGTCTTCCGGAGCTGTTCTAACAATTGGTATCAGAGCTCTAGGTTCGAGATCCTAGCTGCTGCCCCGGGAGGTGTGATCTTGACTCCCGGGGTGGCATATACGGCGGAGACGACGCGCGGATTTCGACAGTGCATCGAGGACACGGGGGTGTGGCGGCGAGACCGATGCACTGTATGGTGCATGCGGCTTCGTGACGAGGAGGAGACTGAGTTTTTTTTTTACTTGTGCCCAAGATTATGTCGCGTTCTCGGGAAGTTGTGTCACCGGTGACAGGCAATGTCGATGTGCACAAGGATCAGATGGCATTGGAGGCTATCTATGGAGGCATCTCGGAGGAAGCGCTCTTCCTACTAGTCGAAAAGGAGACAACCATAGTTGTGTGGAAGACGTTGAAGACGATGATGCATCTTGCTATTGATCATCAAAAGGCGAAGGCGAGGAACGTTGAGAAGATGTGTCGCCGTCCTGAGTCGAGTCCGTGTGTTACTCAAGTTGAAGTTGTGACCAACTTGAAGTCCGAGTACGAGTTGAGGAAGTCGTAGTTGAGACCGACTGTCCTGAGTTGAGTACGAGTTGAGGTGCAAGTCGTAGTTGAGACCGACTACCTCAATGAGTAAGAGTCCAAGACGTGTTCGAGTTGTGCCACCGTCTTTGGACAAGTAAGTGTGAGCCAAGTTGAAGTTGAGTCCAACTTGGAGCTCAAGACGTGTTTGAGTTGTGCCACCGTCTTCGGCCGAGTGTGTGGGAGCCATGTTCAAGTTGTGTCCAACTGGCAGCACACGAAATATAAGTATGTATACAAAGATTAGGGAGTGATTGTTAGATAATCTTTGCTTATTGCTTACCGTGTCCGAGTCCGATTCAAGTAGAAATTGAGTCGAAGTTGTACGTGTTGTAGTTTTCGTTTCTTAGATGGAGTCCGAGTCCTTGTTGTCACGGAGTTATGCGTGTATAAAGCTGGGCCTAACCCCTTGTAACGTGAGGAGAGCAAGCAATGTAAGAGAAAGCAATAGCAAAGTAATAGAAGAGAGGAAAGAAAAGCTGCAGTGCAGCAGGAAATCGTTTTCTTGTTTTTCAGTGCGTGTGTTCATCTTTGATCGGTTTCGCCAAGCGAAGTCTTCCGGAGCTGTTCTAACAACAACTGTGTTAACTTTCTGTTATGTGTGGGACCCTATGAGGGGAAAGGCTGAGGGGTTGTTGCTTTTTAAGCCGAGTTCTGTGCTTGTAAACATTTTTGTCGATGAAAATAAATAGTATCGTCTTCCTCCTCCCTGTCTACTTTCCTCTCTTCTTATTCTTTCTACTATCTCGTTAGATCGCTCGAATCTCCTCTACGTTCCATAGAACCAAGTGAAATCACTGCGATTAGAAGGGACATAACATCATTGTATCAGAGCCAGGTTGATCCCATGTCGAATTCTCAAACTCTGGGCTTGATCGGTGTAAAACCTGCTCTGGTTTGATTGACTTGGAGGAGAATTCGCAACGGCTCCGGCGAGGCATGGTATTCAGGTTGTGCAAGTGGTGGAAGCAATGGAGGCGATGGAGAGGAGATTGACGGAGATGCTGTCTCAGCTGAAAACCGAACTGGTAGATGAGGTGAAGAGGGCAACCGGGGAACAGTTGGCTTCGGTAGACCGAAGACTTGAGCAACAAGGGGAGCGATTAGGTCAAGTTCAAATGAAGGTGAACCTGTCGCTGGATTCCATCGGTAAGCTTCAACAAGAACAAGTGCAGATTGCGAAGGTAATGAAGGGACCGGCACTTCCTCCACTTCAAATACTGGCAAGAGATGGACCAGGTATCATGGGGGCAAAACCCGCTGCAGGGCAGGTATTACTGCAAAATCAAACATCACCACAGATTTCCTTTCCTCCTCCCACGCCTATAGAGACTGAGGTAAATGAAGCTATCGGGGTAGGAGAGATAGGAGGCAGAAGAACTTGGATCCCAAAAATGGATTTCCCGAAATTTGATGGAACTGGCGCTAGAATTTGGATTGATAAGTGCCAAACTTTTTTCTCGATGTATCAAATTCCAGATGGGTTCCGAGTCGCATCTGCCACCATGTATCTTGTGGATAGTGCATCTCACTGGTACCAGGCATATAAGACTATGAACCCTCGACATGATTGGGAACAATTTCAGCAAGCAGTTTTGTCTGAATTTGACACCAACACTCAAGTGAGAAGATACGAGAACTCCTGCAGTTAAAGCAAACAGGAACGGTGGAGGAATACAAGCGGCAATTTGATCGTCTTGTGTATCACATTCGACTCCATGATACTCATGTGGGAGAAATGGTGCTGATCACACAATTTGTGCTTGGGTTGAAGGATGAGCTACGTGCTATGGTGGAAACACAGATGCCTGAATCAGTGAGTAAAGCAGCGATGTTCGCCAGTATACAGGAGGGAATTCTGGACAGAACCAAGAAAACAGGATTCAAGGGAGACATGGGTCATCAATAGAAACATTATGGAGTAACTCAAAAGGGGGATAACCGAGGGAAGTTCACTCCTAATGAAGTGTGGAAGGCACAACAATTGAAGGCTTATAGAAGAGCAAATGGGCTATGTTTTCATTGTGGAGAAAAGTATACCCCGGATTATCACTGTGCCAACCAGCCTCAACTGAAGGCATTAGAGTTGGAAGACAGCCCAACATATTTGTCGGAAGGTGTCTTGGATGCTGTTACTTCGTTAGAAGACCCCAAGACGGCAGAGGAGATCTTTGTATCCCTCAATGCTTTAACAGGCACTGCAATTGCAAAAACTATTCACTTACGAGCCCTGGTAGGTAGGCAAACAATGTTGCTGTTGTTAGATTCTGGTAGTTCACATACTTTTATCAACACTGAAACGATTGATAAGTTGGGCCTGACTCCCGAACAAGTATCACCTCTGTCAATAAGAATTGCTAATGGGGAACTGTTAAGCTGCACATCTGAACTTAAAGGATTTTCATGGTGGACCCAGGGGCTTACCTTCCAGCATGACATGAAGATTTTAAATTTGGGAGGATATGATGCAGTGTTTGGAATGGATTGGTTGGAACAGCATAGTCCAATGAACTGCAATTGGCTTCAAAAATGGGTGGAGTTTGAGTATAAAGGTAATCTTGTTCGGCTGCAAGGACTCTATGAGGATAGTCACAAGGTTCTCCAAGAAGCATCCATGGATCAAGTACTCAAATGGCACAAGGGCAATGAGCTGTGGGCTACGGCTATAGTAGATTCTGGTCATGACCACCACACTGACAGTTTACCTGCAGGAATTCAAGACATATTAACACAGTTTGATATGGTCTTTCAAGAGCCAAAAGAGTTGCCACCTCATAGGAGTTATGATCATGCCATTTGTTTGATTCCAGGGGCTATGCCGGTGAACACCAAACCTTATAGATACTCTCCCGCCAAAAGGATGAAATTGAAAGACAAGTGGCTGAAATGATTGAGAAGGGAACAGTGAGTCCAAGCATTAGTCCTTTTGCATCCCCTGTCTTGTTAGTCAAGAAGAAAGATGACAGCTAGAGGTTTTGTGTGGACTATCGAAAGCTGAATACTCTGACCATCAAAAACAAATTCCCTTTGCCCGTGGTAGATGAACTATTGGATGAGTTAGCTGGAACTAAATATTTTTCTAAATTGGATTTGAGGAGTGGGTATAATCAGATCCGCATGGTGCCTAGGGATGAGGATAAAACAACCTTTAAGACACATCATGGTCATTTTCAATTCAAGGTAATGCCTTTTGGTCTCACAAATGCTCCTGTGACGTTTCAATGCCTCATGAACTCTATTTTTGCTCCTTACATCCGCAAATTTGTGTTAGTGTTTATGGATGACATCTTGATCTATAGCAAAGATCTGGAGACTCATAGACAGCATTTGCAACTGGTTTTCAAAGTTTTACATCAACATCAGTTGTATGTAAAAAGATCTAAATGCATATTTGCTACTCCTCAATTGGAATACTTAGGGCACATTATCTCTGATCAAGGGGTTGCTACTGACCCAACCAAAACATAAGCTGTGCAGCAGTGGCCGGTTCCTACCAACCTCACCGAATTACGAGGATTTTTAGGCCTTACAGGCTATTATAGAAAATTTGTGCACCATTATGGCTTGTTGGCCAAACCTCTCACTAACCTTTTACAGAAACAGAAGGGATTTCAATGGACACCTCAAGCACAAGTTGCTTTTGACCAACTCAAAACAGCTATGAGTTCTGTTCCCGTTCTTGCGTTGCCAGATTTTAACAAGCCATTTGTTATAAAAACCGATGCGTGCAACTCAGGTATAGGTGCAGTGTTATTGCAGGAAGGTCACCCAATAGCTTATTACAACAAGGCTTTGGGAACTATCAATAAAAAATTATCTATTTATGAAAAGGAGTTTTTGGCTATTATGATGGCGGTGGACAGATGGAGATCCTATTTGCTCAGGGGTCCTTTCACAATCAAAACTGATCATAGAAGTTTATGTCACTTAGAAGATCAAAGCCTCACATCTGAGCTGCAACGAAAAGCCATGACCAAACTCATTGGGTTACAGTATTCCTTTCAGTATAAGAAGGGCTATGAGAATACTCCGGCAGATGCTTTATCCAGAGTTGGTCATTTATTTGAATTGGAAGCCATTTCGGTTGTTCAACCTGTTTGGGTACAAGAGGTACTGAACTCTTATGCGGTGGATGCTTCGGCTCAAAAGCTGCTGCAAGAGTTAGCTGTTTCAGGTAGTAATAGTAAAGGGTATCAATTGTCGGATGGGCTCATTCGTAAAAATGGTGCAATCTGGATTGGAGCTAACATAGGTCTTCAGACTAAAGTTATTCACGCTTTTCACTCTTCTGCCATTGGTGGTCATTCAGGAATTCAAGCTACCTACCGAAGGATCAAAAAGCTTTTCATCTGGCAAGGCCTTAAGCAGGTGGTTGAGGAATTTGTTCAGCAATATCAAGTATGTCAGTAGTCCAAACATGAACATTGTAAATCCCCAGGGTTATTGCAACCTTTGCCGGTGCCTCACGGCGCTTGGCAAGACATCACCATGGATTTTGTGGAGGGCCTGCCCAAGTCCGAAGGCTATACTGTGATCTTAGTGGTGGTAGATCGATATAGTAAGTATGCTCACTTTCTTCCATTGAAGCATCCGTTCACTGCTCTCCAGGTGGCTAAACTTTTCCTCAATAATGTGGTCAAGTTGCATGGGCTTCCCAAATCCATTGTGTCCGATAGAGACAAGGTATTCACAAGTATGTTTTGGCAAGAGTTGTTCCGCCAATATCACACTCAGTTGAATCTAAGTACAGCTTATTACCCTCAATCCGATGGTCAAAGTGAGAGGGTCAATCAATGTTTGGAAATGTATTTGCGCTGTGCAGTAGCCACTTCACCCACTAAGTGGTATTCTTGGTTGGCTTTAGCGGAATACTGGTATAATACCTGCTATCACACTGCAGTGGGGTGTACTCCTTTCAAAGTGTTATATGGCTCAGACCCACATTATAGCATAGTACCATCTGTCTTTGTTTCAAAGTCCCCAGAGGCTGCTGAAGTCATCAATGAATGACTGTTGTTTTCGGACCTGCTTCGGACACACCTGAACAAAGCTCAACTCCGAATGAAATAGACTGCTGATAAAACACGCTCTTTCAGAGATTTTCAAGTGGGTGACCAAGTATTGCTGAAATTACAGCCATATGCTCAACAGTCCGTAGTGAATCGCCCCTACCCAAAGTTAGCATTCAAGTATTTTGGACCCTATCGTATTCTGGACAGAATTGGGTCAGTCGCGTATCGCTTGGACTTGCCAACACAGCGTCAAATCCATTCAGTTTTTTATGTTTCGCAATTGAAGCCGTTCTTGGCTAATTATACTCATGTGTTCTCCACTCTTCCTTCACCAGCGGAGTTGGATGTCTCGGCGTTAGTGCCGGATGAAATACTTGATCGTCGTCACGTTAAGAAAGGCAATGTAGCACATTTGCAAGTTTTGCTTAAATGGAAGTCCTCACCGGCGACGTTGGCTACCTGGGAGGATTACAATGTGGTAAGAGACCGTTTTCCAGATGCTCCAGCTTAGGGGCAAGTGTGAGGACCCCAATTTATTTGGCTTGTAATGCTTAACCAACCACCTGGTCCTAGCATCACAAATCAAATAAACTGATCCTCGAGATATGTATACTTCCCAGAAAACAGTATACACACCTCGATACAAAATTAAACATCAACTCCATTCCAAACATAGAGTCCAAACACCACACTACCAAACGGAAGGTAAACAAATAGAAGAGTTATTACAGACAAAGGCCGACAGGCCACAAGGTACACAAATAAACAAGAACGACAGCGGAAGCAAAAGTGCCATAAGATGGCTATAAACAAAGCCAATCAGCGTGCCTCCAACCCACAAGGCATCTGACCGGACCGCCAAGTCTAGTCGTCCACGAAACGGCAACACTGACTCACGAAGTGAGGCCCTTGGGCTCACCTTCTTCCTCTCGCAACAAAACATTAAGCAAAGCACCTGAGTACAAAGATTGTCTTTGTACCCGCAAGACTGACGTGTGAACTAGCGAACTGTTCATAAGCTACATGCAGGTTTATTTGGTGGAGGTCATATGTTTCATTTGCATAAAGCCAATTTTCATTTGCAATAAGGTAATACAGTTTAAAGGCAAGTTTGCAATTCATTTTTAAGATTGAAATAACAGTACGGATAAAATAATAATAAAAGAATAAAGGTAAACAACCTAGAAGTGACTATCCCAATAGTCACCACAACAATAGCACGAATCCCAGATTCGTACCACCCATCAAGTTTTAATTTAAATGTTGTAGTCTAGTTCTTGGGGCGATCCAGCGTGTCCATAACCTAGGACTAGGCTATTCGAATAGTTTTAACCTGCGGGGGTGTACCAATGTACCCACACTTGGATCGCCTTTAAGCCAAAGCACACTTAGAAGGTATCTTTGCACACTAAGTCCTACGAGACTTTTTCCAATATTGTGTATTTGTAACATCCCAATTTTGGGCTTGTGTTTCAAATGTAAGAAAATCAGTAGAAATTAAAACTTTTTCTTACATCATGTAATTCCTGTGGTGCCAAGAAATTCTTGTACAAGGAATTATGGAAATACATTGTCACAAGTCTTGTTGATCCAAATCTTGTTATTCCAAAAACAATCTTGTCAAATCTTATGATCATCCTCTGAAATATTTTTCCTAAGTCTCTGTGATGGTATGTGACCCTCTCAGAAAAATCTCACAATTTTTAGAAATTGTTTGAAAATTTTAGAGGCGATCAAACTGTTTGACTCTCATCAAACATTAAAGCAGAGCCTTGCAGAATTTTTGGAGATGTATTCGCAGCATAAAAATCTCTGAAAATTTTACACAAGGTTAATATCTGAGTTAGCAAGCTCTGTAAAATTTTCATAATTTTTGGAGTTATTTTGCTACCTCAAATAAATCTTCGAGTCTCTGTTCTTTTCAAAGTCAAACTTGGTTTCTTGTTGCTTGGGTTCGAGTCGGACTGGGCTCGAGCCACTTGATTCGATCCATCAACTAAGCGCGCGAGCCACTCTTTAAAACGCGCAATCGATCTCGTCCGTTAGATCTAAATCGCACGGCCCGCGCGCGTGTATCATTTCGGACCTTCCGGTTGCAAGTCTGAATGTCAGCCGATAGATCCCCGTCCAACCGTTGAGATTTCCCGAAGCCTTCGGACCCTCCGGTTGCATTTTTGAATCTGAGCCGTTGGATTAAGATCCAACGCTCGCGTACCCCTTCGTGGTAAATAAGAGTTGCGACGTGGAGCAGTCCGAGTCGTTCGTTTCTAATCGTAGGGCTCGTAATCTCCCCATGTGTTTTAACCCTCGGTGGCGTGGCGTAATCTCTGCCGTTCGTTTTGAATCCTGCGGTTGAGAATCGCCCGAGTGTCTTTCCTAGTCTTCTTCAACCTCTAGCCGTGCATGAATAGTGGAGGGCATGGCAGTGTCATTTCATGCCTCCTCTGTCACTCTAGCCGACATTTAGGGCATGGGAGACCCTCCGAGCCAGGCCATACCCTAATGCACCATCCCCAACCTTTTTCCCTTATCGGTACGCTCATTGTGCTTTGTGTTTTGTCGCTTGAGAGCTTGTGGTGCAAACCCTAATGTCCTCAAGGCTTTATAAGCACCCTCATTGCTTCCTAGTATCTCTTTAGATCACCACCAAGTCTCACCCACAGTACTGGAGCTTAATACCTCAAAAATGGCAAACCGCCATTGTTGACCCGTGAAGCTTCATTGGTGTTCTTGGTGTTCTAGTGGTCCTCCTTCATGTTTCTTTGCCCTAACTTTATCTATTCACTTCCTTGAACATTTCCCCTCACTTAATTTTGGATTTGATTCTCAGGAATTGTCCAATTTGGAGTTTGTTCAAATTCGGCTGAAAAGTGAGTATCGTCTTCCTCAGCTCCGGTGAGTGCACCACTTCCTCATCTCTTGCTCTTATAGCTTCTGTGGATCGTAATGAAGCTATGTTCATGCTTGGTATCACCCATGTGGCTCAGGGTGTCATTTTCGGGTTTCTTCTCCAAGTCCGGCGAGCTTCCACCGTGGTCAAGCTTCTCCGACCGTCTGTGAAGCCTCTTCTCGCTAAGGTAGCTTCTTATTGGTCCTTAGAAGCTATGGCACCGTACCCTAGGCTTGCAGTGGAGCTCATCGCGATTTTCATGTTTAGCGATGAAGCTCCCATTTTCGTTTTCCGCTGGCCGGCGTTCTAGTCCTCGCCGCGGCGAATGCTACCATTAGTTTCGTCTTTGCTATTGCGAATCCATTTTGGGTCTTGTTCACCGCACATGCGCGATTGTCGCCGCGATTAGCGCGTCAAAGACGATCGGGACTTTCTTTGCACAGAGCTCCGTTTCGTCACTAATTAGGACACATTAATTGCTAATCATTAGTTGTTAATTGTGTCTTAATCATTATTGTTGAGCCAGCGACTAGTGGGCCCGGCATCCTTTAATCACCCTCTGGTGCGATCCCGCACTGTCCGACGTCATTAATATCTAATCATTGCTTAATTAAATAAGTCGGCATTTAATCGCTGTCGGAATTAACCTCGGGTGTTGGTGGTGGGCGAGGATTAAAATCAAATTCGGTGAGTCTTTAGTGTCTAGTTAATGATCATCATTAGTGGCATTAAGTGCGTCCTTAGCCATCCCTCTCGATCATTGTCGGTGGGCGGTGCACTTTGTGCACGTGGGTTAAACCGGCGCATGTGTGCCTCAAGGTCGGCGACATGCGTGTCCCACGTGTCGACATCCCTTTGAACTTCAATCAATAGCCACGCGTCGATCCCTTGATCAACGGCCTAGATCTTGTATGCGTTCGGACCCTCGGTTCCCCTCATCATCTGGACCGTCGTCTCGCGATCCGCGGTGAGATCATGTGTGCAATCGGACCTTCCGGTTAGATGTGGGTTCTAAGCCGTTCATCTTTAGATCTGCGGTCGTGTAGTTCCACCGAGGCAACCGCATCGTCAGGTTGCATGCACTCGTTTGGGCGTTGGATCTTGATCCAACGGTGGACCCGATTAGGTTTGGCGCGCGTCGCTATTTCCAGCGTCGCGTGGGTGTTGGATTTTAAATCTACGACCCACGGGCGCCCACGTCGTTTTCTTTGTTTTGGGTTGTTCTGTATTTGGTAAGTATTTATTTAACGATGAAAATGATGTAAAACTTTAGAAACTCATAACTAATTCATTTTAGTTACTTTTTAGTTAATTCCAACTGTAATAAATTATGTTATCACTTTAGCTTATTATAAAAATGGATTTAAGCATGTTCGATTAGCGAAAATTGTATAACTAGGAATAACTTGATTTTGTCATTTTGAATATTCAGAAAATGAATAAAACTTTAGAAAATGCATATCTTGCTCTGTGTATGTCCAAAATGAATGATTCCAACCTTGATAAATTTGTTATTAACCCAATGTTAATATAAAAATGATGGTAGGTCCAAGATTATGTGAAACCTTGATTAATGAGGTAGTACCTATTTTTAGCATTTAGAAAATTCGGAAGACTTATAAAATGCACAAGTAATTCTCTGTAAATGCAAAATATATTTGATAAATTCTAGAAAACCCTCTGTTGGTATACTTCTCTGTAAAATTAGTTTTGAACATATTTATGCTCTGGAAAGTGCATTATGCCAATTTTGCATCTTAGAAAAATCATAACTAAATCACTTTAACTCCAAATGACCTGAAATTTTATATGGGTTACCTCTATACCAGTAGTTAGCTACCATAAAAATTCCAGCTTCAAAATCTCTCTATAAAATATTTTTGCACAGTGCTAATTATGGTAGAAAATGTATTTTTATGCATTATCTTTTACCACAAATCCAAATTAGGTTTTCCAGTTTCTATGTCTAGGTATATTCGTATTCTACCTTATGTGTAAATTTCGTCGCATTTGGTTAAGTTTTGCTTGCTCTTTTGTTTATTTGTGGCTCGTCTTATTGGTTGTTCTTGGTTCTTTTGCCTTTCGCTTAGGATTCGACATTTGCGGTAATCCAGAACGATCCTCCGCAACCAATTGAGCAACGGCAAGAAGGCAAGCAGTTTGATCATGTTAATCCCAGTATTTTAAGTATTTATGTTGATTACAAATTCTATGTATGCATTGCTACTTTGTTTTAATAGTTGGCCTAGTAGATGCATTTCCTTAGCAAATGATTATCCTCTACTACCATGAGCCTAGGTTACTTCTTTGTGATTTAGAGTTCGTGGAGGGCTCTTGTCACTTAGTAGTTGCGAATTAATTGCTTAGCCATGCTTAGCCCGGTAGAAATGGGCGGTTATCGACTTGTCGATAACCTTGATCACACAAAACTTATTATGATTTATGATTTCCACCTTGTGCCATGTCTACTTGTGAAAACTAAAACTAAAAGCAAAATGATTTAGACTTGGGCACAATGGTATGTTGGTGTGATTCTCGGGTGTATTGGAATGGTGCCTAAGTCAACAAGGACCGAACATCTTGTTACACTAAACCAAGCATTTTAGCGTGCTAACCACACTAGAGGGTATGGGACCTCTCTTGACTTAGTACTTTGGCGTGTATTGGCTCCGGGTCGCAGGAGGTCGCAGGAGGGATGGTGTTGGGAGCATTGTAGTGTCAGAAAGACTTCACCGGGATGGGATTTGTTGTCTTTAGGCTTGCAATGTAGCGTATGGTGTTTCTACCCATCTGAGCGGCTCGTAGTTAATACACAATATTGGAAGCGTCTCGTAGGACTTAGCGTGTGGCATACCTACTGAAGTGTGCTTTGGCTTAAAGCGATGCAAGTGTGGGTACATTGGTACACCCCTGCAGGGTTAAAACTATTCGAATAGCCTCGTCCTAGGTTATGGACACGCTTGGGGAGGTCTTTCAAGAGTTAGACTACAACCTTTTAAATTAAAACTTGATGGGTGGTACGAATCGGGATTAGTGCTATGTTGTGGTGACTATTGGGATAGTCACTTCCGGTGGTTACTTGTATGTATCTTTATTCTGTTATTTCAACATTAAAAACAGATTTGCAAACTTGCTTTTAAATGTATTACATTATTGCAAATAAAGTTGGCTTCATGCAAAATGAGACATACAACCTCCACCTAAATAAGCTTGCATGTAGTTTATGAATAGGTGCCTTTATTCCACACGTCGATCTTCAAGGTACAAAGACAATCTTTGTACTCGGATGCTATGCTTAATTGTTTTGTTGCAGAGGAAGAAGGTGAGCCCGAGGGGCCTCACTTTTGCGAGTGTGTTGTGGTAGCTGCAGGCGACTAGCTTGGCGGCGCTCGGTTGCCTTGTGGGTGTATGGCTAACCTGGTCGACTTTTGTTCTAGCCATCTTATGGCACATTTTGCTTCATTGTCATTCTTGTATATTGTTCTATTTGGCAGTTGGCTCTCTTTTGTAATAACTTTACTTTATGTCGTTGTTGAACTTAGTGATATATGTTGTATGGAAATGATGTGTAATTTTGTGATGATGTGCATATGTTGCAATTGGGAAACATATGTCCATCGAGGCTTAGAATGTTTAATTAGTAATGCTAGAACCATTTGGAGGTTAAGTGTTACTAGTTAAATATTCGGGTCCTCACAAAGTTGGTATCGAGCCATCTTGACCGTAGAAACCCTAGCTTGGTCGTCCCTAGTATATTTTGAAAACTTACTTTCCAAATATCGTGCTTTCTGAAAATCTTAAGTAAGTTCTCGATTTTACTCCTCATCTATCCTAGTTTGCTTATCTCACCTTGTTCTAGAACCGAATTTGAAAGTTGAGTTTTCTCTCATCCTCTTCAAAAGATAGTTGTTTATCGAGTAGATTGGTTTGGGTAAACTATGAGAGTTATAAGATGAAAGTGTTGGCTGCCTTGAGAAGATTAGGAGCTCTTTGGAGGTGCAAAATTTCTACCAAAAGTGGATGGGAAAATCTGGGACGACAAGCGGAATTTTCTCGACAGATAGCATTTAAATTAGCAGGAGGTGCTGAAATGAGAGGTTAATTCCACTAAAATTTGTGGGAATGAAAGGGTAAGAAGTGATATGAGATAGCTAAGTGTCTAACTATTCTTTAGTAAATACCTCACCTGTTCTATTGTTTTGATGAAGTTAATATTCTGAATTTGTCTTCTGAAAAATTGATTACTCGCTTTTTTCCATACGAGTTAGTCATAATAGGAAGATGGTTGTTATCTTTATGATCTTGCTGCAATTTTATGTGGTTATTTGGATTTTTAAAGGTTGTTTGTTTAGGGGTTAGTTGTTTTCTTTGTCTCTGTTCGGAGTTGTGTTTAACCTATTTTTATGGAGCAGGATGACAAGAACCACCACCATGTGATCAGTAGGTTGGTTACGATGAGGAGCTTCCCCTCCTCAGACCATGGTGAGTCTGGCTCAGATCGGCGGAATCGCATGGACCGGACCCGTATCTTGGAGGTCATTGCGAGGAACACCTCCGCTCCATTCCGCCGAGATCGGAGGTGGTGGCCACGATCTCGTGGTGGGCTTGCGGAGTTTCTCGTCGCGACCACCCACTTTTCTCGATCGGAGGATCCACTCGACGCGGATGATTGGCTGCGTCTTGTTGGAAAGCTCAATATCGCTCGATGCCGGGAGCGGAGCGGGCACTCTTTGCATCCCATCGGCTGAGTGCGGCACTATCTTGGTGGGAGAACTTTCTCGCCATGCGGCCGCGAGACACGTTGTCTCGTGGGATGAGTTTCGATCTGCTTTTCGTCGGGCCCACATTCACGATGGCACGATGAAGCTCAAGAAGAAGGAGTTTCTTGCGCTTAAGCGGGCGCAAGTGCATCTCGGAGTATCTTTACGAGTTTAACCACTTGGCTCGTTATGCTCGGGAGGTGGCCTCGATGAGGCTAAGCAGAGAAGTTCATGGATGGGCTGTCAGGAGGCTGCAGGACAAGCTATCTATAGTGGACTTCTTGACTTCCGAGGCCTTGGTTGACAAGGCCATCGTCGCCGAGCACAAAAGCGGCGGGTGAGTCCATAGCGCAAGTGGGAGGCACATCGATGCGCGCGGTGGCCTCACTCGTCCGTGTTGGGCCCCACGAGGGCTCGTGCTTTGGCTTCACCACCGCCAAGGCCGTCGGCACGATTGCTCGTCCCCGCAGGCGTGTTTGACCACGTGCACTGCGACCAGCGGCGAGTTGCGCTCGCAACCCAGTGCGATATTACTGTTCACTTTGCAACAAGAAGGGCCATTATGCTGCGATTGCCCTCGGAGGGTGGGCAGCCCTCGTCCTAATGGAGGCGCGGGAATGGTCACACACGACCGAAGGTGATCCGAAGACCGGTGTCGGGGTGGTGAGTCAACCACATCTCGGTGAGGAGGCACGAGAGGCGCGAGCGTTGTGTTAGATGCGCTCCTTGTTAATTTACATCCTGCTCTGATTTTATTTGACTCTGGAGCTTCGCATTCTTTATTTGAGGTCTTTTCTTTGTTGATTGTGGACTTCTTTGTGTTCCTTTGGGGATTCCACTTTGATTCACTCTCGGGTTGGGTGAGTGACCAAGTATCGGGATGTTCCTATCCACATCGAAGGAGTGGGATTCTTGGCGAATCTTATCCTACTCGACTCGCGCGCTTGGATGTGATTCTTGGCATGGATTGGTTGTCCCAACACTTGGGGCGGTCGATTGTGCCGGGAAGATTGTCTACCTCGCGACCCTTGGTGAAGCGGGTTGGGTTTTCACCGCGATTCGCGAACCCCATCTTTATGTCCTTGAAGCGAAGCGGCATTGGAGATTCGCGGCGTCCCCACGGTGTGTGACTTCACGGATGTCTTTCACGAAGATTTGCGAGGATGCCTCTGTTCGAGATCTGGAGTTTGTGATCGAGTTCTTTGCCGTCCGCCCTATTTCTAAGAGGCCGTATCGCATGCCTCCTAATGAGTTGGAGGAGTGAAGAAGCAGTGGGTGGCTGCAAGAGAAGGGTTTTATCCGTCCTAGCTCATCTCCTTGGGGTTGTCGATTATCTTTGTGAAGAAGAAGGACAAGACCTTGCGCATGTGTGTTGATTACGTCAAGCTTAATGAGGTGGCGGTAAAACAAGTATCCTTTGCCCGTATTGATGATCTTTTCGATCAATTGGCCAGACACGAGTCTTCTCAAGATTGACTTGAGATTGGGCTATCATCAAGTCGAGGATCGGGACGAGGATATTCCTAAGGCGGCCTTTGCTACTCGTTATGGTCTTTACGAGTACACCGTCATGTCTTTTAGTTTGACTAATGCTCTGCTTTATTCATGAATCTTATGAACTCGGTATTCATGGAGTATTTGGATAGGTTGTGGTGGTATTCATCGATGATATCCTTATCTACTCCAAGAGTGAAGAAGAGCATCTTGAGCATCTTCGACTTGTGTTGGGCAAGTGCGTGAACACCTGTTTGTATGCCAAATTCGGCAAGTCGAGTTACGGTTGAAGGAAGTGGCGTTCTTGGGCCCGTTCTTTCAGCGGGAGGTGTGGTGTGGATCCTAGCAAGGTCGGTGATGTGCTATCTTGGGGTCGGCCAAGTCGGTCCACCGATGTGCGGAGTTTTCTTGGTTTGGTGGCTACTATCGCGCTTCATCGAAATTTCTCCAAGATTGCAAGCCTATGGCCGAATTGCTTAAGAAGGACAAGAAGTTTGAGTGGGCAGCTGCTTGTGATGTGAGTTTTAGGAACTCAGAAGCGGTTGACCTCGACCAGTCTTTGGTTCTCACGATATTCACAAGAGTTTCGATATCTATTGTGATGCTTCTCGTCGAGTCTTGGTTGTGTTCTTATGCGGGAGGGCAAGGTTGTGGCCTATGCATCGCGGCGATTAAGGCCTCATGAACTCAACTATCCTACTCATGACTTGGGTTGGCTGCGTGGTCCATGCACTCAAGATTTGGCGGCATTACGATTGGTAACCGTTGTGAGGTGTATTCAGACCACAAGAGCTTGAAGTACTTGTTCACCCGACCGGATCTGAACCTCGAGGCAAAGAAGATGGTTGGAATTGATCAAGGACTATGACATGGGCATTCGGTACCATCAGGCAAGGCCAATGTCGTTGCGAATGCACTCGATCGGAAGGTGTCTTGCAACATGTTGATGCTCAGAAGCGACTGCTCTCATTTAATTTCAGCGCCTTAATTTGGGTTTGGCCGAACACGGTTCTCTTGCTACATTGGTTGTGCAACCAACCTTAGTGGACCAAATCAAAGCGACAATGGTGAGAGATGTTGGTGTGAGCGGATCAAGCGAGAACATCAAGGATGGGATAGCCAAGTGCTTTTGGAGGATGAGCATGGCGTTGTGTGGTTTAGGCGGCGTCTTGTGGTCCCTAAGGTCATGGAATTGCGGGATTTGATTCTCCATGAAGCCATGATTCTCCTTTGTCTATTCACCGGGGCTACCAAGATGTATCGGGATCTTAAATCGGAGATTCAGTGGACCGAATAAGCGAGATTGCGAGTTCGTTCGAGTGCGGCGTGTCTTTGTCGTGTGAAGGCGAGCATCGGCGTCAGCGAGTCTTCTTCACCCTTGCGATACGAGAATGGAAGTGGGATTCCGTTGGCATGGACTTCATCACGGATTGCCCGCTCGTCCAAAGGAATGATGCTATTTGGTGCGTGATCGACAGTTGACTAAAGTGGCACATTTCCTTCCGTCAAGACTTCGATTGCGTGTGGGGCCTTTGGCGAACTTTATGTCTCGAGTTGTGAGTCTTCACGGTGTCTTGAAGACGATTATTTACGATCATGGTGCGCTTTTCACCTCGCGGTTTTGGCATAGTGCGCAGAGGCTATGAGGACCGCCTTCATTTGATCTGACCTTTCATCCTCGGCGATGGTCGGTGGGCGAGTCAACCAAGTGTTGGAAGATATGCTCGTGCTTGTGTTCTTTCCGATGGGAAGAAGTGGGAGAAGTGCCTACCATTTCTTTGAGTTCTCCTACAACACGATTTGAGCGATCTTGGCATGGCACCATTGAGGCTTTGTATGGGAGGAATCGAGAACCCCATTGGCCAGTCGAGGCGGTGGCGTCGATTTCGGCCCGATTCGATCAATGAGGCGAGAAGTCAAGTTCGATTGATCGCGAGCATCTGCGCCTGCTGATCGAGCGGAAGAGCTATCGCGGTCGTCGTCGCCGTGAGTTGAGCTTTGAGCCCAATGACTTTGTGTATCTCAAAGTCTCACCCTTGAAGAGCCATTAGCGTTTTGGCATCAAGGGCAAGTTGGCTCCTCGATATGTTGGGCCTTATCGCATCATCGAGAGTTGAGCGATTGCATCTGATTGGAGCTACGGTGCGCGAGGTGTGCATGATGTGTTCCATGTTTCACACACGAAGAAGTGCCTCGTGTCCCAGCGAGGAAGCTCCATTGGAGGTTCTCGGCGTGTAGGAGAATTTGACCTCTGCGAGCATCTGTTCGTATTCTTGAGAATCGAGCGGAGAGCGAGGCCGTGTCATCAAGTTCCTTAAGGTTCGATGGTCAAACCATTACGAAGATGAAGCAACTTGGGGCGCGAAGATCGCCGTGCTGAGATTTTCCTTCTTTCTTCTCAGAGTAAGCAGAATCTCGGGTGAGATTCTTGTAAGAGGAGAGTTGTAACATCCCAATTTTGGGCTTGTGTTTCAAATGTAAGAAAATCATTAGAAATTAAAACTTTTCTTACATCATGTAATTCTGTGGTGCAAGAAATTCTTGTACAAGGAATTATGGAAATACATTATCACAAGTCTTGTTGATCCAAATCTTGTTATTCCAAAAACAATCTTGTCAAATCTTATGATCATCCTCTGGAAATATTTTCCTAAGTCTCTGTGATGGTATGTGACCCTCTGAAAAATCTCACAATTTTTAGAAATTGTTTGAAAATTTTAGAAGCGATCAAACTGTTTGACTCTCAGTCAAACATTAAAACAGACCTTGCAGAATTTTGGAGATGTATTCGCAGACATAAAATCTCTGAAAATTTTACACAAGTTAATATCTGAGTTAGCAAGCTCTGTAAAATTTTCATAATTTTTGGAGTTATTTTGCTACCTCAAATAAATCTTCGAGTCTGTTCTTTTTCAAAGTCAAACTTGGTTTCTTTGTTGCTTGGGTTGAGTCGGACTCGGGCTCGAGCCACTTGATTCAGTCGATCAACTAAGCGCGCGAGCCACTCTTTAAAGCAGCGCATGTCGATCTCGTCAGTTAGATCTAAATCGCCGCGGCGCGCGCGTGTATCATTCGGACCCAGGTTGCAAGTGCGAATGTCGCCGATAGATCCCGTCCAACCGTTGAGATTTCCGAAGCCCGGACCCTCGGTTGCATTTTTGAATCGAGCCGTTGGATTAAGATCCAGCGCTCGCGTACTGCCGTGGTAAATAAGAGTTGCGGCGTGGAGCGATCAGAGTCGTTCGTTTCTAATCGTGGGCTCGTAATCTCCCCATGTGTTTAACCCTCGGTGGCGTGGCGTAATCTCTGCCGTTCGTTTTGAATCCTGCGGTTGAGAATCGCAGAGTGTCTTTCCTAGTCTTCTTCAACCTCTGGCCGTGCATGAATAGTGGAGGGCATGGCGGTGTCATTTCATGCCTCCTCTTGTCACTCTAGGCGACATTTAGGGGCATGGGAGACCCTCGAGCAGGCCATACCTAATGCACCATCCCCAACCTTTTTCCCTTGTCGGCCGCTCATTGTGCTTTGTGTTTTGCTTGAGAGCTTGTGGTGCAAACCCTAATGTCCTCAAGGCTTTATAAGCACCCTCATTGCTTCCTAGTATCTCTTTAGATCACCACCAAGTCTCACCACGATCTTGGAGCTTAATACCTCAAAAATGGCAAACGCCATTGTTGACCAGTGAAGCTTCATTGGTGTTCTTGGTGTTCTAGTGAATCTCCTTCATGTTTCTTTGCCTAACTTTATCTATTCACTTCCTTGAACATTTCCCCTCACTTAATTTTGGATTTGATTCTCGGGAATTGTCCAATTTGGAGTTTGTTCAAATTAATTTGAAAAGTGAGTATCGTCTTCCTCGGCTCAGGTGAGTGCACCACTTCCTCATCTCTTGCTCTTATAGCTTACGTGGATCGTAATGAAGCTATGTTCATGCTTAGTATCACCCATGTGGCTCAGGTGTCATTTGGGTTTCTTCTCCAAGTCAGAAGTGAGCTTCCAGTGGTCAAGCTTCTCGGCAAATCTGTGAAGCCTCTTCTGCTAAGGTAGCTTCTTATTGGTCCTTAGAAGCTATGTACCGTACCCTAGGCTTGCGGTGGAGCTCATCGCGATTTTCATGTTTAGCGATAGCTCTATTTTCGTTTTTCGGCTGGCGGCGTTCTAATCCTCGCATGGCGAGAATGCTACCATTAGTTTCGTCTTTGCTATTGCGAATCCATTTTGGGTCTTGTTCACGTCATGCGCGGCGATGTCGCCGGCGATTAGCGTCAAAGACGATCGGGACTTTTGCGGACGCGAGCTCCGTTTCGTCACCTAATTAGGACACATTAATTGCTAATCATTAGTTGTTAATTGTGTCTTAATCGTGTTGAGCCAGCGACTAGTGGGCCCGGCACCCTTTAATCACCCTGCAGTGCGATCACTTTGTCAAGCGTCATTAATATCTAATCATTGCTTAATTAAATAAGTCGGCATTTAATCATTTATCGGAATTAACCTGCGATTACATTGTTGGTGGGCGAGGATTAAAATCAAATTCCGGTAGTCTTTAGTGTCTAGTTAATGATCATCATTAGTGGCATTAATTGCGTCCATAGCCATCCCTCTCGATCGTTTGTCGGTGGGCGATTGCGCTTTGTGCGTGGGTTAAACCGGCGCATGTGTGCCTCAAGGTCGGTGACATGCGTGTCCCGCGTGTCGACATCCGCGCGAACTTCAATCAATAGCCACCGTCGATCCCTTGATCGCGGCCTAGATCTTGTATGCGTTCGGACCCTCGGTTCCCCTCATCATCTGGGCCGTCCAGTCTCGCGATCTGCGGTGAGATCATGTGTGCAATCGGACCTTCCAGGTTAGATGTGGGTTCTAAGCGTTCATCTTTAGATCTGCGGTGCGTGGTTCCAGAGCAACGCGCATCGTCGGTTGCATGCACTCGTTTGGGCGTTGGATCTTGATCAACGGTGGACCGATTAGTTTGGCGTAGCGTGCGCTATTTCCAGCGTCGTGGGCATTGGATTTTAAATCTACGGCCGCGGGCGTCCACGTCGTTTTCTTTGTTTTGGGTTGTTACGTATTTGGTAAGTATTTATTTAACATTGAAAATGATGTAAAAACTTTAGAAACTCATAACTAATTCATTTTAGTTACTTTTAGTTAATTCCAATGTAATAAATTATGTTATCACTTTAGCTTATTATAAAAATGGATTTAAGCATGTTCGATGGCGAAAATTGTATAACTAGGAATAACTTGATTTACTGTCATTTTGAATATTCGGAAAATGAATAAAACTTTAGAAAATGCATATCTTGCTCTGTGTATGTCCAAAATGAATGATTCCAACCTTGATAAATTTGTTATTAACCCAATGTTAATATAAAAATGATGGTAGGTCCAAGATTATATGAAACCTTGATTAATGAGGTAGTACCTATTTTTAGCATTTAGAAAATTCGGAAGACTTATAAAATGCACAAGTAATTCTCTGTAAATGCAAAATATATTTGATAAATTCTAGAAAACCCCTCTGTTGGTATACTTCTCTGTAAAATTAGTTTTGAACATATTTATGCTCTGGAAAGTGCATTATGCCAATTTTGCATCTTAGAAAAATCATAACTAAATCACTTTAACTCCAAATGACCTGAAATTTTATATGGGTTACCTCTATACCAGTAGTTAGCTACCATAAAAATTCCAGCTTCAAAATCTCTCTATAAAATATTTTTGCTCTGAGTGCTAATTATGGTAGAAAATGTATTTTTATGCATTATCTTTTGCACCACAAATCCAAATTAGGTTTTCCAGTTTCTATGTCTAGGTATATTCGTATTCTACCTTATGTGTAAATTTAGTCGCATTTGGTTAAGTTTTGCTTGCTCTTTTGTTTATTTGTGGCTCGTCTTATTGGTTGTTCTTGGTTCTTTTGCCTTTAAGCTTAGGATTCGACATTTGCGGTAATCCAGGAAACGATCCTCATAACCAATTGAGCAACGACAAGAAGGCAAGCGGTTTGATCATGTTAATCCCAGTATTTTAAGTATTTATGTTGATTACAAATTCTATGTATGCATTGCTACTTTGTTTTAATAGTTGGCCTAGTAGATGCATTTCCTTAGCAAATGATTATCCTCTACTACCATGAGCCTAGGTTACTTGCTGTGATTTAGAGTTCGTGGAGGGCTCTTGTCACTTAGTAGTTGCGAATTAATTGCTTAGCCATGCTTAGCCGGTAGAAATGGCGGTTATCGACTTGTCGATAACCTTGATCACCTAAAACTTATTATGATTTATGATTTCCACCTTGTGCCATGTCTACTTATGAAAACTAAAACTAAAAGCAAAATGATTTAGACTTGGGCACAATGGTATGTTGGTGTGATTCTCGGGTGTATTTGGAATGGTGCCTAAGTCAACAAGGACCGAACATCTTGTTACACTAAACCAAGCATTTTAGCGTGCTAACCACACTAGAGGGTATGGGACCTCTCTTGACTTAGTACTTTGGCGTGTATTGGCTCGGGTCGCGGGAGGTCGCGGGAGGATGGTGTTGGGAGCATTGTAGTGTCAGAAAGACTTCACGGGATGGGATTTGTTGTCTTTCGGCTTGCAATGTAAGCGTATGGTGTTTCTACCCATCTGAGCGGCTCGTAGTTAATACACAATATTGGAAGCGTCTCGTAGGACTTAGCCGTGTTGGCATACCTACGGAAGTGTGCTTTTGGCTTAAAGCGATGAAGTGTGGGTACATTGGTACACCTGCGGGGTTAAAACTATTGAATAGCCTCGTCTAGGTTATGGACACGCTTGGGAGGTCTTTCAGAGTTAGACTACAACCTTTTAAATTAAAACTTGATGGGTGAGTGCGAATCGGGATTAGTGCTATGTTAATAGTGACTATTGGGATAGTCACTTCCAGTCAGTTACTTGTATGTATCTTTATTCTTTGTTATTTCAACATTAAAAACAGATTTGCAAACTTGCTTTTAAATGTATTACATTATTGCAAATAAAGTTGGCTTCATGCAAAATGAGACATACAACCTCCACCTAAATAAGCTTGCATGTAGTTTATGAATAGGTGCGCTATTCCACACGTCGATCTTGCGGGTACAAAGACAATCTTTGTACTCGGATGCTATCTTAATTGTTTTGTTGCAGAGGAAGAAGGTGAGCAGGGGCCTCACTTTTGCTGAGTGTGTTGTGGTAGCTGCGGGCGACTAGCTTGGCGGCCGATCGGTTGCCTTGTGGGTGTATGGCTAGCAAGTGCGACTTTTGTTCTAGCCATCTTATGGCACATTTTGCTTCATTGTCATTCTTGTATATTGTTCTATTTGGCGGTCGGCTCTCTTTTGTAATAACTTTACTTTATGTCGTTGTTGAACTTAGTGATATATGTTGTATGGAAATGATGTGTAATTTTGTGATGATGTGCATATGTTGCAGTGCAGGAAACATATGTCCATCGAGGCTTAGAATGTTTAATTAGTAATGCTAGAACCATTTGGAGGTTAAGTGTTACTAGTTAAATATTCGAGTCCTCACGATATTAACTACTGAGCAGCTCGTATGGATAGAAACCCATACGCTTACATGGTAAAGCGAAAAGACAACTACCCACTCGGGATAAAGCTTTTGGACAACTACCATGCTCCCACCTCCATCCCTCCTGCGACCTCCTGCGACCGGAGCCAATACACGCCAAAGTACTAGGTCAGAGAGGTCCCATATACTCTAGTGTGGTTAGCACGCAAAATGCTCGTCTGATGGCGCAAGTAACTTTCGGTTCTTAAGCGGCTCGGGCACCTTTCGATCACACCAACGAGATCACACGGTCTTACCATTGTACCCAAGTCTAAATCATTTTGTTTTCATTTTTAATTTTGCAATTAAACAAGCGAAATGCTAAAACATAGTAAATTTTGTGTGATCAAGATTCTGAACTAAAGTCGATAACGCCTTGATTCTCTGATAGCTAAGCATGTCTAAGCAAGTTGACCGGATCTACTAAGTGATAAGAGATCATCTAGCGATCTCTAATCACGACAAATAACCTAGGCTCAGTAGTAGAGATCAATATTTTGCCTACAGGATATGCATTTCGGCTTTAACTAATCAATTTAACACAAATTAAGCGATGCATACATACGGTTGAAACAAAATATTAGACTTTAAAATCTTGGGATAAACATGATCAAAGCTGCTTGCACAGTTCTTTGTTGCTCAAGTTGTTAGGAGGAGTGCGTTCTCGGGTTGCGCAAATATCGAATCCTAACGATTGAATAAAGCGTGAATAGAGCGAATAACACGGCAAAAATCAAATAAGCAGCAGAAACAAACATACAAAAACTCACCACGAGCTTAAGCATGATATAACAAAATTTTAGAAGCAGAGAACAATTGATTTTAAGTGGTTATGAATTTTCTAAGAATGTTCCAAGCTAACAATACACATGAAAACACTAGCTAATTACTTAACAAATTTTCATGAACAGAACCAGTATCTAAAACCTATCCTAACAATTAGTATCTGAAAATAGAATTTTCTGAATTGGGTTCATTGAATTTGGACAATTATTGAAAGAGATATGCATTTTCTAATTTAGAAGATACATAAGACATCATTTTATTAGTTAACAGATTTTTGCTACAGAGACATGGATGAAGCTAATTTTATCAAGTAGTACACTTAAAATGAAAATTAATGACTAGTTTCATGCAATTTGGATAAAATTTGAATTAGTTATGCATTTTACAAGTTTAATTGAATTAAGAGATCAACAGAAAACACAAACGAAATACTAAATCATTTCCGAAATCTATAATGCATTTATACCATTTACGCACCTGGCCCAGCTAGCCCAGCATCGCGGCGGGCGTAAAATCTTGACAGGAAACGGCCCGGCCGCCGAAAGTGGCGTCGAAGCGTATTCTAAAATCGTCTTGGCACCAAAGTGCAAACGACATACTCTCACAAAAATCGCTTCCCAACGGAGAAGCGCATTCAGGAGCTACACAACCCTAGCGCGGCATGGACCCACATGGCGATGATCGGAGAATGAATAGCGGGTGGATTAAAGGATTTCTAAAGCGCGATTAACCAAAGAGGCCCACAAATCGGGGATACAACTAAAGAACTTAATTCTGACTAAAGCGAGATTAGACCTTAACGGTGCGGCTCGGCCAGACTCCACGCGAGTGCGCGGCGAGTGGAGGATCTGAGCTAGGCGGTTCCACAGGCTCGCTAGTGGCCTCATTGGTTGCGCAGCGCGCCCACGAACACAATGGTGCGGTGCAGGCCAAATGGTCGTCGGAGGTGAGCTCACGGCGGCGGAGGCGGAGAAAAAGCCACTTGCTCCCAGGAGAAGGCGCTACGCGGCGAGGAGCTTTGGGAAGGTGCGCAGCAACCGCCTTGACTCCGGAAGGATAAGCCCAAGATAACGCCGATGAAGAGGGCCAGAGGCGGCGGAATTGCCACAGCGGCGGAACAGTGCTCGAAGAAGAACGGTCGCCTGACCTCGGGGATGCACCAAAGCACAAAATAAGATCACCACTAGACTCGGTGAAGCAATGCGATCCTAAAGGACCAGCGCGAAGCTTGATACTTACTAGAACGCCCGAGGAAGCTCGTGGGGCGAGCTCACGGGGCGGGGGCGAAGACACCACCCTTGGCGATTCTTTGGGCGACAGGATCGGGATGGCCAAAATGGGCGCGGCACGGCGTGGTTCCCGATGGTGAGGTTGTGGGCTCAAGGGCTTCTCCAGCAGCGGCGCTACCCTTTTCCTCTCGTGAAACAAGAAATCGGGCGGAGATAGCACGAAGCATAAGGAGAAGAAGTGGGTGAGCTCGGGGCTTTTATGAAGTCGCGGCGATGCCTCGGTGGACACGAGGGCATAAAGGTGGCGGCGACGAGTGCGTGGCGGCGCATGCGATTGCCGGCGAAGCTCCGGTGAGTGCGGAGAAGAGCGAGGTAATCTTGGCGAGTAAGGTCACACCGCCGGCCAGCGGTGCGAGCCGATGGTTTGACTTCGATTAATATCGCCGAGCCGTTGGATCAGAAATGGGCGGTGAGATTGGTGTATGCATTCGGACGGTCGGTTGCGCCGCGCAACGTGGATCGTTCGATTTGCATCGGACCAGTCACGATCGATTGGACTCGCGCGCGGTGCGGCTAGGCGGTGCGGCCGAGTCAAGTGGTGCGATGCAGTTTGAGTCGGACTCGGGTTCGAGCGAGACAAATAGTGATTCGATTTTGAGTTTAAAAGAGAGAGTTTTAGGGAATTTTAGAGATAGCTCAGAGCTCCAAAATTCAGAAATTTTATGTGACTACTTGAGGCAGAGCAACATTTCATAAATTTTCAGAACTTTTTCCATTCACAAGAATTTAATTCTAGAAAATGGAAATTGCTGAGAAAAATGTAGAAACTTTCAAATGATTTGAAGAGACAACAAAAGTTTTATTTCTCCTCAAAATTTTACATTTGAAATACAAACCCTAAGTTAGAGCATTACAAATCTCCCCCTACGGGAATCTGCAGAGATTACGATCCTTGGGAGAAGAAGGATGGGTAATCTGCTCGGAGGCGATCTTCCGCTCCCAAGTGGCTTCATCCTCGGAGTGGTTTGACCACTGAACTTTGAGAACTTGATCACACGGTTCCTCGTTCTTCGTTCGACTTCTTGAGGATCTGAGCGGGCGCTCACGATAAGACAGATCTTCTGCACATCGATATTTTCCAATGGTGTTTCCTCATTGGAATACGGAGGCACTTCTTCAATTGTGACACATGGAAAACATCATGCACCCCTTCAAGTGTGGTGTAACTCCAAGCGGTATGCAACGGCTCCTTTCTTGATGATGCGTCACGGCCCGAGCATATCGAGGAGCGGTTGCCCTTGACACCAAGCAGCGATGTCCCTTGGGCGAGACTTTGAGATACACAAAGTCATTGGGCTGGAAACTCAACTCACGGCGACGCCGATCCGCATAGCTCTTACGCAGGTGAGCCACGTGCAAGTGCTCACGAATCAAGCGCATGACTTTCGGCCTCATTGATGGAATCTGGACCAAAGAAGCGTCTCTCGATCTCGGCCGGTTCAATGGGGTTACTGCATCGCCTCCCATACAAAGCCTCAAGCGGTGCCATCTGAGACTAGCTTTGGAAGGCTGTTGTTGTAGGAGAACTTCGGCAAGCGGTAGGCACTTCTCCCAATTCTTTCCATAGGAAAGAACACAAGCACGGAACATATCTTCAAGCACACGATTGCGCGCTCCGTCGACCATCGGTCACGAGGATGATAAGGTGAAATTTGAGCGAAAGAGCGGTACCCATGGCCTCCTGCGATTTGTGCCAAAATCGGGAAGTGAAAAGAGAACCACGATCGACACTATCGTTCGTGGCACACCATGCGGACTCACAATGCGAGATATGTAAAGATCCGCTGGTGATTCACATCAATTTTCGATCGCCTTTGGAAGAAATGGGCCACCTTCGTCAATCGATCAATGATAACCCATAATGCATCCTTCCCGCGAGAGTGCAGGCGGACGGTGATAAAATCCATGCCTCTAATCCACTTCCATTACGGTATAGGCAAGGGTGAAGAAGACCATCTGGGCGCCGATGCTCGGCCTTGACGCGGCAACATATGTCACATCGGCCACGAACACGGCAATCTCGCGCTTCATGCGAGTCCACGAGAATCTCGGCGCAGATCTTGGTACATTTTGGTGGCCCGGGATGGATGGACAAAGGCGAATCATGGGCCTCTGAAGAATCAAATCCCGCCTTCGGGGACCTTTGGGACCACAAGCCGCTGCCCAAACCATACAACACCGTGCTCATCTTACGTGAAACACTTGGTGATCCCTTCTTGATGTTTTGCTTAATTTTACCACACCATCATCGATTGTCGTGTTGCTTTGATTTGATCCACCAAGGTGGTTGCACAACCAAGGCGACAAGGGAACCATGTTCAACCAAACCCAAGTTGAGACTTTGAAACTCTGCAAGAAGTGCGGTTCTTTGCTCTTGGATCATCAGTATTGCAATACACCTTTCGGCTAAGTGCATCGGCAACACATTGGCCTTGCCGGTGATCTGAATACCCATGTCATAATCTTTGATCAATTCTAGCCATCTCCTCTGCACGAGGTTCGGATCTGTTGGGTGAACAAGTATTTCAAGCTCTTGTGATGGAAAACACCTCACAGCGGTTTCGATCAAATAGTGCCGCTTGATCTTGAGTGCATGCACCACAACAGCCAACTCTAAATCATGGGTAGGATAATTGAGCTCGTGAGGGCTGCCTTGCCTTCTGCATAAGAACACATCCAAGTCACTGCGAGGCATCGCAATAAATATCAAAGCTCTTGTGGATATCGGGAAGAGTGAGGTGAAATGAAGTCAATCATTGTTTGAGCTCTGAAGCTCTCATCACAAGCAGAGGACCAAACAAACTTCTTATCTTTCTTGAGCAATTCGGTCATCGGCTGCGATCTTGGAGAAGTTCTCGATAAAGCGGCGGTAGTAGCCTGCTAAACCAGAAAACTCCGCACATCGGTGGTGACTTGGTGGCCCCAAGATAGAACGTCCGACCTTCTTTGGGATCCTGACTATGCCTCGGTGAAAGAACATGGCCCAAGAATGCCACTTCCTTCAACGGAACTCACATTTCTTTGAACTTCGCATATAGTTGGTGCTCCCGCATTTGCCCAAAACAATCTTGGATGCTCGGTATGCTCTTCTTGATCTTGGAATAAATAAGAATATCATCAATGAAGACCACCACAAATTTGTCTAAAAACTCCATGAATCTGAATTCATTAAGTTCATGAACAAAATTTGGAGCATTGGTTAAGCCAAAAGACATGACGGTGTACTGCATGACCCATAACGAGTAGTGAAAGCCGTCTTGGAATATCCTCGGATCCGATCGACTGATGATACCCCATTCTCAAATCAATCTTTGAGAACACACAGGCTCCGATCCAAGCTGATCAAACAGATCATCGATGCGGGCAAAGGATATTTGTTCTTCACCGTCACCTCATTGAGAGGGCGGTAATCAACACACATGCGCAAAGTCTTGTCCTTCTTCTTCACAAAGATTAGGACAACCCCAAGGAGATGGCGGGACGGATGAAACCCTTTGCTTGGAGCTCACCAAGCCGCTTCTTCAATTCTTCTAGCTCATTGGGAGGCATTCGATCGGCGCCTTCGAAATCGGGCGATGCAGGGCACGGCTCGATGACAAACTCAGTCTCGAGCGGAGGCATCCGGGCAAGTTGGAAAGACATCCCCAAAGTCGAGATACTATGGGAACATCCACGAATGCGCAAGGTGGCTTCGCCTCTAATACACATAGATGTGGCCCCAAGTGCGCGCGAAAATCCGACTGCTACTTTGAAGGGTGGTGAGATAGACAATCTTCTCGCACAATCGATCTGCCCCAAGTGTTGGGACAACCAATCCATGCCAAGAATCACATCGGACTCATTGGCCAGGCGAATAAGGTTTGCCAAAACCCCCTCCTCTCGACTATGATAGGAACATCCCGACACGAAGATCGGCTCTCATTTCCGACCCCGGAGAGGATGAGCAAAGGAACTCCCAAAGGAACACGTGAAGACCACTAACAGCAGCAAATGATCTTGAAATAAAAGAATGCGATGCTCGAGAATCAAATAATATTGCGGCGGGACGAATTAACAAAAGTGTACCCATCACGACATCGGCGCCTCCGAGCCTCCTCGGTGAAAGGTGGTTGACTCGACCATTGCTCACACCACAGGTCTTTGGATAATCTTCTAGTCGGTGGGTGACCACTCCCTGCCGCGTCCTCCATTAGGACGAGGCGACTACAACACTCGAGGCAAGCGTTGGCGTAGTGGCCCTTGTTGTGGCAATAAAACAAGTAACCTCGACGCCGGATTGCGGAGGCCGCTCTGTCTTGGATCGCGGCGCGCGTGGTGAAACACGACTGCGGTGGGCGAGGCGGATGCGGATGGCCTCGGCCGGTGGAGCAAAAGAACAGCCCCAGTGCCGCCCGGCCGAGGACGCAGTGAGGGTGGTGTGAAGCGGTGATCGCCTCCCATTTGCGCTGCGGGACTCGCTTGAGCGCCTTTGCCTTATGCTCGGCAACAATGGCCTTATCTACCAAGGCACGAAAGTCGGAGAAGTCCACAATAGATAGCTTGTCCTGCGGCTCCTCGGACAAGCCATCCATAAACTTCTCTGCTAGCCTCATCCGAGGCCACCTCTCCCGGAGCATAACGAGCCAGATGATTAAACTCGTATAGATACTCCGTCACAGATTTGCGCCCTTGCTTGAGCGCGAGGAATTCTTTCTTCTTGACTTCATCGAGGCCATCGGGGATGTGGGCCCGACGAAAGTCGATCGAACTCCTCCCACGCGACCACATGGCGCGGGCTGCATGGCGAGGTAGTTCTCCCACCATGAGAGTGCTGCGCCCTCGAGCTGGTGGGACGCGAAGAGTGCCTTATCCTGTGCCTGACACTGAGCTATGTTGAGCTTTCGCTCAACCATGCGTAGCCAATCATCCGCATCGAGAGGATCCTCGGAGGCGGGCAAAGTCGGTGGCTGCGTGCGGAGGAACTCGCAAGTCCCCGCGAGTGCGGTGGCGGCACCACGGTAGGAGTGGAGGTATTCCTAGCAATAACCTCCAAGATGCGCGTCGGTCCATGCGGTTCGCTCGATCCGCGAGAACCTCGACCATGGTCGGAGGAGGGGAAGCTCCTCATCATGACCAGTCTGCTGATCGCCACGCGCGTTCTCCGGCCATCTGTTTCACTAAGACAAGTTAACAACAGTAGGAAAACACAAAGTCGACAACCCACCGCAAGTAACTTACTATGACACAAAATAAACACAAGACTTGTAAGTTACAAAACCAATTGACAAAAATCGGACACTTAGCAAACTCATATATATCTTACCCTTATACCCCCACAAATTTTAATTAGACTAATTCTCTATGGTTCTCCCAAAGTGATTCTACGGTAGCAACTATCTTTTGAAAGGAAAGAGGAAAACCAAGTTTTAAACTCAAATTAGAGTAAGATAAGAGTAGAAGGCTAAGATAGGTAAGGAGTAAAATCGAGAATCACTAGGTTTTCATAAACCCTTTTATACTTTGAAATTAAGCTTTTTCAAAATATCCTAAGGACGACTATGCTTGGGTTACTACGGTGAGAATGGCTCACGATACCAACTTTGTGAGGACCCCAATTTATTTGCCTTGTAATGTAACCAACCACACGGTCCTAGCATCACAAATCAAATAAGCGATCTCGAGATATGTATACTTCCCGAAAAGCAGTATACACACCTCGATACAAAATTAAACATCAACTCCATTCCAAACATAGAGTCCAAACACCACACTACCAAACGGAAGGTAAACAAATAGAAGAGTTATTACGGACAAAGGCCGGCGGGCCACAAGGTACACAAATAAACAAGAACGGCAATGAAGCAAAAGTGCCATAAGATGGCTATAAACAAAGCCAATCGTGCCTCCAACCCACAAGGCATCCGACCGACCGCCAAGTCTAGTCGTCCACGAAGCGGCAACACGACTCACGAAGTGAGGCCCTTGGGGCTCACCTTCTTCCTCTGCAACAAAACATTAAGCAAAGCACACAGTACAAAGATTGTCTTTGTACCCGCAAGACCGACGTGTGAACTAGCGGACTGTTCATAAGCTACATGCGAGTTTATTTGGTGGAGGTCATATGTTTCATTTGCATAAAGCCAATTTTCATTTGCAATAAGGTATACTGATTTAAAGGCAAGTTTGCAATTCATTTTTAAGATTGAAATAACAGATGCGGATAAAATAATAATAAAAGAATAAAGGTAAACAACCTAGAAGTGACTATCCCAATAGTCACCACAACAATAGCACGAATCCGCATTCGTACCACCCATCAAGTTTTAATTTAAATGTTGTAGTCTAGTTCTTGGGGCGTATCAGGCGTGTCCATAACCTAGGGCGAGGCTATTCGAATAGTTTTAACCTGCAGGGGTGTACCAATGTACCCACACTTGCATCGCCTTTAAGCCAAAGCACACTTCCGAAGGTATCTTTGTACGACTAAGTCCTACGAGACTTTTCCAATATTGTGTATTAACTACGAGCGCTCGTATGGATAGAAACCCATACGCTTACATGGTAAAGCCGAAAGACAACTACCCACTCGGGATAAAGCTTTTGGACAACTACCATGCTCCCACCTCCATCCCTCCTGCGACCTCCTGCGACCGGAGCCAATACACGCCAAAGTACTAGGTCAAGAGAGGTCCCATATACTCTAGTGTGGTTAGCACGCAAAATGCTCGATCTGGTGGCGCAAGTAACTCGGTCCTTAACTGACTCGGGCACCTTTCCAGTCACACCCAACAGATCACACCAGTCTTACCATTGTGCCCAAGTCTAAATCATTTTTGTTTTCATTTTTAATTTTGCAATTAAACAAAGCAGAAATGCTAAAACATAGTAAATTTTGTGTGATCAAGGTTACCGACTAAAGTCGATAACCGCCCAGTTCTACCGATAGCTAAGCATGTCTAAGCAAGTTGACCCGGATCTACTAAGTGATAAGAGATCATCTAGCGATCTCTAATCACAACAAATAACCTAGGCTCAGGTAGTAGAGATCAATATTTTGCCTACAGGATATGCAGCTACGGCTTTAACTAATCAATTTAACACAAATTAAGCGATGCATACATACAGTTGAAACAAAATATTAGACTTTAAAATCTTGGGATAAACATGATCAAAGCGCTTGCATTCGGCTTTGTTGCTCAAGTTGTTGCGGAGGGTCGTTCTCGGGGTTGCCGCAAATATCGAATCCTAACGATTGAATAAAACAGCGAATAAGAACGAATAACACCGGCAAAAATCAAATAAGCAACAGCAAACAAACATACAAAAACTCACACAGACTTAAGCATGATATAACAAAATTTTAGAAACAGAGAACAATTGATTTTAAGTGGTTATGAATTTTCTAAGAATGTTCCAAGCTAACAATACACATGAAAACACTAGCTAATTACTTAACAAATTTTCATGAACAGAACCAATATCTAAAACCTATCCTAACAATTAGTATCTTGAAAATAGAATTTTCTGAGAATTGGGTTCATTGAATTTGGACAATTATTGAAAGAGATATGCATTTTCTAATTTAGAAGATACATAAGACATCATTTTATTAGTTAACAGATTTTTGCTCTGAGAGACATGGATGAAGCTAATTTTATCAAGTAGTACACTTAAAATGAAAATTAAACAGACTGGTTTCATGCAATTTGGATAAAATTTGAATTAGTTATGCATTTTACAAGTTTAATTGAATTTGAGATCAACGAAAAACACAAACCGAAATACTAAATCATTTCGAAATCTATAATGCATTTATACCATTTCGCACCCACACCAGCTAGCCCCATCGGCATGCGGCCCGCGCGAAAATCTTGACGAGCAATGACGCGCCGAAAGTGGCGTCGGCGTATTCTAAGAATCGTCTTCGCTTACCAAAGTGCAAAACGACATACTCTCAAAGAAATCGCTTCCCAACGGAGGAAGCGCACACGGAGCTACACAACCCTAAGCGACGGCATGGACCCACATGGCAATGACTCGGAGAATAAATAACGGCTGGATTAAAGGATTTCTATGCGATTAACCAAAGAGGGCCCACAAATCGGGATACAACTAAAGAACTTAATTACTGACTAAAGGCGAGATTAGACCTTAATGTGGCGGCTCGGCGGAGCTCCAGCGAGGCTGCGACGATGAGGTGGAGGATCAGAGCTGAGGCGGTTCCACAGGCTCGCTAGTGGCCTCAGCTGGTTGCTTGGCTGGCCCCACGAACACAATGGTGCGGTGCGAGCCAAATGGTCGTCGGAGGTGAGCTCACGGCGGCGGAGGCGGAGAAGAAGCCACCGCTCCCAGGAGAAGGCGCTACGCGCGAGGAGCTTTGGGAAGGTGCGCGCGGCCGCCTTGACTCCGGAAGGATAAGCCCAAGATAACGCCGATGAAGAGGGACCCAGGCGGCGGAATTGCCACCACGGCGAACACCGTGCTCGAAGAAGAACCGGTCGCACGCCTCGGGGATGCACCAAAGAACAAAATAAGATCACCACTAGACTCGGTGAAGCAATGCGATCCTAAAGGACCAAGCGCGAAGCTTGATACTTACTAGAACGCCGAGAAGCTCGTGGGGCCGAGCTCACCGGAGGCGGGGCGAAGACACCACCCTTGGCGATTCACGGACGGGCGACAAGGATCCGGGATGGCCAAAATGGACGCGGCCGGCGTGGTTCACGATGGTGAGGTTGTGGGCTCAAGGGCTTCTCCAGCGGCGGCGCTACAGCCGTTCCCTCTCCGGCGAAACAAGAAATCGGGCGGAGATAGCACGAGAACGCAAGGAGAAGAAGTGGGTGAGCTCGGGGCTTTTATGAAGTCACGGCGATGCCTCCCACCGGACACGAGGGCATAAAGGTGGCGGCGGCGAAGTGCGTGGCGCGCATGCGATTGCCAGCGAACTCGGTGAGTCGCGGAGAAGACGAGGTGATCTTGACAGTAGGGTCCACCGTCGGCGCCCGACGGCGGTGCGAGCCGATGGTTTGACTCGATCGATGTCGCCGGACCGTTGGATCTGAAATGGGCCGGTGAGATTGGTGTATGCATTCGGACGGGTCGGTTGGCGCGCAAGCGTGGATCGTTCGATTTGCATCGGACAGTCACGATCGATTGGACGCATGCAGCGGTGCGGCTGGCGGTGCGACCGAGTCAAGTGGTGCGATCAGTTTGAGTCGGACTGGGTTCGAGCGACAAATAGTGATTTCGATTTTGAGTTTAAAAGTGAGAGAGTTTTAGGAATTTTTAGAGATAGCTCCCGAGCTCCAAAAATTCCGAAATTTTATGGCAGCTACTTGAGACAGAGAGCAACATTTCATAAATTTTCTAGAACTTTTATGCACTGAGAAGTTCTGCAGAAAATTCACAAGCATGCTGACCTAGGGTTTGACCAGATTTCCAACTAGTTTGACTTGGTCATTTGAAATAGCAAATAAAATCTAAAAATTGTGAAATAATTCAGGGAGGTAGATAGGATGATCAAGATGACAGGAAAAATATTCCTAGGGGATGATCACAAGTTTGAAGGCTAAGAATGTGCTGACAACAATTTCCATTCACAAGAATTTAATTCTAGAAAATGGAAATTGCTAGGGAAAAATGTAGAAACTTTCAAATGATTTGAAGAGACAACAAAAGTTTTTATTTCTCCTCAAAATTTTACATTTGAAATACAAACCCTAAGTTAGGGCTGTTACAGCAAGCTGGGTCTCAAGGGGGAGGCAATGTCACCACCCACGTGATGACCAAGGCAGTGACTGAAGAAGATGCAGGGAAGGAAGTGCATGACAAGAAGGTGACTCCTTCGGCGGGATGAGAATGGGCCACAGTTTGGCCTATCTGGCAGTGGGGACAATTGTGTTAACTTTCTGTTATGCGTGGGACCCTATGAGGGGAAAGGCTGAGGGGTTGTTGCTTTTTAAGCCGAGTTCTGTGCTTGTAAACATTTTGTCGATGAAAATAAATAGTATCGTCTTCCTCCTCCCTATCTACTTTCCCCTCTTCTGATTCTTCTACTATCTCGATAGATCGCTCGAATCTCCTCTACGTTCCATAGAACCAAGTGAAATCACTGCGATTAGAAGGGACATAACAGAGAAGCAGGAGGGGGTACGAGACAGCTCTTCGGAGGCATGGGGAGTAGCCCCAGCATGTAGTCCTTCAGCGCGGTGGGCAACAGCGGCGGAAGAGCCACGGCGGAAGCCATGACTGGCTGCCAAGTTGTGGCGAAGGGAGGCGGTAGAATGCAAAAGCCGCTAACAGAAACCTAAAACGTACTAGAATGAACCGAAAGGAAAACCGCGAGAGCGATTCGGAAAACGTACCAGCTTCGCAAACGAAGGCAAAGAATGGAAAGCTTTAGGGCTAGAGAATGCGTATTTAGTGATTACGCCTACTACTTATACGTATGTATCGAGGGTATAGCCGTGTACGCAGTATCTCATATGGAGTTTTTGGCCGATACGGCCACTTTTCAATCCGTATTTGCATTTTTGATCATACCGCACGTGTATTTGCAAAAATGTCACCCCGGGCGCGCGCGCGCCGATCTTTGCCGTCGTTATCACACGCACGCGCGGCGCCGGCGCGCCGCCGCGCCACCGCAATAGTCTCGCCGGGCCCGCCACGTCGTCGTGGCGCCCGTCCCGCCACCGTGGCGGAACCGGCCAGCGCCGCCCCGCCCGGGCCGCTCGGCACTATTGTGGTGGCGCGTGCCCACCCCGCACCACCGCAATAGTGCCCACTATTGCGGTGGCGTGTTGCCACCCCGCGCCACCGCAATAGTACCACAATAGTGCCGGTTAGGGTTAGGGTTAGTAATTAGGTTAGGTTAGGTTAATTAGATAATTAGTTAGAGTCTGAAATTTGAAAGAATTTTAAAATATAGCAAATGAGTTCAAAAAATTATAAATTTTTTTGTGTAGCCTCCTAACACCGTGTACTTGCTTGTGTAAATTTTCTATAATTTTATCTGTTCAGAATTGTTATCGCTACTTCGTATGACTGTCGCGTTGGTACGAATCAATAAATGTAGAAAATAAGCTCCAAAAAATTTGAATTTTATTTTGAAGGGTCCTCACGCAGTGGACTTGATTGTGTAATGTTTCGGCAATTTTATATGTGTTCTAGTATTGTCTAAAAAAATTAGGATTTAGGTCGCGAGAATTTGAATTTTAGGTTTCGGAAATTAGGGTTTCATGATTTCATGTGACTTGGAATGTATAAAACAAAAGCTAAATCGCAAGTCCGTTGGAGATGTCGATATACAATATGGCGCTCCCCTACGGCGTTCCCTCCCGCCCGGAATGACATGGTACATTGACTAATACTGATGCGTGGCGGGTGTAGCGGGCGGGAGGGAACACCGTAGGGGGGCGCCATATTGTATATCGACATCTCCAACGGACTTACAATTTAGCTTTTTTTTATACATTCCAAGTCACATGAAATCATTAAACCCTAATTTCCGAAATCTAAAATTCAAATTCTCGCGACCTAAATCCTAATTTTTTTAGACAATACTAGAACATATATAAAATTGCCGAAATATTACACAATCAAGTCCACTGCGTGAGGACCCTTCAAAATAAAATTCAATTTTTTTGGAGCTTATTTTCTACATTTATTGATTCGTACCAACGCGAGAGTCATACGAAGTAGCGATAACAATTCTGAATGGATAAAATTATAGAAAATTTACACAAGCAAGTACACGGTGTCAGGACGCTACACAAAAAATTTCATAATTTTTTGAACTCATTTGTTATATTTTAAAATTCCTTCAAATTTAGACTCTAACTAATTATCTAATTAACCTAACCTAACCTAATTACTAACCCTAACCCTAACCGGCACTATTGTGGTACTATTGCGGTGGCGCGGGATGGCAACGCTCCACCGCAATAGTGGGCACTATTGCGGTGACGCGGTGTGAAGCGCAGCGCCAGCGCAATAGTCTTTGGCGAGGGCTCAGCGAGGCGCGCGCTGGGCGACGGCTGCCACGCATGCGAGCGGCGGCACGGGCGCGCTGGCGGCGGCGGCCCGTGGCATGGGACTATTGCGATGGCGCGGGGTGGCGCGCACCGGCGCGTGTCGGTTTAAGGCGGCAGCGCGGGTGGCGCGCGCCCGGAGTGACATTTTTGCAAATACGCGTGCGGCATGGTCAAAAGTGCAAATACGGATTGAAAACTGGTCGTATCGGCAAAAAATTCTCTCATATGTCGGTGTATGTATACGCGGTTATACGCGTACGTAGCACGCTAACTCTGGGCTCGGGATATACGCGGTGTATGTATGGGCCGATACGCGTCAGAGATTGGCCCAAGTAAATGGCCTTTCCTTTTTTGGTTTTCTCCTAGCTCTCGGCCTCTCGCTCACTCTACTGAAAAAAAACCTTGCCGACGAGACGGCGACGGTGGCGACAGGGTGAGCCACGACGGAGCCTGTTGCCTGTTCGCTCCCACTTCCTCCTGTCCCACCCCGCGAGATGCCGGCGCCACTTCTCAGTCTCCTCCTCCTAACGCGCCAGATCCGACGGGCGGCAGCCTATGCTGCTTCCCGTCACCCTCTACCACTCCACACCATAGCGCGAAGCAGCTCTGGTTGAGCAGGACGGCAGCGGCCACCTCACTGCGAGCATGCGGCTCCGCGACGACCTCCTCGTCCACAGGTGCGCCCGCTTCCGCTTGGATTGCATTGCTCCACCAATTTCCCCCAATTTGGGCATCCTCTGTTTGATCTGAGACGGGGAGCGCACTAGCTTAGGGTTTGATTTCAGTTTTTTTTTTAATAATTTGTGGGATTAGGTGTTACACTACAACCCTACAAGGATGTGTACATCCGGACGCCGCCGCGAGAGTTCTCGCGTGATCCTGGACTACGGGAGCACGGTCACCTAGACACCTACGGCCCTGCGCCTCTTGTGATGCGAGCAGTGCGGCAAGCCGGCAACCATCAGGTGAAGAAGAGCTTCTATTCGATGCACGCCTTCTTCTGTTCTGTTTGTGCCATTTCCCAACTTGGCGTTGCGTTGCATGTAAGTTTCTGTTGTGTGTGGCAATAGTTGGCGATTGATAGTCACGCCTCACAAAGATGGCTGTTTTACCGTAATATCGAATTGGGGCTTGCAAATTTATGCTCCGGATGTGGCACGCAACAGTCTACCTCTGTTGCCAATTGTTCTGTAGTTAGGGTATGCTAAATAGGTATTTCAGGCTGTGGCTAGGCAATGATACTGATTTTGTGCGCTACTTACATGAGTAAAAAAAGGTTGAGCTTTTGATTCTCAGAAATCCCCGCAATCTCTCCTGTTTGATTAAGTCACTCTGATCACGTGATGTTGTGATCTTATCTGCTGTAGTTGTGTTTTTATACATTTCATCACCTTATCTGATTCAAGTTTGTATTTATGTATCACGTAGCTAATGCAGAGCTATAGCATGTAATCATGGTTGTTCAATCTGGTTGTACTGTTGTCTTGCCATTTCTGGAAGTGGAACCCAGTAAACTCTCACTCATTATGAAAAGTTGCAACTACGAGTTAAAAAATAGGCATTGAAGACAAGAAATAAACTCTCTGTAGAACTAAAAAACCTTGGTAATTTGGAAATCTTCTGTTGGTAATGTGACACTAGTCAACTTCTTGTGGTATGTGCGAAGTTGCGAACGGTGACGAAACATAAACATAACAGTGACTTGGCCTTCTGACCTTGTTGGCAAGGAATGCACATGTTTGTTAATACTCTCCATCCCTAAATAAGGAATGCACATGGTCAAATACCTTTGCAGTAAGACCTTTCTAACTTTGACCACCGATATACACAAGAAGTGTTTAGGTTGACTACATGAAAATAATATTAGTAGATTATTCTTAAAAAGTACTTTCCTAATGATATTTGTAGATTTTTCATCAATAGTACTTTCCTAATGTAATATTTTTTAATAGTTTTTTTACTAATATATTAACACTGAAAATTATCGGTCAAAGTTGTAGACCAAGAGAAAGTCTGAAATGACAATTATTTAAAGATTTGTGTGTCATCAGATATGTAAAGGTATAAAGATACACTATGCAAACAGGAGACCCAGCATTGTGAGTTTGATGCAATTCCCAAATAGCCGAAGCGGCCTTCTGACCTTGTTGGCAAGGAATGCACATGTTTGTTAATACTCTCCATCCCTAAATAAGGAATGCACATGGTCAAATACCTTTGCAGTAAGACCTTTCTAACTTTGACCACTGATATACAGAAGAAGTGTTTAGGTTGACTACATGAAAATAATATTAGTAGATTTTTCTTAAAAAGTACTTTCCTAATGATATTTGTAGATTTTTCATCAAAAGTACTTTCCTAATGTAATATTTTTTAATAGTTTTTTACTAATATATTAACACTGAAAATTATCGGTCAAAGTTGTAGACCAAGAGAAAGTCTGAAATGACAATTATTTAAAGATTTGTGTGTCATCAGATATGTAAAGGTATAAAGATACACTATGCAAACAGGAGACCCAGCATTGTGAGTTTGATGCAATTCCCAAATAGCCGAAGCGATTGTTTCACATGTTGACTGGACCATCTACAAATGTGCTCATTGGATTTCAATTATGTAAAAAAATAATTACTCTGTTACTTGCTGACTTTTAATACAATCGTACTAGTAATTGCTAAAACTTTCCTTACTGCAATCATATTAGCTTATTGACTGCTCATGATATGTCACTCTCTTAGTTTTCGTTAATGCTGCACCAGTTGGTTTTCTGTCATTAAAATAATGGACCTCTAGCATCTTTAGAATGTGTATAAATAAAGCTGTAACATCTAAGCTGAGATTTTTGTGAGCAAGAACACTTTGTTTGGATGTATTTACAAAAGGGTAACCTTTCGGCATTAGGAATTTTCCCAATATCAACTTCTTAACCTCCATTTTGGATGTCCTCCAAAATTTAGTTTGGTTGCTCATTATTCATTTCTATGTATATTATTATGCATGCTCTTACTTTGGCACATCTGTATAGACACTGAAGTACTGTTGGAATGTTAGGATCCAAAGGTTTTCAACCAAATATGTTGAGCACATATTCACAAGTAGAATGCAATGTTGATTGTACGTGTGACAGTGGGAATAATCGGTTCACTCATGAGAGACAGTATGGCTTGCTGAAATGAGCTCCAGCAGTGGGATGCTTGGTGAGGACATTGTGTTGTTTTGAAGAGAAAGTGAACTTTAGCTACAATGTGCTGCTCTTTTCTGTGAAAATTCTGATGCTCGTGATTTGCTTACCCAGTATGGTTATGGGATAATGGGGCTTGGCTGTGGTCAACTTAGTTTAATTGGTCAGCTTGTCAATAAGGGTGACATAAGTGATCCATTCTCTCAGTGGTACGGTGGAATGGATATTGGTGGTGGTGGAATGGTATGTTGTAGTCTATCAACGCCGTAGCAAGCCGTAGTTTCTTAATTTGTCTAAGAGTTTGAATCTATTTCCAGTTCTTCTTTTAGTAAGTTCGAATCTATTTTAGCCAGGTTTTCCGAGTAGCCTGGGGCGGTTATGAGTTCGGATCGGACTCAGTTTTGTATACTGCACCTATATAATGTAAGATTGCCGATTGTATTGGGTATGAAGAAAATAAACATAAGTTCTAGCTTCACATCCTCTTCTCTGTTTTCCCATCCTACTGCTGGCTTCGCAACACTCGACAATACCAGGCCGTCGAAGGGGCCGACAACATCCTGCTACTGTCCATCGTTACGCCTTGAGATCCTTGGGTTCTAACAACTTGGTATCAGATATGCCGAGTTCTGATTCCTGGGAGGAGGCCAATTCCGCGAGTGCCATGTTCCAAGCAATCCAAGAACAGATGGCAGGGATCGCCCAACAGAACGCCGATATGAAATCCAAGATTGCAGACTTAACTCGTCGGAGCATCGCCACCAATGCAAAAATTGTGGCACTGGAGTCCGGGGGAGCTTTCTCTTTCTCAACGCCGGGATTGCTGCCAATACCACCACCGTCAAATACCACAACGATCACGGACTCCTCAGCACCCTTGATCACCGTGCCTCTACCGGTTTATACATCCACGACAGGATATCCACCACCGCTGTTTTCGGCCCCCGTATACGAAGCTTCGGCAGCAAACTTTATACCTCATCATCATTCAGCAGCACCCAACTATTCTTTTCCACAGCCATCCGTTCCACATCAATTGCCGATGCCCTCTTGCCATCATATGGCCACCAGTTATAACTCTGCCCAACCAAGGGCACCACGCTATCACAAACTCGAGTTTCCAACGGACACCCTGGATAAACCGATGTGAACAATTCTTCAGAGGACAAAGAACGGAGGAAGGGGATAAGGTTTGGCTAGCATCTTACCACCTCACCAACGTCGCACAACAATGGTATTTTCAGCTAGAACACGATGAGGGACAACCAACCTGGGGCAGTTCAAAGACTTTTTCAATATGAGGTTTGGACCACCCATCAGAAGCAATATATTGGGTGAATTAATTCAGTGAGTATCAAAACAAATTCTTGGCTTTACTGTGTCGCGCCGAGTGATTATCATCAATACAACAGGTTTAGATTTTCACTGCCGGTCTCGCCGAACCTTTTCGGACCGACGTTGAACTTCAACAACCAAATAACTTGCAAGTGGCCATGAGTTTAGCTCACGCTTATGAACGGCATGCTCAAATGTCAGCCAGTGTCTCCAATCCACAACCTCGGTCTTGGTGACCACAACAGCGCCTGTCCACCCCTTTTCCGGCAGTAAACCATGCCCAGGAACTTGTGCCACCAACACTTTCAGCACCAAGACCTCGGCCTATTAAACCGTTCAGATGACTCACACCACCAGAACTGGCCGACTGTCGATCCAAAGGGTGTAAGATTGAGGATGTCGACTAGAAGGGGGTGAATAGGCTGTTTTAAAAATTCTTTTGGCTAAAATCTTTTCTAATACGGAAGCTAACAACAATTCGGTTTTGCACAATTAAAGTCTAAAACAACTAGTCTATACTAAATGCACCAACAATATAAGCCTATTAATAATGATAGCAATCATACAAAGACATATAAGCAATTTCATACAAGAAATGTAAATTGCACAAAGTAGAGCACAAGGGAACAAACCACAATGATACAACGATGTTTTACCGTTGATGAACCCGAAGGTCCTATTGTTGGCCCGATCTTTCGATGAGAACGATAAGTCCGGTAGGTGCCGCTCCACTCTCACGATCCTGGCTACGAACACGCAAGGCTCGAAACCACGCAATCGCTGAACTGATTGACAAGTCGTTATCAACCGTGAATGAATACCCGGTTGACCTGACCACGAAGGTCGATTCCTGCATACACCGAAGAAGCACGCAAGAACAAGATAATAAGCAATCTGAAATTGCAAATAGGATTAAAATATTTAATTGAGTTGGGATTCTGAAGCTGTATTATGGTTGGTCTAGTCGACACAAGCCAATACACGAAGTTGCTAGGAAGCTAACTTTTAACTAAACAAAATCCAAGAAAACTAGAGGGGGCGCGTCCTCCTTAAATAGGGGATGAGGAGCCACAAATCTAAAAAAATAGAGGGACGGACTAAAACTCGTGGGGACTGTTCATGTGAACAGTAATCACACCCCTAGGTGGGCCACCGGCAGATGGGCCAAGTTCAGTATGATTACAAAGCCCAAATTGGCCCAAACAAGTGATATGACGTCTTCTTTTGATGATTGCGATCAGCCCAGAAGGAATTTGGAGGTGAGGCCGGATCCTTTGGAAAGAGAACGAAATAAGCTTTCAATCAAGTACTCGTGGACCTCTAACGGACTCTATATGTGAAAGTTATACCTGTTTTAAGTTGGTGCTGTCAGGCTGATTCCGGAGGCCGAATTGGATTCCAAAACGGGTCCAGCTCGAACTGCTTACTTGTCTTAGACCAAAAGTGACATGGCGCTGCACATATATATATTTCATCATTAGGTAGCATCATATAGTTCATATAATATAAAGACACTTATAAAAACAAGCTCACCTGATAATTTAAGTGAAGCGTACGAGCTCTTATACTTGGAACAGTAAGCATAGCAAATATGGTTGTATCCATAGGGGTCATGTCCTCATCATCCTCCCTTTCTTGAAAACAAAGCCGTCATCGGCTTTTGATAAGCTGAAAATAGGGTAACAAAGAAGTCAAAGTGTATGCATGGTATATGTATATGTTATCTGTTTTGACGGTTCTTCGTTGTTGCACAATTAATGTTAGACGGCAGCAGCGATCATAAAAGATCATTGTATTATAACCCCAAGAATAATCATATATGTTAATGAGCAAAACAAAATTTCTCACATAGCAATTATTTCAACTAGTTTTGCAAATATAAGTGAAGTATTTATGCAATTCAACTCTCTGAAGTTGTAAACTTGCAGTGGTAGCACATATGGGCAAATCTACAACTTTTGGAATCAAACAAAGTTCATCCATATTATTAGATTTCAATGGAGCAATAGCAAATTCATCTAGTAAGGGTGAAAGGATGTGTAAATTCTTCCATACTACAACATCTTGATGCAGATTGTCCACACTAGATGGTGCAACAAGAGATAAACACATGGACATTGAATGAATACTAAATTTTAATTTTCTCTCATAATGAACAAGATTCGCACATAATAATTGTTGTTCAAAACAAGAAGCTTCAATTCATCCATGTAATCACAAGTTATGCATATTCGATAAACAAGAAATTGATTGTCTACACCATAATCTCAATCAAATTAAACTTATACCTGTGGGTGTAGGCACTAGACAAGCATTTTGAACATGCGATTTGAAACTTTCTCCATAGTATGTGACAATTTCACAGGTGGATCCAACATAATATAACATAAAGAGTCAGTAGGAGAAATTCTAGTCAAAACGTTTTTATGTCTAACCAATTCCACATGATCATTGTATGCGATTAAATCATCACATGACTCATTCAAAACAGCATGCAATTCAATTATTTCAGCACATGGTGCACTCAACTCTGTTGGCAAATCAATCAAATTATCACAGGATTCATGCAAATTCTCAATAATATCAGATTCTGCAGCTAGAAAATTAATTTCTACCTTCTCAGCACTAGATTCATCCACCTCATGTGATGCAGTGGTTTCTACTACAATCTGATTTTCCCTTTGCTCAATGATACTAGGCATGAAATCATGGTTATTGTTCTTATGTTGAGTGTTCAAATCAGTACCTTTGGTATTACCTTGTAGGATCGCCTCAGATGATGTTGATACTGAAATTGGTGAGTAGTTAAAAGCTGTTCCTTCCTCTTCTTGCTCCAGCTCAATTAACAATGAGTGAGCCAAGGGTGCAAGACAACGAGATAGAGTAATGCCCACAGCAGTAGGGGCGGCCATCATGGTAGATGCAGCAGCAGGAGAAGCAACCGAAGATGATCTTGATGCAGAGGTTTGTACCGTGCGCTTATTTGTTTTATGTACACGTGAAGGTGTAGTGGAAGTAGACGAAAGAGCACGAACGGTCTTGGATGGTCGTCCCTATACTTCTTTTTCAACTTGGCAAGCAAGATGAAACAAACGAGTGACAGTGGGAGGTTTATAAACAAGTTTATTCCGAATTTGATGGTTTAATCCTCCTAGAAATCTAGTTATCTTTGCATCTTCAGTTTCTTCTAAACCACAACGAGACAAAGCAGTTTGCAAATCTTGATAATAATCCTCTACAGAACTACTACCTTGTCTTAAGCGTTGCAATTTATTAATCAATTCACGAGAATAATATGAAGGTACAAATCTATGTCTCATTGCTCTCTTCAAATCATTCCATGTTCTAGGTATGTTCTGATTAGTACGACAATATTCACTCCACCAAATAGAGGCAAAATCATAAAACTCACAGGTAACAGCCCTAACTTTTAGATGATCAGGAAATTCATGGCATGCAAATAATTATTGTACATCTAATTCCCATATGAGATAAGCATCAGGATCATAATTCCCAGCAAACGAAGGTACCGTGAAGTTAATTTTATGATACATACTATCACTATCATATACCTCCCGTGGTGAAAAAACTTGTCTCAAGTGTGCATCTTCCTCGTTCACTATCTTGCACTCCGTCCAACAGTTCAAGAAGAGGTGGATATATCTTGCAATCTTTCCGTGAACTGCCATAGTTAGTAGAAAACAAGGAAACAAATCACAAGTATATGTCCTATCAACTACTAGGTTTCGGAGGCTCAACCAAGTCACTCACACTCAAGCTTATACCCAGTTCTTACAAGTTCTTACCAATGCAAAGAAGGAAGTGGTACAACCGGTGGTCGGTTCGTGATACTCTCACTTGCGATCAGCCCAACGATTGCGAGGAACGACACCTGCTGAATTAGTAGGAAGTGGAGCTTGGAAGGCTTCAATATGGTAGCAAGGATCAGCAATAATCAAAACAGTTAATGCAAGTTGAAAGATTGTTCAAAGTACTAGCAAATGTTGCTGATCCTAGCCTAATCAAAGCTAGCTAATCAAAGCCCTATGCAAAGAAGTGTATATACGCACACGCAACGATCAATGTGACTTGATGCAAGCAAGGGAAAGCCTCACAACAAGTGCTAGGAGAGACGCTAGCCAACTACTCAAACTTCTTTCTAAGGGCACAAGATTGTTTGCGTGATGTAGAGCACAAAAACAACAATATCGATGCACGCAAAAAGCCCTCTAGATTGAGCAGAAACAATAGATAGTCTCAAATGATAAAAAAAACAAAGTTTTATATGGCTTATATATGCTTTTCTGAAAGGTTTCGACGAGATCTACCACTTTTCAGTTGAGGCGAACTCCAAATTTCGAAAGGAAGATCGAAGGAAACGGCAAAAACAGAAACCGAAAACTTGCGACGCGAAATCGGGGCCGAAGATGGACGATTTTGGGGCACCTGGATGGCGACTAGTGGCTTAGGTGGGAACGATGCGCCTCATCATTAGCTTCGAAACGAGCACAAGAAAGTTGAAAATGGATACCGTATGCAAAAGTTATGCCCGTTTTACTGAAGGTGTCTCGGATACGGAATTCTACTCGGACTCGAATCCGTCTCGGGTTTAAATTTGAAATTGATATATCTTTCAATCCCTTGAGCCAAACTTGCTGAAATTTTTTGTGAAAGCTTTTGGTTATATGTAAAAGGTCTCCACCAATTTTCAAGCACTTTTCTTTTCTCTTTTTTTTTTTACGCGGCTTTTGTTTTTGCGGTTGCCTCTTTCTCCTTCTACTATTTGGCCGACCCTAGGATTTACCGCAAGTTGCAAATAACATCAACTCTCCCAAAATATCACAGCAATCCTATCTTTTTTTTTGGATTAACAACAATACGAATTTTCTATTTTTTTGGTGCGGATTAGAGGAGTTCTAACCCACGAATTTTCTATTTTAGATGCAAAAACTAAGACCCTAAACGAACGATCAAGCAACGCGAAGGAAAACACGAGAAGCAATCTATACCATGACCAACTAGACAATAACTAGAACTAAAGATCAGCAACTAGACACGACGATGCAAACAATGATTCAACCATGCAAAAACCGAAAAGAAACATTGCAAAGGCTCAATGGGCTCGGTATGGATGATAGATGCAAAAAAAAAATTTGTGGCAATTTTCTGGACTATAGGTATGAAAAAAATCTACTACTAAGGGTACTGATTTCTCACCGAAAAACTGTAGCTCTGATACCACCTGATGAACACGAAGGTCCTATTGTTGGCCCGATCTTTCGATGAGAACGATAAGTCCGGTAGGTGCCGCTCAACTCTCACGATCCTGGCTACGAACACGCAAGGCTTGAAACCACGCAATCGCTGAACTGATTGACAAGTCGTTATCAACCGTGCATGAATACCGGTTGACGACCACGAAGGTCGATTCTCGCATACATCAAGAAGCACGCAAGAACAAGATAATAAGCAATCTGAAATTGCAAATAGGATTGAAATATTTAATTGAGTTGGGATTCTGAAGCGGTATTATGGTTGGTCTAGTCGACACAAGACAATACACGAAGTTGTTAGGAAGCTAACTTTTAACTAAATAAAATCCAAGGAAACTAGAGGGGGCGCGTCCTCCTTAAATAGGGGATGAGGAGCCACAAATCTAAAAAAAATAGAGGGACGGGACTAAAACTCGTGGGGACTGTTCATGTGAACAGTAACCACACCCCTAGGTGGGCCACCGGCAGATGGGCCAAGTTCAGTATGATTACAAAGCCCAAATTGGCCTAAACAAGTGATATGATGTCTTCTTTTGATGATTGCGATCAGCCCAGAAAGAATTTGGAGGTGAGGCCGGATCCGTTGGAAAGAGAACGAAATAAGCTTTCAATCAAGTACTCATGGACCTCTAACGGACTCTGTATCTGAAAGTTATACCTGTTTTAAGTTGGTGCTGTCAGGCTGATTCCGGAGGCCGAATTGGATTCCAAAACGGGTCCAGCTCGAACTGCTTACTTGTCTTGGACCAAAAGTGACATGGCGCTGCACATATATATATTTCATCATTAGGTAGCATCATATAGTTCATATAATATAAAGACACTTATAAAAACAAGCTCACCTGATAATTTAAGTGAAGCGTACAAGCTCTTATACTTGGAACAGTAAGCATAGTAAATATGGTTGTATCCATAGGGGTCATGTCCTCATCATCCGTGGTGTTCGGAGACTTGCCAGTCTCCTCTAATCCACGTTGAGGTAAGCCCAACCACGTTGGTCTAGCTCCACAAATTAAGCCAACACCTCCGAGGCAAGTCCAACCACTTAGACCGGTTCCAAAACGAACCAACATCTCGATTCACTCGGGGTTGCTCTTCCTCTACTCCGGAGATGGCGAGCACCAAACCACTCACAACTGCCTGGCTTTCTCACAAGCTTCTTTGAGAAGATCACCTAACCACGACGCCTCCACGCTGTCTAAGTGTCGGCAAACACCAAGAGTAACAAGTCGAAGACTCTCACTTGAACTAATCAAGTTTCTAAGCTCAATGGATACACAATCCACTACCTAATGCAACACATGTACTTAGGATTTTCCTCTCAAAGCTCACTAAGTGCAATATATGCACAAAAAAGAGGAGAGTGCTTAGAATGGGATGCCAAAGGTTGTCTCTCAACCGACCAAGGGGGTATTTATAGTCCCCACCTTAAAAACTAGCCGTTGGGAACGAAGCGACCCAAAAACTAGTCGTTATAGACTTGGTGCGGTACTACCGCCAAAGAACATACGGTAGTTCCGCTCTCCGGTAGTTTCGCTCAAAGAACCTCGGTACTGCCGCTTTCCAAGAGTGCAAAAACACGCTCAAAGAGTGTCTCTCTGGAAAATACGTACCGCTCAAACTTCGGTGCTACCGTGGTGCGGTAGTTCCGCTCAAGGAATGCGGTCATACCGATTGGTCCTCGACCAGGTTTTCGATCAAGTCTTCGACCACTGTCTACGACCAGTGTCTTCGACCACTGTTCCACGACTAGTGTCCACGACCACGCAGGTCTATGACTACTGTTCACGAACAAGTCTACGACCACTATTCTAAGACCAGTGTCCACGACCACGAAGGTCTACGACCACCTCTGATACTCCGATACGGCTGGGAGGCGGAGTACCGGTATCCCGATACGTATCAGGTATGGGTACGGCACCGATACGACCCGATACGTATCGGGAAGTATCGGAAATGTTTACGTTTTAAAAAAATAAAATAAATACCCGATACGGCACCGATACGCGACGATACGCCGATGCGGTCGAAAATACAGCCAGCCCAAAAAAAGAAACCCTACTGTTCCAGCCCAAACCGAACGGCCCACGGCATCACCCCTACATCGCTGCCCCCGTGCGCCTCCAGTCCTCCGTGCGCCTCCCGGCGACAGCGGCCGGCGGCACTCCCTCCTTTGCGCCCCTCCCGTGCGCCTCCACTCCTCTAGCAGCCGGCGGTGTCCATCGTCTGCGCCTCCAGGCCTCCAGGCTCCAACTACCGCTCCTCTGTGCGCCTCCCGGTGACCAGCGGCCGGCGGCTGGTGGCGCTGAAGGATCGCGGGAAGGCTACGATAGCACAAACAAAAAAATTTACCGCGCAACCAAGGAACCTCCGCTAGTAATAGATCACGAGATTACCACTAGACGCGCCGACTCGTAGCGGAAGTAGAGTCGATGTAGCGAGTTGAAGCAGTCGTAGTCGTACTTGCCGCGCGCCTTCTCCTCCTACTCCGATGAATGTTGTGAGTCGCGGATCGTCCTAGTGCTGATGCTTCGCAACAACACCTCCAAGGTATCCACACGTACGGGGCAGGGACACCACGCGCAGGAGTGCTAGCGCCGGCAGCGTGGTTGAGGAGAGCGTGGCTATTAGGGTTTCGGGATTTCTTCCAAAAAGATTGATCAATCATACCCCATACCACCGCTCCTCTATATATAGGCATCCATATTGGGTCCTCAACCTGTGGCCCCATTAGGAACTCGTGGCCTATAAGAATTCAGATCTCCATCCAAAACAAATCCTAGCCCTTTAAGTGTGTGACCCTATAGGTTCGTGTGTAATTGGTTGTGACTCGGAAACTCTTTCCCGATCACGAGTCGTCAGCGGTACCTAGCAGCACATAACGATTCCCGAATACACACATAATATATCGGACGAACCTTAGGGTGCGTTTGGTTGGCAGAATCCTTCGATGATTACTGGGAATCCTTTAGTAATCCTATGAGATTACCTTGTTTGGTAAAACATCCAGAAATATGAGCCAAGAATCTAAGATTCCCTTGGGAAACAGATTGCCATCAATTCCAGGAATCTGTTTCCCGTTGAAAAGGGTGTCTATCTTAGATTACCAAGGGAAAGGAATCTTGTTATTGCGTTTTTATCATATGCTTTTGATTCATCATAGTCAAATTTTGAACTTTCAGAATTCAAAATCCAAATTGTGATTTATTTTAATGTTTGAATATCTAACTTATGGAATTTAAAAATTATTTTTTTGAAAATACGAATTTCGAAACCAAAATATCAAAAAAATGAATCCTAAATTTTGGAATCTTAAATTCAGACAATTTAAATTTTAAAATTCAAAATCTCAAGGTTGGGGTTTCAAAAATCTATTTTTTTTCTTTCAAATTTTGAATTCTAGATTTTAGATATTCAAATTTCGAGAATTAAATTTTACAAATCCGTATTTTGAAAGTTTCAATTTTGAGTTTTAGAATTTCAAATACTAAGAATTTAAACTCCAAAACTCAAAATTTAAATTTTAAATTTTCAAAATCCAAAATTTGAACTTTTGAATCATAAAAAATGAAATTCAAAATGTTGGAATTTTAAATCATAAAATTCAAAATTTATAGAAGTTATGATAAAGACTAATATGTAGTTTCTTTCAAATCAACCAAACGTTGGAATCTTAGATTACTGGTAATGTGTTTCCCAGTAATCAGATTGAGAGGAATATTAGATTACGAGGAATATGAGATTACATGTACCAAACTCACCCTTAATGCAATATGATCTACGACCAGGTCCTTATCACTTACGACCAACTCGTACTTAGTCACGACCAGTTCATAATTAGTTACAACCAGTTCGTAACTCTTTACGACTAGTTAGTACCTAACTACGACCAGTTTGCAACTCCTTACGACTAGTTGGTGATTATGTTCAAGTAGTCTTCGACTAGGTCGCATCTCCATATGACTTCGACCAGTCTACGACTTCAGCCAGTCTACGACTTCGGGAACTTAACGACCTGCTTGTGTATTCTCCCTTTGCCTCACGACATCTGGTTGAACTCCAGGTGAGATAACATGTCATCCATGGACTGTTCAAAACTTTCTTGATCAAGTGTCGAATAACTTCATGTGGTCAACACTTCGACCACTAGTGGTATGGCCATGCACTTTCTTTATTCGACCACAACGAGGGGCCTAGAGACATCTCTCCTGTTATGTTAGGAGGGGCAAATCCCATATCCGACTAGTCACATTCCTCCGCATGTTTCATAGCATACCCGAAAGCTACTTTTATAACTACCCAGTTACGGAGTAGCGTTTGGTAACCCCTAAGAGTGCCATTACACATGTAGGAAACCATGCTGATATCAGGTCTAAGGATTATACATCATCATTGCTTAAGATCAACTAACGACACATAAAATCATAACAATCTCAATAGTGTCTCAAGGTGGGTCTTATCCAACACCATGTTCTCTAACATGTGTCCATATTATTGATTTGATATCTCCATATCTATGACTTGTGAAACATGGTCATCAACCAATACATATGCTAGTCTATTCATAGGTGTCCTCATATGTTTCCGACCAAGGAATGTTTAAGAATAATTATCGCAGAAATACAGAGTTTCACAATCAAGTCACATACTTGATGACAAATATTAATGATATAATTCTAGGAACAAGATAACACATTATACAATGTTATGAACATAATGTAATATAATCATCTCTATGATTGCCTCTAGGGCATATTTCCAACAGGCGCTCCCTCCTTTCCACTTTCCAGCGGCCGGCGCCTCCATCTTCCCCAATACCCCAAGTAGTCAGGTGCTTTTTCTGGTTCCCTCTCTCAGATCTCTCAGATCTTTTTCTGGTTGCCTCGCTCCTCCATGCTAGAGCTCCATTAGGGAGTGTTCAGGAGAGGGAGATAGAGATTGCTTTGGGGATTTTTACAGATGGGGCTCCATTTGGGGATTGGCATGTGGTACCGGGTAGATGGAGAGGGAAATAGATAGTCTGATAGAGCTCCACTTCAGTGTTCTCATGGCATGTGGTACCTGGTAGATTAACTTACAAACTAAACTGGTAACAGGAAATCTGGAAATGTCATTGAGCATGTTCACATCACTGACATGTTTGAGTATGCAGATACGATGTCAATTTGAACAATGAACAACATATAGTTGGATACTCACCATTACTGGCAGTAGAGCAGACTGGCAGTAGATAGTCTGATAGAGCAGTAGGGCAGTGCTTTGAGCCTTTGACTAATGAAACTTATCGAGTATCGTTTTTTATATTTTTACTATTTTTAATATATATACATCCGTATCGCCGTATCGGGTTTTTTTTGGGGAAATGGAGTATCGTTGTATCGCCGTATCCGTACCGCCGTACCGGTATCGCGTATCGGTGCATCATAGACGACCACTGTTCTAAGATCAGTGTCCACGACTACAAAGGTCTACGACCACTGTTCTAAGACCAGTATCCACGACCACGAAGGTCTATGACCACTGTTCAAAGATCAGTGTCCACGACTACAAAGGTCTACGACCACGAAGGTCTACGACTAGTGTTCTAAGACCAGTGTCCACGACCACTGTGCACAAACAGGTCTACGACCACTGTTCTACGACCAATGTCTATGACCACTGTCTTCGACCAGTGTCTTCGACCATTGTTCACGACACGGTCTACGACCACTGTTCACTACAAGGTCTACGACCACTGTTCACAACACGGTCTTCGACCACTATTCACAACCCGGTCTACGACCACTGTTCACGATAAGGTCTTCGACTACTGTTCAACAAGATCTTCGACCACTATTCAACAAGGTCTTCGACCAGGTTTACAACCAGTTGCGGTGATACCGCCAACAGCCTATGGTCATACCGTCATAGACTGAAAAACATGGATTTTGCATTCCACTTCAACTCAATTTGCAAAACACATTTGCCAATTGATGTGCGATGCAAACAATGGTTAAAGGCGAGATTCTTAACAAGTTACAAAACATATTTGTCAACTTTTAGAATCACACCATAAGGAATAAGGTACATGGACTAAGACCATTTGCAAACTAAAGTCACATGCTACAAGGAACATGCATGAGCCTCAACTATTTGCAAAACACATTCGCAAACAATAGCATCATGCCACAAGGAGAATGTGCATGGACTTAAACCATTTGCGAAACACATTTATAAATTATAGTCACATGCTACAAAGATTATGCATGAGCCTCGACTATTTGCAAAACACATTTCTAAATATTGGCAACATGCTAACGAGAGCTAGAGCAAGTACAACGAGATATCAACATATGACAGACTCAAGATGCTAGTCAAGACCCCTCTTAATAGTACGGCAACCTATACTAGCAATCCGGTCTCCAACCAAACACCAAGACCGGTAAAAGACTAGGAACATATCCTTAGTCCTAGCTAGTCATACCATTGCCTTGTACACCTTCTTGAAACTTGATGACGCACATCTTCACTTCAAGTTCGGGTCATTGCCTTGACTTTGATAATTATCAACACATGATGATTTCTTTTATTTCGGGATCTTTGACTTGATGCTCATCAACACATGATGACATCCTTCATCCCGAGTCTTGACATGCATCAACACATGATGTATCATTTACTCCAAGCTCTTGACTTGATGACGATCAACTCATGATGTCATCCAAAGTCTTCATCACCATGGAACATAATCTATTCATCAAACTCATGGAAAATGTTAGTTCCATAATATGATTGTCATTAATTACCACAACATACCATTAACTCATAATAGTGGGACAAGATACTCCAATCTTTCCCTCTTTGGTAATTGATGAATGTAAAAACATATGAGTATATATGAACTACACACGTTTTATATACTCAAGGATATGTTTCAAAGTAAAGATCCTCAATATATATGGAAAAAGGAATATGGATCAATAATAATGCAACTATAAAACATAGAGTGAACACCCTCTAAATGTGTGCATACATGAGTGTGTAATAAAAACATATGCACATATTCAAGTTAGACTTTTGGTAGAGTTCAATCTATATTTTGGATCCGATGAATGCAACAAGTAGACCTGCTAGTGGGTTGAAACCCAACCCACACCTAACCCAAACCATATATAATCAGACTAAACACCCAACCTAACCCAACCAACGAAATCTCCTCCCAAACCCACCCCGACCCAACCCACAATATCCCTTACAGTCAACCCAACCCAACCCACGGGTTCAACGTGGCTCAGGCCATGGATTCAACCCAATCTTTGGATGCGACTGGATTCAGCCCAATCTTCAGGACATGGATTCAGGTACCACCACTGTAAAGCTCACCATCCCAGGGAAGCGCTACTTCATCTGCGACGTCCCCAGCCACTGTGCCGCCGGCATGAAGCTCGAGGTCACCGTCGTCGCCGCTGCCACCGAGCCGGCCCCGGCCAAGCCCAAGCCCAGGGGCCAGAGGAGCGTCGCCCCTACCTCCAACTCGGCATTGGCACCTGAGGCCCTCTTGTGCCCTCCACCTACGAGCTGTCGATCGTGTCATCCCCGACAGCGACGCCGACACCCAATGTTAGCCTTAATCTTGTAGTCTAAGATTTAGTTTTGCTTTTCTGTTTAAGTTTGTATTGGATCACAATTGCAAATGTGAATCCGAGTCTGTCTGAGTTTTAGTTGGCTCTGTCCATTTTCACGATGGACACTGTAACTAGTCTAGTTCATGTCATTTTTCAGGTTTCAGAACCTTTGGAGATTCAGAGTTAAGAAACCGAATTCATAAAGTATTTGTAACTCGTTTTGATGTCTATATAAGAAAACATAAAAGTTGTATTGATTGATACGCGCAAATTGGAAACAAAAACTTTCGGTTGTCTCTGTTTTCTGTTTCCTCAAAAGTTCAGAGAAGTTTGTTCTTTAGAGAAGTACAGAGCGATTGTTTTGTTTTCAGGTCTTGGTTCCAACACCCAAGTCGTCCGATGCGGCCAACATTGGCATGATCGGAGCCAAGGCTGCCATGGCACTCGCCATGGGGATGGCCTTGGCGTTGGCTATGTGAGGGATCGAATCCGACCATGTTTAGTTTTGGGGTGCTTAATTATGTGATTGGTTGATGTTGAGAAATTTGCGGATTTTTACTTCTTTTTGCGATCTCTCTTCCTGTGTATTATTAGCCGATTAGTGTACGTATTTGTTGTCTCTGTCGAGCGAATAATAAAGATATACTCTCATTCTTTGAACACATATTTTGGTATGCATGTGTCCTGTAACATCGTTTATCCTCATTCAGAGTAGTCATTTAGGGTTTTTAAATTTCAGTGTTTTGTTGACTAATGTGAAGTAGGATTGTATCACTAACTTGTAAGAAGACAAGTGGTCTTACTCTTACATCTACAACTTTGTCTCTCTGAATTGAAAGATCAGGACAACACTCAAAGCATACCCTTTTTCTGGTCTTTTCTACAAGAATGTGGGGGTGCCAGTGACATATCCGTCTCAAATTTTTTGTTAAAAAAATCCTAATAAGCAACATTAAAGACTAAGCAATAGTTCAAGTCTTGTTTTGATCTTCCCTCAAGCAATTTTTAGGTTCTTTAACTACAGAAACCAGAGCAACAGACTACTTTTCTATGTTCTCGAAGGATGTTCATCTACAAAACTCAAATGGTAAAACTCGACAGACTACATCAGCAAGGACGGCCGCGCGCTCGGTAAGCTCCGCCGCGAGTGCGAGCGCGCCAACATTGACGAGATCGTCCTCGTTGGCAACACCACCAGGATTCCCAAGGTACAGGAGCTCCTCAAGATGTTCGACGGGAAGGAGCCCACCAAGGGGATCAACCCCGATGAGGCCGTCGCGTACAACGCCACCGTGTAGGGCAGCATCATCAGCGGCAAGCGTGGGAGAAGCCTAACGAAGGACTATCGGGAGCTGGGTTGGTTCGACCTGTCCGGCATCAACCCATTAGCTGCATCCTGCACGTGGACCACAACTCCACCCAAACCCAACCCACCTAGCAAACCCATGGGTTGAACCCATTTCAACCCGAAATTTTTGAACCCACACCAACCCAACCCAATCCGTTTCTACTGCAAACCTAACCCAATCCAATCCGTTAACTACATCAACCCATTCTAACCCATCCAAAACCAACTCAAATTAAAACCCAATCCATTTAACCCATTTCAACCCAACCCATTAACACCCCTAGCAACAAGATATAGGAATATGATGTCGAATGCATACCTCTTTGATTTTCACTTTTATATCCAACTGAGACTAAACAATAGGTATAACAATAGAAGTGTTAGTCTCATAAGTAGATTTGTTATTAATCACCAAAAAACTCTATTAGCTCATAATGGCAGGTCAAGATTCTTTAAAGGGCTATGCTACAATTGTGACGACAAGTTTCAGCCGGGACATCGTTGTAAGCAGCCGTTCATCACCTATATTGATATGGGCAGTGAAGTGGAGGAGGGAGATGATGAGTTAAGAGTCCAGGCAATGGAGGAACCAGCTCCGGAAATATCGCTCCATGCAGTGACAGGCACGTCCTCAGGTGGCACAATGCAACTCACAGTGACTATCGGCGACATTGACCTCACTGCCCTCGTGGACTCGGGATCAACGCATAATTTTTTGAGTGCCAGTGCTATTCAGGCAACGGCATTGCAGTTGCTACCGCGGCAGGGACTCCTGGTAAAAATAGCTAATGGGGAGCAAGTTGATTGTGCAGAGTTGTGCCGCAACCTACTACTCAAAGTCAATCAAGCTCAGTTTGAAATTACAGTGTATGCAATACCCCTGGAAGGTTTTGATGTCATTTTGGGTGTTCAATGGTTGAAAACACTCAGGCCAATCCTTTGGGATTTCGACGAATTGACTATGACGCTCTAGTTGGAGGGCAGACGCATTCAATGGCAAGGTATATCACCAGCTCAGTCCATGCAAGCTCTTGTGCACTCAGGACAAGACTTGATGTCGCCACTCCTGGAAGAATTCAAGGGGTTATTCGATGAACCGTCCGGGCTACCTCTTGTACGACAGCAAGACCACCGTATAATGCTGCGACTAGGAGCTACTCCGGTATCAGTGAGGCCCTACCGTTATCCACACCATCAAAAGGATGAACTCGAATGTCAATGCAATGATATGCTTCGTTGGGGTATTATTCGTCACAGTCAATCCAGTTTTTCCTCTCCTGTGTTATTGGTTAAGAAACAGGACAATACTTGGAGATTCTGTGTCGATTACCAAGCACTCAGTGAATTGACAATCAAAGACAAGTTCCCCATCCCAGTGATGGATAAATTATTAGATGAACTATGTGGTGCACGTTTTTTTTACTAAACTCGATCTTCGGTCAGGATATCACCAAGTGCGCATGCACCCAGATGATGTGTTCAAGGCAGCATTCCGAACACATGAAGGTCTTTTTGAGTTCTTGGTATGCCTTTTGGATTATTTAATGCGCCAACAACTTTTCAGGCGTTGATGCATGCGGTGCTTTGGCCATATTTGAGAAATTTCGTCCTAATTTTCTTCGATGATATCTTGATTTATAGTTCTAGTTGGTCAGAGCATTTACAACATATTCGCATGGTTTTTCTGCTTCTTCAGCAGCATGAATTATTTCTCAAGAAATCTAAGTGTTCTTTTGGCTTATCTTCCATTTCATTTTTGGGCCATGTTATTTTTGAAGGTGGAGTTGCCATGGATCCATCTAAAGTACAAGCAATTTCAGAGTGGCACCAGCCAAAGACGATCAAAGCATTATGTGGGCTATTATCGCAAATTTATTCGCGATTTCGGGAAAATTGTAGCACCTCTCACAAACTTATTTAAAAAAAAGAGGCATTTGGTTGGTCCCCAATAGCACAAAACGTGTTTGAAGCACTCAAGGCGGCATTATCATCAACACCTGTTCTACATATGCCTGATTTCACTCAAAACTTTATCGTCGAGTGCGATGCATCAGGATCAAGTTATTCACCAAGTTCTGGGACCAATTGCATGTTTTAGTCGACCTGTGGTGCCTCGCCATTCGAAGCTACCAGCTTATGAGTGTGAATTAATTGGGTTAGTATAGGCGGTCCATCCAGGATCAAAACCCAGATGGACCAAATCCCGCGGCGATTCGTGAATCGCCTGGAAAAACCGAAATTTTTCTAACAAATTCGCTCGAATTTGATTAAAAACCATTCAAAATTCAAAAATCAGAATTTGAATTTTAAAAACCTGAGAAAACCGGTCGGGATTTCATTTCCCCGTACCCATCGGTAAATCCGGTTACCGGCCGGTTACTGCCGGTTTTTGTTTCCATGGGTCCATCATTGGTGACCATATTTATGGGGTCGACCTTTTCTCATCATAACAGACCATTACAGTCTCAAATTCTTGCTGGATCAACGTCTTTCCACAATTCCACAGCATCACTGGGTGAGTAAATTATTTGGTTATGATTTCAAGGTGGAATTTCGGCCGGGCCGCTTGAATATTATCGCCGATGCTTTATCACGTCATGATTGTCTTTCGGCAAACTTATTGGCCCTCTCTTCAGCAGCTTTATCTATTTTTACCGAATTGCGCAATGAAGCCATCACCAATCCAACTCTGCAGCATATCAGGAATCAGATTATCTCAAGACAAATTGGTGCTCCATGGTCCATTCAGGATGATCTGGTAGTGTACAACGGCAAGGTTTTTGTTCCATCATCATGCACTTCCTTGCATATGATTCTTACAATGGCTCATGCAGCTCATGAGGGCATACAGAAAATGTTATGTCGTTTGCGTCGGGATTTTCATCTTCCAGGTGCAAAACGACTTGTTCAAGAATTTGTGAAGGCTTGTATTGTTTGTCAACGAAATAAAATCGATCATCTACATCCAGCTGGCCTACTTCAACCTTTGGATGTTTCGTATCAACCATGGTCTGATATTATGATGGATTTTATTGAGGGCCTTTTGCGTGTTCATGGTAAATCCATGATTCTATCCGTCATTGATCATTTTTCTAAGTACACCTACTTTATTCCATTGTCTCATCCTTACTCAGCTACAACTGTTGCCCGAGTTTTCTTTAATGAGATTGTACGTCTTCATGGGATTCCTACGTCAATTGTCAGTGACCGAGATCCAGTTTTCACAAGCAACTTTTGGCAAGATTTGTTTCGATTGGCTGGGATTCGTACTTACCTCAGTTCGGCTTACCATCCACAGTTAGACGATCAAACTGAAGCAGTCAATAAGGTGATTGCCATGTATTTGCGTTGCCTAACCGGCGATCAGCCTCGTCAATGGTTAGGATGCTTACCATGGGCAGAGTATTGCAACACTTCGTACCACTCGGCACTTCAAGAGACACCTTTCAAGGTGGTATATGCCGAGACGCTCCTTCATTGCGCACGTATGAGAAGGTTGATGCCACGGTTCCCGCTGTGGAGGTCTCCCTGTTAGCTCGTGATCAACTCCTTCGTGATATACGAGATCGTCTTCTTCAAGCGCAAGATTATGCCAAAAAGTATTATGATAAAAATCATCGTGAAGTTTCGTTTGAGGTGGGCGACTTGGTTTGGTTGAGGCTCCTTCATCGATCAGCAGTCTCTTTGGGAGTTCAAACTACTGGCAAGTTGGCACCCAAATTTTTTGGCCCATATAAGATTACAGAGTGCATCGGTTCTGTTGCTTATAAGTTGGAATTGCCACCGGGAGCGAAAATTCATAATGTCTTTCATGTGGGATTGTTAAAAAAGTTTCAGGGTGATCCACCATCCGTTCCTCCTCCATTGCCTCCTCTTTAGCAAGGTCAGGTCATTCCTCAACTGTTGCGGGTATTAAAATCAGCATTGCGTCAGGGTACGAAGCATGTCTTAGTACAGTGGGACGACACTCCTTTAACAGATGCGTCATGGATCTCATTGGACATTTTCCCAAGATCGTTATCCGAATTTTCAGCTCGAGGACGAGCTGCTTCGCAAGGAGGGGAGAGATGTTATAGTCTATCAACGCCGTAGCAAGCCGTAGTTTCTGAATTTGTCTAAGAGTTTGTATCTATTTCCAGTTCTTCTTTTAGTAAGTTCGAATCTATTTTAGCCAGGTTTTTTCCGAGTAGTCTGGGGCGGTTATGAGTTCGGATCGGACTGTTTTGTATACTGCACCTATATAATGTAAGATTGCCGATTGTATTGGGTATGAAGAAAATAAACATAAGTTCTAGCTTCACATCCTCTTCTCTGTTTTCCCATCCTACTGCTGGCTTCGCAACACTCGACAATACCAGGCCGTCGAAGGGGCCGACAACATCCTGCTACTGTCCATCGTTACGCCTTGAGATCCTTGGGTTCTAACATGGTACTTGGTGTATTGCCTTCTCTTACTGACATGGTTTTCTGATGTTCATACCGTGTCCACAAGTTTGATATTACAAGTTCGGCAAACAAGATGGCACTCCTTGTGAATTGCTTTCAAGACAGTTGTTATTAGTTCTCGAGTGGCAACAAATCATACAACATTGAATTGAAGGAAAAACATGTTGCTTGAAAGGCATTGGAATTAGACCCAGAGATGTTCGGCAGCAAACATGGAAATATCTTGGGTAGTGGAACCAAGTATGTTTACCTACCATAACATGCTTTTGTAGCATTTAAAGATGCTGCAAGTTCTTCAATTGCGGTACTTGTCATTTTTTTTTGGAATTGACCACTGTTCAATAGGATCCTTTTTTTTTCTTCAGATATATAGTCCTTCTATTTGAACTCATCTACTTTTTATTGCTGTCTGCTTATGATATTTCAGATCATTAAATATTGCATCATGCGCTCTGAGTCTCTGACATGTTGTAGCTTCAGATGTTAAAGCAATGTATCCGAGGATTTGAAGAACATGCTCAGTTGCTCACCATCTGTTAACTTTCTTGGACAGTTTGGCTTATGCAACTCTAAAATTTGGCAATAAGAAAGCACCTCTATAGAAGTTCACTTCAGTTATGTGCCGTTAAAGAGTTGTTTTTGTTGAGTTATATGCCATTGCCATGCTATTAATACTACTATGAGTTCATTGTAAACACTCGCCATTTTTAATTATTTTGCTAAACTATTAATAAATGGCCAAAACATTTTTATTATTGTAAGTTTTATTTTTATTTTTCCATTCTGTGCCCTTTAGCTTTATGCTACTCTTTGTGCAGTATGCACTTTTCATTATCTGGTCTTGGGCTTTCATTGAGATGAGACATGAGAAGGCATTAAAATAACTAAATGAGATATGGGAGTTTAAACTTAGTCAATAAAAATTTCATTGTGGGGATATATCAAACTAAAAGAAAACTCACATAATTAACCAGAGGACACTCAGGTCTATTTCCTCCAATCTGTGTACTGTATTCTTGGGAGAGAAAAAATGAAATCACGATCTCTGTGCAAGCTAGAGTTTCTCATGTGAGCCATTAATATATCTTTAATTCTAGATTGCCTTTTGTACTCAAATCTCCTAAGCTGGTGGATTTCATGAAGCTGGTCAGTTGTTTTAAGCTGGCTGGTCAGAGTTTCAGTCATCTATCATTGGCAAACTGAAATCTTGAGATAGGACCCGAATGTATCATCATGACTCTTGAAATCATGTACAGTAACAATACCAAACCAAATACGACAAGTAGTGGGTCTTGGGTTAAGCTTGGCTGCTGGCTGCGAAATCTTTAAAATCCTCCTAGCTAGCAACTATCCTACTGCTATATTTCTTGCTAAGAAGAATGCCCATGTTGTGGCAGTTCCACACAGCGGGTTACTCCTGCAGCACGACCTTGTATAATGCTCAAGGCTCTAGGCTGAATAGCAGGAGCAACTTTTAATTTGTTACGAGTCCAATTGATAGAAACTTACACATGGATGGTCTGGGGTTCCCTCCGATCCCAGGAATCCCGGCCCACCCAAATGGGCCCTTAATTGTGAGGTAAGGTAAAGCTGTGCTATTGTGCAAGTCTGTTGTGGTAAATGTATCACTGAAGAACCTCCAAGCATGTAGTGAGAGATGTACTTCTCTAGCAGCATGGCTTCTTTTGTTACTAGTAGATTATGTTAGTAACTGCTATTTTTTAGCTTGTGCACCTATTGTCAATCATGATTTAACACCCTGATCACTTCTTTTTGTGTATCACTTGGTTGACTGCAGATGTCGGCCTCGTCACTTCTGATATGTCAATAAACATTACTTACAGAAACTTGAAAGCCCACCTCCACGAACTGGCTGAGCTGGTAGCAATAGATCTAGGGATTGTCTCTCATCAGGTAAGAGTACGTACAATTGTAAATTATACCTAACCTGCAACACCTCTGTTGTAATTCTGCTGGTTGTGTTTGTTGAGAGATTATCTATCCAGGGTGTGGGCTGATCAATTGATCCTGCCATCATTTAGTTTGTATTCATAGCCAGAAAACTGAGCAATTAATCTGCTATCATTTAGTCTGTGCTCATAGTCTTAAATTGATATTGATGGTCTTAAAACCTTTGTGTTTCAGCTGAATTTTTTCGTTGGATTTTCTAGGTATGAATAGTACAAGCCAAAGAAACCACACTATGGTGAGATGAGGTATTTTCCCAGGTGGACCTGGTAATTCTATGTGTGGAATAGCAGTGGTAACTTCTGATCTTGCTCCTATAAGTGATTGTTTCACTTTCTGATTTTCACAATGATTACTCATTTACTCTCCTTGCATTTGTTTGTTATAGGGCATCATTTATTGGTCAACCCAACATCATGCTAACTTACCTGACAATCTTAGCAGCTATCAAATTTGAGTGTAACGTTGAACCTTCATCCAGAAGGTAATGGTATGTTCTGAGGTCAAAGGTTCAATTAATTAATACCATGATTTGACTGGTAGTTTTTATCAAGAACAAGAGTTTTTTTTTCTATGGAAAAGGACAATAGTTCTTTTACAAGAAAGGGTTAAAATCCTGGTGCATTACTGTCTAAAAGTAGTGGGTGCAAGTGCAATCTCCTAATATAATATCCATTTGGAAACCCATGAAGCCACATCCAACGATTGATCACACACAGATCTTAAGCCATGCGATGGAGGAATCCGGCTTCAGGGGTGGTACCGAGACCGGTGAGATCGCTGTCCCGTTCTCAAAGGTCCATCGTGTTGTTAGTGCAGTGATTGGATCAAGATTTTGGAGGTTGCAAGAGGATGATTCGTCCAACGAAGAGGATATTATTTTGAAAGAAGTGGAGGCTGAAGCGAAGGCGGGCAAGCGGTCCTCAGACCTTACACATCAAGGTAATGTTTCGTCTAACATGTCTAGTTGTTGCAGTTTTTTGCAGGTTGGAGGTAGGGGAAGGGCCGGCCTTGTGTTCGAGGAGGCAGTTGCGGCGGGGTATTCGCCACAGGAGCTTCTTGACGTGGGTTTCTCACCAGGGAGGAGCAAGAAGGGCCGGGGTGGAGGGAGACCCTGGAAGGGGCCTTTGCCGCCGCCTCGCCGTTCACCTGCTGTGACGTTTGGTGATGCCATTGCAAAAGCTCGCCGAGCTCCACCTTTTAGGCTACGATTCAGCAGTGCAAAGGCTAGCAGAGTTCCTCTATTCAAGCAGCAGCTCAGTCGCGATGTTGCGGCGCCTGCTGTGGAAACCGATCTGGTATCGCAAGAATTGGTTGATTCGCTGAATCGGATGACCGAGCTAATCTCGCGTGAGTCGGTTTCGCTGCCAAAATTGGCGTCGGAAAAAGTGGGATCTAAAGATTTGTTTGATGCGGTGTCGATTTTGTCGGCTGCGGCTGCTATACCTGTATTTTCGGATGCTAAACAGTGGGCTGATTTGGAGGCGTGTGGGCCGAGAACTTCAGGGACTCATGTGGTGGTGACAAACTCTGAACCAGCCAACAGAAAAGGACTCCCTTGGCTGCGCAGGGTTTTTGGCCGATCCTAGGAAAGGTCTCATCCGAGATTGGCTGGCGGCTGCTCGAGCACTTTTCCCGGCGAACGGCAAACCGGTGCGGCAGGGCTTAGAATTTCTGGCGTTATGTTTGGCCGGGGGAAAGCTCGAGGCAGTGGTGGACGGTTTCCAGTCTCCGGCCAAGGGGTTGGGCTGGGCGGCGCAGGACGGTTTCCAGTCTCCGGTCAAGGGGTTGGGCTGGGCGGCGCAGGCAGGTCTGTTGGTGAGAAGCAGTTGGGGAACGGTGGCAATGTTCAATTCCCAGGTAGCGGTTTGGAGGGTGGTCAGTTGGCTAGGGGCAGGACGTTGGGGCTTTCTTCTGTCGTTGACGGTGGCGGACAGGTCCAGACCTTTGGGGTGGCTGGAGTTGCAGGCAGGCATTCGCAGGCCTTTCCTGCTGTTGATAGGAGTAGCGGGCAAGTCCAGGGAGCAGGTGGATCTGTTCAATTCTCTGTCAATGGGGGTGCTAGCGGTCAGGATGCGGGACCTGGCGGTGCTACTGGTGGACATGGAGGGTCTCCGGTCGTGGTTTTTGGCGGCAGTAATTCTCACCAAAATCAGCTTCAAAATCAAGTTCATTTTGCTGGTCATGGGAAGGCTAGTGGCAGTAACAGAGGCCAGGGTCGTGACTGGATGGGTAATATGCCGGTCAGCAAAAAGTTTGCAGGTGATGCTTCTCACATCGTTTGTTTTCGCTGTAAAGGGAAGGGGCATGGAATTGCTAATTGCAAAACTGTTTTTAGTTTGTGATGTTTGTGAGAGCACAGACCATCTGGCAAATAAGTGTCCGTTGACGCTGAAACCAAGACCTATTGCCAATTTATGTGGTTTTGGGGCTGATGGATTGGGGTTTTATCATATCCCTGTATCTGGGACGAAGAAGTGGAGGAAAGATAACAGTAAGACTGGACTTGTTTGGATAATTGGGGAGACGCTGTCCAAAGACCAACTGATTGCTGAACTGAGAAGGCTAATTCCTGTGAATTGGCAACCCCAGGTAGAGGTTCAGGGGGAAAAGGAATTTTTGGTTCAGTTTACGTCTAGGCTTGAATTGCTTCGTATGGTGGCTATTGGAGATGTTCATGTGAAAGAGCACAAGGTGGTGCTTCAATTTGAGGAATGGAATTCGAGACCTGCACCGAAATACCAATTACAAAAAGTTTGGGTTCAGGTCTTAGGAGTGCCTGGGGAGATTCATGATTTCTTGAGTCTTTGTGCTATAGGCTCGATCATTGGCTTGGCTTTGAGGGTGGACATGGAGCAAGTGCGTAAGAAGGAGGTGGTTCGCATGCTGGTAGGTGTCCTGGACGTAGATGCCATACCTGCTAGCGTAGAGATTGTGGTTGGCGAATTTGTATACGACATATTTTTTAAAATTGAAGATGCTGAGGTGGGCATGGTTGACGAAGGTGCCCAGCCAGGTGTTGATCAGGAGGAGGATGATAATTTAGATAGGGGCAACGATGTTGAGATGGCAGATAGAGAGTCTAAGAGATCGAAGAATAATTCGGATATTAATAAACTTGTGCCTGAGAGCAGTAAGGGTCAGTCTTCGTCTTCCTTTCAGCGGAATACTTTGGGGCTGTTGGTTGCGGATAATATCTGGGTTACACCGAAGGCGATTAACAAGGTGGTAGAGATTGGTGCTACAAAAGTGGGAGTGTCCAGTGTGAATACCCAGGGAAAGAGTGTGGTCTCAGGTAAAGCAGTCAATGTTTTTTCAGAGCAAGTGGTGGATGTTGATGCTGTGTCGGGTGGTAGTAGTCCGGGTGGTTTGGATGGTTCTAAGGCTCCGGAGGAACTAGATTCTGAGCAGAATGATGCCAGGAGTCGGGGAGGATCGGATGTTGTTGCATCGCCGGTGGACCTTGGTGCTGTGCAGAGTCTTGCCCCAATTTCGGGTGGTTCAGTGGTCGGACATGCAACGCCAATTTCAGGTGGTTCAGTGGCCAGCCTGGATGCCCAGTCCTCTGAGGTGCAGGGAATGGCGGTGACATCTTCAGACACTGATCAAGTAGTTCATCCTTTGGAGCTCGGCAAAGTCACTGCACAAGCCAATTCTGACCGGCACACTTCTGTTGGGGCTACTCGGCCGGCTTTGTTCAAGGAAGATACGGCGGAGCCGTGGCAAAGTGAGCACATTAAGAAGCAACAGTCCGGTGATATTGACTCGATCCATAAGGCCATGCAGCGTGCGAAAGTGCGTAACCTTGAATTTGATTCAAGCAATCCAAGTAAGTATGATGCTAATATTTCTTTTGTGTCTTTTTCCGATGAGCAAATAGTTAAAAACATGGCTAGCATCGGCATCTCATTAGGAGATGATAGTTCTAAGATTGGTAGTTCAATTCAAAATCTTAAGTCTATGGAATTAGTAAGATTAAAAAATAAGGAGATTGTTGAAGCAGGAGGCTTAGCAGATGATACTCTAGTTTGCAATGATACATCTGTTTTTAGTCGCTGTTGCAGTGATTTAGATGGTAGTTTAGAGGATGACCATTCTAATTTCACTTTAGTGTCATATAAAAAGAAGTCAAAAAAGAAATCTTCTTATGATAGACCAATTAAACTAAAGTTATAATGAAAGGTCTTTTTTGGAATAGCAGAGGTCTGGGAGACTTGGCTAAACATCGGTATATTTGTGAAGTAGTTAAGGAACAACATTTAGATTTCGTGGCCATTTTAGAAACTGGTAAAAAAGATTTTTCGGTGGCTTGTCTTAACCGGCTTTGTGGTGGGCAGAATTTTTTATGGCATTTCTCTCCCCCACAAGGGCGATCGGGGGGCATCCTTTTAGGGGTGGATCCGCGAGTGTTTGATATTGGTTCTATCGATGCTGGTGATTTTTATGTTAAGTTCCATTTAAAGAACAGAGAGGATGATTTTCAATGGGTTCTTGTAGCTGTTTACGGTGCAGCTCAAACTCAATTCAAGGAAAAGTTTCTCACTGAACTTGTTCAAGCCTGTAGGAAAGAATCGCTTCCGATTTTAATTGGAGGGGATTTTAATATCATCAAACATTCAGATGAAAAAAATAGCAATAACTTTCAGTTTAGGTGGCCTTTTTTGTTTAATGCGGTGATTGATAACTTGGATTTAAGAGAGATTGCTTTATCAGGTAGGCAATAACCTGGGCCAGTTCTTTAGATAATCCAACCTTTGAAAAGTTGGATAGAGTTTTAACGAATTTAGATTGGGAGATTAAATTTCCGTTGGCCACAGTTTATGCGCTTGAAAGATCCTTATCTGATCACACGCCGTTGCTTTTGACCACCCAAGCGGCTTCTTTTAGCGGTCGGCAACCGTTATTTAAATTTGAATTAGGGTGGTTGGGTAGGGAGGGCTTTAGAGAGATGGTGGCTGATGTGTGGCGAAAAGATGTTCGGGGTCTTTCCACCTTGCAAACTTGGCAGCTTAAGATTATATCTCTCAGAAGTGTTCTTCGTGGTTGGGCTAAAAATACCAGTGGAACGTATAAAAAAGAAAAAATTGAGCTTAATTTATTAATTGATAAGCTGAGGTTGTGAGATTATCTGACCATGAGCTTAAGCTTAAAAGGGTTGCTAATGAGAGATTGGCACTACTTCTGAGAGAAGAAGAGATCAAGTGGTATCAGCGATCTAAAGCGAAGTTTTTGTTAGCAGGGGATCGCAATACGCGTTATTTTCATTTGATTGCGAATGGGAAGCATAGACGTCATAGAATTTTCCAGCTCGAACAGGACGAAGGATTAATTCGGGGTGATGTACAGTTAAAAGAGTATATCACTAATTATTACAAAGTTTTATTTGGACCTTCCGAAACTAATCACCTTTCGATGGTTGATTCTGATGTGAATGATATACCTCAAGTCTCTGAGGTTGAAAATGAGTTACTTACAGAACCTTTCACTGAAAAAGAGGTGAAGGAAGCTATTTTTCAAATGGACCATAACAAAGCACCTGGCCCAGATGGTTTTCCGGCCGAGTTCTATCAGGTGTTTTGGGATGTCATTAAATATGATTTGCTAGCTATGTTCCACGATTTTCATAAGGGTTTGCTTCCTCTCTTTAGCTTGAATTTTGGAATCATTACTTTGCTTCCCAAAAAAGAGGACGCCAAACAAATACAACAGTACAGACCTATTTGTATTTTAAATGTTAGTTTCAAAATTTTTACAAAAGTTGTTACTAATAGACTTATGGGGGTAGCACAAAAAGTGGTTAGACCTTCCCAGTCAGTTTTTTTGCAGGGAAGATTTATTCTTGATGGGGTTGTGATTCTCCACGAAACCATTCATGAATTGCATAAAAAGAATTTGGATGGAATAGTTTTCAAAATAGATTTTGAGAAAGCTTATGACAAGGTTAAATGGCCTTTTTTAATTCAAACTTTAAGGATGAAGGGCTTTTCTGCTAAGTGGTGCTCTTGGGTGGAGAGTATAGTAAAGGGAGGGAGTGTTGGAATAAAAGTTAATGATGATCTTGGCTCCTTTTTCCAAACTCGGAAAGGTCTTAGGCAAGGTGATCCCATGTCTCCAATTCTTTTTAACATTGTAGGGGATATGCTTGCCATTTTCATCTCTCGTGCTAAAGAAGCAGGCCTTTTATCAGGTGTGGTTCCGCACCTGATCGAGGATGGTTTGTCAATTTTACAATATGCTGATGACACGATCCTCTTTTTGAATAATGATTTGGAACAAGCAAAAAATCTGAAACTTATTCTGTGTGTTTTCGAGCTTTTATCGGGTTTGAAGATTAATTTTCATAAGAGTGAGATCTTTTGTTTTGGGTCTGCCAAAGTTGTTCAATCTCATTTTACTCATTTATTTGGTTGTCAAGTGCGTGCGTTTCCTTTCAGGTATTTGGGCATTCCTATCCACTATAAAAAATTAAGGAATAGTGATTGGAAAGGGGTAGAGGACAGGTTTGAGAAGAAACTTAGTAGTTGGAAAGGAAAGAATTTGTCGGTGGGGGGAAGATTAGTACTTATTAACTCGGTACTAAGCAGTCTGCCTATGTTCATGTTTTCTTTTTTGAAGTTCCTAGACAAGTCATAAAGCGTCTAGACTTTTATCGATCTAGATTCTATTGGCAGAGTGACAATCACAACCGTAAATACAGACTTGTTAAATGGAGTGTAGCTTGTTCGCCTAAAGAGCATGGCGGTCTAGGCATTTCAAACTTATACGCGAAAAATAAAAGTTTACTTGGAAAATGGTTATTTAAACTGCTAAATGAAGAAGGCGTTTGGCAATCGTTGATAACTAGGAAGTATTTGGGTGACAAAAGTCTCTCTCAGGTGGTTAAAAAACCTGGGACTTCTCAGTTTTGGTCGGGTCTTATGAACATTAAAGATCAATTTCTTCGTTTTGGGTCTTTTCATATTCAAAATGGAGAGCAAACTAGGTTCTGGGGTGATATCTGGTTAGGTAATTCTCCGTTAAAAAGTCAATATCCTATTCTTTATAATGTGGTAAGGAGGAAGGAGGATACTATGGCAAATATTATGAGATCATCACCCCTGAATATCTCCTTTCGACGACCTATTATTGGACCCAAGTTACATGCTTGGAATGAGTTAATTTTGAGAATTGCTAATTTACAGTTAAGCTCTCAAAAGGATATCTTTAAATGGAATTTAAATAAATCTGGTATGTTCACGGTCAAATCTTTCTATGGGGCTCTAATTAGCAATGGTCGAGTCCCTGTTAGGAATTTATTTTGGCTAATCAAAATCCCCTTAAAGGTACAGATTTTCCTTTGGTATCTCAAAAGAGGGGTCGTGTTAACTAAAGATAATTTGCATAAAAGAAATTGGAGGGGAAGCAAGAAGTGTGGTTTCTGTATTAAAGAAGAAACAATTCAACATCTGTTTATTGACTGTCCCCTTGCGCATCTCATTTGGTGGGTGGTCGGTTGTGCGTTTAATCTAGCACCTCCTTTGAGTATAGCAAACATGTTTGGGCATTGGTTAGCCGAAATTCCAAAAATTTTAAAGTCACACTCTTGGTGGAGCTAGTGCTTTATGTTGGTCTATTTGGCTTTGCTTAATGATGTTGTTTTAATACGAAGATGGTTACTAATCCATTGCAGGTTATCTTTTTGATCGGGCATTGCCTGAGGGCTTGGGCACAAATGCAGAAATCGAACCAGAAGGAGTCTATGTTGGCCGGAAGCGATCGGCTGGAGGTTGTGGCAAAGCAAATTTTCAGTGCTCATGGGTGGTGGTCTAGTTACAGGATTTGTATTGATTGAGTTTAAATTTCAGTCATCATTGCCTTGTAAGGTTTCTTGTTTTGTTAAACTCTTTGGTTACTTCGGTGCTTTAAACTTGATAATAAATTAGGCTGTGTGTATCTTTGATGCAGAGGCTGGGAGAGATTTTTCTCTTCCATTATCTAAAAAAAATTTGGAAACCTATCGAAAGCTTAGGGCCCGTTTGTCCCGGCTTAAGCTTCCCAAGAAACTAGCATTTGGGCTTATGGTGAAGTCCGAAAAGGCTAGTTTTTCATAGAAGCCGGAAAAGCTATTCGGTAGGAAAATTAGCTTATGGAGGTGAGGTGGGGACAGGTTTAGAAGCCACAAAAGCACAGCTTCTAGCTTCTTTCAATAGACGGGCTTCAGCTTCTCAAGAATCTGGGTGGAGAAGCTGGCTGTTTGGCACGCTAAGAAGCTGAAACTGAAGCTAGGTCAAACGGGCTCTTAAAAAATAAGTAAAAAACCAGAAATGGCAGGTAGTTGTCAAATTTGTGTCATGAAGGCAGTATGGCTTTAGTTTTCCTTTTTTCATGTGAATAATTATCTCATGACTTTGGTGAGCATTTATACCGCTTTTCTTTTCTATGTATATTTTCCTTTCCCTTTTTGGGAAATAAAATTGTTGTTGCCTGAGAATTTCTGACATGGCAGCACTGTGTCCCTACGGAGGGTGCAAAGGTCAATCACACCATGGACTAAAGGGTGCCAGCCGATTTGACCTATATTGGCAAGGAGATGCGAAATCGGCTGAGATCGATCGACTCTGAAAGCAAAAGTCAATTTTTTGTCGAAACGTCGATACGAAGTAATATCGAACAGAAGCTACTCTCAAATAAGCGCAAACCAATGTAAATCAACACATCGATACGAAGAAATATTGATCGGCAATCAACGAATTACAAAGGTAGAATTCTACTAGCTAAAAACTACTCGTAAGGTGCAGAAAAAGTAGCATCTGGGTCTTATTTATATCCGCTGTCCGCATACGTTCGCCTTCTTGCCGTTCACGTTGAGGATTCCTTGTGCAGAGTTCCTAGCTTATCTTTGCTGTCCAAGTTGATGATTTCTTGTCTACGTCAATCTCTTGATTTAGTTTCCTTTTTCCTTGCACGTGGCGCACACGGCAATGATTCAGGATGAGCCGATCTAGACATGCGTGCACATAAGCATGAGAAGTGTGGTTTCTGTATTAAAGAAGAAACAATTCAACATCTTTTTATTGACTGTCCCTTTGCGCGTCTCATTTGGTGGGTTATCGGTTGTGTGTTTAATCTATCACCTCCTTTGAGTATAACAAACATGTTTGGGCATTGGTTAGCCGGAATTCCAAAAGTTTTAAAGTCACAGCTCTTGGTGGGAGGTAGTGCCTTATGTTGGTCTATCTGGCTATGCCGGAATATTGTTGTTTTTAATACGAAGATGGTTACTAATCCATTGCAGGTTATCTTTTTGATCGGACATTGCCTGAGGGCTTAGGCAAATATGCAGAAATAATCAAACCAGAAGGAGGCTATGTTGGCCGGCAGCAACCGTTTGGAGGTGGTGGCAAAGCAAATTTTCAGTGCTCATGGGTGGTAGTCTAGTTACAGGATTTGTATTGATTGAGTTTAAATTTCAGTCATCATTTGCTTGTAAGGTTTCATGTTTTGTTAAACTGTTTGGCTACTTGATGCTTTAAACTTAATAATAAGTTAGACTGTGTGCATCCTTGATGCAGAGATCGGGAGAGATTTTTTCTTCCATTATCTAAAAATAAGCAAGTAGAAGTCCTTATGCACGTCAGCGCATTCTTTCATTGGTACCCTCCATGCATGAGTTTCCTTGCCGAACAACCACAATTGGCAGCCGATGTCTTCATCCTCTCGTACAGTCCATGCATAAGGATAGCAAACTAAATGCATGCATGCTTAGTACTAACACGTCACCCATCTTTCCGGCCTTGTATCTCCTCCATCCGAACCCGGAATTGATCAAATAATATATCATTGCGATCAACTCGTTAGATCTTCAATATGGTGCCATCCAACACCAACTCGTTTGTCAATCACCCCCGCTCGTTATTTAGCCTTGTCTTACGGTTCCACTTGGCACCTTAAGAATTGCCAAATTAGGGAGGCAACAAAAACCAATCCACAATTTTTTTTTGTGCATTATGATTGCATGGAAACTTGCAAAAATAGCTTTACGATATGTCTTAATACAAAATATGTATCAAACAATACATCTTTGCCACATTGAATTTCTTAAGAACATTACGAAGCTTGTTTTCATGATTTGAAAATTTTCAACTGGAATTTATATCTCTGCAGTTCAACTTTTCGGGATAAGAAATTTGGGAAAATTGCATCCATAGCACAGAAATGAGGCTGGTACCAATTAATACCACAAAAGTTTCCAAAGTCCACGTAGTAGCACATGTAGTGCACAAATATTCCATCCATAGCACTTTGGACAGTTTGGTGATGACGGCGTTCGAAATGTACAGAAATGCCCTTCCCTTTGCAATGCCTTAAGTATCATCCCCGCTGTCGCCGCTCCGTTGCTAGCCTTCTATTCTTGCTAATGCTTTCCCTTGCAATGCCCTAAGCTGAGGCAACCATCACCGCCCCATTGGTAGCCCAGGTCCCTTCTTCGGTGCAGCGCGCATCATCAAGCCTGATTCCATCCGGATCTCGTACGCGAAGTCTACAACTCGCGATGCAATCCCATTTCTCCCCATGGTTGATTGCCCTCAGTGTGGGGTGGATATCAAGAAGTATGGGTCGAATAGCTGTGATAATCCAGGTAGGATCTACTACAAGTGCGCGAAGAACATCGGTGTAAGTCCATGAAATATTTTGTTGTTGTGAGATTTTGATGCAATGTGTTTTGTTGAGTCGCCAAATTAGCTCGGCTTTGATTCACAGAGGTGTGCGCCTTGCAAGTTTTACTTCTGGGAGGAAGGCTACAAGCAATACCTTGTGGATCAAGGGGTACTCTAGGTGCATGGGGACAACAACCAAGACTACACCAACAAGCAGTGCCTTCTAGATGATGCAAATTTGGCTCATAGAGTACTTGAGGTCAAGTTAGAAGTCAAGAAGCAATCAATTTTTTTGAAGATGGCTGCATTTACCTTTGCCTTAGTTCTTTCAGTTATCGTAGGCATGCTTGTTGTGTTGGTCCTTAGTTCTTTCAGTTATCGTAGGCATGCTTGTTGTGTTGGTTGCGAAATCTTAATGTCAATGCGTGATAGTGTTGTTGCTTTTGTGATCAATTTCTAGCATGATGTAGTTTGTGTGCATGATGTACTTACTGAGCCATGAGCTATCAGTGCTGATGGTTCAGTTATGCAAGTTGTTTTGATGTACTTACTGAGCTATGTTAATGAATGGTTCATTTGTTTGGTGATGTTATGTGCCATATCTTATTCAGAACACATACAGTGATCTATGAACTATCTTGTTAATGACAACACACAATTCAGATCATATACAGAAATTGGGGGGTGTCGAGTGGTTCATAAAACATAGGCCCCGTTTGGTACAGCTTCTACTTCCAGCTTCTCAGTCGATTCTTGTGGTGTCATACCAAACACCCCGATTCTCAAAACCACCGGATTCTGCTTCTCGCGAGGAGCTGTCTCGAAAATAAACTAGCAATGAGAAGGAGTCTTCCCGCATATTCTCGTGAGAATCCAACCTTCAAAAATGAAAATACCCATTGAAGTTGAAGGTTTTTACCCACAAATGCCACTGAGTTACCCCTGCACATCCCACAGCCTCCCCCTCATTTCCACTCTTCCCTAATCTCCTCCTTCCTCTCCCTTCCTTCACAGCGCTTCTCCCGACGCGGTCCCAGCGCCTCCGGCCGCCTACTCCCTGCCGCTGCCCCCTGGCTTGGTGGTCGCCCAGCGTTGCCACTCCTCCCTGGCTCAGCCTGCCATGGCACTTGCTTGGCCCCGACCCCGGCCCTAGCTCCGGCTGGAGCTCCTCCCGACGTCGCCTCCCTCCGGTTCCTCCCCGCCTCTCTGTGTCCACCCGCCGGCCCGGCTCCTACTCTGGCTCACCGTCACCTCGTCCTGATCTGGCCCCTGTCCCACGGCGCGGTCGGGTGGCTAGCGCCGCCGCTCGCTCGGCTCGGCTCCTACTTCCTCTGCGTGCTCGGCCCGGCCTACAGTCACCTCGCACCTGTGCCTCCCTCTCTGGTCTGGCCTCGGCCAAAAGCCGCCCAAGACTCCCCTCCTCCCCATGTTTCCCCCTCTTTTCCTACTTGCCTACTTTGATTTGGTTATCAAAATATGTGCTCGGTATGCTTGCTGATGTTGATTCATTTGGTTGACTTGTGTTGATTTGCTTACTGATGTGTGTTGCTTTATGTTCATGCATGAGGAATGGGGGTGGGGTGAGTTGCTGCCATGGTTGCCGCGGTTTGCACTTGAGGTAAACTACCACCGTAATCCCTCTCTCTACTCCCTTCCCCCTATTTATCTGTGATGCCTGAGTGATGCTACTGCTAAGGCCATGGAGGCATGTGCATAATCTGACAGAAAACTTGAAAGGACACCTAAAAGAAATGTTCAGATCAAAAGAGTCCCCCCAAGGTGGTTTGTTCTTGGAGGAGCTGCATAGAAGATGGGTTGATCATAACAAGGCATTACAAATGATCAGAGATATACTCATGTATATAGATAGGGCATTTATTCTGACTCATAAAAAGATAGTTGTCTTTGACCTTGGTCTAGAATTATGGAGATATACTCATGTATATGGATCTAGGGTCTTCTGTCTATCAGGATGACTTTGAGAGGCCATTCCTTGAGGTATCTGCAAGTTTCTATAGTGGTGAGTCGCAACAGTTCATTGAGTGCTACGATTGTGGTATCTCAAGAAGGATGAGAGAGGCGGCTCATTGAGGAATTGGAACGTGTTACACAGTATATGGATGCCAAAACTGCAGACAAAATATTTAGTGTCATGGATAAAGAGATGCTCTCAAATCACATGCAGAGGTTGATTCTTATGGAGAACTCTAGTCTTGTGAATATGCTCATTGGTGACAAACACGATGATCTGACCAGGATAGACGACTTGTGTAAACATGTTCCTGATGGGCATTCAACAATTAGATCCGTGATATGTCATTTCTCAGGATGCATCGGATGCATCAATGGTTGTGCGTTAATTCGTTATTTGCCAACAGTTGTACTCCATCACGAAATGTAAATGCAATGTAACCCGACATTGTGTACATATACAATGTATATACATTCCTATGGTCTAAACAAATTTGGGGAAAATATATAATTTGTGTATAAATACATTGGAGAAAGATACAAATACAATTGATGTATTATAACCAAGGGTAACATGGTCTATTTGCCTCTAATCCTCCCTCATATGGTTTTTAGAGCCAACCTATCAGCCAAACGCTTTCAACAGACAGCTCCAGATTCTCAGAGAAGTGGATTCTCAGATAATCAGGAGCAGAATATGGAAAACGAGAATCTGAAGCTGTACCAAACATGGTCATAGGAACCACACAAATACTTCAATACTTAAAGGTTAAAGATGTGGACACAGAGATACTTAAAGGGATCCCATAACATATGGATCATAGAAGAACAACATCACATGCATGGTTCACACTACATATAGTAACCATGTTAATACAATATCATACCCACATAAGGTTCCAACATATGGACCAGATAGCAAAAGCACTTAATTCTGCAGCCACTTGTTAAGGCTCCTCTTCCTACTTGTATTAGTAGAGTTGCTGGCAACATTAGATCTTGTTTTTGCCTTCCTTGGAGGAGTTTTTCTAGGAGTTGTCTGAGAAGAGAATATGATTGCAGTAGTATTAGCTTGCTTGCTAGCCTCTCTTGGAGGAGTTGTCCTGGGTAGTGGCTAAGAAGAGGATGCGCCTATAGCCTTTATATTCCTCCAAGTAATATCATCCCATATTATCCATGGTTAAATGGATGGCTCAACTGAAGCAAGAAAGTAAGATAGTATTAGGATATTAGTTACCTTTTCTTAGTCTTAGGGGCTGGTGTAGGAATCTCCTCAAGTTCTTCCCACTCCGCCTCTTTGCATTTATTGGTATGGTGACCAAATTGCTTGCATCTAGCACATTGCTTAACCTTCTTGCTCCCACCTTCAGCACTATTTGGGATTCTCTTCTTCCTGGGCCTTCCTACTGACCTACCAAGCTTAGGTGGTAGCATGTTGAAACCTGGGTCAACTTTAGTCCACTGTGTCTTATCTGTCATTGGGGTGATGGAAGTCTCATAGGCCATTTTGAATTTTTCAACTAAGAAATAGTCATCCACATAAGATTCCATCTTAGCATTACTCATGTAACAAATGAAATCAATTGCATGCAAGCATGGCTTTCCAGAGATTTGCCACTGCCTACAAGTGCATTCCATTTTATCAAGGAAAAACAACAAACCTTGGGGTCTTCCTTGTTTTCACATCAAAGAATGATATCTTAGCATCACTATCACCACTTCTTGATATGTCATATTTCAATCCCCTACTCTTGGCATTCAGAGCTCTCACAAACACTTGGCAAAATTTTCCCTGTCAGACTGTCTGCAATTCTCTTCCTCCTAGACATCTGCCTCATGATCATCTGCCTTATCTTATCTGCTAGATCAATAAGTGGCAAGTCTTTTATGTCCTTGATCAGTTATTGAAGGACTCTGCTAGGTTATTACATACATACTCAACTTTGGATAGTTCTAAAAACTTGCTTCTTGTCAAAATGTGTGGGTGATAGGTCTCCTAGTGTCATCAATCTCATCCATTAGTTCCGGATGCTTGTTAGGTACATAAGTCCATTCCACATGCCACATGTTTTCGTCAAAGATGTCACCCTTGAACTTCTTGCTGAAGTTTAGCAAAAGATGCCTGAAGCACTTCCTGTATTCAACTCCACCATTGAAAACATTAGTTACAACATGTTGTAGACCTTTACAAGCATCTGTATGTATCACTAACATAGGAGGATTTCCAAATGGCATGGTGAAGTAACCATTCCCGGTTTGTAAGGGTCTCTGTAACATCCCAACTCTTGGCATTTGTTTCAAATGTAAGAAAATGTGTAGAAATTAAAACTTTTCTTGCATCTTGTTGTTGTATGAATGTTCTGAAGATTCTTGTAAAGGAATTATAGAAATTCAAAATCACAAGCCTCTTTGGACCTAAGTTTTAAACCTTTGAAACTTTTCTGGATAATCTTGTGATCATCCTCTCGAAATATTGTTCCTTGGTTCTAGGGATGTTATGTGAACCCTCTGAAAAATTTCACAATTTTTAGAAATTGTTTGAATATTTTAAGAGGCTAGTCAAACCAGTTTGACTCTTGGTCAAACCTTTGATCAGCACCTTAAGGAATTTTTGGAGAAAAATGCTTTACATAAAAATCTCTGAAAATTTTATACAAGATCAATCCTGGAGTTGAGCATCTCCTGTAAAAATTTTGGAATTTTTGGAGTTAATTTGCTCCATTTAAGAATTCCCCAAAGTTTCAGTTCATTCCAAACCCTAAGTCAAGTCACTGTTGGACTCAGGTCAGACCCGAGCACAACCTCTTGACTTGGTCGAACCCAATCAGCTAACGCACTCGGGCTCGGTCCTTTTGGCGCGGTCATCTTTAACCGTTGGATCTCCTGCCTACCGCTGAGATCTTCGGTGGCGCTCGGACCTCCCCCTCATTTGGACCACCCTTGTGTCTTTTTGCAAAGACCACCTTGGGTCGTTTGCAAAGACCACCCTCTCGGCCTTAGCCAGGACCTCCCATAACCTTTTACAAAGACCACCATTGGGCGTGCGTGTGTAGCGCCTAGGTGATCGTGGACCGTCCGTGCCTAGATCTGTAGCTCAGATTTCTTTGAACGTTCGGGGCCTCCGAATGATACTTTAAATCGTAGCCTTCCGTTTCTAATCCTACCGTCAAGACCTCCCAACTCGATCTCTTGACTTAGCCTGAGCCCTTGGTTCCCTCGATGACAGGTGGGCCCTTACCGGTCGTGGTCACCGTCTTCAACCTCTGAATCGTGCACGTGTGACAGAACAGGGCATGGGAGAGAGCCCCTTTGTCAACTTTATGCGACACCTTCAACGGTTCCTTGCTGCCAAGCATTAAATGTGCGCCAGTACCTTTTGCCCCCGAAGTCTTCCTTCTACCTGCTCCCATCGCACTTGACTCGTCCGTGGCAGTGTGGGAACCAATCTCACCGTGAGCTCCGTTTTTGCATTTGTCGTTGCTCTCCAGCTACTTAAAGCCCCCGAGCTCCTCCTTAGCTTCCTTTAAGCACTCCTTGCAAACCCTAGCTCCCTCTCTGTGTCTTTGTGCGCAAACCACCGAGAGCCCTAATTTTGCCATTGTCGGCCGCTCGAGCTCCTCGTCGTCGACAGCGCTCCAGTGGTCCCCCTGCTCTTCTCTTTGCATCGCCTGGTCCCTCTCATCATTTTGAGCAAATTCCCTAACTCAATTTAAGTTTGTCCTTACAGGAAAAGCTTGAATCGAGTTTTGGTCTTCGCCACGATTCTCCGCGTTCGTCCTCAACTTTGGTAAGGGCCTCCTCCTTTCAATCGTTTACTCGTGGACCACCTCTAGACCTTTGCGAAGCTGTCCTCACCATCCAGTGCTTCTCATTTTGCTCACACCTTCGTCCCCGCGTTGTCGTCCTCAACTCCGGCGGTGGTTGTCGTCGCCAGAGCACCTCCGGCCACCTTTGGACCTCTTCCGTGCTCAGGTGACCTCCTGGTAGTCCCTTAGTGCTTGGGCACCCGCTGCCTTGGACTGCTGCAGAGCTATTTGCTGTTTTCGATTTGGTCGAGTTTGCGCTGCTGCCCATCTCCGGCGCGCCGTCGTTCTAGGCCGGCTCCACCGTTGAGAGTAGTCTCTGGGTGTGCGCATTGTTATTAGGAACGTTTTGCTGCCTTTGGTTTGCGCCATCATGACCGAAGTAGCCGGCGGCGAGCGGGCAAGCAAAACGCGCGGTACTGAACTCCTGTTTCGTAAGCTAAACCACCCTTTGGCAAACTTCAGGACCACCTCTTGTTGATCTTGGCCGTCCAGGATCTCCTCCGTGCAGATCTGGGCCATCAAGACCACCCCTGGTCTTTTTACTTGGATCACCTTCCCAGACCTTCCCAAAGACCAACCCTGTGGTTTTTGGTAAAGTTGACCGCTAGAACCTCCCCTAGGACATCTTAGCCGTCCAGGACCTCCTCCGGTAGATCTTGAACGTCTAGGACCTCCTTTAGGAGATCTGAGCTGTTCAGGACCTCCCCTCTTATAGATCTTAACTTTTAGGACCTCTCATGGGAAAATCTGACCGTTAGGACCTCCCTTTGTGAGATCTTAGCCGTCAGCACCTCCTCAGTTTAGATCTTGACCGTTAGGACCCCTCTCGTGAGATCTTAGCCGTCGGGATCTCCCTCGTGTAGACCTTAACCCTTAGGACCTCCCTTGTAGATCTGGACCATCAAATCTAGATCCGACGGTCTAGACCTCCTTAGCGCAATTGGAGTCCTTTCGCGTGGGCTGTGTGCACGCGCTGTGCTTCCATGCGTTTGGACCGTTGTATTCAATCTCAACGGCCCAAGTACTTCCGCTTGAGTTAGTTTTTTTAAGAAAAGCCCGAAAATTTTTATTTGCAAACTGTTAATTGTTTTAAATTTCAAAAGTACATAACTAATTCATTTTAACTCCTTTTAGAGTGATTCAACCTTTGTTATTATCTTGTTGAACTGAATCTTAATCTAAAAATATGTTTGGACACTATTCTGCTCAAAACTGTGTAGGTTGTAACTTGCTTTAGTATTTAATTAGTGCTCTAGAAATTCCTTTAAACTTGTAAAATGCATAAGTTATTCTCTGTAACTCCAAATTGAGCAAGCTAAAATGTGTTAGGTTCCTGTGTTAATATGCTTTAGTATAGAATAGGTTTTCATTATGTCCTTGCCTCTGAAAAATGTTGTGCACTAGTTTCATAACTTAGAAAAATTATAAGTAATTCAATTTAACTCCAAATGAAGTGAACCCAATTTTGCTGTTCTTAGGATGTCATTATCTGCCTACCATAAAAATTTCATGTTCAAAAACTTTCTAAAAATTTGTGCGATGAACAGTAACAGAAAGCAATTAAATTGAATTTTTCAACTGAAAGAAATTGTTTAGGCTATAACTTTTGCATGCTTAGTCCAAATTGAATGATTCTTGTTGCTAAATTCATTTAAAATCATGTTCTATCTGCTGTGTAAATTTCATAGATTTTGGATGACTTTGATTTTTGAGCCTTTTTCGGTGTTTGTCGTTTTTATTGGATTTTCTCGTTCTTGCGATAGGTTCGAAGAAATTGTTGAGTGCGAGAGTGATCCTCAGCAACAAGATTGTGATCTCCAGCAAGGCAAATAGATGTAGCATCATTTGATCATATTGCTCCTATTATTTTCAAAGTCTAATATCTTGTTTGCAAAGTTTATGTATGCATGTGTTACTTTGTTGTTAAACTATTGTCGGTAGTTGATCCTCTAGATGTATAATCTGTAGGTAAATATTTATCCTCTACTACTGAGTCTAGGATTATATTGTTGTGATTTAGGGTTCGTTGGATGAGCCCTTGTCACTTAGTAGCTTACGAGTTAACGTTGCTTAGTCATGCTTAGCTACCGGTAGAATTGGGCGGCTGTCAACCTAGTCGATAACCTTGATCACACAAAAACTTATTATGGCTCTATGTCCAGCACCTTGTACTTTGCTATTTGAGAAACTAAAACTGAAAATAAAATATTTTAAATTTTGGCACATTGGTAAGATGGTGTGCTTTTGGGTGTGAATGGTTGGTGCCTGAATTAACAAGGATCGAACATCTTGTGTCACACTATCCAAGCATATTTTGCATGCTAACCACACTAGAGGGAAATGAGATCTTTCTTGACTTAGTACTTTGGCGTGTATTGGCTCCGAATCATAGGAGGATGTGTGTGTGTGTGTGTGTGTGTGTTGTGTTGTGGTAAAAGGAGATGGTGTTTATGTGTTATGGGGGCATTGTAGTTGTATCAGGATTAATCCCACTATCCTTGCGCACATATGATTGCATTTGAATGAAAATGCGATATGATGTATCAGGATTAACCCCATTTGGAGTCCTCATCCTCAACCTCACGTTGTCTCTTCCCAATCTCAGCGCCACCACCAACCTACGCTAACAACACCAAAAATCACCAAATGGATTCCAGATCTACGGAAAGCGTCACCAAATAACACCAAATGGATTGCAGATCTACTTACTAGATTGACTCCGTCGCCAGCCAGGCCTCCTAGCGAACGAAGCTTGTTGTTGCTGCAGCCGCCAGCCAGGCCTCTGGGCGAACAAAGATTGCAGCCACCGCAATGGGGTCGCTGCAATGGGGGAGGATGTCAGGAGGGGAACACATGAGGGAACTGAGACCAAGGATACGGTTGGGTCAGACCATCTATCGTGGTCAGAGTGGCTCACAGGGGTATTTTCGTCATCTCACAATATCCAGATTTTAGGAAAAATTAATTCAAACGACAAAGGCTAACAGGAGCTGACGAAAGTGCTATGGATGGAAGATTTGTGCACTACCTATGTTACCACGTGACTTTGCAAACTTCTGTGATATTAATTGGTACCGGCCTCATTTATGTGCTATGGATGCAATTTTCCCAAGAAAGTTTTGTCCTTCGATTTTGGAGTTGGATTCATTTGTCTTGATACTTGCTAGCAACAACACATTGACGCTTTTATTTTGAAATATATTATATACTAAAAACATTTACATGTGGTTAAACACTCTTAGGGCCAGTTTGCAATTGTTGTGCTGTAGAATCTACTTAGTTAGAGGAGTCTATGCTAATTCCAGTAAGATTTTATTGTTATAGCTAAAAAAAGATGCTCAGGAAAATTTTATTTGTGGTGCAGGTGAGAACTAACAGTTTGAAATAACAACAACATTGTCTCACTGACATCGGATCGAGCCCATTTGTCAATGCCATAGCCAGTGGTATTTTTCACCGAAGCTTTTCCAGTGCTATAAATGAAAGTTTTGCGATCTAGAAATAAGAGGCTGCTGCGCTTGTCTTATTTTGAGTATATTTGTTATTTTCATCAAACATCTAAAGTTGGACGGCATAAAATGTCCAGATTTAAAAGGGAACATAAGATAGCAAACCAAGACCAGATCGCATGAATTGCACATGCATCCCCATCATCCCAACAGAACCAGTGGTCATGCGAGATGCATGGATGCGAATCCGAACCAGTTGCATGCAAGAGACGTATGAACCCATCGAATTCCGGGCTTGCACATCAGATCAGATCAGATCAGTTGCACCATGCCAAAGGCTAGCTACTCGCCAGAGCTTCCATTCTTTTTTGGGATCTCGGGCTTCTCCCTTTTACTACTTTTGCCGTTTGGCTTTGTCCCCTTTACCGCATTCCAAAGGGAATTTTGCAAGAAAGGAAAGGAATGCCCTAGGGTGATCACCCCGTCAGGAATCTTAGGGCATGTACAATGGTATAGACAGCTGCTGTCTATGGCAACTATCCATTTCACCTATAGACAACACTAAAGACAGCTCATACAATGTGTTGTGATAATACAGCCGGCTATAGGATTACAGACAACCCACAATCTTTATTGCTTTTCTTGGTTTTGGTGCTACAATCAATTTGCAGGATTATAGATACAGCAATATTCTCTCTCTTCGTTCTCTTTCATCCACATCAGCAAAAATCCTATGTGGCAAATGCTATAGACGGCTGACATAAGCCCATTGTACATGCTTTATCCATGTCCAGATGTCCTCTTCTTTTGTGTGAATCATCCTAGAGGCTTTCTCATCTTCATTTACAATACAGGCACTTAAGAATTAACTGACATTAATCGCAATCTGCTTTTACCTTTTACGATGATGTTAACAGGCCCAGTTTGCGATTACTGCTCTGTGTCGTAAACTCTATCTAGTTAGTTACGGGAATGTTTAACCATTTAAGTAAGATTTCGTTGTTATAGCTCTAAAACAAATGCTTTCAACTATTTGTTACACCCCGAAAGTAGAAATTATACGATTTTAAAGAAGTAAGATTTTCCATGATCTTACGGGTTCAAATATAGAGACAAACACGAATAACCCACTTAGTATGCAGTTGGTAGAGATCGAATTCTTTGCATTGACACAGACAACCTGGGGCTTAGGGCATGTGCTAGCTATGCAGACTAGCTAATGGTTGGCGTTAACCCTGTTCTTTTGTGGCTTCATGTATATATCTTCTTTTTATTAGCGACCCGTACGTGTTCCTTGATAAGACCCTACCTACCATTGATCCATAGGGGCGGAGCTGATCATGGTCAGATCTCGGGCTGGTCCAATTACTTTTGGTCTAAAATCAAAATTTTCTGTTTTTTTTCAAAAAAAAATTCACATGACATAGGACAAGTCATTGCTCCGAAGACCTGAAACCCTACTCCGCCCCTGGATCCATATATATTGGTGGTCAGGTTAGCTGACACTCAAACACCCAAACTGATACGGACCAATTAGTAGTTAGCTAGCTTATGCGTAATTGTGCCCTACCTTTCACGGTATCAAGAACAGCAGCAAATATCTCTATTCCGCTCTGCAGTTTGTATACTCGAACAACCAAAGCAGCAGCAAAAAAATTCCTTACTCTCCTCAACCTCGGTAAAGAACAACAGCACTGCAGCACCAAGTAATTAATGTACTTGGTTCAGATGCAATCCACACCCAACGAGTAGCAGCTTTAATAGATCAATCTCTCGGTCTTCCGGCTATATGCAAACTCACAGTACGTAGCAACCCCACGGTACATAGCAGCAGCTTGCTTCACGCGCGCGCATGGGCACATGCACGCTCACCTTTTAGGGCTCCTGCCCCTTTCTTTCACGGCCTAAAACTTTTTTTATGGTGCGCCGTTGGGCACGGCACACAGGCAGTCACTGCACGTCACTTCCCATCTCATCCTCCCTTGTCTCTTCTCGACACTAACAGGTATTTCTCCAAGTAAAAAATAATTAACACCACATGAAACCTCTGAGGCTTGTAGTGACGAGGACATCAACCCTAAGGATGCATCAACTGCTTCGACTCATTGCACTGCATTCACATATTTTTCGATCGGACTTTCAGGGACTGTATTGACATATTTTCTAGTTGGACCGAACTGCTTCTACACATATATGCCGGGCTATGTCTACATGCTATGATGCTGCGTCACCAATTGTTGGCCCATGAGCTTTGTAATAAATAGACTGATTTGGCCTATATGACCCACGTGGTAGGCCCCTAGGGTTTTTGGCACTGTTCACACGTGAACAGTACCCACAGCCACCCCTTTCTTCTCCTATACATAGTGGCCGCCACCCTATTAGTTCCTCGGGTTTTGTTGATTGAAGTTTAGCTTTGCTACTTTATTCTTTGTCCTCTTGGCCGGCGAGATTAACAGTGACAATGTTCTTCGGAACTCCACTTATCAATACATTCAATTTCTATTCGCAATTTCAGATTGTTTATTTATCTTATTCTTGCGTGCTTCTTCGGTGTATGCAGGAATTGATCTTCGTGATCAGGTCATCCGGGTATTCATGCACGGTTGATAACGACTTGTCAAGCAGTTCAGCGATTGTGTGGTTTCGAGCCTTGCGAGTTTGTAGTTAGGATCGTGAGAGTTGAGCGACTACTACCGAACTTACCTTCTCATCAAAAGATGAGACCAAAATCAGGACCTCTGTGGTTCATCATGTAGGGCCGCGTCACAAACTCGCGATAATAAAAGTAGAATAAAAGACAAAATATGTAGTCTCAAGATTTCTCTTAACTTTATTGATAGATGGATGTGGTGTATACAATGAGAAGTCCCTGCCCCTCATTATATAGGATCTACCCTCTTTATTAAAGAAGCAATATGAGAGTAAATTACACTAATGAGCTTGCTGCCCCTAATGAGTGGGTTTAGGTAAAGTAACCACACCATCGGCCACTCGGGAGTGGAACGGACAGATATACAACAATCCACTTTTTTGTTAACGTATTTGTATGTACTGTAGGACAAGAGAGACAAGGAGTTTTTTTTTTTTTTTTTTAAAAAAGGCGCTGCTAGCTTGCTGCAAGCAACTGCAGCATTCGGTCTCCAGCGCTACAAGCACGTGGTATTTATGTACGACAGGAACACAATAACGTTAATTGGAACTCTCTTGTTGGGGGTACTAATTATACAAGTACATCTGATCCGGACATATACCTAATTTATGAATGAAAATAGGATAATGCTAGATGACGTACGTCAGACGTCAAACACAAAGATAGGACACTTTCATGCTCCCATATCCCATTGTTTGCTTCTAGGCGGTGTGCTTCTTTGCCTGATCAACCCATACAGGAATGCACGGTTATCTCAAGTGGTCAATCTTTACCGAACTTACTCCACCCACACAATTACTACTACCGAACTTACTCCACCCACACAATTACTACTAGCACGGAAGCAGCAGAAAACATAAGCTAGTAGTAATATTGCTAAGTTAATGCCTATGTATCCTAATTTAATCTTATCCTGCCATTTTGCCATCCGCAGCACATGAGCGATCGCATGAAGTGGGTCGCGTCGGTCTGTGTAGGAGCAGGAGTATTACTATTTCCGCATAAAACTCCCCCGGGGTATATATGGTGCCACCAACTACGACTCCTCCGGGGGCAAGGAGAATGAGCGCGCCGCGTGCGGGAGATCATCGACATCGACGTGAGGGCCACCTCGACGTCACTAGCGCCTCTGAAGCTCATGGCGCCGGTTCTGATGTTGTTTCCAAATAGTTATCCTATGTTGTTTCTGCTGATGTTGCGGTCCGTTGAAAATAATGTTGCGGTCTGGTGAGAGCTATGTTGCATACTGTTTTTTGGAATATTACATCTGTAGAAAAAAAAAGTGTTGCATCTATACAAAAAAAAAATGTTGCATACTGTTACGGCGATTTTACAATTTTTTCTAACACGTTTTTTTTTTCAAATGCTTTGTTTTTATTTGTGATGTTGCAACCATTATCCGGAGATGTTGCAACCATTGTCCTAGGATATTGCAACCGTTGTCCGGTGATGTTGCAAGTGTTGTATCTGTAGAAAAAAGAGTTAATTCCTTATCTGTCATTGGAAGTTGGCGAGCTCTCTAAAAATTGCCATCAAAAAATTGCACATCCCTTGTATGCCACTCGTTCTCAACTTTAATCCCTTCTTTGCCACTCCGGTCAGTTGACTGTGGATTTGACCGTTGATGTGGACGTCCCGGAATATTGGAAATGTACTTAATTAAAGTTATACTGTAGCACAATTATTAATTAAGGAACAGTGCTGCTCCTTTATTAAAGATCATACTAGAAGCATAAATTTAATAAGTAACAAACCCAATATTTAGGCATCCCGGATATGTCTCACAATGGTTCCCAGGATCAGTGACCATTGCACATATATCCTAAAACAACATTGCATCATACACATACAAGTCATACATTTACCTAATTAAACATAAGTTTATAATTCGGTTGAGTATTACAATACCAAGTGACTTGGTTACTACAAAAGAGTAACAGCGGAAGCAAAATAAAACACAAAAGCCACCAATGGCCCCATCCACCCGCAGGCGATTGCGTGGAGGAAAGAAATAGCGTTACTCGTTAGCGTCACCCTGATCGGCGCTAATGGGCAATTCATAAAGATAACCATCCTCACCTGCAACAATAGGTTATAGCACCTTGAGTACGGAAGGTACTCAGCAAGACTTATACAAACTAATTAAAGAAAGTGTTTGATAGGACCTATTCAAAGGATTAGAATTGGTACATGCATAAGGTTGCAACAGGAAGGTATATTGGTTCAATTTTGCATAAAGCAGTACATCTTAACCTACAATTGCTAAGTTTTGATAAATCAATTTAATAAATCAAAGTTGGGTTAAAACAGTAAGTAAATGAGAATCAATGTAAACAATACAATGCATGAATTCCCTCATGCTGAACCAGAAACCAAAACAAAAGTTGAAATCAAAACTCTATACAGGTGACATCAACTCAAGTTGTCGTCCATGACCGTGGACACGACTATTCGAATAGTTCAATACCCTGCATGGGTGTACATCTTTACCCACACGACCTAGTCAGCCCGTTGCCTTCGGATGCCTCCGAATGATGACATACTTCCTTTGGTATGCCGACCGGGGAAACTAAGATTTGGTATTTTTCAACAAGTTAACACTATTGAGTTGGATACCCATGTGTGAACTGATCTCGCTTAAACAACGACTGATAGCATCTGCTTAACCGGGGCACACATGTTGCGTCAGGAATGCCGACCCAAACAAAAAGAAATACGAACTGGGTTCGCTACCCATATTAGATTGCAATCGGCATCTTTAAGGTACGTACATGCGATGGAACACAAATACGCCCTCACCCTCCTAAGAACATCTGATATCGATATAAAACTCACATGGCATAAAACGCAGCCCGAAGACCAAAGCATCTATGCCATACAAGATCAATACACATATCGTTACTCCCCTGTCTCCAACTCAATAGCATTAGCCCTTTACTTAACCAAAGCAGCGCCCATACTGCTGCGTGTGGAAGTACGTGGGGACTTGAATTGAATAGTCGAGTTCGGTCCTTAATTGGTCCGCACAAGTCCACCACAATTCCCAATCTCGTACGAAGGCACCACCACTAGCTTCCTCTTGTCCAGATTAATTTAAATGTAAAATTCATTTTCGTGTAAGTAAACTCGACAAAGAGTTTGAAATAACTGAAATTCATTTGGGGTTCCCATGTTTGACAAGATAATCTTGTCAAACTTCAGAGTTATCTAGACTGCATGGTTAGAATTAAGGTAATCCACAATGTTAGGTCATAACTAACTACTACAGATCACAATTGTATTTTCAGAAAAGTAGCATGCAACAGTTATCACTGTATTTGAAAAATCTATTGTATAAAAATTTGGGGATCAACATGGTGCAAAGAGGATGCTTGCCTTGATAATAATAGACTTCTTGTGCAGGCTCAGGTTGCTCAGAAAGAGATTCAAATACTTCAGAAGAACCAGATTCTAAAAGAGACAATAAAATCCAACAAATACCAAAATTGACAACAAGTACAGAATGAAAGAAAAATGTATGATCAATATGGGAATGCATGTTTTAAGAGCATGCTTAAGTTATACATACCCCCCATAAAGATATTAACCCATATTATCACCTACTGCTTTCAAATGACAGAAACTAGAGTTTAGGTCAAAGTTCTGATTTTGATTTTGAAAAGAATGTAAACAGGCGGACTATAGATTTCGGGTTAAAGGAAAATAGGTCAAGAAAAGATTCTGAAATGAGGCTTAGCCTGATCATTTAGGGTAATTAACACCCCAAGCTAACCCTAACCTAACCCTAATCGGTCAGATTACAAAAACTAAAAAAAAACCAACGTTGTCGATTAAGCGACAACGGTGTGAAGATAAACCCCGCTATAAAGTTAAATAGATGACAAGAAGAATCAAAAGAACAACTTATTATGCTACTAAGGTTCAGTTAAAACCTACACAGGATGATAAGTTGACAGGAGAAACCCTAGTTCTTGAAAACGATATGAAAGACCGAAAAGTTATAAAAACAACTTTCCAGTTTAAAGAAGGTTGGAGTAGTATATGTACAAAGGAATGGTGCATATGAGCTGTTGAGGTCCTTAAGGTGCTCAAGATGACAAAAACTAAGGGATTATCTTACCAGGATGAGATAAACACCGAAGGTGTTGAAAACCGGTTCTGATCAACAGAGAATTAAACTCTGGGTTAACCTACAAAAGATACTAAATCCTTAATGCAAGGTGAAACAAACGTTTAAGATGGATAAGCAATTGATAGGAGCAAGAAACTCCACTAGAATGGTAATGAAGATGAAGAGCTCCAGTGGTCAACAATGGCAGTAGCCAAAAAGCTAGGGTATATATATAGAGGTTGAGCTACAGGGCACAGGGGAAGTGTCTAGAGTTGATGAGGTGTCCACTTAGTGCTAAATATCCAAAAATTAGTTGCATGATTCTTGGATAACTCCTCTACTCTGTTCTGAGCGGTACGCGCATGCGAGGCAAGGAGGAAGAGAGGCAAAAAACCTGACGTGTGGGTCCCTTTGTCAGCCACAGTTGCGCGCGCCTCTTAAAGCTCCAAGAATCGTCGACCGTTCGATTAGAGATGGACGGCCGCGATGGAAATAGACATTAAGAAAATCTAATCGGCACCATTTAATATGGGTCATACGATCTCAAACAGAGGATGGAGATTTAAAGGAGCCCTGCGGGATTTCGGGGGTTTACATTCAAAGAGGGGCGCTGGATTGAAATCCAACGATCAATCAAAAAGGCTACACATCACTTTTAAATGAGATGACGCGGCACCGTCAGATTGGCTTTCTACGGTCAGGATTGACGGGGGATCCGGATGGTCCGAATGCAATCTCAATATAGACCCTACGATCAAATCCAACGGTCTCCTAAAACCAGGCTCTAAAAGCACGCGGTAAAAAGGAACACCGTAGGATTTGAATCCGACGGTTAACGACGACTGCGCGCCTTTAAGTTTAAAACAAAAAGAGCGGCGCGGTTGGATCGAAGATAGACGGTGGGGATTAAGAAGGGATCCAGAGTGGTCCGATTGTTTTCGCGCCTATTGGTCGCTCGATCAAGATCCAAGGTGGACATTAATCTGCCTACGTGGACGGTCCACGTGATGTCGCAACCCCGCCCGTTCGATTGGAGATCAACGGCTCGCGTCACGTGTGGGATTTGGGCTCGCGTCCGAGCGTGACTGAGCCGGACCACGTTGCACCGGTTGGACTCAACCTCATGGGGTTCGAGTCGCTACAGTGCTAGGGTTTAGGTTTAGGCCGGAAGAGTTGACCAAACTCTAAATTCAAAGTTTGAAAGTTTGAGTGGGCTTTAGAAATAGTAAATAAATTTGTAAAATCATGAAATTTTGCCAGGAGGCTACTGGGATGATATATTTCCCAAATAAAATTTAAAATCCACAGTTTCACTTTCAAAATTCATAAATAATTAACTTAACCCGAATAGGTTTATTTAAAGCCAAATATTTTTCTTCAAGTCAAGATAATTTCTAAAAAAAATTAACAAAAAATATTTTTAGCCAAGATAATTGATCTAGGTTTTAATGAAAATATTTTCCCAGTCAAAATACAAGCATTGGCTTGCATTCTCTTTGAACTTTAAGAAAAGCTTTGGATTTTTGGCTAGAAAAGGAAAATTTTTATTTGCAACATAATGCCCAATCTGTAAAAATGAACAATGATGCTATGAACAGCACCTCATTACTGTTCAAAAAACAATTTATTACTGTTCATAAAATTGGGGTTGTTACAAACCTACCCCTTAAGAAAATCTCGTCCCGAGATTTTTAAAAGATGGAAGTTGGGACAAAATGATATTGAAACGATTTTAGGGGAAATCCAGCATCTGGTGTCTTTATTTCCTTCAGAGATATTAAAGAAAGACTTTACATAATAACATAGTGTTATTATTACATCTTCTTTTACATTGCTTTGTTTAACCTCGCCTTTCTTGACTCAAAGGCAAACTCTAAACAGCAAAGAGGTCGGGGTGCTCAATCTGCATCAGATCTTCGCGCTCCCAAGTGGCTTCATCTTCAGAATGATTAGCCCACTGAATTTTCAAGAATTTGACAGTGCGATTTCTTGTCCTGCGTTCCCTTTCGTCAAGGATACGCACGGGTTGCTCTTGATAGGAAAGGTCAAGTTGAAGATTAAGATGCTCATGAGCAGTTGCCTCAATAGGAACATGAAGGAATTTCTTCAATTGAGACACATGAAAAGTATCATGCACTGCAGAGAGGGATTCAGGTAGTTCCAATTGATAGGCTACAACTCCTCGTTTTGCAATAATTCGGAAGGGTTTGATATAACGAGGTGCTAACTTTCCTTTCACCTAAAAACGATGAGTGCCCTTCATCGGTGACACTTTAAGATAGAAATGATCATCTATCTCAAAGCTTAATTCACGACGACGATGTTCAGCATAGCTTAATTCACGACGACGATGGTCAGCATAGCTCTTCTGACGAGACTGTGCAGCTTTCAAACGATCTCGAATCAGGCGAACTTGCTCTTCTGCTTCCATCACCAAGTCTAGACCATAGAATGATCTTTCACCAGATTCGGACCAATTCAGTGGAGTCCTACAAGCTCTTCCATACAAGGTTTCAAAAGGTGACATCTGAATACTTGTTTGGTAGCTGTTATTGTAGGAAAACTCCACATATGGCAAAGATTTCTCCCAGTCTTTGCTATAAGATAGCACATAGGCTCGAAGAAGATCTTCCATTACTTGATTCACTCTCTCAGTTTGACCACTAGTTTGAGGATGATAAGCAGTACTGAAAGAGAGTTCAATCCCCATAGCCTGATGAAGACAATTCCAAAAATGAGAAGTGAACTGAGGGCCACGGTCAGAAAGAATGACCTTTGGAACACCGTGAAGGCAAACAATCTTAGCAATATAAAGCTCTGCTAGTTGCTTGCCATCGAAGATGGTTTTGACAGGAATAAAATAGGCCACCTTCGTTAAACGGTCAATGATTACCCAAATGGCATCGGATCCATTCGGAGTCTTTGGAAGACCGGTAACAAAATCCATACTGATCTCTTCCCACTTCCATTGGGGTATAGGTAAAGGTTGAAGGGTACCAGCTGGCTTTAGGTTCTCAGCTTTAACCCTTTGGCAAATATCACATTCAGCAACATACTGAGCAATCTGCCTTTTCATTTGGCTCCACCAAAATGTCTTCTTCAAATCCTGATACATCTTGGTACTCCCAGGATGCAAAGAAAACTTGGAATTATGAGCCTCTTTAAGAATTAGGCCCTTCAGTTGAGGATCTGCAGGCACCACCAAACGATTACGATACCGAAGGGCCCCACAGTCACCTTCAGAAAACTCGTTGGCTTTGCCTGCCTTCAAATTTTCCTTGATCTCAGCTACTTCGGCATCAACTTTCTGGGCCTCCAGAATCTGAATTTCTAACGTAGCGAGAAAACCTTCTCCCACCATTTCGAGACTTAGGCGCTGAAAATCAGCACACAAGTTCTTGGCCGCAGGTAGAGAGGACATGCAGTTGCACTGTGACTTTCTGCTTAAAGCGTCCGCCACAACATTGGCTTTGCTAGGATGATAGTGAATACCCATATCATAGTCCTTGATCAATTCAAGCCATCTTCTCTGCCTCATATTCAAATCAGCTTGAGTGAATATGTACTTCAGGCTTTTATGATCAGTATATACCTCACAACGATTACCGAGAAGGTAATGTCGCCAAATCTTCAATGCATGGATTATGGCAGCCAATTCCAAATCATGAGTAGGATAATTAATTTCATGAGGTCGCAACTGCCGGGATGCATATGCCACAACTCGGCCTTCTTGCATAAGCACACAGCCAAGTCCATGGCGGGATGCATCACAATAAATATCGAAGCTCTTATGAATATCTAGGAGGGTGAGAACTGGAGCTTTGGTCAAGAGAGTTCTCAAAAGCCGAAAACTCTCCTCACACTTAGCCGACCATTCGAATTTATTTTCCTTCCTCAAAAACTGAGTCAAAGGTCTTGCAATTTTGGAGAAATTTTCAATGAACCTATGGTAATAACCCGCAAGTCCAAGAAAACTTCGGATCTCAGGAACACTCTTGGGCTGTTTTCAATTTAGTACGTCTTGTACCTTGCTTGGATCAACAGCGATACCCCCTTCGGATAACACATGTCCCAAAAATGCAACCTGCTTAAGCCAGAAGGCACACTTGCTAAATTTAGCATACAATCGATGCCGACGAAGTGTTTCCAACACAAGCCTTAAATGTTGCTCATGGTCTTTGTTAGACTTGGAATAAATAAGGATGTCGTCAATGAACACGACAACGAACTTATCCAAGAAATCCATGAACACTGAATTCATAAGATTCATGAAATAAGCTGGAGCATTGGTTAGACCAAAGGACATGACAGTATACTCGTACAACCCGTACTAAGTAGAAAAAGCTGTTTTAGGGATGTCCTCAGCTCTAACCTTGATTTGATGATAGCCCGATCGCAAATCGATTTTTGGAAAGACCCGGGCACCAACTAACTGATCAAAAAGATCATCAATTCGAGGTAAAGGATACTTGTTTTTGATGGTGACTTCATTTAACGGACGGTAGTCCACACACATCCGCAAAGTATTGTCTTTCTTTTTGACAAATATTGTCGGGCATCCCCAAGGTGAGGAACTCGGTCGAATGAATCCTTTGTCAAGCAATTCTCCGAGTTGTTTCTTCAATTCAACCAACTCATTAAGAGGCATTCGATAAGAACTTCTGGATATAGGAGCAGTTCCAGAACTAGGTCAATTATTTAACTCCACTTCCGATCCGGTGGCACTCAGGAAGGTCTTTAGAAAGACATCAACATACTCACAAACAATTGGTGCCGACTCCAAAGAAGGAGTGGTATCAACTTGGTGAGCACAAAGATGAGAACTCACGGTCCTGGATTGAAAACGATCGAGGTGCCGCTTTCATTAGTTAAAGAAATGGATCTTTGGGCACAATTAATTTGCCCAAGATTTTTGGACAACCAATCCATTCTTAGAATAACATCCAACCCTTTAGAATCTATCATAATCAAATCCGCCCAAAAGTCTACCCCTTCAATATTTATATTGATATTACGCGAACTTGATCAGTCATAAAGGCTGATCCAGGGGAGTGGATAATATGGGGTGGATGAAGATGATGCACAACTAACCGATGTTGAGTAGCAAACTGCCTACCAACAAATGAATGGGATGCTCCAGAATCAAATAAAACTGTAGTAGTGCTGAAATTAACTAGGAGCATACCAAGGACAACTTCAGGAGTATCAACTGCTTCTTCAGCAGTAATCTAATTCACATGACCTCGGACTGGAGCTGGGTCAGACTTGACCACTGTCGAGGAAGGTGGTGCAGGACGCACTATAGCTGAAGAAGGCTGAATAGGTGGTATCCCACGTGCCTTGGCATAACATTGATTAGCAAAATGCCCTGGGCGTCCACAGTGATAACAAATCACTCCCGGCCTAACATTAACAACCGCAGGGGCCCGATTTCCATTAGGCCTTGGCTGATTGGTGGAAGAAGATGGACGAGGTGCAAACACTGCCGGCCTCGGTGAAAATGGAGCTGGTGCTCGCGGAGGTCGGGGCAACCACATGCGAGGCCTTGGCGAACTGCCACTAGGAACAAACTGAGAAGTTCTCTGTCGCTTGCGTGACTCCTCCAAAGCCTTGTTCTTGCTTTCAGCAACAATGGCTTTGTTGGCAAGATGGGAGAAATTTCTGAAGTCATGCAAAGCTACAGCCATCTGCAATTCTTCAGACAGTCCATTCAAGAATCGGTTTCGACGACGAAGATCAGTCGAAACATCATCAGGTGCATATTTGGCCAGAAAGTTGAATTCATGTAGATACTCGGTCACAGACTTTCACCCTTGCTTGAGAGCGAGAAATTCCTGTTGCTTGATCATCATGACTCCTTCAGGAACATGGGCTTCACGAAATGCCTCCATGAACTCATCCCAAGTAGGGACGTGTCCAGCAGGTTGAATGGCCAGAAGATTATCCCACCAAATGCTAGCCGCCCCATCCAATTGGTAACTGGCAAAAAGGACCTTCTCCTCTCAGAGCATTGAGCAGTGCGACTTCTTCTCAATAGTCGAAGCGGTCTTCGACTTCCATTGGATCTTGAGAGTGGAGAACACCGGCGGGTTGGTCGCTGAAATTCAAACAAGACTTCCTCGCACATGATGACCTCTCGCTCGGCGGTGGCGTGGCGATGGAAGAAGTATTGCGCGCAATTTGCTCCAAAATGCGCGTCTCGTCCATTCATTGCGCTCAATTTGCATGAGCACATCAGCCATAGTAGGTGGTGGAGGAAGCTCCTCTTCACGGGGACCACCTTGTGGACCTTGAGAACCGGATGGTTCACCGCCCTCCCCGAGTGGGGCGTTGGAGTTAAAAGATCCTTTCCTTGTTGTGTTTGCGCACGAGTAGTAAGTCCTGTCATCCTGTCACCATACCATGGTCAATAACATAACAAGGATATACTCTAGCAAGCACAAACAAGGTTATAATTAGAAAAGAAGCAAACACTACACTTGTAATGCATTATGTTATGTCATGCATTCAAATCAACATCAAAACCATAAATTTCATACATACAACAAAAGGTTTCGGTCCCATTCCCATATATAAGTCGGTTGTTATAGTCATAATACAAACCAAAAGTCTAACTTACATATTCTTTACAAAGTACCACTGCCCTATTACATTTATTTAAGGGCAACTACTAAGTGATAAAACACCTATCCACGAGGGTTCATCGCCGAGGTGCTAGCATACAGATCACGGTTAAAGTTCACCGGAAACTCATTCAGAAGATGAGCTCCAGGGGAACCCGTGTCAATAGGATCCAAAGGACTAATGAGCCGCCTCGGAGATCCTAGTAGTGGTTGATGACCTCCAGGAGGTGCAGTCCGCAAAGTGCGAAGAAAACCTGCAGTCATCCGGGCTTGACACACTTGTCCATAAACAGGCACGCACCCGGCTACTTCTGGAAGTCGGTAAACTGGTGGTGCAGCAGCAGCGGGAGAGACTTTATTGTCACCATAAAGCACGTTACGAGGAACGCGGTTCATGTTGACTCCAAGTCTAAGGTACTCCTAGGCCTCGTTAAGACGATGCCGAGTTTCCCACAACTCCCTCACAAAGCAGCGATGGATTTGGTCCATGATGCGGACCATCCTCGCCAACTGCCGCATCTGAGGGTTTTTCCCAAACTGTATCTCATCAAACATGCTCACTTCCGCACTAGGACCTTGATTCGGGAAGTGATCATAGAGTGGTTGAGACAACTCCGTCAAATCATGACGAAGGAGGCTCATCATCCTACTAGCAGCTTCCTGAACAGCCATAGACTCAGAAGTGGCAAGTGCTTGGACACAGTATGGGGACACTGCCCGCTACCTGCCTAGCGATGACGTTGATGAAGGCACGGTACTCCTCCATCCCTGGTCCTCGATCTCGTCGATAGATGGCATATTCCGGCTGGTAGGTGAAATTAGCTCGCCACATCATATCCCGCAGCAAAGCCGGAAATCCATCCACATCTTCAGCTCGGGTCTACTTGACCAAGTACCACCCGCTCATCTATAGACAAAAAGACAAGGTAAGGAAAACAAATTACTCTTGAAAAACCAACAGAAAGTTGGGATAAGAGTTGATCTAGGGAAGATAAGAAATAAAAATGTCATACTTAAACTTTCGAAATTATATTACTGACTTGAAAATAATTTTCTCAGAAGACTCCCTAATTACTTTGGCCATGCTATTTCTAACCTACAGGCAAAGTATGCTCGATACTGTATTTGTGGGCGCCCGGAATATTGGAAATGTACTTAATTAAAGTTATACTGTAGCACAATTATTAATTAAGGAACAATGCTGCTCCTTTATTAAAGATCATGCTAGAAGCATAAATTTAATAAGTAACAAACCCAATATTTAGGCATCCCGGATATATGTCTCACAATGGTTCCCAGAATCAATGACCATTGCACATATATCCTAAAACAACATTGCATCATACACATACAAGTCATACATTTACCTAATTAAACATAAGTTTACAATTCGGTTGAGTATTACAATACCAAGTGTCTTGGTCACTACAAAAGAGTAACAGCGGAAGCAAAATAAAACACAAAAGCCACCAATGGCCCCATCCACCCGCAGGCGATTGCGTGGAGGAAAGAAATAGCGTTACTCGTTAGCGTCACCCTGGTCGGCGCTAACATGCACTTCATAAAGATAACCATCCTCACCTGCAACAATAGGTTATAGCACCTTGAGTACGGAAGGTACTCAGCAAGACTTATACAAACTAATTAAAGAAAGTGTTTGATAGGACCTATTCAAAGGATTAGAATTGGTACATGCATAAGGTTGCAATAGGAAGGCATATTGGTTCAATTTTGCATAAAGCAGTACATCTTAACCTACAATTGCTAAGTTTTGATAAAGCAATTTAATAAATCAAAGTTGGGTTAAAACAGTAAGTAAATGAGAATCAATGTAAACAATACAATGCATGAATTCCCTCATGCTGAACCAGAAACCAAAACAAAAGTTGAAATCAAAACTCTATACAGGTGACATCAACTCAAGTTGTCGTCCATGACCGTGGACACGGCTATTCGAATAGTTCAATACCCTGCAGGGGTGTACATCTTTACCCACACAACCTAGTCAGCCCGTTGCCTTCGGATGCTTCCGAATGATGACATACTTCCTTTGGTATGCCGACCGGGGAAACTAAGATTTGGTATTTTTCAACAAGTTAACACTATTGAGTTGGATACCCATGTGTGAACTGATCTTGCTTAAACAACGACTGATAGTATCTGCTTAACCGGAGCACACATGTTGCGTCAGGAATGCCGACCCAAACAAAAAGAAATACGAACTGGGTTCGCTACCCATATTAGATTGCAATCGACATCTTTAAGGTACGTACATGCGATGGAACACAAATACGCCCTCACCCTCCTAAGAACATCTGATATCGATATAAAACTCACATGGCATAAAACGCAGCCCGAAGACCAAAACATCTATGCCATACAAGATCAATACACATATCGTTACTCCCCTGTCTCCAACTCAATAGCATTAGCCCTTTACTTAACCAAACAGCGCTCATACACTGCGTGTGGAAGTACGTGGGGGACTTGAATTTAATAGTTAGAGTTCAGTCCTTAATTGGTCCAGACAAGTCCACCACAATTGTAACATTCCAAGGTTATGTTACCAAAATAAAATAAATAAAATTATTATTTTGCTGGATTTTCTGAAAATTTGCCAAAGTTTAATTGTCTTATCTGAATTTCTGAGTTTTTAAGTCAAAAATAAAATTTTAGTTGAAGTTCTTGAAGTTTCATTTGGTTTGATTGGAAAAATTAAAAATTTAATTAATTTCTGGATTTTCTGGGTTTTTAAAAGCTTTTTCCAAAATATTTTGAAGCCAAAATATTTTATTTGCAAAAACTATAGCCAACCTTAAGTTGGAACTATTTTATTTAAGTCCAAAATGCCTCTAGGAATTTCTGTGAATTTTTATAGAATTTTTGGACTCTATTTGCTATTTTCTAAAAATCTATTTGATTTATTTTTTAAAAAAAATCGAAAATCTAGAAAATTGTTCGGACAGTCTGAACCTCGGGAACAGTAACCTTGTGCAGTACATGATGAACAGTAATTTCGAAAACAAAAAAATAATTTAAAAAAAATGAAAATTCCCAAACGGTCACCCATTCATGATCTGCTCCATGGCTGTGCACGTTTAACTCCAAGACTCCAATACATGCACTACCAACCATCCACTCTTTATTCAATTTATTTTATACCCATCTTCATTTCTTTAATCCTTCCTTCCTATCCTTTTCTTCCCAAACAGTTTTCTTCTTGCCTTGTCCAGTGAACGCACGCGTGCGGCCCAACTCCATTAGAAGCCATCACGAAGCTTTTGAAAACCGTGATTTCCTCCCCAAATCTTCGTGCAATCAAGAGCATTAACACCCCCGATCATCACCTCCCCCATTTTAGGCCATTAATCCTTTCCTCAATCCCACCAATCCCGCTAATCGCGTCATGTCCGGCCGTGACATACGTGCATTGATCTCCCTCCACGGTCCACCTCCACCCCTATATAAGAGAGCACCGTGTGCCTCTCCTCTCTCTCATCCATCCCCGAAAATCTTAGCTCCTCCCTTCCTTCCTCCACGACGCAATCGAAGTTTTTCCATCGTAGGCCAAACGTCGTTCGTCGGCCATTTGCGCCACCTACAGTGGAGCCCCGCCACCATCGACCACACCCCTGGCTTTGCCTCGCGACGTTCTACGCCGTGCTCACCCTCTCGTCGCCGGAGTATCGCCGGAGCATCACCGCCACCGTGAGACGGTACGCTCGCCGCCGCCGTCACCGGTCACCGTTCGCCGCACCGCCACCTCCTACGGCATCGTCGCGGGGTAAGCAACCCATTTTCGTTGTTTGCCGGCCACCCCTTCCTTTCTATCACCGGCGCCACCACATTTTTCATGGCGCCATGCTTCTGTTCTGAGGAAGAAGATGAATGAACAGTATTAAATTATCTAGTCGATGCTATGTAGTGTGTACATACACATTTTAATCCTTCTAGAAATTCGTTCTCTCACATACAAACTCCAAATCTGTTGATTCCTTTTCCTAAATTTACCTAAATTCCTCTACTATTTACAGTATTTATTTCGTAATTTTTAGATTTTATTTTGTTTTCTGTTATTTATTCAGTCCATTATCCGCATCGTCGCCTTTCTCCTCGCCACCGGCCAACCTTGCGCGTTCCACCCCAACCATGGTGAGCTTTGCGTTCCCCGCTGTTTCCCCTTCAAATCGCCACAAACCTCACCCGTTAACTCCCCTCCGTTTGCCCGGAACGACAATGTCAACCCGAAGGTCGTCTCCGTCGCGTTCCGCCACCATCCGATGTCTTCCGGTCGAACCGTCTGCGGCGTTGAGTTCGCCTCGACATGTTCTACATCATACTTCCTAACCATGGCCATAAAACTCTTTCCTTGTTTCTAGTCAATCCGAAAAACAATTTCTAGTGAATAGTATTTTCGGAATTCTATCATTTCATGTGATTTTCAACCTTCTGGAATTTCGTTCTCCCTCATATGAACTCCGATTCTGTCGATTCAACTTCCTACATTCATATAAAGTCGATACCTTCCTCCCTGTATTTATTATATATTTTTTAGAGTTTATTTGAATATTATTTGAATTCAGATCGTTTACGCGTATAGATTTTGACGACTTCGGACGACCGGATTTCAACACCGTTTGAGAGCAGCGTTCAATCAAACAAGGCAAGTTATACCCTTGATCATATCGATCCCATTATTTCAAATTATTTATATTCTGTTTTAAATTATTACTGCATGCTTATTTATATCGGTATTTTAAATTCCTGCTTTAAATATATAGTTATGCCTAAACTCCTTTGTATGACCAATTTTGATAATTGAAGCAAACATATTGTCACCATAGGTAAAACCTAGTTGATACAATAGTATGGACTAGGATCATTTGGAAAATATTGTGCTTAGCCATGCTTATAGACCAAACATGTTTATTTTGGGGAATTTCAGCCAGAAATCGATTGTTGTTTAAATTGTATCCATGACATAGGTATGTCATGGAAGTTTATGTCTTTGAAAAAAAATGAAATAAATGAAAATGGTTTGGACTTGGGCATAATGGATGTTGGTGGGTGTATGTTCATGCACGGGCTTAATCTGGTTAGGGTTAAGGCCCAGGGTTAGTCTGAAAAGTTGCCCAAGCCAGTTAAGGACCGGTCTTCGAGCGCATGATGCTATGTCATACCGTACCACCACATGTCCTGTGTGGGCAGGACCTGGCCAATTAATTTGCAACGTTCCACTGTGGTCATTCCCTACAGATGCAATGGGTAGTCCTGTTACGACTTATGTTGGTCCCACCTAGCGCAAAAGGGGGCCCGAACCCGGAGGTCTTTATTCCAAAGGGGGTGGCGAAACCTTAGCGATGGGTAACTACGGTGGAATGGCGCATTGTAAAGGCCTTGACACGTGCTCTAGACCGCTTACCAAAGGTAGTGAACGGTGGCATAGATATATGCCGGACAAACTAGAGAAGTCTTGTCATGTGGGTAAAGCTGTACAACCTCTGCAGAGTGTAAAACTATTCGAATAGCCGTGTCCGCGGTTATGGACATGCTAGCAGAACTACTCAAAGTTAGACTTTGATTTTGTTTGAAATTAAACTCCTTCAAAACTGGTTTATCCAGATGGGAATTGGGCAGGTAGCCATGTGATAGGAGGGTATCCTTCACCATTCATTTGTGAATGTTATCTGACTATAAAATTTAGAATTTATAGTTATAGAATAACTGCTTTGGAACCTAGTACAAGTATTTAAAGAAAATGCTGCTTTATGCAAATAACCCTATAAGCCACCCTTTGTTACATCCATATGCATGTCATTCTGTTACTTGACGGGTGTAACTTGCGAGCACGGAAGTTGTGCTCATTCTTGCTTATGCAACCAAATTTCAGAGGAGAAGAACTTTGCTACCGACGTGGATCTCGACGACTAGGCCGCTTCCCCAGTCGATTGCCTGTGGCAGATTAACTGGACCCTACTGCATTTTTGTCTTACGCTGTGTTTATTTTATTGTGGGCCTGTAAGTCACCTTTGTAATCAACTCTGTTGTTTATTAATAAAATTGTGATATGAATTTGTTACCATATTTTACTATGTGAACTAGCGACTGATCATGGGACTAGTTCAGAAATGCACAAAGGATCTGGGATGTTAATCCCGGGTTCTGACAACCATTCCCAATCTCGTGCACGAAGGCACCACCACTAGCTTCCTCTTGTCCAGATTAATTTAAATGTAAAATTCATTTCTGGTGTAAGTAAACTCGACAAAGAGTTTGAAATATCTGAAATTCATTTGGGGTTCCCATGTTTGACAAGATAATCTTGTCAAACTTCAGAGTTATCTAGACTGCATGGCTAAGCAAACTCTGAAGTTAAAGATTATAGTATACAGTACTACTCTAAGTTTGAGTGTATGGTTAGAATTAAGGTAATCCACAATGTTAGGTCATAACTAACTACTACAGATCACAATTGTATTTTCAGAAAAGTAGCATGCAACAGTTATCACTGTATTTGAAAAATCTATTGTATAAAAATTTGGGGATCAACATGGTGCAAAGAGGATGCTTGCCTTGATAATAATAGACTTCTTGTGCAGGCTCAGGTTGCTCAGAAAGAGATTCAAATACTTCAGAAGAACCAGATTCTAAAAGAGACAATAAAATCCAATAAATACCAAAATTGACAACAAGTACAGAATGAAAGAAAAATGTATGATCAATATGGGAATGCATGTTTTAACAGCATTCTTAAGTTATACATACCCCACATAAAGATATTAACCCATATTATCACCTACTGCTTTCAAATGACAGAAACTAGAGTTTAGGTCAAAGTTACAGTTTTCAGATTTTGAAAAGAAATGTAACAGAGGCGGACTATAGATTTGGGTTAAAGGAAAATAGGTCAAGCAAAGATTCGAAATGAGGCTTAGCACGATCTTTTAGGTAATTAACACCCCAAGCTAACCTAACCTAACCTAATCGGTCGATTACGAAACTAAAGAAAAACCAACGTTGTCGTTAAGCGACAACGGTGTGAGAGATAAACCCCGCTATAAAGTTAAATAGATGACAAGAAGAATCAAAAGAACAACTTATTATGCTACTAAGGTTCAGTTAAAACCTACACAGGATGATAAGTTGACAGGAGAAACCCTAGTTCTTGAAAACGATATGAAAGACCGAAAAGTTATAAAAACAACTTTCCAGTTTAAAGAAGGTTGGAGTAGTATATGTACAAAGGAATGGTGCATATGAGCTGTTGAGGTCCTTAAGGTGCTCAAGATGACAAAAACTAAGGGCTTATCTTACCAGGATGAGATAAACACCGAAGGTGTTGAAAACCGGTTCTGATCAACAGAGAATTAAACTCTGGGTTAACCTACAAAAGATGCTAAATCCTTAATGCAAGGTGAAACAAGCGTTTAAGATGGATAAGCAATTGATAGGAGCAAGAAACGCCACTGGAATGGTAATGAAGATGAAGAGCTCAAGTGGTCAACAATGGCAGCAGCCAAAAAGGTAGGGTATATATATAGAGGTTGAGCTACAGGGCACAGGGGAAGTGTCTAGAGTTGATGAGGGGTCCACTTAGTGCTAAATATCCAAAAATTAGTTGCATGATTCTTGGATAACTCCTCTACTCTTACTGAGCGGCACGCGCATACGAGGCAAGGAGGAAGAGAGGCAAAACCGACGTGTGGGTCCCTTTGTCGACCACGATTGCTGCGCGCCTCTTAAAGCTCAAGAATCGTCGGCCGATTCGATTAGAGATGGGCGGCGCGATGGAAATAGACATTAAGAAAATCTAATCGGCACCATTTAATATAGGTCGCATGCGATCTCGAGCGGAGGATGGAGATTTAAAGGAGCCTGCATGATTTTGGGGTTTACATTCAAAGAGGCGTTGGATTGAAATCCAACGATCAATCAAAAAGGCTACACGTCACTTTTAAATGAGATGACGCGGCACCATCAGATTGGCTTTCTACGGTCAGGATTGACGGGGGATCCGGATGGTCCGAATGCAATCTCAATATAGACCATACGATCAAATCCAATGGTCTCCTAAAACCAGGCTCTAAAAGTACACGTTAAAAAGGAACACCGTAGGATTTGAATCTGACGGTTAACGACGACTGCGCGCCTTTAAGTTTAAAACAAAAAGAGCGGCGCAGTTGGATCGAAGATAGACGGTGGAGATTAAGAAGGGATCCGGAGTGGTCCGATTGTTTTCGCGCCTATTGGTCGCTCGATCAAGATCCATGGGTGGACATTAATCTGCCTACGTGGACGGTCCACGTGATGTCGCAACCCCGCTCATTCGATTGGAGATCAACGGCTCGCGTCACGTGTGGGATTTGGGCTCGCGCCCGAGCGTGACTGAGCCGGACCACGTTGCACCGGTTGGACTCAACCTCATGGGGTTCGAGTCGCTACAGTGCTAGGGTTTAGGTTTAGGCCGGAAGAGTTGACCAAACTCTAAATTCAAAGTTTGAAAGTTTGACTGGGCTTTAGAAATAGTAAATAAATTTGTAAAATCATAAAATTTTGCCAGGAGGCTACTCGGATGATATATTTCCCAAATAAAATTTAAAATCCACAGTTTCACTTTCAAAATTCATAAATAATTCACTTAACCCAAATTGGTTTATTTAAAGCCAAATATTTTTCTTCAAGTCAAGATAATTTCTAAAAAAAAAATTAACAAAAATTATTTTTAGCCAAGATAATTGATCTAGGTTTTAATGAAAATATTTTCCCAGTCAAAATACAAGCATTGGCTTGCATTCCCTTTGAACCTTAAGAAAAGCTTTGGATTTTTGGCTAGAAAAGGAAAGTTTTTATTTGCAACATAATGCCCAATCTGTAAAAATGAACAGTGATGCTATGAACAGCACCTCATTACTGTTCAGAAAACAATTTATTACTGTTCATAAAATTGGGGCTCTTACAGTTGACTTGAACGCAAAAAGATGATTTTGCCCCTAAGTATGCTGAGATCTTTAGGGAATTGTTTGACATAGTAATATAGTTTCAAAAATATAAAAATTTTAGGGAAAGTTCTTGACATAGTGTAGATTATGCTGTAATTTTTATAGGGTTTTATTTGTAACATGTTTTTCTCTAAAAATCTTTCAAGTTATTACCAAAAATTTAAAGATTTTTAGAGAAAAACATATTGCAAATAAAATCATATAAAACATACAAAATAATCTATACTATGTAAGGAACTTTTCATAAAAATTTCATAATTTTTGGAACTATATTACTATCTCAAACAATTCCCTAAAGGTCTCAGATCTAAATAATGCACTTAGGGACAAAATCATCTTTTCGCGTCCAAGTCAACAGTCAAATCCACGGTCAACTGACCGGAGTGGCAAAGAAAGGATTAAAGTTGAGAAAGAGTGGCATACAAGGGATGAGCAATTTTTCGATGGTATTTTAGAGAGTTCGCCAACTTCCAATGGCAAATAAGGAATTAACTCTAGAAAAAAAATTGCATACTGTTTACGGCAATGTTGTAATTTTTTCCAACACGTTTTTTTTTCAGATGCTTTATTTTTTTATTTGTGATGTTGCAACCGTTGTTTGGGGATGTTGCGACTGTTGTTCGGGGATGTTGCAATTGTGTCCGAAGGATGTTGCATGCAGCGGCGTACTTCTGCCCCTTTTGCGTGGTGGGCGTTGCTCCGTGCGTCTTCTCTCCCTTGATTTTTTTTCTCTCTGTCACTTGGAAGCCAGGGAGTGCTCATTCATGCGTACGTGGTTGGATTTAAGGGACATGATTCCCTTGGGCTGCCTCGGGAGTGATGGATAACGTGGATTGCTCGGTGGGTTCGGTCTCTAGTGATCAGTAAGAGATTTTTTTAGGGTCCGACCTCTAGTGATCAATATGAGATTTTTTTTAACTTGAAGGGAAAGGGGAGAACCCGGGCGTCCGATCCTAGCCCCCAAATCAGATGTTGCAAGCGTTGTATTTGTAGAAAAAAAATATTGCGTCTGTAGAAAAAATCAATTTACGGCGATGTTGTAATTTTTTCTAACATGTTTTCTTTTCAGATATTTTGTTTTTGATTTATGATTTTACTACTATTGTCCGGAGATATTATAATCATAACATTACCCATATATAAAATAGTATTGGACAGTCGATACGCATCTGGTTCCATCGTGAGTATCGGATTCCTAAGCATCTCTCTTTGCTGAAAAGCGTCCTGCTATATATGCTTCACACAGCTTTAGGACCGTGAAGCAACCTAGCACCCCTTAGGAACATTGGGACGTAGCGACTAAGCCTCATAGCATAGCGCGGCAAAACCCGGATGTTTGATCTTAGCCTCCAAATCAGACATTTGGATGCTAGTATCACCCATAAAAATATCATACCCTCCATGTCTATTCAAGATTGTGTTTGCTGCTTAATTACTTAATTACATGCACCTTCGAGGCCGCTTATTTGTCAAAATATAGTGATGAGGGCATCCTTACGACACCTTCTCCTCCACCTAATGCTCAAGATATACGCATCGAGTTACCGACTGGGCCAATTACAAGAGCACGTGCCAAGAAACTACAATCTCAGGTGAACTTGCTCCTTAATAAATATGTCATTGATTTTAATGAGAATTTTATACTACCTAAAAACAGTGTTTTACTTGTGCTCAGGTTTGAAGATTCAGCGATGGACGGAGATCAAGAATATGCGGCCGTCATCCAAGGAAGACCGTCAAATGAGGAGGTCAAGGCGCTAATCTATGACCCATTCGGCCAAGGAGGAGAGGGCCCATGTCCATACGACCAAGCGAGAGATCAAGGCCCAAGCGGTCATGCACAAAGCCCATGTGGAGGAACCGGAAGAAGCCCAATTCTTGGTGTGAGCGATGTCGCCCGTGAGCGAGAAACGTGCTCTGATGCGGCCCGTGAGCGATGAAACACGCTCTGATGCCACGTGTGAACAGTAATACACACATGAATAGTACCATATGGAAAATTAGTACTGAATATTTCTTAGCCCAAGACTATATATTGAGGGGTATATCCCCATTGTAAGGTAGACCGGTTTATGCATAAGAATTGAAACATAGCTATTGCTTGTTCTTTCTAAACCAGAGTTCATGCGAGGACTTCTGAGAAAGAATTAGGCGATCCATTGTTTGTTCTGCATTTTAAGGTCAAGTTTGCTTTTCCGCTGGGAATTGAGGGCTTGGCGATCTCCGCTCGTGGTCTCGCGGTGATCATCCCAGTGCGTGTTGGCGAATATCCATAGAGCTGCAAGTCCGTGCACTGGCGCGTGGTGTACAGCTGAGCGGTGTTCGTCGTTAAGCGCTATTTATCTACGGTTCTACTCGAGAAGATCGGGCCACCCCGTATCATCGTGGTATCAGATTCCAGGCCACTCGGTATAATCTCTCTTTACCCGTATTTTAATAGATTGTTTTTCTGTCCTATACACCGAAAAAGCCACAAAAAATATCGTCTTTTGCTGTAGTTTAATTTATTATTTTAGTGTGTTTTGTTAGGTCTTAATCCACTCGTTCATCGTGTTTAGTTGCTGGTCGTAATCCGTTCGCGCTCTTTCTGTTTCCCCTTCCACAAATTTTTGTGCTCGTACTTGATTCCTGTTTTTGTGCAACTACACATTATTTATATCTAGTGGATTGCACGTTATTTTCTTCATGAACCAATCTATCTGTTCGCGAACCTTTCGTACCTATTGAGACTAGCTCATTATTGTGCTCGAGGGACTGCTCCTAGGAATAATTGTTGGACGCCAAGTTTTCCATGTGTAGTGCACTGTTCACGTGCGCGCGCGAGCAAAAAAAAAACAGCATCGCTGATTACTAGTGTTCGGCTGCGATTACAAGTACTCGGCCGTGATTTCGAAAGAAAAAAAACAGCAAGGCTGTTTAGTTTTTGGCCGTGAGAAAAGAAAAAAAAAGACAAACAGTGCGCTTCTTGCTGTGCTTATAGTTGGCCGTGAGTTCAACTAGTTGTGTTTGGCCGTGACTTGAAAAAAAGGAGAAGAAGCAAGGTGCTTGGCCATGACAGAGAGAGAAAAAAAAACAGAGAGAGTGAAAAAAACATACACACGACACAAATTTCGGCCATAGTGTTAAATTCTCTTGTTAGAGTTTTCATATATTTGTCTCCGCTACTGGCCATGTACCATAATTTTGAGCAATCTTGTGCCCTCATGTACATCTTTTGAGCACTAGCTAGCGTCTCTCCTCGAACTGTTGCAATACGAGCGTTCGCCTCCATACAAAATTGTTCTTTTATCGCTCATTCCTTTGATTGCAATTGTCCCATTATCCTTGTGCGTGTGTTGCTGTCTACTCCTCACTTATATTTATCGATCAGTAATTAGGCATTGTGAGTCTCGTTTAGATTGCTACCTAGCTCGACAATCTTTAAATTCTGAATTGTTATGATTCCTCACCTAGCTCCACCTAAAACATCCGTGTTATGTATTGACTGTCGTTCTTGGTATTCGCTCGCACAATCTGGGTTGGTCGTTCGTTGCTACGAGCGTAAGTTTTTGCTACTCTTAATTTACTTCGGAACGGTGCAACTTGCTTTGTTTCAGAACAGTAGTTGAGAGATTTTCACTTATTTTTCACATATATTGTCACTTGGTATTTTTGCTACTGTAACCATGTCAGGAAGTGAGCAAGACAAGGTTCTGGACGGTAACCTTACTAATCCGATCACAACGATGCACTACCATACACTTCGTGCCACGCTCCGAGACGAGTTCCGGGCTGAGGACGACCAGGTGCGCGGTGACCTTGGACATGTCCAAAACAACTTGGACGATGCGGGTCGATTTCAAAGCTGTCCGTGGATGTTGGCGACAACCACAAGGTATCGCTCGATGCTATTGCCAATCTCACCGCCGATGCGGTGGGTACACGTGGCGATGCGGGTAGTGTACACCTCCCGTACGAGCCGCACGACGAGACGGATGCGGAGGCTGCCGCTAGACGACGGCGCGAGGCTGAACTACGCCAACTACAACTCGACGAACAGGTGCGTGTACGCGAGGCGGAACAACAACGCCGTGTTGTTGCTGGGGTCGCGGTGCGTCCCCATGCACAAGGGCGCGACCGTGTCAATGGCGCTGGAGGAGGCGACGCCCATTCAGGCGCCAACGATGGCGCCTATGGATGCGTGCATGACAACGCCTATGGGGGTGCCTACTATGGCGCCCATGTAGGAGGACGTGGCAACCGCCACACTAACGATGATGGCGACGAGTCCGTGTTCGACGACTCTTTGCCGCGCCGTGAACATAATCAATATGCCCGCAATCGTCGGTGCGATGAGGATGCCGACGATCTAGTTGCAAAGCCCAAGTTCACGATGCTATCTTTTGAAGGTACTACAGAGGTAGAGATTTATCTCGCATGGGAGTTAAAAGTTGATAAGCTGTTCCGTATGAACCGCTATTCCGATCGGCGCAAGTTGGATCTTGCCGTTCTTTGCTTTGGACGGATATCTTTGCTACATGGTGGAGCGCCGTGTGCAACAACGTATGGAGCGACACGAGCCACGTGTTGTTACATGGGATGAGTGAAGCGGCGGATGTGCGCGCGCTTTGTACCTACACATTACAAGCGCTCGTTGCATGAGAAGCTGATTGGGTTGCGACAGGGTTTGAAATCAGTTGATGAGTATTATAAAGAGATGGAGCAGATTATCATACATGCTGATGTGCGTGAGAATGAGGAACAAGCGATGGCTCGTTTTCTTTCTGGGATGAATTATGCTATTCGGCGGATCGTTAATCATCATCAATACAACAACATGGTCGAGTTGATGCATCAGGCACGTGAGGCTGAGAAACAAGTAATTGAAGATGCTAAGTACGCTGCACGACAACGTTATTCAGCGAGCTCAGCACCTTCGTCCAACACAGGACAGCCAGGCAAGCCCGCTCCATCAGGGGGCAATTCCACGACGCGCAGTTCCGCACAGAGGAAGACAGATAGTACACCGGCACCAACGCGCCGACCACCGGCACCCGCTGCTAGCGCGGCATCCTCGATGGGTTCTACAGGCCGTTCACGTGATATGACATGTTACAAGTGCAAGGGAGTTGGTCATTTTCAGAAAGATTGCCCAAATAATAAAGTTATGATACTTACTGATGATGGGTATATTTCAGCTAGTGATGAGGATGATACTACTCCATTTGCGGATTTTGCAGACGATCCCATAGAGGATGAGAGATTGGACTGTAGGCCGGGGTCGCCAGCTGGAGAGCATATGCTAGTGTGCACACCTCGTGTACTTAGTGTGTCACAGAGTCAGTCTACCGCACAACGATGCAATTTGTTTCAGTCATGGGCTACAGTTGGCGGTAAAGTGTGCAAAGTCATAATTGATGGAGGCAGTTGTCATAATCTGGCCAACAAGGAGATGTACACAAAATTGGGCTTACAATATTTACCGCATCCTCATCCTTATCATGTGCAGTGGTTGAGCGATGTGAGCGAGGTGAAAGTCAGTCATATGGTGAAGGTGCACTTTAAGATAGTCCAGTATGAGGATACCATTGTTTGCGATGTGGTGCCCATGTCAGTTTGTCACTTGTTGTTGGGGCGCCCATGGCAATTTGATCGCCATGTTTATCATGATGGGCATACAAACTGCTACAAGTTTAAGTGGAGCGGAAAAGATGTGATTTTGTATCCACTTACACCAATGAAATAGTCAATCTTGATAAGAAGAAAGTTGAGGTAAAATTGCAGTACACCAAATAGAGAGATTCCACCTTGGTGAGTAAGAGCCACAAACCAAACTTGAGTGGTAAAAATAAAAGTGAGGAGAGAAAGGTTTAGTAATGTTAGCCACCAAATCAGAGATGAGAGCTTTTTGTGAGAATCCCAATTTGGTGCACTTTGTACTTCTGTACAAGGATGCATTGCTTTCTACTAACGACTTGACGTCTCTTCCTAGTGGTATCTCTCATGTTTTGCAGGAATTCAGCGACGTCTTTCCGGAGGAGGTGCCCGCTGGTTTGCCACCAATCCGCGGGATAGAGCATCAAATTGATTTGATTCCGAGAGCGACGCTACCAAACCGACCACCTTACCGCACCAACCCCGAGGAAACAAAGGAAATCCAGAAACAAGTACAAGAGCTTCTCGACAAAGTGCGTGTCAAAGCTTAAGCCCTTGTCTTTGTTCTGTTATTTTAGTTCCTAAGAAAGATGGTACTTGGCGCATGTGCATAGATTGTAGAGCGATTAATAATATCACTATTCGATATCTTCATCCTATCCTCGCTTAGATGATATGTTAGACGAATTGAGTGGTTTGTTATTTTCTCTAAAATTGATTTGCGTAGTGGGTATCATCAAATTAGGATGAAAGAAGGGATGAGTGGAAAGCGCTTTTAAAACGAAATTTGGTTTGTATGAGTGGTTAGTCATGCCGTTTGTGTTAACTAATGCACCTAGTACATTCATGGGATTGATGAATCATGTTTTGAGGCATTTCATTGGGAAATTTGTGGTCGTGTATTTTGATGATATCTGATTTATAGCCATAATGAATCGATCATATTGACCACATTAGACAAGTGCTACAGGTTTTACGCGATGCTAGCTTGTTTGGAAACTTAGCGAAGTGCACTTTTTGCAAAGATCGCGTCATATTTTTGGGCTATGTGGTTTCGGCACAGGGAGTAGAGGTCGATGAGTCTAAAATTGAAGCAATTAAAAATTGGCCTACACTTGTGAATGTTAGCCAAATTCAGAGTTTTCATGGCCTCGCTGGATTTTATAGGAGCTTTGTGAAAGATTTTAGCGCTATCGCTGCCCCATTGAATGAATTAACAAAAAAAAAAGCGTTGAATTTACATGGGGGCCGGTGCAACAAGAGGCTTTTGATTTGTTAAAACAACGATTGACTGAAGCACCGTTGCTTGTTTTACCTAATTTCACTAAGAATTTTGAGATTGAATGTGATGCTAGTGGAATTGGTATTGGCGGTGTTTTGATGCAAGAAGGTAGACCGGTTGCATATTTTAGCGAGAAATTGAAGGGTGCTCAATTGAATTATCCGGTCTATGATAAGGAGCTTTATGCGTTAGTGCGTGTTTTAGAGGTTTGGCAGCATTATTTATGGTCTAAGGAGTTTATTATACATTCAGATCATGAGGCTTTAAAATATTTGCACGGTCAATCTAAACTGAACCGACGTCATGCTAAGTGGGTAGAATTTATCGAGTCGTTTCCTTACATTGTGAAATATAAGAAGGGCAAGGAAAACGTGGTTGCTGATGCTCTTTCCAGGAAAAGTATGCTTTTAAATCGCTTAGATGTGCAAGTTTCTGGTTTAGAGAGTTTGCGTGATTTATATGCTAATGACCATGATTTCGCTTCACCTTATGCGCATTGCAAAGATGGGAAAGACTGGGACAAATTTCACATTCGTGATGCGTTTTTATTTCGCGCTAACAAACTATGCGTTCCAGAATCGTCCGTGCGTTTGCTATTATTGCAGGAATCTCATGCCGGTGGTTTGATGGGACATTTTGGACGAGAGAAGACATTGTCTATGCTGAGCGATCACTTTTATTGGCCTAAGATGAGGCGTGATGTGGACAGGTATGTACAACGGTGCATAACTTGTCACAAGGCGAAATCGAAATTGCATCCACATGGTTTGTATACTCCTCTTCCAGTTCCTAATGCACCATGGGAAGATATTAGTATGGACTTTGTTTTAGGACTACCTAGAACTAAGTGGGGAGAGATTACATTTTTGTCGTTGTGGATCGATTTTGAAGATGGCACATATTATTCCGTGCCACAAGAGCGGCGATGCGTCGCATGTTCTCGACTTATTTTTCGGGAGATAGTGCGGTTGTATGGCGTGCGGGACCATTGTCTCCGATCGCGACGTCAAATTCATGAGCTATTTTGGAAGACACTTTGGGGAAGCTAGGGACAAGGTTGTTATTCAGCACAACTTGTCATCCCCAAACTGATGGTCAAACAGAGGTGGTGAACCGTACACTTTCGATGTTGCTGAGGACCATGATCAAGAAAAATATCAAGGAGTGGGAGGACTGTTTCCCGCATGTGGAGTTCGCCTACAACAGAGCCATCCACTCTACTACACAGATGTGCCCGTTTGAGGTGGTGTATGGTTTTAAGCCCATTACACCACTTGATTTGTTGCCGCTTCCAAGTCAACAACGAACAAATATGGAGGCGTCAAAGCGAGCTGAATATGCGAAGAAATTACACCTCAAGGTGAAAGAAGAAATTGAGTGCAAAGTGAAGTACTATGCTGACAAGGCGAACAAGAAAAGAAAGAAGATGATTTTTCAACCGGGCGATTTAGTTTGGTTACACTATCGCAAGGATCGTTTTCCAGATCGACGCAAATCGAAGTTGCTGCCATGAGGAGATGGACCTTTCAAAGTGCTTGAGCGAATTAATGATAATGCATACAAAATCGAGCTTCCGGGAGATGACTATGGCGTGAGCTCGACATTCAACGTTGCTGATTTATCGCCGTTCTTCGGTGCTGATGATCTAGCGTCGAGGACGACGCCTTTTCAAGAGGGGGAGGATGATGAGGGCATCCTTACGACACCTTCTCCTCCACTTAATGCTCAAGATATACGCATCGAGTTACCGACTGGGCCAATTACAAGAGCACGTGCCAAGAAACTACAATCTCAGGTGAACTTGCTCCTTAATAAATATGTCATTGATTTTAATGAGAATTTTATACTACCTAAAAACAGTGTTTTACTTGTGCTCAGGTTTGAAGATTCAGCGATGGACGGAGATCAAGAATATGCGGCCGTCATTCAAGGAAGACCGTCAAATGAGGAGGTCAAGGCGCTGATCTATGACCCATTCGGCCAAGGAGGAGAGGGCCAATATCCATACGACTAAGCGAGAAATCAAGGCCCAAGCGGTCATGCACAAAGCCTATGTGGAGGAACTAGGAAGAAGCCCAATTCTTCGGCGTGAACAGTAATCTGGCCTGTGAACAGGAAACATGCTACAGTAATACATGCGTGAATAGTACCGCATGGAAAATTAGTACTGAATATTTCTTAGCCCAAGACTATATATTGAGGGGTAGATCCCCATTGTAAGGTAGACCAGTTTATGCATAAGAATTGAAACATAGCTATTGCTTGTTCTTTCTAAACCAGAGTTCATGCGAGGACTTCGGAGAAAGAATTAGGCGATCCATTGTTTGTTCTGCATTTTAAGGTCAAGTTTGCTTTTCCGCTGGGAATTGAGGGCTTGGCGATCTCCGCTCGTGGTCTCGCGGTGATCATCCCAGTGCGTGTTGGCGAATATCCATAGAGCTGCAAGTCCGTGCACTAGCGCGTGGTGTACAACTGAGCGGTGTTCGTCGTCAAGCGCTATTTATCTACGGTTCTACTCGAGAAGATCGGACCACCCCGTATCATATAGGACATGAAAGATCGATGGACTTCATCTTCACTCAAATTTCCCAATGTATAAGAGACCCAACTACAAAAATTTTCTACCTCATATTCTATCTAGTCACTCGATCGAGGACTTCACGGGTTTGGAAACAAACTCATTCGTTCGCGATGGCACGCGCGACAATATAAACCGGACATACAGAAGCGCCACATGCATTATTGATGCATGTATGCGGGGTTGATGCCACATCAGCCACGGGGGTCGGGACATAGGTGACACTATTGAGATCCAGGCGATAAGGCCGGCATAATCAAATCTAACCCGTACGAACAGTACTACACAACAAATGATACTCGAGCTGGCCAAACCGCGTGCTGGCCGGGACGACCCGAGGCACTGCATTGTTGGTCCGGTCCAAACACACCACGGCACGACAGGCACTATTTATAGATCAACATGACACGTTATGAATAGTATCGGGCCCGCTCGTGTCATACGTGTACTAAAAATAAGTACTAAAACAATATAAGTACTAAAAAAACAATATAAGTATTAAAAATTAAAAAATCATATATAATATTATGATTTTAATAATAAATGAAATCATACGTGTTTATATATTTTATATATATATATATATATATGAATTTATTTTAGTTTTTTAAAATATATTTATATATTTATTTCTTAATATTTATATGATTTTTTTAATTTTTAGTACTTATATTATTTAATTTTTATATTTTTTTTAATTTTATATAGTTCATTTTATAAGTATATATAAATTTATTTTAGTTTTTTAAAAATATATATATATATATATATATTCTAGGGTTTTTTTTTACAATTTTTCATGTCTTATGGGATAAATGGCAAATGTTTTAACGAGACGGCCATTTAGACATTAATAAGGTTCTTTATTACATTTTCAATATGATTGTCTTTTTTTTTATAATTTTTATATGCATTTTTTTAATTCTATATATTTTTTCTGGTTTTTTTTAAATTTTCAAACCTAACGGGTAAGTGGGTCTGAATTGGCCTGTCGAGCTAAACGAGCTCGGACTGGCACGACACGGCCCAAAAGACCATCGGGTCGTGCCTGGACTGCCAAACCGACACGTGAACCGACACGGCACGACCTGTTTAGTTCGCAGGTTAGAACGGATCATACCTAAATGGACCGTGGCGGCACGGACCCGTGCCGTAACGAACGAATCGTCCATTTGGCCAGCTCTAAATGATACACCGGATCAATGCACGCATGCACATACGTACACATGTGCAGTGCATGCAGGTCCATGCACACTATCATTAGAAAGACAATAAAAAAAAAAAATCTTCGTGCAGAACACGAACTATTCTCAGTCCTCTCGGTCCAACTCCATCCGGTTGCTTGGCCTTGGCCTGCAATCCGGCCGTATCGAGCTAGGGGCGGATCCGGTGCATTTATTGGGCTAACGTGACTCTGGCTGCGTCGGCACAATCAAATGTAACTTTTTGCATACCTATGAAGTGATCGTAATTACTCATGCAAGATTAGCACGCGGCGACCGATAACCCAATTTTCTGAATCCGCTATTGTGTCGAGCTGTACATGTACATACATCGTACGCACTAGTCTACGCATTGGCATCGACACTGACACCCATGTTATTAGCATACGGTCGTACGCGCATCGATTGATGCGCGAACACCCAGAAATGGACGGGAGAGCTGACGATCGACTCGATGGATCGTCGCTACTATTAACATGTTAAACTAATAAGCTGGTCCCTAACTAACTATAGACGCCTTGTGTGCTTGTTGTTGTGTGGTGGAAGGCAAACCCGGCCTATTGCAGTGCGGTGCTTAAACTAATTAATGGAGTACGTACTAAGACGTTGCGAGATCCTGTAGCTAATTAATCAGCCTCCTGCAGGTGATTTATTTTTCAAGTATGCGCGCTTGATTTCTCCCGTGAATATACGAGTGGATATTGCTTTTGTATGGCTGCTCTGCAGTGCTTACCTGCGCAAAGGCTGTATGGCCATCTCATACGGTTGATATGTGAATTTTGGGAAATGATTGCAAGATCAAACTAGTAAATACAAAAACTCATCAATATTTTATGGAGATAAAAAAAGAAAGTGCATTTAGAAGAATAATTATATTGACAGTTTATTTTACCACCGGGTTTTAATCAACCACTCGGCATAGACAGTCCAAACCGAGCCCAGTTTTGGTCCCCACTCGTCAGTGCTCACTGAATGAAACTATCTGACTCGTTGTCCCCACCTGCAACGCTCTCCAAATTTGGCTCACAACAAAACCCGACCCTTCTCTTCCTCTCGCACTCTTCCTTCCCTCTCTCAGATCTACATGACCAGCCCTCTCCCTCATACCTCTGTCGTGGCGGCGCGATGTACCTCTTCATCGCACAGATCACCACGGACCTCCATTCCTCGTCGGCGCTCCTGTAGGCCCTGTAGCAGTGTGCCGCCGGCCGCGGCGTCTCCGCGCTCGCCTGCACCGCCGCCACCGATCGAGATCCTGTCGGCACCTTCCTCTGCCATCTACAAGCGCCTCGTGCTCGACCTCCTCTGCGCGCTCCCCCTGCCCCCAACCTCCTCGACCCGCTACTGCTATCCTCCCTCTGCTCCAACCTCTCCTTCCCTGACCCCGGTGTCGCTGCCTCCTCTATCGCCTCGTTTTCCTCGCTCTCGTCCCTCCTCTCCTCCGCCCACTCCGACATCCTCACCGCGGCACCCGCCACCCCCACCTTCTCATCCGCCCTCCCAAAAAGATTCAGAGGACTCTGTTTGGCGAATATCTGGCAAGAAAACATCCTGATATCCGGTTCCCGTCTCAGATCTGCCAAATATTACCTGCTTTGTATCCTATCCCGAATCTGGATTCAACTATCCGGATTCTGTCCCGGATCCGTCCGGATAGTGAAATGTCTTTCCGAATCCGGTCTTGCCCAGATCCGGCTCCGGATCGGAAGGGAAATATCCATCCCGTTTTCATCCCTAGCTGCGTGCAGATGCTGCCATTTTTGCTGCGGATCCGAGAATCAGGGCATCGAACTGGAAGGGGAAAAAAAAGAGGCGCAAGGTGTTTGGATGAGGGTTTTTTTTTGTTGATTTTTTTGGATTTTAGTTCAAATTAAATCCAAAAGATATGAATCTAATTCCCATGTTCAGCGCCTAGCCAAGCTTCTAAACACGCGCAAGCAGCAAGCTGTTCTCCTAAAACTTGACGTAGCTAAAGCTGTTGATACTCTTTCTTGGGAATTTATACGGGAGGTCCTTCATCATGTTGGATTTGGGCCACGCTGGAGAGGATGGATTTCCCTCACTCCGTGAACTGCTTCAACTAGGTTATGCATTAATGGGGCTAATGGGGACTATTTCAACTGCGCACGCGCCACTCTCCCCACTGTTGTTCACTATTGCCAGGGATGTCTTTGCACTGTATCATGTTGCGGGCGTCCCAACAGTCAATCCTGACACCGTTAGGAGTGACCCGAGCACCTCTGCGGGTATCCCTATATGCGCACGACGCGGTGGTTTTTTTCAAACCAACGGCCAAAGACTGCACAGCAATCACTGAGCTTTTGCAGATTCTCGGTGAAGCTACAGGGCCAAAGGTGAATTTGTCTAAAAGCTCCATTAGGACAATCAGGTGTCCGAAAGAAGAGATAAAGACGACGGCGACGTTGCTGAATTGTGAGACCTATCAAGTATTTGGGCTTGCCTTTGTCGATTAGAAAATTAAGAAAGATGGACCAGCAACCCTTGCTAGATAAATTCTCGAAGAAGCTGGCTGGGTGGCAACCACAGCTCCTCTCTCCAGGAGGGAGATTGATCCTAATACAATTAGTACTGATGGCTCTTTCAGTCTACTGCATCACAATCCTGGAGATCCCGTAATGGCTTGTTAAAGCAATCAACCGAAAGTTCAGGGGTTTCTATTGGAAGGGCGATGAGAACATTAGTGGAGGCCATTGCCTAGTGGCCTGGAGTAAGGTATGGATTGTGCATGGTTGTTACAGAACAAGGTGAAAGGAAGGGGTTGTGTCCGTAACAACCTACTGGTATAAATATATAGCTCCGATCTCTTGTAATTCTAATCGTAAGAAAAGAAAGAAACTCCTCGTATAGACGGAGCCACCGCGATTTGGCTCCTGGGGACATAGGTTTTGCCGAACCTCACAAACAAATTATCGTATCTTTTGCATGCTTACTGTGATTGTTCTCTCGTACAAAGGGTTGTCGCCGGTTACAAGAGATCGGTGCTATCGCTTTCAAGACACAACCCATGTCTTTCACCTTGTTATATATATAGTCATACACAACACTTCGACCACATGTTATAATTAGAAGCTTATTTGGAAGGCTTGGGCTCCCACTGGTAGCAAATTTTTCATGTGGCGATCAAGCAAAAGTGTTTCACAGCGGACAATCTACAAAGTAGGGGTTGGCCACATCACAATTCATGTGTGCTATGCTCTCTGTCTCCAGAAACATGCACTCATCTGTTTGTAGCATGCCCCTTCACTAAACAACTTTGGGGCTCGTGTCTGATTGGGCAGGGATCAACATCCCGCTGCCCTCACACGTGGATCTCTCTATTGAGGATTGGTGGCTAGCAGTGCGTTCAAATCTTCCCAAGCTGAAGAAAAAGGCCTTTGACTCTTTGGTTATCCTCGTCAGCTGGAAAATTTGGAAGGAGAGGAATAGCCTCATTTACGATTAGTATTGCTCAACGACTCAAGGAATAGCCTCATTTTCGATTGCTCAACGACTCAACTCGCCAAGTGTTGGCAGTCTAGACGTCTGAGTTGCTTGGGATGGTAAGGTTTACGGTGTTTTCAGTTGTTTTTGTTCTTTGCTAGCGTGAGGTACTGTTTTAAATGTAGTGTTGTAGAGGTGTTTTTTTCTAGCATCTTCAGCTTGTTTCAAATGTATTTTCGAACGCTTTTTCTTATTCTTAATATACCCCTGTCGTAGTTCTCCTGCAGCGCCCATGTGTATTAATGGTATTTTTCTGGGTTAAGCAACAATGTGCCTAGTTTTGTTTTTTTTCTCGAAAAGTTTATCATGCACTTTCTGCTAAGGATGAAAGTGGAACGTATTGCGAGCTAGCCGCATTTTGTCCAATTAGCCGCAAACTTTTATGCATGTCAATAAGACAACCTACAAAACTCTTATACGGGTAACACGGCGCCCAAGATTCCCACAACTTAAAAAATGTGATGTTTTTGAGTCTGTTGACGTGTTAGGATGTGTTAGTTTGCGTCTTGTTACTTGTGCTGCTACTAGTTGGTGTGGTGACTTTTACGAGGAGACTGAATTGCCTTAAAAATATGGTGTATGAGATCTTGCGCTACAGAAGATTGGAAGCACTTGTACGACATGCATGGTTTTGAGTCTGTCGATGTTTTTGTTGGATCCTTTTGGTGAAGCAGGGTGGGAAAAAAATTGTTGGGCTTGTACTGTGGCAGCACAATCGGGTACGAGGATTAGAGTTAGGATTAGGATTACTCATGTGAAAAAGAGAAGAAATTATATTGTTGTTGCATTGTCTGGGAACGAAATGAGGAGGGATCGAGGCTAACAATACTCCGGACGTTCAGTATTTAACTACTAGTGATGCTTTTGCCCAACGGCTCGCTCCCTTGTTCGCGCATCGATCGGGGCGCCATCCAATAAGTCGGTGGCCCTGCCGCCGCCGCCATATAAAGAGAGGTGGGGCGGGCGCACGCACGACGAGGTTCACCGTGCCGCCACAAACCCCACCGACAAAACCTAATCCGATCCGTAGGGGCGCCCAATGACGGAAGCTCCACCACGCCGTCACCGTCATCGATGCGTGCGCCGCCATGGCCGGCTCCTCCTCCACGCCATCTGACGGTACCCTCTTCCTCTCCTCTCTTCTCTCTCTCTGATCTAAACCCCAGTGCAAAGAAAAGAGATTCAAACAATGGTATCGAGCCATACCTTTTGCGCTCGCCGCCGCCGCCTCGCACGGCCGTCGTCGCTGGTCGCGCTGTCTCGGCCGCGCGCGCTGCTGCGGCGTCGGGCTCGCTCGCCGCCGCTCCGCCGTCGGCGACGCCGCCGCCGGTGCTCGCCGGGGCCACTCGCCGAGCCCGCTGGCTGGACCGCTGCGCCGCGTGCCTGCGAGCCGCCGCCGTTGAGCCACTCGGGGCCGCCCCGCCTCGCCGCGGACGCCGCTCCCACCGCGCGCGCTCTCGAGGCCGCCCGCTTGGGAGCCGCGTTGAGACGCCGCCGCCGGTGCTCGCGTGGATCTCGGCCGCGCCGCTCGGCGCCTCCTCGCGCCACGCCTCGCGCCGCCGCTGCCGCCGCAGAGCCACGCCGCGCCTTTGCGCCTTGCTGCCGCCAAGGCCTCCACACGCGTAGCGGCAGCGGTCACCGCCGCGCTGGCGCGGCACGGCGCGCTCCGCTCCGCCCCGCCTTGCCCCGCCGCCGCCATCGCACGAAGGAGCCGGCGGCCCCGGTTTTTTCGGGATGGGTTTGGGGCAAATGGGGTTAGGTTTAGGGTTTTTGCCCTTATGAGATGGCTGAGGCGCATGCAGGGGCCGTCGGATGGGATCCGACGCCCGGTATGTCTTTGGGCCTTGGATGCACTAATGGGCCAAAAGTGTATATGGGCCAAAATGAGGAATTGAACAGTAAATCAGAGAAAATGAGTTTTAGTATTTTTCAGAAGCTTTTATAAGTGAATTCAATTGAATTTTGATCCAAAATCTCTGTAAATTTTTGCACCAACGTGTTAATTTTTTCAGAGATTAAAAGTGTACAGTAATAATGCTTCTGATAAATAGAGTTTTTCTTTCCGCTGCGTACTTAAAGATATAATTTTTCATTATTAAATTCGAACCAACAGGAGAATTTAATTTTGGAAAAATAGACATAATTTCCAGAAATTTTATGATATTGTTATTTTCTGACCAACGTTGATAATAACAATATTGTAATTTTTAATTGATGATTTTATGCATTATTTCTATTTCTGCCCAACGGTGATGTAGATTTAATGTATAGATAAAATTGATTTAAATTGTATGTCGTATTTTTGACGAACGTTGGAAATAAGGCATATAATTTTAATGTTACGTTCTCACTTTATTTGAACCTTTTTCAGGCGGATACAACTTGATGAGTTGTATCAGAGAGATCCCCACTCTCAAAGGAGATAATTATGGAGAGTGGAAGAAAAAGATAGACTTAGCGCTTATCTTGGTGAGGTGGACCGGGTCCTCACTACAAAGACGTCCCACTGAGCCTATGGCACGAGTGAGGATCAAATGAGGATGATCTTGCTTGACAAAAGACAGAGGACCATGCTCCTCATGGATGTCTTATGACCTTGAGCATAAGAAATGAACCACGACCAACAAGAAATATTTGGTGTGATAAAGAACACGATTGAGCCTGCAATTGTGGGCTCAATCGCAGAGTGTGACACTCGTCACAGAGTACCTTGAGAAAATAAAGAGTGGGCCATCGGCTCTTCAAAGACATACGCTACAGTGATTGAAGCGACTTGTGAGAGAAAGGTACTCTGGCGGTAGCATAAGAGAGCACATACTAAGGATGAGCAACTTGGCATCCAAACTTAAACCAATGGATTTGGCCCTCAAGGATGAGTTCCTAATTCATTTGATTTTTGCTTCCTTGCCGGAAAAGTTTGACACTTTTGTTGTCAACTACAACATGCAGCCCGAGAAATGGGACTTGGAAAAGTGCATAGCTATGTGTGTGCAAGAAGAGGAAAGATTTAAATCCTCACATGGTGGTTCTATCAACTATGTGAAGGATAACAAGAAAAAGAACTTCAACAGTAACTTCTCCTCAAGGAACAAGGGAAAAGCCCATGTCCATCAGCCTCAACAGAATAAGTTTGCAGTAGAAAAAGATCAGTGCCTTCATTGCAAGAAAAAGGGACATTACAAGAAAGATTGTCCCGATTTCTTGAAAATGATTATGTCAAAGAAAGGTGAGGACATTATTACGTTCATAAATGAGTCCCTGTATGTACAATATTCAAAATCTACTTGGTGGATTGATTCAGTGCAACTGCTCATGTTGCCAATAATATGCAGGATTCCGCTCGACGAGGAATACGCAAAGAAAAGAAAGATGCATTAAAGTGGCAAATGGAGTCCAAGTGAAGTTGAAGTCATGTGGCGATCTTTCATTAGAGCTAGCTGATGGCTTCACTCTCTTACTTAGAGATGTTCTTTATGTTCCCTCTTTACAGAGGAATTTGATTAGTGTTTCATGTTTGGACAATGTTGGTTATGATTGTCATTTTGGAAATGGCAAATGTGAAATAATGTTTAATAAAGAATGTGTTGGTCTTGCCATCTTACAAAATGAGCTTTATTTGTTATCATTATATGATGATGTGAATGTCGTATGCGATAAAGGGAACGTCGCGTGCGAGAAAATGAATGAATCCTCGTCTACGAATGTAAACAGGAAACGAAAGAGAACTCTAGATGCGTCGTCGAAATTATGGCATCGCGTTTAGGCCATATTTCGAGGGGAGAATAGAAAGACTAGTTAAGAATGATATTCTTCCTCCATTAGAGTTCTCGGACTTAGAACAATGCGAGAATGCATTAAAGGAAAATATGTAAAGAAAATCAAGAAAGACGCTAAAAGAAGCACAGGAATTCTACAAATTATTCACACGATATTTGTGGTCTTTTTCCGTGAAAAGTGTGGATGGATATGACTCGCTCATAACATTCACGGATGATTACTCGTTATGGATATATTTATCCAATCAAAGAAAGAAATGAAGCCTTGATAAATTCAAGATATTTAAGGCTGAAATTGAAAACCAACACGATTTAAAGATTAAGATAGTCCGATCTCGACGAGTGGGGAGTACTACGGCCGACATACCCCATATGGACAAGTTCCTGGACCTTTTGTAAGGTTTTTACAGAAAATGGTATAGTGGCCAAATATTCGACACAGGCGAACCTCAAAGAAATGGAGTAGTGAAAGACGCAACTGCACACGATGGATATGGTGCGAAGCATGATGAGCTATTCACACCGCCATTGAGTCTATGGATGGAGGCGTTGAAAACCGCCATTCATATTCTCAACAGAGTGCCTAGTAAGTCGGTGCCTAAAACACCGCATTTGAGTTGTGGACAGGAAGAATTCCTCACTAAACCACTTACGTGTGTGGGGAGTCTCGCTGAGGCTAAAGTATTTAACCCAAACCTTGGGAAGCTTGATCCCAAAAAAGAAGTTGTCATTTCATTGGCTACCGAAAAGTCAAAAGGTTTTCGTTTCTACCGCCCGCATGATATACAAAGTTTGTAGAAACGAGACACGCTGTCTTCTTAGAGGATGAAATGATGAGAGGAAGTATGGTAGCTCGTGAGATTGACCTTGAAGAGAAGCGGCGTATGCGCCCAATCCGATGATTCAAGAGCCATTTTTCATACTACTGCTGTCATTTGACCGACGGTGCAAGACACTGTGGTGCCAACACTGTTATTGTTCCTCTGTGGCAACAATGAATGAGAATGAGGAACCCGTTCTTCAGATCCTATAGAACCCATTGCCACAGATGAGGGGAGCAACAAAGACCTCAAACAAATGTACCAAATGAGGAGGCCCTGAGGAGGTCTCAAAGAGTAAGAAGATCGGCTATTTCGATGATTATCGATTTATCATACAAAGGAATTTCAAATGGAGGATGATCCCATCTCATTTGAAGAAGCCATGAGAAGCGAAAATTCTCAAAATGGCTTGAGGCCATGGAAGAGGAGATGAGGTCCATGAAGACTAATAAAGTCCGGGACTTGAAATTATTCCTAAAGGAGCCAAAGCAAGAGGGTCAGAAATGGGTCTACAAGACAAAGCTTGACTCCCAAGGGAATGTAGAAAGATACAAAGCGCGACTTGTGGCAAAAGGCTTTACGCAAAGAGAAGGGATTGATTACAATGAGACCTTTTCTCCGGCCTCATGTAAAGATTCCTTGTAATCATAATGACATTAGTAGCACATTATGATTTAGAGTTACATCAAATGGATGTAAAGACGACATTTCTTAATGGGGATTTGGAGGAAAATGTTTACATGGCACAACCGAAAGGTTTTGTGGTGGAAGGAAATGAAAGAATGGGATGCCGCTAAAGAAATCGATTTATGGGTTAAAGCAAGCTTCAAGACAAGTGGTACTTGAAGTTTGACAAGATAATAAGAAAATTGGGTTTAAAGAGAATGTAGAGGACAACGTGTTTATGCAAAGTTTAAAGATGGGAAGTTTATCTTCCTAATCCTGTATGTGGATGATATCCTACTAGCTAGTAGTGATGTGTCATCACATCGAGACAAAGAAGTTTTGTCCTCAAACTTTGATATGAAAGATCTTGGTGAAGCTTCGTTCGTTCTAGGGATCGAAATTCAAGGATAGAAACAAGGGGATATTGGGACCGTCACAAAAGGCATACATAGAGAAAGTCTTAAAGAAATTTTGTATGCATAAATGTAGTCCTTCACCTGCACCTATAGTCAAGGGCGACATATATGGGGATTTTCAATGCCCTAGGAACCAGTACGAGCTCGATCAAATGAAATCGGTTCCATATGCTTCAACTGTCGGAAGCTTGCAGTATGCTCAAGTGTGTACGCGCCCTGACTTAGCGTTTGTTACCGGGTTACTTGGCAGATTCCGAGCAATCTCGAATAGAACATTGAAATTGATAAAGAAAGTCTTGCGTTATTTGCAAGGAACAAAAGGCCTCATGATGACATACGTAAGATCGATTCACTCCATATAGTGGGGTATACTGATTCGATTTTTATGGAGATGATAGAAAGTCTACATCCGGATATGTGTTCACTCTCGCTGGAGGAGCTATATCGTGGAAAAGCTCAAAGCAAACCGTCACTACATCGTCCACAATGTATGCCGAGTTTGTAGCATGTTATGAGGCTACGAGGCAGGTGAACTGGCTAAAGAAGTTCATACCGGTTTAAAAGTGGTTGACGACATCAATAGACCACTTAAGTTGTATCGCGACAATGAACTCGCAGTAACGTATGCCCACAACAATAAGTCAAGTGGTGTGCCAAACACATTGACATAAAGTATTATGTTGTGAAAGATAAAGTTCGGGATCAAATTATAAGTCTTGAGCATATAAGTACCGCAAAGATGTTAGCGGATCCGCTTACTAAAGGCTTACCACCCAACGTGTTCAGAGAACATGTAGCCGGCATGGGTTTAAGGGAAAACCTATGATTCCTGGACTAAAAGATGGCCCAAAAGATTAAAGTAACTATTTCAGAATAGAGAGATGTATTGTAGCTGTTGAATCTATCGGCGATTGACCGTGACGATGAGACATGTTCTATGCACTAATCTGTGATGGAATGTGTAAAGGCAAAAGTAGTTAAAGATAAAGTATAGATTGAGATTAAGGGGGAGAATGTTAGAATGATCTCAGGGCTTTTGCCCAACGGCTCTGCCTCCCCTTGTTCGCATGCTCGATCGGGGCGCCACCAATAAGTCGGTGGGCCTCACGCCGCCATATAAAAGAGAGGTGGGGGGCCGGGGCGGCACGTACGACGAGGTTCATCGTGCCGCCACAAACCCCACCGACAAAACCCTAATCCGATCCAGAGGGGGCGCTCCAGCGACGGGAAGCTCCACCACGCCGTCACCGTCATCCGATCTGTGCCGCCGCCATGGCCGACTCCTCCTCCACGCCATCTGACGGTACCCTCTTCCTCTCCTCTCTTCTCTCTCTCTGATCTAAACCCCAATGCAAAGAAAAGAGATTCAAACAAGTCTGATCCACCGGGTTTTAATCAACCACTCGGCATAGACAGTCCAAACCGAGCCCAGTTTTGGTCCCCACTCGTCAGTGCTCACTGAATGAAACGATCCGACTCGTTGTCCCCACCTGCAACGCTCTCCAAATTTGGCTCACAACAAAACCCGACCCTTCTCTTCCTCTCGCACTCTTCCTTCCCTCTCTCAGATCTACACGACCAGTCCTCTCCCTCATACCTCTGTCGTGGCGGCGCGATGTACCTCCTCATCGCACATATCACCACAGACCTCCATTCCTCGTCGGCGCTCCTGTAGGCCCTGTAGCAGTGTGCCGCCGGCCGCGGCGTCTCCGCGCTCGCCTGCACCGCCGCCACCGATCGAGATCTTGTCGGCACCTTCCTCTGCCATCTACAAGCGCCTCGTGCTCGACCTCCTCTGCGCGCTCCCCCTGCCCCCAACCTCCTCGACCCGCTACTGCTATCCTCCCTCTGCTCCAACCTCTCCTTCCCTGACCCCGGTGTCGCTGCCTCCTCTATCGCCTCGTTTTCCTCACTCCCCTCCCTCCTCTCCTCCGCCCACTCCGACATCCTCACCGCGGCACCCGCCACCCCCACCTTCTCATCCGCCCTCCCAAAAAGATTCAGAGGACTCTGTTTGGCGAATATCTAGCAAGAAAACATCATGATATCCAGTTCCCGTCTCAGATCTGCCAAATATTACCTGCTTTGTATCCTATCCCGAATCTGGATTCAACTATCCGGATTCTGTCCCGGATCCGTCCGGATAGTGAAATGCCTTTCCGAATCCGGTCTTGCCCAGATCCGGCTCCGGATCGGAAGGGAAATATCCATCCCGTTTTCATCCCTAGCTGCGTGCAGATGCTGCCATGTTTGCTGCGGATCCGAGAATCAGGGCATCGAACTGGAAGGGGAAAAAAAAGAGGCGCAAGGTGTTTGGATGAGGGTTTTTTTTGTTGATTTTTTTGGATTTTAGTTCAAATTAAATCCAAAAGATATGAATCTAATTCCCATGTTCAGCGCCTAGCCAAGCTTCTAAACACGCGCAAGCAGCAAGCTGTTCTCCTAAAACTTGACGTAGCTAAAGCTGTTGATACTCTTTCTTGGGAATTTATACGGGAGGTCCTTCATCATGTTGGATTTGGGCCACGCTGGAGAGGATGGATTTCCCTCACTCTGTGAACTGCTTCAACTAGGTTATGCATTAATGGGGCTAATGGGGACTATTTCAACTGCGCACGCGCCACTCTCCCCACTGTTGTTCACTATTGCCAGGGATGTCTTTGCACTGTATCATGTTGCGGGCGTCCCAACAGTCAATCCTGACACCGTTAGGAGTGACCCGAGCACCTCTGCGGGTATCCCTATATGCGCACGACGCGGTGATTTTTTTCAAACCAACGGCCAAAGACTGCACAGCAATCACTGAGCTTTTGCAGATTCTCGGTGAAGCTACAGGGCCAAAGGTGAATTTGTCTAAAAGCTCCATTAGGACAATCAGGTGTCCGAAAGAAGAGATAAAGACGACGGCGACGTTGCTGAATTGTGAGACCTATCAAGTATTTGGGCTTGCCTTTGTCGATTAGAAAATTAAGAAAGATGGACCAGCAACCCTTGCTAGATAAATTCTCGAAGAAGCTGGCTGGGTGGCAACCACAGCTCCTCTCTCCAGGAGGGAGATTGATCCTAATACAATTAGTACTGATGGCTCTTTCAGTCTACTGCATCACAATCCTGGAGATCCCGTAATGGCTTGTTAAAGCAATCAACCGAAAGTTCAGGGGTTTCTATTGGAAGGGCGATGAGAACATTAGTGGAGGCCATTGCCTAGTGGCCTGGAGTAAGCTATGGATTGTGCATGGTTGTTACAGAACAAGGTGAAAGGAAGGGGTTGTGTCCGTAACAACCTACTGGTATAAATATATAGCTCCGATCTCTTGTAATTCTAATCGTAAGAAAAGAAAGAAACTCTCGATAGACGGAGCCACCGCGATTTGGCTCCTGGGACATAGGTTTTGCCGAACCTCACAAACAAATTATCGTATCTTTTGCATGCTTACTGTGATTGTTCTCTCGTACAAAGGGTTGTCGCCGGTTACAAGAGATCGGTGCTATCGCTTTCAAGACACAACCCATGTCTTTCACCTTGTTATATATATAGTCATACACAACACTTCGACCACATGTTATAATTAGAAGCTTATTTGGAAGGCTTGGGCTCCCACTGGTAGCAAATTTTTCATGTGGCGATCAAGCAAAAGTGTTTCACAGCGGACAATCTACAAAGTAGGGGTTGGCCACATCACAATTCATGTGTGCTATGCTCTCTGTCTCCAGAAACATGCACTCATCTGTTTGTAGCATGCCCCTTCACTAAACAACTTTGGGGCTCGTGGCTGATTGGGCAGGGATCAACATCCCGCTGCCCTCACACGTGGATCTCTATTGAGGATTGGTGGCTAGCAGTGCGTTCAAATCTTCCCAAGCTGAAGAAAAAGGCCTTTGACTCTTTGGTTATCCTCGTCAGCTGGAAAATTTGGAAGGAGAGGAATAGCCTCATTTACGATTAGTATTGCTCAACGACTCAAGGAATAGCCTCATTTTCGATTGCTCAACGACTCAACTCGCCAAGTGTTGGCAGTCTAGACGTCTGAGTTGCTTGGGATGGTAAGGTTTACGGTGTTTTCAGTTGTTTTTGTTCTTTGCTAGCGTGAGGTAGTGTTTTAAATGTAGTGTTGTAGAGGTGTTTTTTTCTAGCATCTTCAGCTTGTTTCAAATGTATTTTCGAACGCTTTTTCTTATTCTTAATATACCCCTGTCGTAGTTCTCCTGCAGCGCCCATGTGTATTAATGGTATTTTTCTGGGTTAAGCAACAATGTGCCTAGTTTTGTTTTTTTTCTCGAAAAGTTTATCATGCACTTTCTGCTAAGGATGAAAGTGGAACGTATTGCGAGCTAGCCGCATTTTGTCCAATTAGCCGCAAACTTTTATGCATGTCAATAAGACAACCTACAAAACTCTTATACGGGTAACACGGCGCCCAAAATTCCCACAACTTAAAAAATGTGATGTTTTTGAGTCTGTTGACGTGTTAGGATGTGTTAGTTTGCGTCTTGTTACTTGTGCTGCTACTAGTTGGTGTGGTGACTTTTTTACGAGGAGACCAGAATTGCCTTAAAAAATATGGTGTATGAGATGCTGCGCCTGTAACAGTTGGAAGCACTTGTACGACATGCATGGTTTTGAGTCTGTCGATGTTTTTGTTGGATCCTTTTGGTGAAGCAGGGGGTGGGAAAAAATTGTTGGGCTTGTACTGTGGCAGCACAATCGGGTACGAGGATTAGAGTTAGGATTAGGATTACTCATGTGAAAAAGAGAAGAAATTATATTGTTGTTGCATTGTCTGGGAACGAAATAATGAGGAGGGATCGAGGCTAACAATACTCCAGACGTTCTGTATTTAACTACTAGTGATGCTTGGGACGAGAGCCCACATTATTAACCAAAAAACAAAGGTTAGGTTGGTCGAGATGGTGGTGTATGCCATATGACTAGTTGTACTTTCCGTGAGTCGAAGCAGAATCAGATGGGAATTGGGATAGGGAGGGGAGGGTTCAGATGGATTGCTACGGGCTATACGGGTTATTTGGATGATCACATAAGTCCATTTAAATTTAGATATTTGCCTACGAATGTTCACTTACTATTTTTTGTGGAGCGGGTTAAGTGGCTCTGCAGATAGTCCACGTTCACTTACACCCTTACTTCTGCACCTTCGGTCTTCACTTCACTACGTAAACCTTTGCCCTCCACGTCACTCGTGGACACGTACGTACGTGATACGTCATGTACGTGTAAGCGTTATTAACACAAGCAAACAAACCCGGCAAGGGCAACTGCATCCTTAATCCGCCGACCGCGATCACCAATTAATTGAGCTTATTACATGTCCTCGTCAGCAACTTTATTGCAACTAAATGCATGCAGTCCCCTCCTAATTACTAACCGCCGGCCGTGCGAGCCATGAAGAATCACATACGCGCTCTCACATCCCCGACCGATTCCCAGTCGAGCGCGGCGCCTCCTCCTGGCTAGGTACCCCCGAGTCCCCAACACATGCTGTGCTACTAGCCAAACCGCGCGCGCAGCCGCGCTGCCTGTTAACAGAATTGATATCGTCCGAGGATAGATGCATAAAGATCGGAAGCCCAACGACGCAGGAAAGATACCGAAATCGGTTTTATTCAGATAACGGTTCAATCTCAGTTAACATTCAAACTGTACAGAGTCTTATGTCGGTACTGTAGCTCATAAGGGGCAAAGTCTGTTATCTTTGTTTATTCAGACTTTGATATCTGATTTGATTGTAATCGAACTAATCTACCTCTTGTAATCTTGTAAACCAACCTGAGTATAAATACATCATGAAATCAATTGGGTTCATTGCGGCAAACACAAACTTTTACATGGTATCAGAGCATCATTCTGATCAACCACAATGTCCATCTCCAGTAATACTGCTTCCGCATCCTCATCCATGACTTCGGCAGCGACAGGGATTCATTCAACGCCATCGTTCAACCAGTTTATCACGGTGTCTCAACCGAGACAATTTTCTTCTGTGGAAGGCACAGATCGTGCCTTACCTACGAAGCCAGCAGCTCCTGAGCTATGTCGAAGGATATATGAAGACGCCGTCGCTTCTGGTTGCCGCAAGTACTGAAGCCGGAGCACGCCAAATTCCCAATCCTGAGGACACCTTATGGTTTCAACAGGATCAACTGGCATTGAACGCGCTTCTTTCCTCTCTTACTCAAGAGATCCTTGGTCATGTCCTATTCATGACCACATCGGCCGAGGTTTGGGCGGCATTAGAGCGCATGTTTGCCTCTCGCTCACGTGCTCGACTGATGCAGATAAGGTTTCAGCTTGTTAATCTGCACAAAAGGATATATGAAGAATTTGGCAAACATGATGCCTTCTATTGGTCATCCACTCCGTGAAGAAGAAACTGTCTCCTACGTCCACCGATTGCTTCAATCGATCACCGGTCGGCGCCATGCATGCATCAAGCTATTTTTACGCCGTTTCTGGCGATATGTGACGCGCGGTTAACGCAAGCGGCCGGGTGGCATGCACCGGCGGCACGGCACAGCGCGAGTGGTGGACAGTGATGCATAACAACAAGCACTAAACATAAGGTCATAATCAGCACTCCCAACCACCACAAAGGGGATGAATGAGTCGGATGTTATCATGTTAGTGTGTGGCGACATGACTCCCATTCAGGTAAAACAATTTTGTTTTGACAATTTTTTCAGAGGGAAACGAAACGAACGAAATTACCGAAATTTTGGTTATTGGACAAAATTTGGACGAAATTTGACCAAATTTTGTCCAAAATCAAATTTAGGATGTAATTTGTTTGGATTCAAATATTTCTGAATTTTTTTGAATGAATTAAAAAATTCAGGGAGGGGGGGGGGAGCGCGAAATCACCGAAATTCCAGCAAAAAATTTCCCCTTGCTCCCATTACTGGAATGCTGGCTTTAGGCTTCAAATTAAGCTCCGATGCCAAAGGACAAAGCTAAGGAAGAAAGCATATGCTTCACCCCACTCCACTTCGATTCTATATTGCAATATGTAGGGACGCGAGCTAAATGAAAACAAGTTTGTAACTTACTTTTAAAAAAGGGAATTTGGAATGGGCAAGGGAGCTTGAATCAATGGGCCACACGTGTCGAAAACGACCTCGCTCAGACAAGCATAGCTAGCTAGGCTGGATCATTGTTCATTTGATTGTCCAAGATTGGTCAGCCCAGTCCAAGTACAAGTGTGGATTTTTTGTATTCCAATTTTTTCTCGGTGAAATTGTAAGTAGTTACTGATCACTTCATGTTGATCTCAACCGGTGATTTCCATTTAGTGATAGCGACGTCTTTGTGCTGTCGCTCATAATATACTTAGGCTGTTTTTTGTTAAATTAATGAACTAAGTTGTATATGTATGGGATGGTTTCGGATATGCATTTATCTCTTTGTTTGGTTGAGTATATCGAATCAACCGGTTCTAGATAGGGTGGTACAGATTCTGGAAATATTCCTGTGAGATGCTGAACTATTCTGTTCGATGGAATTGGATGAACCACACGGTACAGGATGGACTCGTCCGCTCGCGTCACGTGTGCTCACCACTCATGGTAGATATTAATGCGTTTGCCACTAGCAGTTAAACTTAAAGAACAAATTTAACTATAAGTTGTATATTTAGAAATAGTTAATGTTTAATTACTCAAATAGTTCAATATCAGTGGGTCACACTGTAACTAAAAATTGCATTAAGCTAGGAAGAGCTAGTAGTATATTATTAACCTCTAAATTAAAATAGAGAACTAAACTAGAGATTAAGTTAGAAAATTATATATTAATTAGAACATGATCGTTAGTTGATCATTAATAGTTAGGCCAGAAAAGAAAGAAAAAAATGGAAAAGAAAAAAATAAAAATAAAAAGAAAGAAAGAAAAGAAAAGAAAAATACCATAGAGGTAATCTTACCAATGTAGGGAGGAGGCTACCGAACCAACCTCATCTCCTCAACCAAACACAATCTCGTATCATTCGTGTATCATCCCCATACAACTAGCCAAACGTATTTGTGTACTATTCTATACAACCAACCAAACAACCTGTATGTACCATCTCATTCTACTTATATCATCTCATTCTACTTATATCATCTCATCCTACTCAATCTCATCCCACCAACCAAATACACCCTAAAGCCACTTGCCTAAGCTACCTCAACCTCTTTCAAAGGAAAACTGTGTTTGCATTGCACTTCCTTTTTGTTTCTCACCTTTTCCGTTTTGTGACCCTACCTTAATTTTAGGACAGGCGATAGAGCTTTTGTTCACTAGCTTGCAGGAGCAAATTTTGGTTGGTACATCGACAACTTGCAACCATGGCAAGAAACAGCAACGCAGCTATGGAAGAAACAGAATGGAGAATATGCCATACGCTTTCGAATTTGTGAAACATCGTAAAGGCATCTTCAATAGTATCATGTCAGCTATCGATTAGCTCTTCTATATTAGTAAAATCCTAGGTGGAAGAGAGAAAAGCATGAGAGAAGGGAAACTGTCTCTTTCTCAAACAACCATCTCTACATATGAACTAAGACAAAGCAACCAGTGTATGTGAGAGAGAGGTGAAAGAGTGAGAATATTATAAGTTTGACATGAATGTTAAAGATAATTTGTTAGAGATAGTTTATTAGAGGTGTTGTCTCTAAATCTATCTTTCAATGATGTAGAGTTTATATAGTAAAATTAGAGACGGTATTGAAGATGCCTTTCCTGACAATAACCAGGAATAATACGCAGCACACCGGCCAAGACAGCACAATAACAACTAAAGAGAGAACTGAGAGACAAGTAGTTATTACACACATCGGGGCACAATGTGCGGCTACTCTATAACCATTGCGTTACACAAACAAGGAAATGAGGATAAAAGTAGAGGCCTAATAGAAATGTGGTTCCTCCCACGGCTAGCCAAGCATTGGTTAGCCCAAGTAGCATGGCACTTTGGTTTAGAGTTCGATTTTCATAAACCGCTGATTCTGGGGGAGATAGTAGCATATAAGTGAGAAATAGATCGGGATAGGTTATGGCATCTGTAGCGACTCAACGTTAGCAGTTGAAGGGGCATTGTAACACACTCACGCTGACCGTAGGGAGGGAGTAGGAAATGGAGAGGGTGAGGAAGGAAATGATGTTGTAGGAGGGGGAAGGTCAGTGTGAGTTAGATTCATGCTAAATTGTGGAGCTGCAAGGGGAGGGCATGTCGTTGCAACGGCCTATCAAGTTTCAAGATTCTTGTTTTTCAGTTTCAGGTTTCAAGGACGACTTTCAGATTTCACAAGCAAATTTCATGTTTTAATACCAGGTTTTAGCAAGTTTCAGTAGGTTTTTGTTCCAAGTTTATGTTTTAAGACTGGTTTCAACATAAGTTTCAACCAAAATAACAAAAATCGAAAGGCAAGTATCAACAAAAAACCAAAAGTTACAACAGAGGATTTCAAACAGAAAGCGAGGTGCACCTCACCTCGACAGCGTGGTGTACCGTCGCGGACCACCTTGGAGACGCCGCCGAGGAAGAAGATGGGTGGCAGATTCAGCACGGTACACCTCGAGGAGGAGCACCTCGGCGGTGTGGTGTGCCGATATGGAGCACCTTGGAGATGCCGGTAAGGAAAGAGATGGGCGGCGGTGTGGTCTGAAGCATCTAAAAATTCTCAATTCTAGGAAAAATATAATGAGAATAAATGGGAGGATAATTTTGAGCATATTTATGAATGAAAAAACTATTTTAGCATGCTTTTGGACCTTTGCATAAATCAAATAGTAAATTCACATGCAAATAGCAACTATGACGACCGACACATTCTTTGTACCCGGTACTGGAGGGTTGGTAACGGATCTTTCTAGGATTTATTTCTTAACGGTTGCCTGAGTGATTGAATGAACATATCGTTGGACTTTTGGTTTATATACATGTTATGTTTTCGCTGTTTAATTCGTTGCTTTTTATACTTGTTGTTTTATTTGACCCATCGACCGTATATTCTACTATATGATGTAATCGTTTAAGGTAAGCACCGTATTTCATGCCGTGTTTCCGCCGTCACCTCATTTTGTCGCCGGACGAGGAGAGGCAAACGGAGAGAGACGGTGAGAAAGATCGGGGAGGAGATAGGAACGGTGATAAAGAATGAGAGAGACGGTGGGGTGAGAGGATAAAAATCAGACAAGGTGGGGTCCACATGTTGTACCGGTCTGACATTTCTCTCTTTGTCCAGCCAATTTCGAAAATGCAGAAAAGAAATTGAAGAGATTCTCCGCACGAATCTTGAAAAAAACATGGACGGTGGGGACAGCGGGTTCGAATGAACCCAGTCCCACGTTCATATACTTCGTATTCCCTGCGAGTAGACGTAGTAAGGCCAGTCTCAGTGGAGGTTTCATGTCTCAGTTTTTAACACACCTATATTTTGGAAACAGTGCAGAAGAGTTTCATCCCTATGAAACACTCTCTACTCCTATGAAACTTTTATCATCTCTCTCTTCATCAATACAGTGCCATGTCAACGTATTTAATATCCATAAAATTCTATAAAACCCCACTGAGACGGGCCTAAAACCTTAGCTGTTGTCTGCCATCCCATCGCGTCCCGACATCCCACCTCGCCGCTTTCGCTTTCGCCCAGCGATCTCACTCGCCCCCAAACAGTTTCCTCTCCCCTACTTTATCTTTTGTTCTCTTCTTCCAACTCCAGAGTCCCCATCACAAACCCCTCACTCCTCGAGCTACGCTTTGCTCCGGTTTCCTCCCCTTCTACTCCACTCCTTGCTGCTCTCCTGAAGCCAAATCTTGATTTCCTACTAGTTGCTTGTTGCTGGTGCTAATTAATCGTCATTTCTCTCGGGATCGAAGCAATGGAGAAGGAGAGGAAGCAGGGGTTCTTCTCGGCGCTCAAGGGGGAGGTGGTCAGGGGCCTCTCGCCGGCGAGGTCGCGGGGGAAGTCGCCGGCGCGGCTGCTGCTCCCGCGCAGCCGCAAGATGCCGCCACCGCCGGAGCAGCTCGGTCAGTACCTGCCAGAGCCACTCGTCGCCCGCTCTGGAAGCCTCCGCCCGCGCGGCGAGACGCTGGCGCCGCTCATTGAGGGCCCCGACCAGCTCGATGGCGACGCGGGTACCGAGGACTCCGGCTGGCGCTATGGGTTCGGCCTGTGGGTCCGCGGCCACCTGTCCCGCACCCCGTCCATGGCCGGTAGCGGCAGTGGATCTTTCCGCCGCTCGGACCTCCGCCTCCTGCTCGGCGTCATGGGCGCGCCCCTCGCGCCCATCCCATCCTCCGCTGCCGAGCCGCTGCCTCACCTGTCTATCAAAGGCACCCCCATTGTGAGTACATCTCTGCTTCTTGATTTCCTCTGTTTCACTTCGCCTCCACAAATTGGGCAGCTTCTGACGCCGGCGCTGATGCTCGATCTGTTGCAGGAGTCGTCGTCGGCGCAGTACATCTTGCAGCAGTACATGGCGGCGTCGGGCGGCGCGAAGCTGCTGCGCTCGGTGCGGAGCGCGTACGCGATGGGTAAGGTGCGGATGGTGGCGTCGGAGTTCGAGACGGCCACCCGCGTAGTCAAGAACCGCGGCTCCGGTGCCGCCGCCGCCGTGGAGCAAGGCGGCTTCGTGCTCTGGCAGATGGCTACCGACATGTGGTACGTTGAGCTCGCCGTCGGCGGCAGCAAGGTCCACGCGGGTTGCAACGGCCGCCTCGTCTGGCGCCACACCCCCTGGCTTGGCGCCCACGCCGCCAACGGCCCCGTCCGGCCCCTCCGCCGCGCCCTCCAGGTCCCATTCCCTCCGTCGCAACGACCTCTTTATCTCGATTTGTTCTCCCCACCGCCCACATTGCCATTGGCATTGCAAACTTGGTGTGACACATTGCCACTTTGCAGGGACTCGATCCGCTGACGACGGCGGGGCTGTTCGCGGAGGCGCGGTGCGTGGGCGAGAAGAAGGTGAACGGCGAGGACTGCTTCATCCTAAAGCTGTCGGCTGACGCGGAGACGCTGCGGCTGCGGAGCGAGGGGCCGGCGGAGATCATCCGGCACGTGCTGTTCGGCTACTTCAGCCAGCGCACCGGCCTGCTGGTGCACGTCGAGGACTCGCACCTCACCCGCATCCAGTCGCACGCCGGCGGGGACGCCGTCTACTGGGAGACCACCATCAGCTCCTTCCTGGAGGACTACCGCCCCGTCGAGGGCATCGTGATCGCGCACGCCGGCCGCTCGGCCGTCACGCTGTTCCGGTTCGGCGAGATGGCCATGAGCCACACCAAGACGCGGATGGAGGAGGCATGGACCATCGAGGAGGCGGCGTTCAACGTGCCGGGGCTGTCCGCCGACTGCTTCATCCCACCCGCCGACATCCGGTGCGGCTCCATGAGCGAGGCCTGCGAGCTCCCGCCACGCGGCGAGCGCACCAAGGCCGGCGCCGTGCACCCCGCCCGCGTCGCCGCCGTGGAGCGCGCGCACCCGCGGCGCAATGCGGCCGGTGACAAGATTGTCTGGAGAGTGGAAGTTTGACGGAGGAGGGGTTCGATTGGATTCTTAAAATTAGTTCAGCTACTAGCTAGGGAGAATTCAACCAATCCAATTTGTTCATACTACTATAATTCAATCCTTCTTTGGCCCAATGATCAAATACTAACTTCATTCTAGTGTTTTGTTGTCTGTAAATATGAGCAAAAGTGTCTTCTCTATGTTGGAATTCTATTGCAGCATCTGCAAGAGTTCCTAGAATTTGTATTGGAGATTCTTGATCTTCCATGTCACAAAATATTGATGATACCCAGGATGAAAAGGGATACGAATTATTCATATTATTCGATCACTGTATTCCATAAGATATGAATACGATATATATTTTCCCGTTTAACAATTACTCACATGTTTGTATTCGTATTTGGATTCACACAAAAAATATGGATATAAATATGGACATAATTTTTCTATCCGATTGTTATTTTATCTGAACTATTTGGATTCGGATTGACGAAGCACTATAAGTATTTTATTGTAGTATACCTAATTAGTTGAACAAATTTAGATTCAATACAAATTCATGTTATCTTTGGTGGAATAAATTGATTTGAATGATCAAATTTGACTATAGCATTACTAATGCCTTCACATTGCACTAGTAGTATCTTCTTGCTTTACTTGCCAGGTTTGCTTGCTTTACCTGCCAGGTTTGCTTAGAAACTAACCAAGTAGTTCTTGTCTTCCTTTCCAGGTACCTGTGAGTGTTACTTGCCACATTCCTTATAGTAGCGGCCAGTGATCATTGCTTACAAGTTAACCAAGTATCTTTGAATACTTTTGGCCTACACTATAGCCAGGACAGTGCTACGCTCGCTGCTACTGTCGCACACAGTACACCTAGCATTGGATGCTGAGATCACTACACAGTAGTAGTCTAGTGGATCAGGTCACCTCCAGTCCTTCCTGGCATTGCCCAGTGGGCAGTGTACCGCTTCTCTTCTCCCTGCTTGCTTCTTGCATCATGGCCACCTCATGGTGGCGTGGGCTGGCTGCAGGGACAGCAGAGCCCACATGCAGGCTGAGGTGTGAGAAATTTATTGGTGTATTGCGGGTGGGTGGCATCTGTTGTGCTGGGCAGAAGCAGGGCCTTTAATTTGATTGTCTTTATTGACCAAGGACCCCACATGCAGGAGCAGCGTCTCTTGGGGCATGCCTATCCCAAGATTTTTTAAAACTGCTGGGTCTTATAATTAAAAAAAACTTCTGGGTACTATATTGCATTATGCATCATCTCAGGCTTGCAGCTGCCTCTGAGGTTTCCATTTCTATTTTTGAAAATATATTTAGGAATACTGATCATATGCCACAATTACCTATATTAATTCCTCATGGAATCGGTCCCAGTCGGCTGGCCACGTCGCCCGCGAATCGCCCGCTGTCCGATCGCGCGAAGATCGGCTCGTGTCCGGACGATTTCGGCGGTGCTCTTCGTGAGAACGGGCATCGCTCGCACGGTCGCGCATTCGGTGGGACCCGAAGCCTCGTGTGCCTGCACGGTTTCGACGGAACGGCGCGTCGCATTGTCTGGTGGGCCCGTAGCCACGCGCCTGCCCACGCCTCCCGCGAGACACACGTTCGTGCCTGCGCCGATGGGCGCGGGTGATCTTCTAGTATAGTTTGTTGATTGAGTAGGATTTGCCACTTCTCTTACAATAATTAATCATACGCCACTGTATTCGTCTATTTTTTCGGGATTTGCCACTTTTGGACTTGAATTGTCCATTTTGCCTCTCCTTTCCTTCCTCACCTTTTCCTCTTTCTTATAATCTCCTTGCTCCTACAACCATGGCCGTCATTCTGACCCAAACTCCAAATCCGCTCGGCCCGATGGACTCACTGCTCTCGTGCCTCTCCGACTACCCCTCGGCTTCCTCCTTGTCGCCAGCGAAGCGACACTCACCCACGTCCTCGCGCCACCGCGGCAACGCGAGTGTGAGGCCTCCAAGGATGCAACATCAACGAGCATACAAGTGCCGGGGCAGCAGCACAACGGCGGTATCGGCTATAGCACATTCGAGCAGGCGGCGTCGGTGCGGTACGCCACGGAGCCCTTTCATGCCACCTTTCTCAGAAAGAATTGACCACACACTGCCACGACCCCTTTTTAGACCGAAACGACAAGTGGGACCAGCTTTTCGCAGTGAGTACACACCACTCACCAATCATCCCAGTTTTTCAGAATGAATAGACCAAACCCTACCACGCCACCTCTTTAGTCTGAATTGACCATGCACTACTAGGACACCTTTTTGGACCGAACTGACCACACCCTACGACTACAGCTTTTCAGATATGCAGTGAGTAAGCACCACTCATCAGCAATCCCACCTTTTAAGAACAAATTGATCACACCATGCCACTACACCTTTTCATACATAAATGGCAACATGTACCGGCCTTTTGCAGTGAGTAGACACCACTCACTAGTCATCACATCCTATCATTCGTAAGATTTCCATCTTCATGGGTTTTGAAACAAATTTTCATGGGTGGCGGCTTAGTCACAGGATTAATAATGATTGAGTTTAATTTCTATGAAAGATGCATTGGTACCACCGGAGTTTCCACTCCCAAAGTGTGTGTGCGAAGAATCAGCTTGGATCATTCAATCCATACACCCGGCGACCACCACCTGAGCATACTACACGTGCGGGAATATTCTATTAAGAGAATCTTATACACACATCGATTTTTCACATCTTGCGTTGGATTCCTCATATCGCTAACTTAATCCGCGTATAATGGCAGCCGGAGATGCAACTTCTTCCAATGGATCAACGACAAGACAAGTACGAGAGGGTGTTCATCCAATAGAAGTTCATGCATGTTCAATTACGCGCTACCACCAGAGCAATAGAAGCGCTAGAAACCTTACGTACCGGATAACGGGAAAGACAACGCACCGGTGGAGCCCAGGAGTGCCGAACAACAAGCTAAGGATGGCCGAGCCAAGCGTGCGACGGACAAGGGGAGTGCTCCTACTATTGAGACCCGTAGCTGTCCTAGTGCTTCCCATCGCCCAGGCGTACTTCGGGTCAAAGAGGTGAGTTATGTTCACTTTTGCGTCCTGATTACTGGTTCCACATTACGCTCTGCTAACATCATACCATTTTCCAGCCTGTGTCGTAGTACAACACTACAGGCGAGACTGGCCGCGCCTGTAGGTTTGCAGGAGACAAAGGGAAGGCACCGATTGTCCTATCGGGGGCTGACCGAACCATTGATAATCCTTCGGGGTGGGAGAAGTTCGAAGCCTAGTGGTGGGTTGCCTTCGGGGTTGGCCGCGGCCGCGGGTCTGCAAGAGATAAGGGGAAGGCACCGATAGGCCGCCAAGACTTATTAACTTCGTTCCTATCCACCTTTTTTTTATTCTAAAAAAGTGCACATATATCCTAGGTGTCTTTCGGTTTGTTGATTTATGCATATTGTCTTTTCTAATGCATGTAACCATGCCATGCAATTCACAACTACAATATGAAGTCTTTCAAATTTAATTCCCAAATATTTCATCTATTTCAAATTTTATTCTCTTTTTCGAAAGGAACCAGTTCTATAAACACTGCAATCGTAACAACAATGCGCATATCAACCCTAAACCCAAATATTTTTATCATTTCGCTCAAGAGGGGGGCTATTTTTTTCTATTGCGCCGTCAAACATTGCCAAATAAGTCAAACACTCACATTCCAAATAGGGCGCAAGAAATCATGCGCTTTGCTTGTAGGCAACTTTCTATGTATTATCACATGAAATCATGCGTTGTTTTAATAAATTGAAATCATTTCAAAAATTATTTCACATGAAACTATGTGTATCCTTGATACGCGACGGTTGGTCATTGGAGGCTAAAGGAGATGCACGCATCAACAGTGCTATTTTAGCCAAAATCTCGGAGTTCGCCTGGGTTTGTTCCGATTGTACTAGCATTTCAGAACAAAATTAAAACACCTATGGAACCATGCCTTTGTTTGGTTGACGCTAGGTTGGACTGGAAAATTACAGCGACCCTAAGCAGAGCAGCCTATCCGGTTTAATTTTTCTACTTTCCATTATCTAAAAAAATATATTGCTTCGCCACGCAAACGTGGGTAAAGCAGGGTATGGTCGCATCGCATGGAGCTGTGGTTTGGTTTCGGCGCGCTATGCTAATCAGCGTACACGAAACGAAACACATGCTTAAGGTGAGCACAGGAGTTCCTTCACTGAACACTTGATACAGAAGTGTTACTACTCCCTCAGTCTATAGCTCAACGCTCGATCCACGTGGCCAAAGTTTTGAAACATCGGCCATTGATACATGTAAAAAGTATATAGATATATATTTTCTTATTTTTTTTACTAGTATATATAGTCATCAAAACCAAGCTTGAATAGTACACCGTGCACATATGGTAATTCCCTGAACCGATACCAGACTGGTATTTGGAAGGCAATTAGTATTAGAGAAGGTTTCATTGGATGCATATGATTCATAATAAGTTGTACATGATATTTGAATTTTGTAGAAGAGCTGTAACTTGGAACTTGAAAACCACGTGAATAGAATGCCATGTCCCGTAAAATCCTACGAGAATTAAAACAGATGGGTTGAGCTTGATGAGCAACACTGTATGCCATTTCCTGAACCTAGTGATCACATTGACTTGTACATTTCCCGCTTAAATCCACCATCATCATCGATCAACATGGCCTACTAGTACTCTAGATTCACCTTCATCTTCATTATTCATCCCAAGTTGGTGTTCTCCTTTTGATACCCTCGTGCATCGCCTCAAATCGATAACACGCTTTACCTGCTTTAGCTATCGCATACATTTAATACTTCTCCCGAAAAAGGAAAAGAAGAATATATATGTTCCATCCATATACATAATTTCGTGTCCAATGCAACAAACTTGCGATGCCTCTAACCTCTCGGTTCTCACTAGTCACCAGTCACAACCCCTTGCGGCAACTCGCTTGCACGAGACCATGCAACAGAAATATTAATACTAATTAACTAGATAAGTTTCCCATGTGAGGCAAAACATTTGCTTGTTTAGGGTATGTGCAATGTACTACAAAAAAGTAGAGGCTAAGCGATTTTCTTGGCATTTAGAACCGAACCTAACCGTTGGAGAAGCAGCTAACAAAAAAAGAGAACTATACATCTTTCAATTTTAGTACTGTGATTGGTGAGAGAGAAAAAATTATTAGATTAGATTGTGCAGCATTGAATCCCATCCGAGTCAATCGATGTTGTATAGAACTCCCAAAAAAAATGTAGTTTGTGAGAAATAAAAATTTGTGAGAGAGAAATAGAGTACGGAGAGGGAGAGTTTTGGAGGCCAGAGATGATATGGGAGAGAGAATAGGAATGGTAAGTACTTTTTTGTTTATTTATTGTTTGGTGGACCCTATTTTATAGGAAAAAGGAGAGGCTAAACATTAGAGTAATAGAAAGTTCATAATATACTACTGAATAACTATATAATTCATAATATGTCAGCGTTGTGAGATTGACACGTAAGACTAGAGTTTATACGTCAATGAGACACTAATAACATATTGTGAAGATCCAAACTTATTTAGTGACATATAACGAATTGCCCTTTATAGCAAGTGTGGCAAACTAGCCCTCAAATGGCAGTGAGCTAAGAATCTTAGCCTCTACTTACATTATACATGCCCTAACTCTTCTTGTCCAGTCGGATCTAAATCTTGATTACGGCGTGTCTTCAGGTCCTAACTATACATGATATACGACTTTCGATGTGTCGGTATGAAGATCCGATCCATCCATCACAACCTTTGATGCGTTTGCTCTTTTCGTGCTTCTCTCTTTGTCCATAAACAAATGGATATAGAAAGAAGATAGAAAGGGGCTATGTAGATCTTGATCTTGGCTTTAGTAAAATATCCAATCTGTCGGTTTTGCAGAGAAATTTTGTCACTTGCTTTACATTGGCATATATATATGCCGTACGTATCAACTTTGTTTAACTACTCGGACTTAAGATTTGTTAGGTTGTATTCTACTGATGTTCTCAAGAAGAGAGAAAAACAAGAGGTTTGTGAAAACTATGTGGTTCCTAGAACACTGTCTCTGACAACATGCAGGTGTCTTGTTTTATTTATTGGGGGAGCAGTGCAGGCTTTAAATTTCAGGCAGTGTTCCTTCAAATAGGTTAAGCCTCTGGCTGGATTCCCTGAGGGCTTTGCAGCCTAATTTTGGACGTTTTCTGATGGACCCTGCCCTCACCCAATTCTTCTTACACTCTGATCAAGCAGGGGCCCAAGCATTTAGGAAGCATGGTACTGTATATGGGAGTACTATGTCAGAGATGTGGTTTCTGAGGTACATTTGATGTGCCCGAGTATTTGTTCCATGAGTTCTGCTGTGAATCAACTTTTGTCAATCCTGAAGGCTCGAACTTTCTAATAGCTTTTGTCAATCCTCAAGGCTCGAACTTTCTAATAGCTTTTGTCAATCAACTAATTTGTTTGCGAACCAAATTATGCAGTATTGTTCATGAAATTGTATGCGCTGTTCTGAAGTCTGAACTACTGTTCTTGAAGAATTTCATGAAGCTGATCCTGTTCATCAGTGTTTGCATTAGTTCCCTGTGCATTACTTGAGGTCATGCTGCCAAAATTTTCTTTCTTGGTATCAATGAATCTGATACTGTTCATCAGTGTTTGTACTAGTTTTCTCGTCCATTACTTGCGGTTACTCTGCCAAAAAAAATGCTTCTTCTTGGTAGCAGTTAATTTAATACTGTTCATCAGTGTTTGCAAAAAATCTCTTGGTCAGCAACAACAGAAATCCTATACAAAATTTCACAAAAATATGCATGCTTACATTCTTCCATTCACAGAAGGCATAAGGTTTGAGGTACATGCTTTCACCAGGATAACACAAAAGCTAGAATTTTTTTAACACGGTAGTAATACATCCTCCATGGAACTAACAAGGACTTCAATCTTCACTAGAGTGGAACTTGCCAATCTTCTTGCTTCCAGAAACCACCTAAATCAATAAAAAAAAGAAAAAAGAAATTGTCCAAATCATTGGCATGGAGCAAGTGGTAACCCACTCGAAGCACACACCTACGACTCAGAGTGCGTCTTTGCGTGTGGCTTCTTCTCCTCCAATCGTGTTCACTGGGGAAGCAAATCCTCTACCGTTGCTGCTGTTATGGCACGGTTGTGCCGTTGGCAATCCAAGCCACCCATTTCCCTTAAATGGCATCGATGTCCCAAATATGAGTGCAAGGCCTATCGGGTCTTGATGAGGATCTAATAATCCTTAATTAATTATTATTTATCTGTAATTGTTATTATAGATAGCAATATCTTTATGTTGTTCGTAAGGATGCCCATTATTATTAATAAGGAAGAAACTTAGCCGAGTGGTCGTAAACCATTTTACGACCCTATATGGTCGTAAATTCTTTTATGACTACGTAGTGGTCGTAAAATTTCCTATGACCACCTCATGATTGTAAGCCTTACTATGATCACTTTCTGGTTGTAAGCTTTACTATGACCACCCTATAGTTAACAAAATCTATATATATGTGGGCCCAATCGACTAGGAACACTTATACACTGTGTTTAATACACACAGTAATTAATATGTGTTGTTATTCTCTGGGATAACTACACGTATTAAGCTTATGTCTCTGACATAACTGTAAGGCAACGTGGGAGGATTAGTCCCTGACAATAACCGTAACTAAACGTGTGTATTTCATCAAACGGTGAGACGCCTCTTGATACGGGACAACTATCACCCCTTCACGCGCTATATAAGGAGTAAAGCCGGTAGACAGAGGACGGGAACAAGAACAACGAACACATGACAAGATCAGTCGACAGAAGTCATTAAACCCTAGTTCTAGTGATTTTTCCCTGTTATAAAGCATAGTCAATATAATAACACAGGAGTAGGGTTGTTATTCTCTCAGGAGAAGGCCCGAATCTGTATAAAATTCTCGTATCTTTTTCTATGTGGTTTAACTCAAGGAGAGTCCCAGCATTCATTCGTAAGATCGATACTAAACCATCGACAGTTCGTGCGCATCCGTGGGGATCTTCCGATTTCTCCTTTCCTTTTCGACGAATTGTCTTCATTTTTTTCAACTCTGATGCTTTCATGGTAGGAGAGTGGAATAAGGAGAATTGGTTCGATTTGGCAGACTATGAAGAACTTGATATGGATGCCTGCTGTGAGTATGAGCAGAGCATTATTTCGTCTGATGGCAATGCTGTTTCTAGGTATCTTTCACTAGACCCAGGTGACCATGCCACGAACAAGGTTGATGAGGGAGCTTTCTCCCCCACGACATTACGCCCAGATGAGGAACCAGACTCCTCAAAGGGCAAGGGTCCATCCGACCAGGGTTAGGATCACGCCACGGTGAGTATAGAGCACGACGAGTGTTCCCTCTCCAAATGTTCAAGCCCGTCTAAGGCCGTCCGAGCACAGCAAGTCCTGGAATCGATGATTACGGGACTCAATCAACTCCTAATAACCATCACCCTTCGTCTACCCCCACAAGGTGCATTGTCGCGCCCGCTTCACCTGCGAATTTGACCACACCCCCGTTGGGTTCACCTTCAGTCGGAGATGTTATAACTCGAAATTTCCCTTCCTCGAAGGGATTGCTCCAAGTCATGAGGCATTGTCTTTTGACTACTCCTCGAGTCAGGAGGACTCAGACGTGAGTGGAGATAATAGCACCCAGGAGGTCTTTGCCTTCCTCTCAGATCCTAATCTCTCTCCAAGAGGCAGGGCTAGGGATGCTTCCCATCGCACACTCACTTCGGGCTCTCGTGGTGATGGTGAGAATGCCTCTGGTGATGAACGAGATCTCCACATTTGTGAGCGTGGCTAAAATCCTAGAAATGATCACTCTCCACTGAGGCATGCTTCGGCCGACTCAATCGTTGATGATCCTAAAACCATTCGAAGAAGAAGAATTGTTACCTAGAGGTCCTTACCTGGGCGCATCTAATACCAGCCAGAGGAAGCTCAAGAACGTCAACGAATCAATGACCTGATTGAAAACCCGACTCAAGAGCTTGAACAAGCGCCAGACTACGACCTCTTTGCTCAAGAGATCACACGAAGACTTCGGAACACGATGGTCAGGCTCGAGTGGAGTCAACAACACCGTCCTGGTAGTCATACCGGGACAACTCCATCGAACGCTAGTCGTTCAGATGACTCTCCTTGTGGATAACGATAAGACAACAGGTCTGATCGATCTCCTAACCACGATTGTAGTCGAAGAAGAGTCCCTCGAACAATTGGTGATCGACAAACTCCTAGAGGAAGTGGTCATTCACCACTTCTTCTGAGAAATCTACACCAGCAGAGGGAGTATGAGGAGTATTACCCTCGTAGGGCTGATATCTATGATAGGCCAGGTCCACTTACCACTGGGTATCATCGAGTACAATCACCTAGTGATGTCAACCCTTCTTTCCCGCAAAGAAGGCATTATGATATTATTACTGGATGTCGGGCGTTTTTTCTGACCTTCGAGTAGTTTGCTAGTTGCCCCGGTTCCGACCAGTGAACATGGAGAAGTTTGACGGGTCACAAAATCCATTGACTTTCTTCAAATCTATAACACCGCTATTCGAGCAGGAGGAGGAGGAGAGCATGTCATAGCCAACTACTTTTCTACTGTGCTCGAAGGATCTACTCAGTCATGGCTGTTAAATCAGCCACAAGAGTTGATCTATTTGTGGCACCATCCCTTCGACCTAATACTAGCCAACTTCTAGAGCACTTACAACCGCCCAAGAAAGTAGGATGACCTGCATAGAATGCGACAGGATTCTCACGAGACCTTGCACCAATTTATCAAACGTTTTAATCATGTTCGTAATTCAATTCCTGAAGTTTCTGACTCTTTTGTCATCAGAGCATTCAAGCAGGGAGTTCGCAATCGAAGGATCACAGAGGATATCGCTCTAAATCCTCCGGCTACTGTCGCCGAACTCTTTAAAATGGCCGACCATTATGCAACTGTTGCAGAAGCAGTCGAGTGGAATTGCGCGATTGATCGTGACGATAAGGACACTTGAGGAGCGGGTGAAGGTAGCAAGAAGAAAGATAAAAAGGCTGGAAAATCCAAGAGCAAGACTAAAGGCCAAAAGCTTTAAGTCAAAAGCTCTAAAGAGGTCTTAGTTGTGAGCAATAAGGAGCCTTAGAGCTCCAGACCATACCCCGATCGGAACAAAGGTAAACACTCCGAACGGAAGAATGAGAAACCTAGGTGGTGTCCTTTCCACAAAAAGAAGGACACGACCTTCGCAATTGCCGAGTTTTTTTAGCGAAAACTCAATGATTATTACTCCGGAAAGGAACCACTTTCTATACTTGAAGAGGTGGGGCAAACGAATGGTCGAAAAATAGTCCGATGATGATGAGGAGATGGTGTTTCAAGATCTAGAACACACCATCGATCACATCTATTGAGGATCTTAGGCATACGAGTCAAAACGACGGCTCAAAGCTATCGAATGGGAGGTAAATTCCATCGACCCTCCTCTTGTAAATAAAGTACTAAAGTGGTCGAAAATCACCATCTCTTTCGAGAAAGGTTATTGTCCGATCCCCTCTACTCGACCTGGTCATTTTTTGATTGTGGTCAAGTTAACCATCAACAACTATCGAGTCAATCGTGTGTTAGTTGATGGTGGTAGTTCATTGAATATACCCTTTATGAGTGCCCTGGACGAGATGCAAGTTCTCAGGACAAAGATCAAGCCTGTACGATACTCATTTCATGGGATCATACCGGGGTCTTTAGCCAAACCCATTGATCAGGTTTCTCTTCCTGTAATGTTTGGGTCACCAAACAATTTCAGGATGAAGAAAATCTCTTTTGATGTGGTTGATTTTGACACGACATACAATGCCATACTCGATGGACCAACTCTGGCCTAATTCCTACTGGCTGCTCAATACGGTTATCATTGTCTTAAGATGCTAGGTCCTAAAGGAGTAATTACAGTCCACTGTGGTAAAAAGATGCGCTTACATACGACCACAAATCCTTCGAGATGGTTGGACAAATAAAAACTCGGGAAGCAAGCAAGGGACAGCCTTCGACCAAGCAGTCGAAGCCTAAAGTTGCACCAAAGCTGAAAGACCAAGTCAAAGAAGTTCCACTGAATACGGAGGAGCCTTTGAAGACCGTTCGGTCACTTCTGACCCTAGATAGGAAGACACCCTCGTCACCTTCCTCCGAGCAAATGCAGATGTCTTCGCGTGGCAAGCATCTGACATGTCCGGAGTCCCAGGGAGGTGATCGAGCATTGCCTAGCTCTACGGCCTTACAAGAAACCCGTAAAATAAAAATTACGGAGATTCGCACCTGATCGACAAGATGCCATCATATCTGAATTGGACAAGCTACTTAAAGCAGACTTAATAAGAGAAATCGACCATCCAGAGTGGTTAGCTAACCCTGTAATAGTTAGAAAGTCTAATGGTAAATGACATATGTGTGTATACTTTACTGATCTTAATAAAGCTTGTCCGAAGGATGATTTTCCCCTTCCTCGTATTGATCATTTGGTTGATTCTACTGCCGGTTGTGAAATATTAAGTTTCCTAGATGCGCATTCTAGTTATCATCAGATAAGTATGTGCCTAGATGATAAAGAAAAGACCGTATTTATTAGACCATTTGGAATATTTTGCTATGTCAAAATACCATTTGGTCTAAAAATGCTGGTGTTTCTTTTCAACGCTTAATGCAAAAAACCTTCTTTCCTCAACTATACCAAAATTTGGAAGCTTATATTGACGATCTGGTCATAAAAAGCATCAATCGCCTTAATCATATTTCAGACTTGCAAGAAACATTCGACAACTTCAGAAAACACCGGTTGAAACTCAATCCTGAGAAGTGTGTGTTCGGAGTCTCTTTAGGAAAGTTGCTTGAATACCTTGTCTCTGCACGAGGAATCAAAGCAAACACTGAAAAGATAAAAGCCATTGAACAAATGCACCTTCCGACCACAAATAAAGAAGTCCATAAATTCACAGGATGCATGGCGGCTTTAGTTGTTTCATTGCACGACTGGGAGAAAAATGACTTCTTTTCTTTAAACTTCTGAGGAAACATGAGGGTTGTTTCTCTGAAACCAGAAGAGACACTTCTAATATACCAAGCTGCTACAGCACAAGCAGCAAGCGCAGTGCTGGTCAGAGAATGTGAAAATACTCAACGACCAGTTTACTATGTTAATGAAGTTTTACATGGGCCTAAGGAGCGTTACCCTCAGGTCCGAAAGCTTCTATATGCCCTCCTCATGTCTTCGAGGAAATTGGGGCATTATTTCTAGGCGTACAAGTTAATCATGTCGTCTGAGTTTCCCTTAGGAGAGGTCCTCTAGAACAGGGAAGTAGTGGGGCACATGGCAAAGTGGTTGTTTAACTTGGGGAGTTCAACCTCTATTTCGTGTCTTGAATGACCATTAAATCCCAGATATTAGCAGACTTTGTCATCGAATGGACAAATATTAAACCCGTTAAGGGACCCTAGTACGAATCCCACGACTAGTGGACAATGTACTTTGATGTGTCACTTACGCTAAGTGGCTCGGAGGCTAGGGTGGTCTTGGTATCTCCTACAAGAGAAATCTTAAAGTATGCTATTTAATTAAACTTTTCGACTACTAACAATGTGACAGAATACGAAGATTTATTGGCTGGCATACGAGCAACGAAAGCGCTCGGGATTCAACGACTACTTGTGAGAGGAGACTCTCAACTGGTCATGAATTAGGTCGAAAAAGAGTACTAATGCTCTAATCCGACCATGTCTTAGTACTTATCAAAAGTCAGGAAGCTTGAAAAATATTTTTTCGGTTTCGAGGTACAATATATCCCTCGAAAGGATAATTTTCTTGCTGACCAGTTAGCTCGAATGGTTTCTTACCGATCACAAGTACCACAAGGAGTCTTCTTGAAACCTCTCCAGAAGCCATCCCTTGTCAAAACACAAGAGACATCTCCTATTGAAACATCCTCCCTAGAATACGAGGATACCTGGATGAGTCCCATCTATGAGTATCTTCAGAAGGACACAATACCCACTAACGATCTTGAGATTGGTTGTCTATCCCGTAAGGACAAAATGTATAATTTGGTCAAATAGGTTCTATACAAGTGAGGTACTCAAGGGGTTCTCATGCGATACATATCGCAGAAAGAAGGATTAAATCTCCTTCAAGAAATACAAAGAGGCATCTGTAGAACAAATGCTTCTTACAGAACGCTGGTTGAAAAAGCATTTCGATATGGTTTCTACTAGCCAACAGCCCTCCATGATGCTAAAGAACTTGTTATGAAATGTGTACAATGCTAGTTTCATAGTAGGCAAATACACCAGCCGACTCAAGCATTACAAACCATACCTCTTTCTTGGCCTTTTCAACCTAGGGTCACGAACTCACGATATTTTAGGACTGTTCCCAAAAGTACCAGGGGGTTTTGAGTTCCTTTTTATGGCTATTGATACGTTCGTGAAATGGATTAAATTTGAACCTGTGACTAGGATAACAACAAAAGCAACCAAGAAATTTATGATAAAAAATGTGATCACTTAATTTGGTGTTCCAAGTCAAATTATTATAGATAATGGTACACATTTTTTGAGTGCAAAATTCCAAGAATTTTACGAAGAATTGGGTACCAAGCTATGTTATGCTTCTATTGTCCATCCACAAAGCAATGGAGCAGTTGAAAGGGAAAATGACCAAATTATGCAGGGAATTAAAACTGGAGTTTTCGACCAGCTTATAAAGCACTTAGGGGTTTGGGTAAAAGAATTACCCGTACCCGCAGTATTATGGGAAATTCGCAAGACTGCTAGTCAGGCTACAGGCGAAACACCCTTTTTCTTAGTTTTTGGTGCTGAAGCTATGCTTCCACCTAAACTAAAGATTCAGTGGACAATGGCTAAAAATTACAACGACTCCAGTCAAGAACAACTTCAAGCTGATGACATCGACCTACTCAAAGAAAAAAGGAATCAAGCCTTAATCCGTTCGGCAGTTTACCAATAAGCCCTACGCAAATACTGCAATCGTAAGGTCCAACCTCGTAGCTTTGTTGTAGGTAACTTGGTATTGAAAAAAAATTCAATCCTAGTCTAATCGAAAAAAAACTTTTCCTTAAGTGGGAAGGTCCTTACACAGTGGTCGAAGTCACGCGACCAAGCTTGGTATGACTAGCAATGAAGGATGATAGAGTTCTTTTTAATTCATGGAACATTGATCAGTTACACAAGTTCTATGTGTAACCTACTATATTCTCAATAAAGTTTCTTGTTTCTCCAATCTTTGTTGTCTTAAAATTTTTATTGAGGAACTCTTCGATAATTTTTTATCATTTTCTAAACGCTTGGTTTTATTTACACTGGTCGAAGGAGGGTAACATCACCTAGTCGAAGTCTTTCCTCTCTGCAGGTGGTCTTCGACTAGAAGGAATTTCCTAGCATCGATATATTCCTAACTTTAGATGCTAACACAAAAAAAAAACTAGGTTCAACAAAATGTGGTCAAAATAATTCTAAGCAACCTCTTTTTAATCATTAACTTAGTTTACTTCTTCATTTTACGAAGAAATTTTTTAAGTGAGTCAAGTTTTCATAGTTTGTTCGACTACTCACAATACGCTCGATTTGATTAACCTGGTCAGAGGAAGTAACACCACCTCATCAAAACCATTCCTCTCTGCACATGGTCTTACCCACTAGAAGGAATTTCCTAGCATCGAGTTGTTTCCAACTCTTACTATCAGTACAAAAAATCGAGTTTAATAAGAAAGGTCGAACGATTTTTTAAGCACTCTCTTTTTCCACTATTTACTTAGTTTATCTAATTAAACTAAGCAAATAGTCGGGGGCTAGGATAAAGTTATAAATATAACTTCAATTCTTAGTCTTAAAATTCAATTCTCATTTATATTTTTGTTTTATGAGTTACTACTACTCGAAGAAACAATTTGCAGGAAAATAAAGATTTATATTTATAAGCAAGAAATTGTTTTATACAGGCCCTATTACAAATTACTCTGATAGAGGAGATCCAATCTGCATCTCCTCTGCGATCTTCTTACCGTCTGGCTACACCTCTTCAATCAGTTGTGCTGCCTCCGCTTCAGGGCAACAAAGTCATCTCGACTGGTTGAAGACTAAGACTATGATCATGAGCCTTAAGTTTTGCTAGAGCAAAACTTGTTGCACTTTTGATCGTCTGTCTTATCTAGTCGGCTTGGTTGGTCTTCAGAGTCATTATCAACTCCTAGAGAGTTCTGACTTGTTGTCCAATGATGCTCGTATGTCTGACCACAGTGTATTTATTAGGAGTAACCTCCTTAGCACCGAGTCCACCGAGCACATTGTTAAGTAGAGAAATGTTGTCTTGAAGGTCGATCTTCGTAGCCTTCATTCTCTCCTGAATGCGAGTTGAAGTTTTTGAAGTCATTTTATATGAACTGCTTGCTCTGAAAATAGAATACGACCAGTTAGAGAAACAATTCTTAAAGACTAGTAAATAAAATTGGTCATAGGTAAAGAATTCTTATCTACTAAACGAGAGTCAAGCTTCTTTATTTCGTCATCATGGGAGGTAGCAACCCTTGCGCACTGCTCTTCCCATTCTTTTATGCTTTTATCTTTTTCTTTGGAGATACGAGTAAGGTCATTGATCACCAAGATCTTTGAATCGTCCTCAGTATGAAGCTTACCCATATCGATCTCTTCTTCTAAAAAAAGAAAAGGAGTTGAAGAAGGAAAAGAAAGTTATCGAAATGAACAATCTTAAGTGAAATACTTACTGTTTATTTTATTTTGCAGCTTGCAAGCTGCAGAATTTGTCTCCTAAAGGTTCTTCAGTAGGTCTTCTTTTTCATCCTTTAGCCTTTGCGTCTCGGATTTTACATAGGTTTTTCGTAACTTTTAAACCTACAAAGGTTAAAGTAGACATGAGTACTGAACGAGTGGTCGAAAGGAAAAAGACTACTCATAATAGTAACTTACTATCTCACTGCTTGTTCGTAGAGTTCAGCCTTATACTCTATCAGCAACACTAGTTGCTAGTAGTATTCACCAACAGTAGCAACTTGTTCGAGAGCTATTTGAACAAACAAATACACAGCGAAGAAAAGAAAAACCTAAATATAAAAATATTAGGTATCGAGTACTTACATCGATGGTCGACCGAGCAAAATGGGCATACACCGTCTCAGAATCCTCTAGTTTATGGAACTCGTCGACTTTGTCCCGCCATATTCTTTGAAGACGCTCGTCGTCAAAGGTATGTCCCCTGTTGGGAATATCCTTAGGGTGTGGGACTCGGTCATGAAACCTGGACAAAGATGGCCCGACAGTTGATGGTCCAAAGAAATTGAGGAAGAGGTCGAAAGAGTCTTCTACGTCTTCTTCTACATTATTGATAGAAGACGCGATTCCACCTTCTGGACCCGGAGGAACATCCTCCATGACCTCCTTCCCTGCACGGCAGTCGGAGCTCCCTGCTGCTGCTTGATTGGCTACTCCTGGTGATCATAGGACCAAGTCCCTTATCTGATTATTGAGATTCTCAATAATCGACTCGATCGTTAGAGCGTCATGGTATTTCGTTGTCTTCGCCTCCTCCTCTACGACCATCTCAGTGGTCGTTGTTGGTTCAGCGGAAGTAGCCTCCTCCTCTATGACCACCTCAGTGGTCGTGGTTGGCTCGGCGACAGTAACCTCCTCCATCGCCACATCAGGGACAGTGGTCAAATTTTTGACCATCTCCGTTGCTGTCTCTATGACTGCAGGAGAAACCAATACTCCCACGGCTATAGCCAAACAAACAGCGGGCCTCTCAATAGAAGCATCCCCTAGGGCTAGAGAAGTAGGACTAAAACAATGAGAAAAAGCGAAGACATGTCAAATTGTGGAATGAAAAGGTAAATATAATTTTGAAACTTTTAATTCTACACACCTTGGCTTCTTGGATACAATTTTGAATTCAGAAGAAACCTTCCCCAAAGAAGACTTCTTTTTCTCTTTTTCGGCTGCCCCAATTTTTGTGACACTTTCAGCCTTTGGAAGGCTTCCAATGTCACAAGCTTGAGAGGTTGGGACTTCTTCGATCACGTCTAGTCCAATATCTTAAGGAAGAACTGGGACCTCTATGACCATGTTTGGTCGTAGGTCTTTCACGAGAGCTAGAGCTCCTTGAGCTATCTACCCCTCTTGATGGTTAGAACCGGCTTCGACCACTTGAATGCTTGCCTCGACCACATGCTCTGTTGTTGTAGAGGTAGCCTTCACAAAAGACAAAACTTTTCAATTGCTCTTTTTCTATTTGCTTGAGAAAGCCAAGAGAAATAGAAACTGAAAATATTTTATTGTTGTAGTAGAAGGGTACATTGGTCTTGGGGGCTTTATGCTTATGTTTTTCGACCACACCCTTTTCCTCTGAAGTGATCACATCTGCAACGAATTGCTTGATGGGGGTGGTCTAAGGAAGGGTGGAACTCGAACTTCCATCCTTGGAAAATGTCCAATAGAACCACCCCTTCTTCCACCCTAGCCACGATGACCGGGTGAACATTCAAATGTGCTCCCTCGACATCCCGTCGTGGAGCTTCAGTTCGCAGCTGCCTATGATTCCGCTATGCTTGCCCACCCCGTAGTAATATAGGAAGAAATCAAAATCTGTAAGAATTCTTAGATAGGCTTCGCACAGATAAACAAATACACTCAACATTGTAATGTAATTGGGAACCAAGTTCACCAATTCCACCCCAAAATGTTAGAGTACGACCACCAGGAAAGGGTGAGCGGGTGGTCGAAAACCGCATTCGTAGTACGCCTAGAATACTGGGATAGTATTCTTCTCACCTGAGGCCCAATGTGGACCCTAAACATTGGTCTACTTCACCAAAGCACGCATCGGAATCTTCTCTGCTAAGACCAGAGTAGTCAACTTCTCCACATCCATCTCAGATTTCTCCCACTTGAAACGGTCCCAGCCATTTCTTCTGAGTGAGTTTGATTTAGATTTAGAAGAATTTAGGGGAATGATTGCAGACTTGGTTGGCGACGGAGAGAACGAGAGCTCGGGAGCAGTTGAAGCAAGTGAGAAAAATAAAAACTCTAAGTCACACCCTTGATAGATATTTATAACCACGGGTATGAGTTAAAGACCGTGGAAACTCAACAGTTACCACCTCTTCGGGAACCGCTCCCAAAGGACAGATATGTGAGAGTCGATTGATATTCTATAATCTGTTTGTTTGGTAAAATCAGTTCTGTATTTTCAACTCAAGTAAAATTATTTTCTTAACCAAGTCAATTTCTGGTCAAATGAAATACAAGTCTGAAAGACTCTGCTTCTGATTACTGTTCTACGACCTCTTTTCCAAGTAAGTTACTTTCCGTTGAAGTTGGGGGCCTAGATGACGAGGGTCTAATAATCATCAATTAATTAAATTATTTATTTGTAATTGTTATTATAGATAGCAATATCTTTATGTTATTCGTAAGGATACCCCTTATCATTAATAAGAAAGAATCTTAGTCGAGTAGCTGTAAACTATTTTATGACCACCCTATATGGTCGTAAGTTCTTCTATGACTACCTAGTGGTCGTAAAATTTCCTACGACCACCTCCTGATCGTAAGCCCTACTACGATCACTTCATGGTCGTAAGCTTCACTACGACCAGATCAACTACGACAACCCTATAGTCAACAAAGCCTACAAACATGTGTACCCAGTCGACTAGAGCCACTTATGCGCTGTGTTTAATACACACAATAGTTAATATGTGATGTTATTCTTCGTGATAACTGCACATATTAAGTATCTGTCTCTGATATAACTGCAAGACGACGTGTAAGGATTTGTCTCTGACAATAACCGTCACTAAACGTGCGTATTTCATTAAATGGTGAGACACCTCTTGATACGGGACAACTGCAACCCCTGCACACACTATATAAGTAGTAAAGCCGGTGGATAGAGGATAGAAACAACGACTACGAACACAAGACAAGATCAGCAGACAGAAGTCATTAAACCCTAGTTCTAGTGAGTTTTTCTCTACTATAAAGTATAGTCAATATAGTAACATAGGAGCAGAGTTATTATTCTATCAGCAGAAGATTTGAACCTGTATAAAATTCTCATGTCTTTTTTTGTGTGGTTTAACTCAAGAAGAGTCCCAACATTCATTCGTAAGATCAATACTAAACCATCGATGGGTCTATAGAATACCGAATCCATCTTCCAAATTAGCGTCCACTCAATCGCACTATCCCAGAGCAATGATTAGAGAGACGACATGATGCCGTCAGTGAGTTGTGGCCTTGCGGAGCCACCATTGCTAGAGCATCGTCGTGCTCCGCATTTATTAGACCACGATGGCTTCCCCAATTTTTATCCATGGCTCCCCCATTGCTAAATCAAATCAAAGTGCTTCCTTTTTCCTTGATTAAAATTTGACAAAAGATCTCAAAACCTTGAGAAGGAACGAACAAGACTTTGTTGCTGCTGTTGATGCGTTATGGGCCTCATTTGGGACTACATATGATCCCACCACCGAACGGAATGAGTGGTTTGGATTGCCAATGGCATGACTACCATAACATTAGCAACGGTATAGGATTTGCTTCCGTGGCACCAAGCCCTATAATTTATGAGTTGTTCGATGATGATTCAACATTCTTCAAGAGCAATTTGGTTGATTACTTTTTTCATGGTTAAGCTAACAGAGCAACAATTTTTTCCAATCTTTCTGCTTAGGGTTAGGGCTTTAGGCCCTAAAAATATTAGTAAATGCAAAATATTCTCCATCATATTACGGCTCCATTTGGAACGGCTTTGGCTTCCAGCTTTTGTCCAGAAAAGTTGGAAGCCGTTCCAAACGGTCTGGCTTTTTGTAGCCACTTTTGTCGAAGCCGCTTCCTCTACAGTTCAGATCAGTTCAGTTCGGAATCAGCTTGACAGCACCAACTTCAAACGGGCATAACTTTCACATACAGAGTCCGTTGGAGGTCTACGAGTACTTGATTGAAAGCTTATTTCGTCCTCTTTCCAACAGATCCAGCCTCATCTTCAAATTCCTTCTGGACTGATCGCAATCATCTAAAGAAGGCGTCATATCACCTGTTTGGGCCAATCTGGGCTTTGTAATCGAACTCAACTTGGCCCATATGCCGGCGGCCCACCTAGAGGTGCGGTTACTGTTTACATAAACAGTAACCCACGAGTTTAGTCCCTCCCCGTTAGTTCTTTTAGATTTGTGGCTCCTCGTTCCCTATTTAAGGAGGCCACACCCCTCTGGTTTTCTCTGATTTTGTTTAGTTAAAAGTTAGCTTCATAGCAACTTCGTGTATTGGCTTGTGTCGACTAGACCAACCATAATACCGCTTCAGAATCCCAACTCAATTAAATATTTCAATCCTATTTGCAATTTCAGATTGCTTATTATCTCGTTCTTGCGTGTTTCTTGGTGTATGCAGAATCGACCTTCGTGGTCGTCAACCGGTATTCGTGCACCGTTGATAACGACTTGTCAATCAGTTCAGCGATTGCGTGGTTTCGAGCCTTGCGTGTTCGTAGCCAGGATCGTGAGAGTTGAGCGACACCTACCAGACTTATCGTTTTCATCGAAAGATCGGGCCAACAAATCGGACCTTCCGGTTCATCAGGTGGTATCAGAGCTGCAGTTCATCGGTGAGATTTTTTTCCTACAATCCAAATAGCCACGATAAATAAAAAAATATGTTTAGTTCATCGTCCAAACCAATCTGTGCCTTTGCAATTTTTTCTTTTTAGTTTGTGTTGTTGAATTTTCGTCGCATCGTCGAGTCATTGTGCTGGTTTCTTGTCTAGATTGGTCTAGTTTATGATCTCTTGCAAATCGTCTAGTTTTGTTCTTCCTCCCTGCCACGAACACCAAGATCACCACGGTGGCCATCCGTCTCATTTTTTTCTGCTACACAAATTGCCAACCGTCGCCATCAAGAAAAAAAAATAACAGTTCCAATCTGCCGCCCGACGTCACGCGCATCGTTCCCGTCACGCGGCGCATCATCCGCTACGTCCCTTCATCGTCCTCGGTCCTCCAGCATCGCAACGTCTGCATCGGCGTGTTGTCATCCAGGCGGGCGACAGCGCGCAGGATCGCAGCAGCCAACGCACCTCCTCGGTCTGGACGTCGCCATCGGAGCCGATCGTCACCAGCAGCTCCCTTCAATAAATCACCGAACAGCTCCCTGGTTGATTCACGTGGAGAACACAGTCAAAATCTCTCATCTAGCACAGCGTTTGGAGAGATAAAAAAAATAGCAGATCATTTCATCCAGCGCCGCTGTCGTCTCCCGTCGTACCTCGCCTCGATCCACGTCCAGTGCATCGCCATCAGCCTTCGCCCAGCGCGGAAGGAAGCAAGCGGCGCCAGCTCTTCGGTACAAGTCGCACCAACAAATTGCTTTGCTGTTCGGGCGGGCTAGGGTTTCGAGTCATCGCTGCTGTGCTTTCTTGCCCTTCTGGCATGGACGCCCCGATGTGGATAGCCTTGTCTCATGCTTCCGCATGATTCAACACCAATAAAGGTACATGAATAAGCTTTTCTTTATCCTCTTCCTCAGCTGCAAGAATTACATTATGTAGTTGTGATACCTATATGCACAATCCTCGTTGTGAGCAATTATCACTGTAGAAATTGGGTTTGCTTGGAGTGATATTCATCAAAATCCTAGAAGTAATCAATGTTTCACAAAAAAGATGAGTACGTGTTCTAGTTTAGAATTCAGAAAGATGTGTCTCCACTAATCTCGAACGCACTAAATGATAAATAATTCTGATGTTCGTGGCGACATCAAATCGAGATGTGCATGTAAACTGCGGAGATTTCCATATGCTTCTTATGTACTGATATGTACCTATTTTGTAAGATCAGTTTGTACAATTGTTCATGAGAGTTCCTAAGCTAGATATGGCCTTTGACATCATCCCAGTGCTGTTCTTACTGTACTACAACCTGAATTTCATGATATTTTGCTGATTAAACAACCATCTTTATATCTTGCTTAAGTTAGTTCTGTATTTTAACTGAGTTCCGTGGCTTGATTAGTTGATCTATATTTATAAGCCTAATTTGATTATCTGCCTATTGTCTGAATTCAGATGTATGGATGTATATATGAATGTTCAGTTCAGTGTTCAGATTGAGACCAGTGTTCAGATTGTGATTCAATGAACTATTATTCATTTAGCTAATCAGATAGTTGTACTTTCATTATCACTACAATTTTCATTACTACATGCATATGACTAGCCATATGATCAAAATAGTTTGTTTTGACTAGCCATTAATTTTGGAATCTGAATGTTGTTTTGAGGTCAAAGTAGTGACATATGATCAATACAATTCTGGTTTTTATGGGTTAGGAATCGATTGTTTGCTTGTTCCATATTGCCTACCAAAATTTGTTTAGGCAGCAAAACATTAGTTCCAGCAAAGTATTCACTAGTTATACGCTCTATCCTTGTTCTTTCGTCTTTTGGAGTCCTGAACTTCTAAATTACCTGATGATTGATATAGTATAGAATATTTTTATATAGTGTATCACTTTGTAATAATGCTTCCTGTGTGCAATTCTCTTTTATGTTTGCTTGTCAGTTTAGAAACATAAATGTTATTTTGAGTCGCAACATATAACTGATCAGAAGTGCATATATTCATATTTTTGGTGATTGATGTGGTTGTCTCGGCTCCTTGCTTATATGGACTCCATTTCAATTGTAGATAATGTAGCATGTCAGTGATTGATGAAATTATATTGCTTATTTCTTGATCCATGCAAAGGCATTTTCTGATCAAGCCAAATTTTGGAACATGAATGGATATGCAATTTTGTTCCCTATTGCTGTGAAGATGATCAATTCACCATGTAGTTTGTTGATGGAAAGGTTGATAGTTTTGATGATCAATTCAGAATGACTGATAGTTTCCATTTGTTCTATGAATATGGAATATGCAGAATGACTGATAGTTTCCATCTGTCTCCATATATTCTATCATTTATCTACTAGGTGCAAATCTGAGTTTTATTTATGACATTGATTATCATTTGTCTAGCCAAATATATTTGGAATACTTGCGGAACTGTTTTGGTGAGAATTTTAGCACAACATGACATATGTATTTCTCTTTGTTACTTCTTTATTTTTGGGGGTACGTGTGAGGGTGGAGATGCCTAACACTGCCAATGCTGGTCCTAAGCCTAGAAAAAAGTGGAGGCGGCATGAATTATTTGTAATAATTATTTGTTGTAATAAATGTTTATTGTAATAATTATCGTTAAATACGTTAATCCTTGATTCACATGGTGGAGAAATTCGTGCAACATGCTTCAATTCAGTGCTTGATCAATTTTATGACCTAATTGAGGTTGGTAAGGTGTAACAGCCCTAACTTAGGGTTTGTATTTCAAATGTAAAATTTTGAGGAGAAATAAAAACTTTTGTTGTCTCTTCAAATCATTTGAAAGTTTCTACAATTTTCCCTAGCAATTTCCAATTTGTAGAATTTAATTCTTGTGATTGGAAATTGTTGATTATCAGATTCTAGCCTTCAAACTTGTGATCATCCTCTGAAGCTATTTTTCCTAGCATCTTGATCATCCTATCTACCTCCCTGAATTATTTCACAATTTTTAGATTTTGTTTGCTATTTCAAATGGCCAAGTCAACTCTGTTTGAAATCTGGTCAAACTCATCAAACAGCAGCTTGTGAATTTTCTCTAGAATAATGCAGTGCATAAAAAGTTCTGGAAAAATTATACAAGGTTGTCCTCTGTCCCTAGTAGCTACCATAAAAATTTCGAAATTTTTGTAGCTCTGGGTCTACCTCTAAAAATTCCCCAAACCTTCTCGTCTTTTAAATCAAAATCTAAAATCTGTTCCTCGGCCCAACTCGGGCTCGAGTCGACCGCGCCACTTGACTCGGTCGTCAACTAGCTCGCGCGAGTCCAATTGATCGTGGCCGTCCGATGCAAATCCGATCCACGTTGCGTCGCAACCGACGAATGCATACATCAATCTCGACCGTCCGATCCGGCGGTCGGCATCTTTCCGATAGAGTCGAACCTCGCTCGCACCGCCACGCTATCGGCGACGGTGGTCCCCACTTGTCGCCTTCGCCTCGTCTTCTCCGCACTCACCGGAGCTCGCGGCGCGGCGTGCATGCTTGCCACGTACCGCCGCCGCCACCTATTTGCCCTCGTGTTCGTCCGCAGAGCATCGCCAGAGCTTCATAACCTCACCGCACTCATTCGGCCATCGCTTCTTCGCTCTCTCACCTTCTCCGCCCAAATTTTCCTCTCGGCCGAGAAGAACTCGAGCGTAGCGCCGCTGCGTTCGAGCCGCCTTGAGCGGCGACCGCGACGATCGTGTTCCTCTCGCCGCCGCCCATTTTGCCTATTCCGGTCCTTGGCGCCCGGTGGATCACAGGGCGGTATCGCTGCGTCTCGCCCGGCGATCTCGCCCCGCGAGCTTGCTAGCGCTCGTGAGTCTCAAGCCTCGCGATTTGGTTCCACTTGATCGCAATGCTCCACCGATGCTCACGGTGGGTTCGTTTACGTCTTTGGTGCATCGTGGAAGCCGTGCGACCGATTTTTCTCCGAGCTCGCAGTTTCGCCGTGGTGATTCCGGCCGTCTCGGACCTCCTTCGTCGCCATCATCTTGTGCTTATTGTTCCTGGGATCAAGGCGGAGCTGTGGCGCACCTTCTCGAGTCTTCTCGAGGCCCGTAGCGTCTTCTCCGCGGAGGCCGCATCTTCTTCTCCGCCTCGTTCGCGCCAGCTCGCCGCATTTCCGTGACTCGCGTCACCGCTATCGAGTTCGCGAGGTCCTTGCGAACCCGAAGGTACCACTCACTCGTCTTGAAACTCACTGGTTTGCTAGATCACCTGCGCGGCCGCACCGCCGTGCCAGTGCTCGCCGGTGAACCGCCGGTGAAGATTAGTTTAACTCTAATCATGTCTTCTTTGAGTCTCTGATTTGTGGGCCCTCTCTGGTAATCACGTTTAGAAATCGTTTAATCCAATCGTTATTTGTTCTCTCGGTCACTGCCATGTGGGCCCATGCTGTCAGTTGTTAGTTGTGTAGCACTGATAATGCGTTTTCTCTGTTGGGAAACGTATTTCTTTGTGAGAGTAGGTTAAGTTTGCGCGTTGATATGTCAAAGACGTATTCTTAGAATACGCCTTCGACGTCGCTTTCGGCGTGCGGGCTATTCTGGTCAGCACTTTCGCGCGGGCCCGCCTGTCAGTGTCTGGGGTTAGTTGGCTGTCGGTAGGAAAGGGTATAAATGCTTTAGTATTTCAAATGCTTTTGTTGTAATCGTTAAATCGTTTAAACTTGTAAAATGCATAACTAATTCAATTTTTATCCAAATTGCATGAAACCAGTGCTGTTATTTTTCATTTTAAATGTATTACTTACTAAAATTAGTTTCATCCATGTCTCTGTAGCAAAAATCTGTTATCTAATAAAATGATGTCTTATGTATCTTCTAAATTAGAAAATGCATATCTTTTCCAATAATTGTCCAAATTCAATGAACCCAGTTTTGTAAAATTTCATTTTCAGTATGCTAACTGTTAGGATAGGTTTTATACACTGTTTCTGTTTATGAAAAGTTGTTAAGTAACTAACTAGTGGCATGTTGTATTTTTAGCTTAGAAAATTCATAGAAAATTATTAGCATCTTAAAATGATTTGTTCTCTGTTTCTAAATTTTGTTATATCTTGTTTAGGCTGCTGTGTGAATTTTGGCATGAGTTGATGTTGTTGTATGCTTAAGTTTTGTCGGTGTTATTCGTCCTTATTTGCTGTTGTGTTCGATCGTTAGGCTTCGATATTTGCGGCAACCCTGAGGACGATCCTCCGCACCTTATTGAGCAACAGCAGCCAGGCAAGCAGTTTGATCATGATTAATCCCAGTATTTTAAAGTTTAATATTTTGTTTCAAATTGTATGTATGCATCGCTTAATTTGTGTTAAAATGGTTAGTTAAACCAGTAATGCATATCCTGTAGACAAAATATGGATCTCTACTACCTGAGCCTAAGTTATTTGCTGTGATTAGAGATCGCTGGATGATCTCTTGTCACTTAGTAGATTCGGGTCAACTTGCTTAGACATGCTTAGTATCGGTAGAACTGGGCGGTTATCGACTTTAGTCGGTAACCTTGATCACACAAAATTTACTATAACTTTATGTTTTAGCATTTCTGCTGTTTATCTGCAAAACTAAAAATGAAAACAAAAATGGTTTAGACTTGGGCACAATGGTAAGACTGGTGTGATCTGTTGGGTGTGACTGGAAAGGTGCCCGAGTCAATTAAGGACCGAGTTACTTGCGCCACCGTACTGAGCATTTTGCGTGCTAACCACACTAGAGTATATGGACCTCTCTTGACCTAGTACTTTGGCGTGTATTGGCCCGGTCGCAGGAGGTCGCAGGAGGGATGGAGGTGGGAGCATGGTAGTTGTCCGAAAAGCTTTATCCTGAGTGGGTAGTTGTCTTTTCGGCTTTACCATGTAAGCGTATGGTGTTTCTACCCATACGAGCGGCTCGGGTTGATACACAATATTGGAAACAGTCTCGTAGGACTTAGTCAGGCAGCATACCTTTCGAAGTGTGCTTTGGCTTAAAAGCGATCTCAAGTGTGGGTACATTGGTACACCTGCAGGTTTAAAACTATTCGAATAGCCTCGTCTAGGTTATGGACACGCTCGGATCGCCCCAAGAACTAGACTCCAACATTTAAATTAAAACTTGATGGGTGGTACGAATGCGGGATTCGTGTTATTGTTGTGGTGACTATTGGGATAGTCACTTCTAGGTTGTTTATCTTTCGCTTTTGTTATTATTATCCTTACTGTTATTTCAATCTTAAAATGAATTGCAAACTTGCCTTTAAAATCAGTATTACCTTATGGCAAATGAAAATTGGCTTTATGCAAATAAAACATATGGCCTCCACTAGACAAGCCCGCATGTAGCATATGAACAGTGCCGCTAGTTCACACGTCGATCTTGCGGTACAAAGACAATCTTTGTACTCAGGTGCTTTGCTTAATGTTTTTGTTGCAGAGGAAGAAGGTGAGCCTCAGGGGCCTCACTTCTGTGAGCTGTGCTGTCGCTTCGTGGGTGACGACTAGTCTTGGCGGTCCGGTCAGATGCCTTGTGGGTTGGAGGCACACTGATTGGCTTTGTTTATAGCCATCTTATGGCACTTTGCTTCATTGTCGTTGTTGTCTATTTGTGTATCTTGTGGCCTGTCGGCCTATGTCTGTAATATTGCTACTATTTGTTTATCTTCCGTTTGTAGTGTGATGTTTGGACTCTATGTTTGGAATGGAGTTGATGCATACTTTTGTTGTGAGGTGTGTATACTGCTTCTGGGAAGTATACATATCTCGAGGATCAGTTTATTTGATTTGTGATGCTAGGACCAGGTGGTTGGTTAAGCACTACAAACCAAATAAATTGGGGTCCTCACAGTAAGGTGTACTGGATATTGTGATTATTTATTGTTCATTGTCGTTAATTACATTAATTGTGGTCAATTTATCGTTAACTACTGTTAGTTATCGTCAAATGTCGTTAATTATCATCACTTGTCAACTACCACTAGTTGTCGTTAAATGTCGTCAATTGCAGTAGTTGTCGTCAATTGTGCTAGTTGTTCATTGTCTTTAAATACCGTTAATTGCATTTAGCGTCGTTAATAGTCGTCAATTATCGTTAAATGTTGTTGATTGCGTTAAACGACATCAAACAAGCTATTACTAGACTTAGGGGCATTTCAGATATTTTTCATCTCGGAAGCTGCAGCCAACCTACCTAAAAGCCAGACAGCCAAACACCAAACCAAAAAAACCCAGTCGTTCAGCCTGCAGCCGAAAAACCCTACAACACAGCTGGAAACCGCTTTTCAAAAAAGTATAGCCATTCCAAACACCCCTACGTTTGCTTACCCACTGATTTGCTTTTAGCTCAACTCTTTCGCCTGTCACATTGTCACTATTTAACTTTTGAGATATAATTTATTTGGCATGATTTCCTTGTGAATTTCGACCAACCAACTGATAGTGACATAGTCTTAAGAAAGGCGCACATAATTAAGTATAGCCTCAAAACTCTCTCTCTCAAAAAAAATAAAGTATAACCACAAAACTAACTATGGTCCGCTACATTCCTCAGACGCTCAATCTTAACTGTAAGTGAAGTGTATGTTTTGTGTACTTCTGTTATCGGAGTGAAATTTTGCTCCTATACGTACAACACGTTGAGTTCTGGTGTCAGCTGTTTGGAAAGAAAAAAAGTTGCGCACAGAGAATAGTGTGGTGAGATAGTTACAACAAGAACAGGGAGAGAAACAATAATGTCTCCTGCAAAGTACATATTTTTTTTTTAAGGAATGCGTCTATTTTACCCTAGAACTTTGGGGTATATCTAATCTACCCCTGAACTATGAAACTATCTAAATAACCACTTAAACCATGTAAAATCGTCTAAATAACCCTCTAACGTTGTTTTTGGAGGCGGTTTTGCAATGTAGTGGATGACGTGGTTGATAACGTGGCAGTGCCACATCGGTTTTGCCACTATGGCAGATGATGCGGTTAGCAATGTGGCAATGATCATCGACATATTGTCAGTCACATCATCCATCACGATGGCAAAAACACCTCTATCGTGCCAAAATTGCCTTGTAAACCGTCTCAAGGGGTTTATTTAGACGGTTACATAGTTTAGGGAGCTATTTAGACGGTTTTGTAATTCAAAGGTAGATTAGACGTAATCCCGAAGTTCACAGAGTAAATTAGACTTTTTTTTTACAATCCTACAAATAAATAGGACAGAAAGTTTTTTTTTTCACGGGGACACACCTATCTAGCGGGTGTCATGTCCGACGGCCCATCCACCAACCATCCTCCCTATCCTCCCTACCCTTCGAGCGCACCTCCTACCCGATGGGCTGCCCTCCACATATTTTGGCACCACCGTGGTGCTCTCCTTCCTTTTTGAAAGCTTTCAACTAAAGATCAAAACTTTCAACCGGGTATTTTGCACTTTAAACCAAACAATTTCACCTTTCAACTCAAATTCAATTACTTCAACTTGAAGATTTTGATTTTTATCTCAAAATTTCAAACTTCCAACTAAAAATGAAAACAGCTTGATTTCAAACTTTCACCATGAGAAATCGAACTTTCCAACACAATATTTGGGGATGTATGAAAGATGCTACCCTATCCACATCCAAAATCAGAGGATGTTACAAACTAAGTTACCTTAACGGAAGAATCGGATTTGGATGGATCGGGCGTTCTGCCAAAGTTAGCATGTCTATTCTCCCAAAGAAAAAGAGGAATACGAAGGGGATAGTATCGGTTTTATACTCTTATTCCAGAAATATGAGCTTCCAAGCAGAGAAGTAACACAGAGAACATTATAGTCCATAAGTTGATTGAAGGCGTGGGCGGTGGGTCCTATGTGTTCTTATTTTGCTATCCAGACTAACCACAAAACTGGAGTAATGAGGGCATTCCTGCTTTGTTATTTTCAGTGTACTTTTGAATGGATAATGAACCAAGAGAAGGCCCTCTGGCCTGCAGTATCCAGCTGAGTATATGCGATTGAATTCCAGAATTAGTCAAACTTGTAGTGACAACTGACAATGGAGAATCTATGAAATTGGAAAGGTGTTTAGAAGTTTAAACGTGGGAATTGCAGATTGAACGATCACATTGTTCATGGAAAACTCAATTGTCTACCTTATTTAACACACTCTATGTTACCTAATAGAGCTTCGGATTAACAGGCAGCGTCCATGATATACTCGAAACAAAATTGTGTGGACGCATTCAGTGTTACTGTAGAATCGAATACAACAATAAGAGAGGGTGAATGATTGTACCGATTTCTTTCCAAATTACTCGTAAGTGATGCCTCCTCATAGTTGTGCGCGGATCTGCTCGGCCGTCCGATGCTGTTGTCGACAATCAGGCGAACGACATGGCACGTGATCGACAATAGTAAAGTCGACAGAGAAGCGCTATCCCATCACGCACTGCTTGGAACGTGAACAAGCCAAAGACAACGCCCAGAGAAATACACCGCTGACGATGACTATCTTTCCTTGGAATATATCTGAGCTTGTATTCTCAATCTTGTTTTGTGGCTACATAGCGCCCTTACGGCACCACTCAAACCCTAGGACGAAAACTCAAAAAGCTTTCTCCCAAAGGCCCTTTGTAAAGCCACGAAAAACCACCCGGAACTCTTAACCTCTGCCTTCTTTTATAAGCTAGAGTCCTAAACCGTGTTCTTAACAAACACGGTACAAAATCTTATCTTTTCCGAAAATGATGGAACCCGAAACCCTTCCAAACACAGGTTTTTCAATATTTCTAAACCTTCCAGATATAAAACACCTTCCATATCTCCTCACGCATCATAAGCCTTCAGGACCGCACCTCCCAAAGCTTCTTCACGTATCATGCATCCACCTTTGATCTCCACGTGCCCCAGCGTAAACCCGATCACCTCGTGACATCGTCGACCGCTTGAACCTCATATTTCCTAATCCTAGTCCCGGTCCTTCTCGTCATCGACTATGACCGTCTTCACGCCCAACCTGCACATGCAAAAACCAAAGAATATTTTCCTAACACAAGTTCTCCAATTTGACCAATATCAGTTTACACACACATATCACATCTTTATCCATCAATAAAACACTATCCAGATCATCCTCGAAGCCTACGACTAGTTTCACAAAGTCCACGACCAGTTCCATAATGTCTACGACCAGCTCCATGAAGTCTACGACTAGTTCCATATGTCTGCAATCAGTTTATGTAGCCTTCGATCACCAACCACGTATTATAGCTTTCGACCATCGATCACACACTGTAGTTTCAACCTTCGATCAGACACTGTAGCACTCGAAGTCTACGACCATACACTGTAGCACTTGAAGCCTACGACCATGAGCAGTCGAAACCTCTCACGACAAGTAGTCGAAACATTCTACGACCACGTTCAGCTGAAACCTTCTACGACCACGGTTAACTGAAGCCTCTCACGGCAACACAGTACTCGTGATGAACAGTACTCAGAACTACAGTACTAAAAAATTAACAGTACGCGTAGCTACAGTACTCATAACGAACAATGTTCGGCGCTACAGTACTCGAAGTGAACAGTACTCATAGCGAACAATACTCGTAGCTACAGTACTCGAAGACATAGCACTCGGTACTCGAAGCTACAGTACTCAAAATGAACAGTACTCATAGCTACAGTACACGAAGACGAAGCACTCGGTACTCGAAGATAGGCCAAAACCTAGCGGAACGAGCGAAAAACCAAACAGAACGATCGAAACTTTCACAACCGCAAATTCCAATACAACTCAAATGTAAAGTATGACCCATCCACATGGTCTAACAGTTACTAAGTTTGGAATAATGCTTTCCAAATGCATGTACGTATCCAGGTGGGTAATAGTACTGACCACACAGCTAATTACACACCTTTTTACAAAACATCATTGTAATATCAAGGACTTCTCTTTTACAGAACTATAATATAAATATCAAGGAGTACTTTGCCGCGATAATTGCATTTCATTCGCCTTCTGAATCCATTCCACGATTGATCCCTGTAGCCTATCAGGTGCGTGTGGCACCCACAGATTGAGAAAGTCTCTGACCACCTGTATCCATCTCTCTAGCTTTGGGTCTTGGCGTCGCTGGATTATTGTCCTTCTGCTCCCAGCCTCTCTGATGTGCTTCGGTGGCATCTTCATCGAGCTTGTTTTCTCAACCTGAAGGTATGCAGTGCCATGTTTAGACTTCCATAACATCTGATACGCCATCGCTTCGGCCTTCTGGTAAAGGCAATCTATTGCCTTTGACAGCATGACCTCGTCCAGTTGTTCTAGGCTAATGTTTGTAAGCATACCACTCTGCTCTTCGCCATCGATTACCTCGATCGCAGAATTCTCAACAGCAGGCATCAGGTCTTCTGAAGAGCCATGGGGTGAGAAGAGGAGCCCAAGTTTAAGATGTGGCAATTCTGTTAAACAATTCGTTTCTCCTTCGACGATTGTGCTCCTCTGCATATTGTACTTTGACAATGGGATGTGGCATTGCAAGGACACTTCAATAAGTGGTTCTAGAGAAACATCTGATAGTTTCAATGTGCTTGCCTTGCTGCTACAAGACTTGGGCTCATGTTGCTTGCAGCAGTGTGGGTTTGGGCGAAACCACTGAGTCAAAGTGCTATGAATACTGTTCCAGTGTTCTTTGTCACTAGAATCAACATATGGCACCCAGGTGAAGTCCTGCGTTGGCAATTGCGCAAGTTCTTTTCTAACAGCTTCAGCCGCGGACTTGAAGTGAGGGGTGACCAACTGTAAGCACCTGATGGTGATCCCAACTATGTCCGTGCTTTCTGAAAGCCGTAGCATCAAACCTAGATACAAATTTTTATCCGGTGCCTCGTCGTCTTCGTAAACGAAGAGAAGCTTGGCCTCCAGGCCACGGTCTTCGAAGCTAATGGGGCGGACACAGAACAGATGGTATTGGCTTCCCCGGACAATTCTATACCGTAGCTCTTTGCCGGTTAGAAGGTGCCCAATGAGAGGATCGAAGAACATGTACTGCCGCGGCGTGCCGCCGAGCTCCACGAACCTCAGGAACTCACCGGCACCGTCCGCGAACCGCTCGAACCTTCGAACGGCAGAGCTACTCGAGTCGTTTTTCTTGTTGCGTTTAAAGAATGAGGAGACGAAAGACTTGGTGGCATGAGCCAGCCGTCTAGGGAAGGAGTTCTTCCTTACCTCCTGGTCCTCCTCTTCGTCTTCCACAACACGCTGCTTGTACTTGTGCAGCGTGTCCTCACACTCTTGAGATGCACGCTTCAGCTTCTTGCGCCAACGTAGCAGCGACGCGTCGTTGATCTGCCACTTGTCGGATGTATCAAGAACAACCTCTAGCTTGATGTGCGCCATCTCCAGTCTCTCCATGTTCTCCTCCTCGTCTGATTTGCATCCGTGCTTGTCAATCAGACCGGATAAGATTTGGCTCACTATCTCCTCGGCAACCGCAGAGCCGACCATCTCCGCCATGAATTAGGATTCGACTACTTGTATGATTCCTGCAGAGGAAAAAGTAAATTATATATACAGAGCACTTGATTTTTCTTATAAAACATCCTCTCGTAATACTATTAGTCTACCAGCATGAGGTTCTGGGTTCAGTAAGTGTAGCACAAATCTCACCCTTTGGTAAAATCTTTCTTTTAGAAGATCATATGCGAAGACCGAGCGAAGTTGTAGTAAGAACGTACCAGTGATTGAATTTCATTGAAGTTGTGAACAGTGGACTTATCCAGCGAGATATTTTGGAGGGAAACGCCGACAGAAGTAGAATGTAGATCTGAGGTAGAAAGAAATAGTGAGTAAACTACCAAGTCAACAAGAGAGCCTGGACCGCATCAGCTGAATCTTACAGATTACTAGACTGCTACCAATTAAGTCAGTAAAACAAAGGTGCAGATTTTTTAATAAAGAATAGTGAGAACTGTAAATGAATAAATTCTCCACTTTTTCCTTTTGATTGATTCATTTTTGTCGGAACAAAATTGTTTGAGTTGAACTACAATCTCTAGGTTCCCATACTACTTTAGTGTATTTAATTACAAACATGAAGATATTAGAGGTACAACAGCTTCTATTGACAGTCTTAAAAAAAGCTTGTATTGACGACAAAAAAGTGGCTATGTATTTAGTTCAGAGAAATAATAGTCAAGAATTAAACCGTCATGGCTACGCCGAAGAAAAAAAATCAAAAGGAAATTTCGGGAAGAACTGTTGTAGAGATCTGACACACTGAAACCCATCTCTGAAAAAAATAAACTACGTGGGAACCGGGATGAAATTTGAGGAACGAATGGACTTCAGCACTTCACTATAGGTGGAAAATACTGGAACTAAATGAAAAAAACAGTTTTTTCCCATATTTGTTTCAGAGGCAGATCAGGGAAAGTTTCAATTGGAAAGGGACTTTCTAAATCTCAGTTGCCTGTCTTTTTTTTTTTCTCTTCTAATTTATCAGTCACATTTGTGATGGTTAGATTTGCTTTGTGATTGCCGATTTTATTGATCCGATTGACAGACCATGGCTGCACCGGGTTTGTCTTTGTGCCCGTTAGTCGAAATCGACCCAGCAGGCCACCGCCACGGTGGCTGTGGGTGGGCGAATTGCTACCGAATACCGGCTCGGTAGCAAATTTTATACTATTCGGGTGTTCCGTGTTCAGCTCGGTTTCTTAAAGTCATCTTAAAGTCATATGCCAAATAGACCGAATAAACCCAAGTCCACCACTCCATCTTTGCCTCGAGCTGCAGCTACTTTCTTTTGGAAGGTTTGTTCCTACTACTCGGATCTGGGAATTTGAGAGGGTGATGGAGAGGAGGGAGGGGGGAGAGAGGGGTGGGCTTGGATAGGACGGCTCCCGGCGAAGAACAACTTCACCTGCTAGCTGCTCGGGATTGCATGGACAAGGATCACAATGAGAACAAAGAGAGATGAGTGCGTGAGAGAAAAATGGTGTCAAAGGTGGCATGGAAGGAGTAAATATTTGTATGGAGGATTTTTCTCTGTGCGCTTGCAGCTTTATTGATTTGGTTTAGGGTTTTGAGCTTTATGGATTTAGATGATTTTTTTTAATAAAATGTTTTGGGGGTATTATTTGGTTGGAATTGAGCTCAAGACAATTACGGGGCAGTGTAATTTTGTAGAGAAAAAACTATTAAACAGTATAGCGTTTTTCCTCTTACCAACAGGATAGGTGCACATCGTCTGATCTAACTCCTGACGTACAAATCCTAAAACTTGACCGCGTCTAACACACCTGACCGTGACTTGTGAAGCTTACTGTGACGCGAAGCTTCTCTCTCTGGGAACTAAAGATCCCCAATACATCTCAGAAAAACCACCAAATCAGTAGCATTGGTGGCCAGTGGCTACTAGATCGTCACTAACAAGTTACTTGATAGCCATCTCCCTCCTCTCACAGCTCTGATTGAGCTTTGCCATGGCAGATCTGACGCTAAACCGTTCTTCTATCTACTTCAAGCCTGCAATGTGCCTGGAGGAAAACACGTTAGCGACGGAGGCCATGTCTGCAGGTGAGCCAGTCCTCAAGCGACGCATGACGAGTGGTGGTGGGCTGGTCCTCCGCGTCTCGTGTGGCCAAACCATGGCGGCGCGACAGGGAGTGGCCGCGAGCAGTCTCGGTCGGAGCGAGGCGAGTGGAAGTGACTACCAGAGGTGCGTGCGGCGATGCATAGGGAGATGAGTGGCCACACCAGCTCGGTGAGCATGGAGCCATGGGCGAGCTCGATGGTAGGCGGGAAGGCTAATGACCGCTGCATCCTGGCGAGCGCGGAGTTGTGGCGGCGAGCGGTTGCGCGACCGCAGGTGAGCACGTTAGGGATTTTTTTTGAAACATGTTGAAACTTCTTGAAACTTGCTGAAACTTCTTGAAACTTTTTTGTCTGAAACTTATTGAAACTTATGTTCCAAAATCTGAAACTTGTTGAAACTTATTGAAACATGTTGAAACTTCTTGAAACACTTTTTTTCTGAAACTTGTTGAAACTTGAGTTCCAAAATCTGAAACTTGTTGAAACTTCTTGAAGCATGTTGAAACTCTTTTGTCAGAAACTTGTTGAAACTTAAGTTTCAAAATTTGAAACTTGTTAAAACTTGGGCTTGAAACTTTCTTAGAATCTTTTGAAAATTTCTAGAAATACACAAAAACTCACTAAAACCTGAAACTTTTAAAATGCTTTCATGAGACTTTTTTAAACTTCTTGAAACTCTTTTGTCTGAAACTTGTTGAAACTTGAGTTCTAAAATTTGAAACTTGTTGAAACTTAGGCATGAAAGTTTCTTGGAATCTACTGGAAACTTCTAGAAATACACGAAACTCACTGAATCCTAAAACTTTTAAAATATTTTTACGAGACTTCTTGAAACTTCATGAAACCTTTTGTATATAACCGAATTGCAGATACGGGGAAGAACAAAACACAAAAATTTACCTAAATCTAAAAATTGTTGAAACTTCTAGAAATCTAAAAGTTTCTTAGATTTTTCTGGAAACTTCTAGAAATCTAAAACGTATTGAAACCTAGTCGAAACTTTAAACTCAAAATCTGGAACTTTTAACCAACTGAAACTGCACAAAACTACTATACCGTTGGAAATGCATTCCAATGGCATAGTGGGCTAGTAGCTCCCAATTTTGTAATACCCATATGTTTTTGACATGTTGTGGTGATGAGTAATCGACACTTTGGTGATTGAGATTTAAAATTGATTTGAAGTTTGGTCTTTGTGAGAGTGTGAAAGATTTGTAAGTGCTTCCTTCAGGTCATAGGAGGACCATCCGGGTGGATGTGGACTTTTTTTTAAGGATTAATTTTTTAGTGAACTTTGCTCTCGGGTCCTAGGAGGACCATCTGTGTGTAGGAGGACTAATTCTCAAGTTGTATTGTGCTCTCGGGTCCTAGGAGGACCATCGTTTGTACAAGTAGACTAATTTGAGCGGACCAATTATCTGGTAGAAGGATCATCCTCGACGGGGAGTAGAACTAATTTTTAGGGCAACAGGACCATCATTCTGGATGGGGTGGAAGGTCCTTCAACACGATTTTTTGATATCAAGTAGGTTTTTGAGCTCATGTGAGTTGTGGTATATGTTAATGTCTTTAGGGTCAATGTATATAGGTTGCATGTTTGGACTAATGTGGGTTAAGTTGAGAATAACTTATGTTTCGACACGGTTTCTTGGTCTGTGTGTGCAGGAGGCTTGAAGTCAACTATGATCAACAGCAAGGAGGACCGGAACTTGGTTAGGAGAACCAAGGTCCAGAACGTTCATGGATGCCACATGAGATGGTTGGATCAAGCAAGGGACAAGGTGGACAATAATATGGAAGACAAGGTTGAGGTAATGGTGAAGGTGATGACCAGGTGAAGACAAAGGTATTGTGTCCATTGGCCAAATGCCGAAAAAGTGGTGAAGTGTAAAACCTCGGCAGTGGCTTATGAGGTTTAGGTCATGATGGAGGACAATTGAAGTGAATTCGGGCTAATGGAGCTTCATGATGAAGAGCGCTTAAAAAAACATGCTCAAGTTAGGTGTGAGTGAAAAAACCCATTATGTTGTGGGTTTCCGGGTTTGCCTTCAAAGGAATCCATTCCTATGCAAAGTTCCCTTATTTGCTGTTTGGGATGGATGAAAGATGAATAGTAAATCAAAGGAATGTTTCGCATATTCATCGATTTCACAGGAACTAAAACATCCACTCCGAGCTCCGTTTATTTTTGCATAGGACCAAGGCAAGAGAGAGAGAGAGAGAGAGAGAGAGAGAGAGAGCTCACACATTTTCCCAGTCATGCATCATCATGGACTGATGTTTGCTGTCATGCCATGCATGGAGACCCGCTAGCACCGAATCAATGCCCACAACACTGCCAGGTCAACGCCCGCCACCACTCCATGGATGGAGGCCCGCTGTCGGGACCCGAATATCCAACTACGGACCCTCTGTGTATACTGTACTAGTCTAGGATAATGCTAGTACACACAGTGGCAACATTGATAAAATACCATTCCATATGGAAAGATAACTAAGAAATATACAATTAATAATAATTATCAGAGTGGCGACCTTAAGGTCGAAGCTTACAATTATTACCTCAGAAGGCGAATATCTCAAATAAACTGAGCGGAAGGAAATATAATAACTTTAGTATGGCCCATCCATATGTTCACAGGCAATCGACTGGGATAGCACGACCTAGTTCTCCACGATCCTTCAAGTAGTCTTTATTAACCAATGATACTCTGATGTAGTCTTTAACAACTGAGCAATATTGTTTATAGCAAGAGTGAGTACATGGAGTACTCAGCAAGTTGTACCACAGGATGCAACTTTAGATGATGGCTTATTCCAAAAAATATGGCTACTAAGGTTATTTTGCAATAAACGACATTTGCAATTGATTAAGAACAATAGATTGAAAGCATAATTTGAAACAACAATAATAATAAGTAACAAGAGTTTTCACAAAGTTCACACAGCTTAAACCAATTCTTTCACAAAGCTTCCCTTCCAATTTTGTTTTGTCAAATCTACCCTTCGTGTAAAATCGCCGAGCATATCCATGACCGAGGACGCGGCTATTCGAATAATTGTTAACATTCAGCAAATGTTGTATAACTTTATCCACAAGACACGATCACTTGATCAGAGTAAATCATAACAAAGACTTTCCAAAACTTCATTTCAACAATTGACCCTCCCGGTGTGCATACAACTGCTTGTAACCAACCTCACCAAGCTTGTTGGCCCGACGCACACCATTGGACATGGAAACCGCAAACCGTCCATAGATTTGACCCAACACAAAGGAGTCAAAACCTCCACCTAGTCACAAAGCCTATCCTATTTCCTAAGGTAGCCAATGTCGATACTTTGTAACTTACTAAGCTAGGTCTGCCCCATACATGACTTGTATTAGTACAATATGGCTCAGTTCAATGGCTCACAAAGTTAAGTCCTTAATTCACCGGGGCGAGACTGCCAATTACTACACTAAGTCACAAAGATTCACACAGTCCACCAATTCACAAAGCACTTCCCACTCGCCCTAGTCTAAATCTTTTCCCACCCTATTGAATAAGTGCAACACATGCTATCAACAGGTGACAACATACAACACATAATTTTACACAAAAACATTCCATAATCACTTAGTTAAGTATGAGTTTACCATTTCAAAATGATATCAATGACCCGTTGAAAGGCTTAGCATACTAATCGTGTCTAACCAACCCACGTTGGTGCTGTGGTAATTACCAACTAGTAGTTAACCAGACTAGGGTGACAAATGATCATGACATAGAATCATCAAGGTAGGTATAAATCAAATGGGTTGCATAGTTAATTCCAAAATAGTAAAACTTTGATAATTGAATTAGTATGCAATAGTTTGAATCAAAGTAATTTAGTAAAATTGGGTGCAATATGATCAAAGCACAACTTGCCTCGCTATAGCAACATTGCTATTCTTTTATCTTCGGTCTTCGACTTCTTTGGACTTCAACCCATTTAGACGATTCTGAAATGTCAATGTCCAATGAGAGAGAGCGAAAATACAAAAAACATACAAATCAAATAAACTCCAAATTGAAATTTAATGGTACTGTAAGGTAGGGCTTGATTTTAGATGAATTAAGAAACTGTAATAGGTTTAATCGGAGGTTGGACGAGAGAGAACAAATTCTCAAAAGTTTGATCGGGAAAGAAAATCAAGAAATTAACAGAGGAGAGATAGTGTGAGTCATTGACAGCTGGGCCGAAGGAATATTCTTGGAATCTTTATTTTTGGGAATTTTGGAAAATGCTGAGAGGATGACATGTGGGACCCACTAGAATAAAAGGAATTTCGGGTATTAAAATAATTCTAGAAAAGGGTGAGGGACTGACATATGGGCCACTAGTCCATAGACCAGGTCCATGAGGTAGGGTTGTGGTTCATGATTGACTGGGTCTATGGCATAGTGCACTGGGAGGTGGGGTGCACATGTAAGTGTGTTGGCTCATGGTGGACTAGTTCCACACATGTTTGATCTAGGGTTTGAGCTAGGTGTGCCATGCACGTGATGACAAGGTTGACATGTTGTGCGGTGGAGGTGAGGTGGTAGGGAGGTGGTGGTGATGTGGCGACTAACGAGGCAAAGTAGTGGCGCTTGGATTCCCATGGTCGTTGATGATAGCAGCCACAACGGAGGCGACAGAGTGGTGCAACACGGAGAGGACACGATGGCGATCTTGGTGACATGGGCACGTAGTCCAATGGTCATCAGAGATGGCTGGCAGTGAGCACAAGGTGGCAGAGATGGATTGGATAGAGTGGCGATGGTGCTGTGGCAATGTTCCGGGGAGGCGAAAAGGGCACGGGGTAGAACGCGAAGCTGGGAACACGGTGGTGTGAAGATGGACGGCGTAGGTTCACCGGTATAGCAAAATTAGACGATGAAGATTAGCGACCGGAGATGAGGAAGGAGGACTCGATCTCTACGAACGGTGATCAAAACCTGAGATTGAGAGATGGGATAGGTAGATCGGGAATTAGAACACACGGTGATGTGAGAGGATTCACAAGAGACTGTCAGACCCCGGGTGTAGAATACCCGAAATTCTTATGTGTGTACTGTACTAGTCCCATAATTAGTGGCTAGTACACACATACACAATATTGGTATACACATCCATACACAATTACAAACAACATGAAACAAATATGGTACCTAAACTTAAGCGAGTACATAATTTATGATACAGGGGCCATCTGCCAAATAAAACGACTATCACAAGTAGTAAATTAAATAGTGGAAGCAAAAGTATTAAACCTAAAAGTCCAACGGCATGCCCATCCAACCCTTAGGCAACCAACAAGGATAAGTCCTAGAAAGATCCGTCCCCGTACCCCTGGTACCGGGAGAGAAGAAGACGTCGTCCGTCATGTGGTCATCCCCATTCCATGAACAATAATTTAAGTAAGATTGAGTACATTACTAACTCCTTATCAATCTCGATTCATTTCAATATGAGGACAAGAATTGAACCGATTCCATTAATTAGAATAGAACAGTTACACAACAAAAGAGAAAAGAAGGTATTTGTTGGCAGTAGATGGGTTTTACTAAATCAAAATTGTGATTCTTTAGTTATTTATTTTAGATTTGAAATTCTAAGAATTTTGACTAATTCTAAGTATTTCTTATTGCCGAGCCATAGTAATTGCACCTATTAAAGAAACTAGAAGAATTATGGAAATGAGTTCAAACGGAAGATAAAAGCAGTTGCATACTCAGCAAGACTCGTATCATAAAATTTATATATATGCATGGCTAACAAGGGATGTGGCTCTATGCTACAAGTCGTTTTCAGTATTAAGCAAATTTTATTTGCAATATCAATACATAGTATTTTGCAACGGAAGTTTACAGAGCAGTTAAGTAGGTAAAGAACAATAAGTATGTAACTTGGTAAATAACAATTCACAACCCTCCTTGGCTGCGAACAACATCTTACTTTCAGCCATAGACATGACACTTAACTCAAATATCAACAAAAATATCCATCCCAACTTTTCAAACAAAACCATTTTTATAAAAATAGAGACTATACCTGTTAAGACTGTACTAAGCATGCTCATGACTGCGAGCACACTTATTTAAATAGATTTACGTTCCGCAGAGGTGTACAACTTTACCCACAACATGCGAATTCTCTAGTTTGTTCGATATCCATCGATAACATCGCACACAACATTATAGTATGCCGTCTAGAGCACGTATTGAAGCCTTTACATCATCTAGTCCTAACCTTGCACTAGCCCAGCAATGAAAATCCTTACTTCAATCCTGGGTACCCCTGTCAAAGTGAGGCATTAACAATTGTATCGGCAAGCTTTGTCTCCGACACCGTGGTGAAGGGAGCCCCTTCGAGCACACCTACCAGGTCATGCTCGCACTGCTGCGGGCTACCAACATGAAAGGCTACTCATCGATGAATTAATTAGCAAAGGCCATCCCATACCGGTACATGTGGTTGTACACTTAGGCTTAGATAGGACTTACCAGCGTTCGGTCCTTAACTGATCCGGGCGATGATCTCCCCTATCTACTTGTGAGATACACCTCTCACACTTCTCAGATTATAATATAACTCGTCCGCGCCACAAACTAAGTTTTTTATTTTTATCTTTATACAAAATAATAGAGGCGATTCCCTTTGGACCATCATTTCAGATCTCCCAAATTCATATTCAATATTTCTTCTATTTTCCTATTTTAGTAAATCTAGAGTCCGGCTAAACATTTGTGTGATATTCACACTTGAAATACCCAAATTGACATCATCTGTTGCCTACACCACATACAATTGGCTACAATAGTAAGGATACCAATATTTCAGGGAGGATCATGTATTGAATAGGAATATAACTGCCATTATCCCCAAATATAGCAATTTTAAGAAAACATACAACATGCATAATAGATTTTGCAAAAAAAGAAATACAATAGTTGAAATAGTATGATCAACATGGTCAAAGGGGGTACTTGCCTTGCTTTGGTATCTCAGAGTATGAGGATGGAGGATTGTCGTAAATTTCGTTCGAAGTATCGACGTCTATTAAAAAAGAGACGATAGCAAATTAATTATAGAAAAATAATTTCAGCAGCAACAAAATCCAAATATTTTTGCGTATTTAGACAGATCATGATTTTAGATGAATTCAGAAAAAAGATTCATTCAATTTGGAGTTTGTATGCAAAAGTTCTTAACGTTTTAATTTGCTTTGGCTTGAAAATTCCAAAAAAATAAGAAAAGGGTGACATTGAAAGCGTATTTTCTGAGGTTTATGCTTTCTAATAGAGAAAGCTTATTTTCTTTTGAGTTCTTTTGAGGTTTACGCTTTCTAACTAAGAAAATGTATTGCCCTCTCAACTAAAAGTGGTTTTTCTCATTTTTTTTCCAAATTTTATTAACTTACATGTGGGGCCTACTTGTTAGTGAATCATATTTTTATTTTCTTAATTTTATTTATAAAACAGAGGTGGTCCCACATGTCATAGACTCATTAATTATTAACTAAATGTTTAAAACTATTTTGATTTTTAATCTACTGATAGCTGGAGTCCACATATCAGCCTCTCGATTTTAAAACATGTTTTAAAACCAGGAATAGTGAGTGGTTCCACACCTCAGTTACTCATTTACTAAATACATTTTAAATTAAATTTCTAATTATATTTTTGGCTGGTCCCACTTGTCATGGACTTAGTGTGTTTAAGCACCATCATTTAGCTCTAATTAATCCTTAATCACTTTGGTCCACCGGTTAGTGAGAGAAGGAGAGAGAGGAGAGCCACGCGTGGCCGAAAGGCTTGGCACACTCGCCGCCGGCGAATGGCGCGAGGGTGAAGCTATGGGTGGTGGTGGTGGTGGTGGTGACAGAGATGGCTGGAGGTGGCATCATGGTGACGTGGAGTGGAGAAAGCTCTCGAGTCAACATGGCATTCACGCTAGGGGCAAAGACAAGGCGGGCTTGAAGCTCAAATCGGCTCAGGATGCTACCACAAGGCTAACTATCATGGCTCAGGGCCCTAGGGTGCTCTAGTAGCTCACCATGATCACGAAGAAGCTAATGGTGTGGATGGAGAAGGGTTGAGATGGCTTGACGGCGATGATCAGAGGCGGCGGTGACAAGCTTCAAGGTGGTGGGTCATCTCGGTGGAAATCAGCTGAAATGAAGCACATACATAGCTTCAAGGGGACTCATAGATGGAGGAATTGTCCTTGGTGGGGGGTCAAGAACTCACTGAAGAAAGGTTGGAGTCAATGGCGGTGGTAGAGTCAGAGATTTTCATGGTGATGGATCTGTGTGGGCGAAGCTAGCTGAAATGGACTACACAAGAAGGTTATGTGAGGCGAGGCATTGCTCAAATTGGACACAGAGTGGCTAGGGGCTCACTGCGCGTGGAGATCTCCTGCGGCTACCGTAGCACTAGAGATGAGGAAGAAGGCTTGATTGCAGAGCTACACTGTAATAGAAGAACATAGAAGTGAGGAGGTGAATGAGTAAGCCAAATGGCGCAGGTTGACGTGCATGTCAAGGGCTTGGCTCATCGGGACACACTCAAGCTCTAGCGAAGCGCGCGCACCGGAGCTCAGGACGACGAGGTTTTCTGGGTGATATAGTGGATGAAACTTATCAGGTAGGGGGAAATGGAAAGGGCGTTGAAAGTTTATGTTTTCCGCACAGAAGGCGGGGCATCAAGTAGCGAGATGAGGGCGAGAACAACGACGGGAAAATGGCAGGCGACTCGGGTTTTTGTGAGTTTCTCGCACGACGATGAGACCCAGGCATTGAAAATCAGTGGGCGGAGTAGGTGAGACCAGGTGTCCTTAGTCGTACCCTATGGATGCTCGAGGATGACGGGAGCGACAACATGGGTGTGGATCTTTGTTGAGCTACAGGGCGAAGGCAATGGCTGCGCGAGGTGGAAGAAGTAGTCTGGTGTGTGGGTCTGGCGTGTCAGTGAGCGCAGTAGAGGGGCATTGGCATGGGCTAGAGCGGGCACGAGTGAATTTCGGCCGAGCAAATTCAGCCCACTCGCCCGACGGGAAATTAAAATGATATTCGGATTTTTCAAAAAACGGCCGAGAACTTGGTGAAATTTTAAACATATCAAACGAGATCTAAAAATTATGAAAAGCTTTTTGGAGGCTCCTAACACAGTATGGTTTCTTATGTAAATTTTTTAGGATTTAATATGTTATGTTTTTTTCTCTAAAATTCTTTCAAATTGTTGTTTTCATATAATTTCAATATTTGTTTTATGCAAAAGTTCAAAAAGGCGCTCAATTTATTTTTCCATACATAAACATGCCGAGAATTTTTCCTTTATTTATTTTCAACATTCTTTCCCAAAATTGGGATTTTTGGGATGTTACAGAGACTCACCGATGTGGCGAGGAACGCAGCGGAAAGGTTTCAGCCATCGCGGAGCGTGGCTGTAGGCGAGAAGATGATGGTGCCAGAGAATAGCGGTGTCTCAGCCAGCATTGTCTCTGGCAATGGAGAGAGGGGAATGAGGCGGAGCAGATGCGCACGGAGGCGATGCTATTTATGATGGCCTTAGTGTGCGGGCCAAGTTGGTGGCGGCGACGGTGTCCGCACGCGTGTAGCAGCTACGGCGGCCGATTCTAGGTGGGACCGAGCGAGGGAGGTGGTGCAGTTGAGCCGGGTGGCGGTGTTGGCCCACTATGGTTTGGACAAATCAGGCCGGCCTGGTTCGGCTTGGACCACAGAGAGAGAATGTGGAGTGGTTTGAGCTAATTTGGCCTACGAAGGAAAAATAAATAAGAATTGGATTTTTGATTTAGAGAAATGGCTGGAAATTCAAATGAGCCAAAATAAATACCAGACAAACTCAGAAAATTCAAAGAAAATTAAGGAAAATACCTTCGAACATAGAACCCAAATAACACTATTTTTTATTTAATTGAAGTTTGAACTACTATTTTTTTTTATTTCAGAAATTTTCAATTAAGCTTTTATTAACTCAAAGAAAATTGGTGAATTTTTTGGGGACCTAATCTACCCAAAAAGTTTTTTGAAAGCTCGAGAATTGGGATGTTACACCCATCGTTGCCAGATCGATGCTCGCTGCTATGCACCGAATCGAGGCATCATCGCATCGATGCTCGCCGCCGCGCACCGAATTGAGGTCCACTGTTGTCAAATTGAGGACAGATGCCACCGCACGTTACAGGAGATCGACAGAAGGGTTGAGGCCACATGGAGAAATCGGCGGAAGGGACACAACGATGGAGAATGTGGGGGCAGACAGGGAGAGAGAGAGGAGGTGGGGAGAGAAGTGGAGTGTAGAGAGAGAGGGGAAACGATAGAGTTGGGTAAAAAAAAAAGTAAAAACCGAAAATCAGTAGTTGGGACCCACGTGAAGGTGGAGTTTAAATCCAAGTTTTAATTTTATTTCTATATTATTTATAATTTTGATTCATGCGTTCCAAACACATCTTTCTACATTTTTCCTATGTTTTCCAATCCTCTGTTTTGCCACTGCGTTCGTATGTCTTTGCTGTGTTTTTCACTATTCATCTGCTTTCCATTCTTGCATTCCAAACAGACATTAATATTCCATATCTAGGGTTAAGGAAATATTGAGAGATATGCCTCCTCCTTATAAGGACATAAGAGGGAGAGTTAGACTTGGGTCTCTTGAGTTTTTGTTCTCATGAATAGAAAGAGAGGCTGAGCTAGAACTCTTAGAAATTTGTGAGACTTGTGTGTTCCCCACAGAGCTCTCGTCCTCCTAGGAGGAATGGGCGTTTTTGGCTGATATGGCATTGTTGACGGTTGTAATGCCTAATTTAACTCCCTTCCGACCGTAATACCAAAAATGACATCACGGAGATGCCGACGGCCGACACCTAGAGTGTCCGTGCTCCTGGGGCCGAAGCATTCTAGTCTGTGCCCCAGGGGCATGGTGATGATGTGAAGTGCCCATGGGGCACAGTTTGACCATGCAAAGTGACCCCGGGGTACGGTCTCGTCCTTTAGCGTGGGATTCCACTTGAGTAAACCCCACCAAACAGCTCGTGCCCTCAAGCACAATAAAATGATGCATCACTTGATGCCAAACTGACTGACAACAGGCAACTTCTCATACAAAAAGCAGGATAACTACAGAAATTATACCAAGGCAACAATGAAATGATGAGTGTCATATATTGGATTGTACAGATTTTTCCATTGGAAAGGGAAACTGTTAGACACAACAGCTGGTTTAAACAAGCTGTTGATCTGAATTTTTTGGAATGTGCTATGTCAATTTACATGTGCACTTGAGTAAACCCCACCAAACAGCTCGTGCCCTCAAGCACAACAAAATGATGCATCATCTACCTCTGAAGATTTTTTTTTTCTGGGTATCTTGAGTAACGAAGAAATAGTAACACTATCTTGTTTACTTCACGTAACTGTGAGGAAACCAGCTTTCCAACAGAGATTGTTTGAGCCTCAGAACTAGGGTGAATAAAGCATAACAAGGGAAGTACGGCGATGCTACCACCAAATACCTGCCACGAGTACGGTTTATCAAGATCAAAGTTTGCAGCAGAAAGACAATAAGTCAAAACAATACTGGAGTATGACAGAGCTAGCACTATAATCAAGTATTTCAAAAGGATTCCTGTCCAATTTGAGTGCAATGTATGCAAAAACCTAAAAAATTCACTAGATTGACAAGCTGTTCATATTTCTGTTGCATAATCTTCTCATCTATTTATGGATCCTTATACTTTCAGGCTTACATTGGCCCAGAATTGTATCCCTGACGAACAACCACGGTCTCTATAAATGTCTGAGGCGAACCAAAAAGGAAATCTATCAATTTTTTTTAAAGAGGAAAACCGGGCTTTTTTTATAGAAAGCACAAATATGGTCTTACAAAGGAAATATATCAATAGCTAACAATCTAACTTGAAAAACAGTTCATTCTTGACGTTATTACATAATGTGTGTGCATCTACATCACTAATTATTTGTATTGCTCAGCCTACTCTCATCGGAGATGGATTCGGCCAACATAAAGACTTTGGTCGCCACCGAGAAGATCCCGAAGGAAGAATTTGTGAAGTGGATTGAGGCTGTTCAACAACATTGGTTGTCAGGGGAAATCCGTCAGATCCTCATCTTCTAGGCGTACTGCGAGTGTGGCCTTCAATTGCCTGCTCGTCCCTTCCTTACACTCGTACTCGAGCACTTTGGGGTGGAGCTGGTGAACCTTGTTCCCAACTCCATCACAATGTTAAGTGTATTCGTGTACTTGTGTGATGCTTACCTTAGGATCCTTCCATACCTAGAGCTCCTCCAATACTACTATGGAATGAGCAGACAGCCTGGAATCACCGGGAGCTATGGTTTGAAGCTCCATGACGGGAAGACCAAGGAGTACATTCAGATGTTTACCCGGTCATTGTGACCGGGGTGGGTGGAAGAGGAAGTGATTTTACTGAGAGACAACTAGTGAAGACAACCTTTCCTTCATGGCAAAGACTGCCGAGAAGATTTATTCCTAGGATTTGACTCAAAAGGATCTTGGCTGGATCGCCCCTATATTCAAGCCATTAAAGACTTGAAGGAAGAGGGGCCCACCGGATGGCACATGGTGAAGGATTTCATCACGCGCCGTATTATCCCTTTGAAGAAACGAGCACATCCCATGTGGATATACTTGGGGGCTAAGGTGTAACACCCCAACTCTCAAAGAGCCTGGAATGCTACTGGAATTATACCATTCTAGCACAAACTACCAATTTTTGGCAGAATCTTCTTTGTTTAAACAGCTATACTGAGAGTTCAACAATAAAACATGGCCTTTAACAATATTTCTCATAATCAAGTCTACTCATTCATGCATGATAATCAAATGAACATACCAAGACTGGCAACCTCATTATTACAAATAATCAGATACTCAAACCAAAACCATATATGGTGATAACCAAACAGTTTATTTATTTCTAAATTGGTGCTAAGTGGCAAACACCTTAAGAGTGTGAGGTAGTGAGTGCAACAACTTCTATTCCCTCCCATGCATGTCGTTCCTACCTCTGGTACCTAAAACACATTAAAGCAAGGGTGAGCCTAAAGACTCAGCAAGTATCAACAAGGCCATAAACAAGAACACAAACATAGCATCGATTGTGAGGACCCCCGAAATCGGGTCCGTATCAAGCTAAGTAATTACGCCGTAAACGCAATACTTAACGTGAGACGCACACGATTCCGAGTGACCCGGATATGTGTCACATGCTAGCTCCCAAGGATCAGTGGCTAACATGCACATATCCTAGTACACAACATTGCAATCACTTCCATACACAAGGTACAAGAATACAAGAATCAAATACAACATCATTTAAATAGAACCTTGTAGTGCAAGGTTGCAAAAGAGGGCCGATCGGCCAAATCTAATTAACACAAATAAATTGCAGCGGAAGGTAACTTAAAAATAAAAAGGGAATAACCGAGTTGGTATGCCCACAATCCCACAAGCAACCAACTGGAGTTAAAGCCGTTGCACCCGTCGTTCTCACCGAACAAATAGACATCGTTAGAGTACAAAGTTGTACTCGCGAGACTTTCAAAAGAGATAAAGATGCATGTAAGTATCAAAGGAAGGCTACTACACTAGTCAATTTTTAGCATAAAGCAAGTTCTGTATATAGATAAACAATAAAGATTTTAACTAGCAATTTGCAAAACATTTAGAAAACATTTTACAGCAGTAAGTAATGATCATCAATGGTATAATCTCCAATTATAAACAACACACGAACATCCCATTCGTGGCAATATAAGATCTAAACAAACTAGCATAAAGATATAACATTTTCGACCATACCCCAAACTTAAGTTCCCAAAAGCTAACTGTGCCTGCTTTCCCACAAGTGTTGTCCATAACCTAGGACGAGGCTATTCGAATAGATTTAGTTACTCTGCAGAGTTGTACAGCTTTACCCACACGATATGCATTCCTCATAATGTCGGCCAATGCACTCTTCCGTAGGAGTGTGGATCGAGGTAGCATAACGAGGCCGTTACAATGTTATGTCCTAACTATCAAACCACCCGAGGAACGTAATCCCATAGCAGACTAAGCGCCCGCACCACGGTGAACCTCGTTGTGTAAGTAAGTCCCTATCCAACAAGAGACCCTTAAGAGCAAGTAAGGTTAACGCTAACATGCCCCACGAGATTGACAAAAGAACAATTAAATACATAACAATAACAATTGTCAATCCCATTGTGTTTTGATAGCTAACACACAACAAATTATTAAGCCAAGCCTTCGCCATTATCCCGGCGTGTGGTTGCACGTAAGACTTGGTTCATCACACCACAGACCGGTCCTTAAACACTCAGACGGGGCTACATAATTCCATAATAACAGCACAATAGTAATTCATCATCAACCTACACCCGTCCAAGTTAAGAACATAAAACCCATGCCCAACATGTCCACAAACCCCAGATGCGAAGATCTGGATACAACTCTCAAATCTGACATAATCCAATCCATAAAATCCTCAAATTTCATTAGTATTCAATTCAATTCACTGGCCGATGGACTAGCTCCATCAACCGCTCTCGGCTAAGACTAATAGCATGGCTAAGCATCGTTCTACAAACTAGTAAATAAACCCATATAACATATAACCTTAGTCGTTCAAGGTAAAAGGGTAATCAACATTCAAAGGAGGGCTAATGCAGCAATTAGGAATTTAGCTAATTCTACCCATAAACATACATTTCAAAATAGCATGCAATTGCGAATAATAAAACTCACACAAAACATTTAAAAACCACTGGAAGCAATATGATCAAGAGGAGGGTGCTCGCACCTTTGCTGTATCACTTGTTCATTCTCAGGTCAATATCATAATACTCTCACGAATATATTGTTATCGTCGAAAACCTAATCGAAAGACGATATTGCAATAAATACCAAATAAAGCCAGAAATTCAACATGCTCAAAAATGTATGAAATTTATACAGTAGGTAGATTATGATTTTACATGAATTATGGTGAAAGATTCATTCCAATTGGATTTAGTATGTGAAAGTTATGGTGGTTTGAATTTCAGATTTTAATACGCCTTCATTCGGATAATTTAATTATGAGATGAAAATTCGTAGAGTAGTGGTGAGAACATGGATTACATGGATAAATAGGTAATATTATTACAAGTTCAAAACAGTTGAGTTTGCCTCAATTGGAGTTTTTATGAATTAGTTATGAATTTATAAAGTTATCAACATTTTATAATGTAAAAATAATTCATTTTGGGATCAATTTCCACAAAATATATCTTCTGTGCCAGAGGTGAGGCTAAACCCATTTTTATAAATAAGTTCATTTAAAATTAAAATTATCAAAAGTGGATTCACTATTTTTGGAGTTAAAATGAGTTAGTTATGTATTTTCAAATTTAAGAGCGATTTCAAGTGGTAAAACAATTTACTTTAGAATTTCAGAATTAATGAATTACTTTTTATATCAAGGTGATCCTAGCCACGGTCTATGACAGGTGAGGCCTACATGTCACACATACTAAGAAATTAAATAAGTGCTAAAGACGGGATTATCACCAATGTGCGTCGGGCCGGCGCGACGGGGCTCTCCGTAGTTGTTACCGAACTCGACCGCATCCGCGTCCGCTCGGCCTCTCGCTCGCGTCCACTACTCCACTCTCATAACAATGGATACGATGGAGCCTTCACTAGAATCAATAACATCATCAAGTTATAAACTTGGCATCATCAACAACAACAACCACATTTGGCAAGAGGTAGCTAAAATCAGCTAAAATAGAAAATCATTGTTGCTGTTCACCTTGGTCTTTAGTGCATAACTTCCAAACCACTAACTGAAACTGCACGAAACTTGGAAGGAATGAAGCTCAATGAGTCCTCAACATGCTGTCCAAATTTCGGCCCAATCCGACACCAAATGACCCCCAAAATGGATCAAGCACCAAGATTGCGCATCTCTGATTGCACTGCAAACAGAACGAACTAAACCACTCTCAAATCCAGTGCTCAAGCAAACCAAACCTCAAACCAACGGATCACAGAAAAGTGCTCAATGTGTAGAACTAACTCACCAAGTTTGGAGCCTATCCAACAAAGTTTGAGCCTCCGATCATGAGCTTGAAGCAGATCGGGCAAGAGCCAACCAACTCGAACTCCGGTGACCAGCTTTGAATTTCAGACTTAAGCCATATTTCAGACTTGGTTATCCTGACAATACAAAACCGAGTATACTCAAACACAACAAGATTAACACCTACAAGGGCCGCAGCAAGGACTCGGCCATATCCCCCACAACTCAGATCATGACTAAAGTGCAAGCAACCGAAAAGTCGAACTTCGCCGAGTTGTAAATTTCAATGTGCTTGCTGAAATCTGAACTCAAACATAAAACGACTTCATGCAAACTCTACATGCAGCACTAAGTACAAACTGAAGACTCAACAAACAAGCATGTGAAATTAACCTAACAACTCCGCTGCATCGCCTCGGGCTTGGGCTGCCGACTCTTTGCACCGCCTCCGTGCCGTCGTCTTCGCTACGCTTTGCTCGCTTCACCGCGCGGCACTGGTCGCCATCGCAGCGCCGCTTGACGCCGCTCCTCCGCTCGCAGCGCCGTGCCGCAGCGAACCTCCGCCGTGCTGCTGCCTTGGCGCTTGCTCCTGCTACCTCGCACAAACCAAACCGAGCAGCGCCACTGCTATTCCTACTCCTACCTCTCAAACTCACTCAAATGAACTTGCATGCAAAATCTAATTGCATGAAGGGAGAGCTTGTGTGATGAGGAAGACAAAGGTATGACATGCAAGGCTTGATTCTCAGTTTTTGGTTGGGATTTAGAGGAGAGAAGGTGTGGAGATGAGCATGTTTTAGAGAAAGAAATGGGGGTGAGTTCTGGAGGAAGAAGATGTTGGTGGTGGGGCAAAGGAAAGGCAGTGAGGTGACTAAATAAAAGAAAGATGGCATGGGGTGGGAGTTGGCAATGGAGAGAATAAAATGAATGGCAGTGGTGTGCTTTTGGCCTGGGCAAAAGAATGGCTCTCGGCTGGGCAATAAAAAAATAATGAGCGAAAGAGGGTCATGAAGTGGTGTTTCAAATTTTGACTTTTTGATTTGATTTTGCCCTCCGGTTTTGACCAAGTGATTTGAAATAGTAAATAAATTCTAAAAATTCTGAAATTTTTTGTGTGGCTTCTCTGTTAAGTCTAGTTTCCATTTTCAAGGCCCCACACATGGATCTCTTTTCATTTGATAGCAGTAATTAAATTTCTATCAGCCTTCGGGATGTGTTTGGGATTTTTACAGAGTTGACAATGCAGCTAAAAATTTATTAAAATTCATATTTATTCATGATAAATATTATAGTATTTAAATAAATTATTTCCAAATGATGATCATAAGCTTTTGTTCCTGATTTCTTTTGGAGTTTTAAATTTGAAGTGTATGTTTAATTTGTTTGATAAATTTCCAAGTGCAAAATATTATGCAAATGATTCCAAAAGTCAAGCATGCTGATAAGATGCATACTAAATCCCATTAATTAATTTGGGGATGTTACAAACCTCCCCCCCTTACAAAAGATCTCGACCCCGAGATCGATAGGGTGGAAGTTGGATAGAAAGGTTCTAAAAGAAAACATAACATCTGTTGTCTCGATTTCCTTCAAAGATAGTGCTAAGATATCTTTCAAAGGTAGAACTAAGATATACTAACAAAGTTACAAGGAATTTCTATTACATTTTCCTTCCCATTGCTTTGTTTAACCTTTCCTTTCTTGATTCGAAGACACTTCATGTAGAAGGAAAAAGTTCTGGATACTCGGCTCGCATCCGGTCTTCACGCTCCCATGTTGCTTCATCTTCAGTGTGGTTGCTCCACTGAACCTTCAAGAATTTGATGTTGCGATTCCTTGTCTTGCGCTCCATTTCTTCAAGAATGCGAATCGGGTGCTCCCGATAAGAGAGATCAGGCTGCAAATTGAGTTCTTCCAACTCGGTTGTTTCAGTTGGGACGCGAAGGCACTTCTTGAGTTGTGAGACATGGAAGACATTATGCACGTCTGAAAGTGATGGTGGTAGCTCCAACTGATAGGCTACCGATCCAATCTTGGCTAGAATTCGGAAAGGTCCAATGTAGCGAGGCGCCAATTTGCCTTTGACATTGAAGCGATGTATTCCTTTCATAGGAGAGACCTTAAGATAGACATGATCATCTACCTCGAAACTCAACTCGCGACGACGACGGTCGGCATAAGATTTCTGACGGGATTGCGCCGTCCGAAGTCGCTCACGAATGACACGAACCTGTTCTTCAGCATCCTTCACCAGGGTTGGACCATAAAATGGTCTCTCCCCGGCTTCAGACCAGTTTAAAGGCGTCCTACAAGCTCTTCCGTACAATGCTTCGAATGGTGACATCTGAATGCTGGATTGGAAGCTATTGTTGTAAGAGAATTCGCATAAGCGGTAAACATTTTTCCCAATTCTTGCTATAAGACAAGACGCATGCTCGGAGAAGATCTTCCAAGACCGATTTACACGCTCGGTTTGTCCATCCGCTTGCGGGTGATAAGCGAGCTAAAGGATAGGTTAGTACCCATGGCTTGATGCAAGCACTTCAGTGAGATGTGAACTGGGACCTCTATCCAAACGATTACCTTCTGTACACCGTGAAGGCAAACAATCCTTGCAATGTATAGCTCGCTAGCTTGACCCGGTGTAGGTGGTCTTGACAGAATGAAATGGGCAACCTTGGTCAGCGATCCACGATCACCCAAATAGAATCGGATCGAGAATGTGTTCTAGGAGGCGGTGATAAAATCCATGCCAACTTCTTCCCATTTCCACTCGGGAATGGGCGGGGATCTAGAGTACCGGCTGGTTTTAGATGCTCACCTTGACTCTTTGACACACATCACACTCGGCCACAAAGCGTGCAATCTCCGCTTCATCCTAGTCCACCATATTCTTTGCTTCAAGTCTTGATACATTTTTGTGCTTCCCGGATGAATAGAGAAAAGAGAATTATGGGCTTCATGAAGGATTATTTCCTTAAGCTTCGCATCATTCGGCACCACTAAACGCTTTCCGAACCACAAAACACCTTGGTGGTCCTCGACAAAGCACTTGGCTTTGTCGGCCTTCATTTTCTGCTTAATTCTCTCTATACCCTTGTCATTCTTCTGGGCCATCTTGATCTGGTCCTCTAGGGTAGGTTTCACTTCTAAAGCAGTGAGAAAACCATCGCTAACCATCTCCAAGTTGAGCCGTTGGAATTCATTGCAAAGAGCTTCCGTTTCAGGTCGAACCAAGATACAGTTGCATTGTGATTTTCGGCTCAATGCATCGGCAACGACATTTGCTTTCCCTGGATGATAATGAACTCCCATATCATAGTCCTTGATCAATTCAAGCCATCTTCTTTGCCTTAGGTTCAGATCGGCTTGAGTGAAGATATACTTCAAACTCTTGTGATCAGTATAGACTTCGCAGCGATTGCCGATAAGAAAATGTCGCCATATCTTCAAAGCATGTACCACTGCTGCGAGCTCAAGGTCATGAGTGGGATAATTCACCTCATGAGGCCTCAATTGCCTCGATGCATACGCCACAACTCGGCCCTCTTGCATAAGAACACAACCAAGACCAAGGCGAGATGCATCGCAATAGATGTCGAAGTTTTTGTGGATATCCGGCAGAACTAACACTGGAGCAGAAGTTAGACGATCCTTCAACATCTGAAAGCTTGCTTCACAATCTGCTGACCATTCATACTTCTTTTCTTTCTTCAATAATTGGGTCATTGGTCTTGCTATTTTTGAGAAATTCTCGATAAAGCGGCGGTAATAGCCCGCAAGACCGAGGAAACTGCGGACATCGGAGACGGATTTGGGCTGTCTCCAATTAAGCACATCTTGGACTTTGCTTGGATCCATAGCAATACCTCCTTCAGATAGCACATGACCTAAAAAGGCAACCTCTTTTAGCCAAAACTCACATTTCTTTGAATTTTGCGTGAGTCGATGTTCACGGAGCTTGTCCAACACAAGACGAAGGTGTTCTTCATGCTCACTTTCAGATTTGGAGTATATGAGAATGTCATCAATAAATACGACCACAAATTTATCTAAGTACTCCATAAACACGGAGTTCATGAGATTCATGAACAAGGATGGTGCATTAGTCAAACCGAAGGACATGACAGTGTACTCGTATAAGCCATAACGAGTTGAGAAAGCCGTCTTAGGAATGTCTTTAGATCTGATCCTAACTTGATGATAGCCCAATCTCAAGTCAATCTTGGAGAAGATACGAGCACTGGTCATCTGGTCGAACAAATCATCAATCCGTGGAAGCGGATACTTGTTCTTGATGGTGACCTCGTTCAACGGACGATAGTCAACACACATCCGCAGACTGTGGTCCTTCTTCTTCACAAATAAAGCGGGGCATCCCCAAGGTGAGGAGCTTGGCCTAATGAAACCCTTCTCTTGAAGTTCTGTGAGTTGCTTCTTCAATTCAACCAACTCATTTGGCGGCATTCGATAAGGACGTTTGGATATTGGAGCGATTCGGGCTGCACTCAATCACAAACTCAACTCTCGTGAAGGTGGCATGCCGTAGTTCCTCGGGAAAACATCCGGTACTCACATACCACTCGAACTTCACTCAAATCGGCAATTCTTTTCGCTAAGGGCATAGAGATGAGGAGACTCCAATTTTGGCACCACTTCGACTTGAAAACCAAGAGGACTAGTAAGAGTGATAACTTTGCGGGCACAATCAATTTGACCATGGTTCTTGGACAGCCAATTCATCCCAAGAATAACATCAAGGCCCGCTGAATTTATCACAATAAGATTGGCTAAAAATTTCACCCCTTTAATCTCGATTTCAACTTCACGACATTCATGAATGCTTCTCATTTCTGAACCCGGTGATTTAATCATCATAGGTGCAGACAACAAGCTGAGTGGGAGACTGTGAAGTGTAGCAAAACCTCTGGACATGAAAGAATGAGATGCTCCTGAGTCGAACAATACAGTCGCAGGAGTCGAATTGACTAGAAAGGTGCCCAACACCACGTCGGGTGCTCCCTGCGCTTCTTCGGCGGTAACAAGGTTGACATGAGCACGACCGGGTTACGAAAAGTGACATTAGACCTCGATCAAGGGATGTGTCAAGGTCTTGGCACTGGTTAGAATTGGCTTGGTGCTTCACCGGACAATGTCTTGCAAAATACCCCGGATTGCCACAATTGAAGCAAGAAACTTGCTTGTCTCGATGGAGTCGGCGTCTACACTTCTTTTTGGGCTGCCCTCGCTGGATAACTTCCTGAGGTGGATGAGAGACTTGCAAAGGAGCTCTCAGAGATACTGGGACTTGGAATTCAGGAGGAGCGGGCTGCCAAGCACACGGTTCTTGAAAACTGCAACTTGCTGAAATTTGTGCAACCCTCTTGCGTCTTCGCGATTGTTCAACCACTTGCATCATATTCTCTACCGTAATAGCCTTATTAACCAGCTGTTGGAAATCTGGGAAATCATGGGCGGCGAGTGCCAGCTGCATCTCTTCCGATAGACCAATCAAGAACTGTTCTTGTCTTCTTGCGTCAGTGGGGACACAATCAGAAGCGTAACGAGCTAAGTGATTAAACTCGTAGAGATACTTCATTACAGACTTGTCTCCTTGCTTCAATGCGAGAATTCACGCCTCTTGAAACTAACAATGCTAGAGGAACATGCGCCTCACGGAAAGCCGCTCAAACTCGCCCCATGACGGACGTGGTCGCCGGGCTGCATGGTGTAAAACTGATCCCACCATGCACCGGCTGCTCCTTCTAGTTGGTTGGAGGCATAGAGGACCTTCTCATGGTCGGTGCACTGAGCAATGATCAACTTCCGCTCGATGCTCCTAAGCCAATCGTCGGCATCGAGAGGTCTTCCAACACGAGAACACGGAGGCTTCGTGTTTAGAAAATCATCGAATCGGGAGCCATAAGGATCGGCTCCTTCTGCTGCCAATTGAGCACCTTGGACATTGGCAGTGTTTTGAGCAATTTGCTGCAACATCAGAGTTTGGTCTTGCTGATTTTGTTCCATCAGGGCTAACACATCGGCCACAGATGGGTGAGGTGGAGTCGTTTCTTCTTGTCGACCCACGTGCTGAAAGTGCGGGTCGGGGTGCCCTGGATTGTGCCGTTGAGGAATCGGGGGCTGATCACTAGAGACTAGAGAACCTACGGGCTGAGAGTCTTCCATTACTTTCAAAGTCAAATGGGTCTTCTGTCCTGACATCCTGCTGCCATACAACTTGTTAGCAACTGGCAAAAGAAGAGAGGTAAAGGCAGAAAACAAGCAATCGCTAGCAGAGGCAACTTAGCCTATCATGTATGCAAGATAAAAACCATTTATGCATCACAAAAATGAGGTGCTAAAGTCCAGGTGGACAGCACAAGATACAATTGAAAACCCTAACTGCTCATACGCGATGCACGACTACTGGAAGCAAAAGAGAGCAAATACCCTTCACAAAATCCAGCGTCTACAAGCTAAGTAATATCCTTACGGGGTATAATATCTAAGGATAAATCCTAGTTTATTCCTAAAATCGCAGCAAGGCGTCGTCTTATTGTTCTTCCATTATTGCACTTCACCGGTGACTATTTAACGTTTCTAGTGTTGGAAGAGAGACGAGCATTGGAGAAAACGATTTTGCACAATTCAAAAGAATAGTGAGGTAAGAATGAGATACTAGGATGGGTAAGGAACAAAGGAACATATTACTAACATTTTTGCCAAACTTTTGATACTTTGAAAAATATTTTAACTCAAAATCCTAATAACGTCCATTGCTACGGCTTTAACCTACAGTCAGTATGGCTCTGATACCAACGCTGTGAGGACCCCCGAAATCGGGTCTGTATCAAGCTAAGTAATTACACCGTAAACGCAATACTTAACGTGAGACGCACACGATTCCGAGTGACCCGGATATGTGTCACATGCTAGCTCCCAAGGATCAGTGGCTAACATGCACATATCCTAGTACACAACATTGCAATCACTTCCATACACAAGGTACAAGAATACAAGAATCAAATACAACATCATTTAAATAGAACCTTGTAGTGCAAGGTTGCAAAAGAGGGCCGATCGGCCAAATCTAATTAACACAAATAAATTGCAGCGGAAGGTAACTTAAAAATAAAAAGGGAATAACCGAGTTGGTATGCCCACAATCCCACAAGCAACCAACTGGAGTTAAAGCCGTTGCACCCGTCGTTCTCACCTGAACAAATAGACACTGTTAGAGTACAAAGTTGTACTCGCGAGACTTTCAAAAGAGATAAAGATGCATGTAAGTATCAAAGGAAGGCTACTACACTAGTCAATTTTTAGCATAAAGCAAGTTCTATATATAGATAAACAATAAATATTTTAACTAGCAATTTGCAAAACATTTAGAAAACATTTTACAGCAGTAAGTAATGATCATCAATAGTATAATCTCCAATTATAAACAACACACGAACATCCCATTCGTGGCAATATAAGATCTAAACAAACTAGCATAAAGATATAACATTTTCGACCATACCCCAAACTTAAGTTCCCAAAAGCTAACTGTGCCTGCTTTCCCACAAGTGTTGTCCATAACCTAGGGCGAGGCTATTCGAATAGATTTAGTTACTCTGCAGAGTTGTACAGCTTTACCCACACGATATGCATTCCTCATAATGTCGGCCAATGCACTCTTCCGTAGGAGTGTGACTGAGGTAGCATAACGAGGCCGTTACAATGTTATGTCCTAACTATCAAACCACCCGAGGAACAGAATCCCATAGCAAACTAAGCGCCTCGCACCACAGGTGAACCTCGTTGTGTAAGTAAGTCCCTATCCAACAAGAGACCCTTAAGAGCAAGTAAGGTTAACGCTTAACATGCCCCCACGAGATTGACAAAAGAACAATTAAATACATAACAATAACAATTGTCAATCCCATTGTGTTTTGATAGCTAACACACAACAAATTATTAAGCCAAGCCTTCGCCATTATCCCGGCGTGTGGTTGCACGTAAGACTTGGTTCATCACACCACAGACCGGTCCTTAAACACTCAGACGGGCTACATAATTCCATAATAACCAGCACAATAGTAATTCATCATCAACCTACACCCGTCCAAGTTAAGAACATAAAACCCATGCCCAACATGTCCACAAACCCCAGATGCGAAGATCTGGATACAACTCTCAAATCTAACATAATCCAATCCATAAAATCCTCAAATTTCATTAGTATTCAATTCAATTCACTGGCCGATGGACTAGCTCCATCAACCGCTCTCGGCTAAGACTAATAGCATGGCTAAGCATCGTTCTACAAACTAGTAAATAAACCCATATAACATATAACCTTAGTCGTTCAAGGTAAAAGGGTAATCAACATTCAAAGGAGGACTAATGCAGCAATTAGGAATTTAGCTAATTCTACCCATAAACATACATTTCAAAATAGCATGCAATTGCGAATAATAAAACTCACACAAAACATTTAAAAACCACTGGAAGCAATATGATCAAGAGGAGGGTGCTCGCACCTTTGCTGTATCACTTGTTCATTCTCAGGTCAATATCATAATACTCTCACGAATATATTGTTATCGTCGAAAACCTAATCGAAAGACGATATTGCAATAAATACCAAATAAAGCCAGAAATTCAACATGCTCAAAAATGTATGAAATTTATACAGTAGGTAGATTATGATTTTACATGAATTATGGTGAAAGATTCATTCCAATTGGATTTAGTATGTGAAAGTTATGGTGGTTTGAATTTCAGATTTTAATACGCCTTCATTCGGATAATTTAATTATGAGATGAAAATTGTAGAGTAGTGGTGAGAACATGGATTACATGGATAAATAGGTAATATTATTACAAGTTCAAAACAGTTGAGTTTGCCTCAATTGGAGTTTTATGAATTAGTTATGAATTTATAAAGTTATCAGCATTTTATAATGTAAAAATAATTCATTTTGGGATCAATTTCCACAAAATATATCTTCTGTGCCAGAGGTGAGGCTAAACCCATTTTTAGAAATAATTTCATTTAAAATTAAAATTATCAAAAGTGGATTCACTATTTTGGAGTTAAAATGAGTTAGTTATGTATTTTCAAATTTAAGAGCGATTTCAAGTGGTAAAACAATTTACTTTAGAATTTCAGAATTAATGAATTACTTTTTATATCAAGGTGATCCTAGCCACGGTCTATGACAGGTGAGGCCTACATGTCACACATACTAAGAAATTAAATAAGTGCTAAAGACGGGATTATCACCAATGTGCGTCGGGCCGGCGCGACGGGGCTCTCCGTAGTTGTTACCGAACTCGACCGCATCCGCGTCCGCTCGGCCTCTCGCTCGCGTCCACTACTCCACTCTCATAACAATGGATACGATGGAGCCTTCACTAGAATCAATAACATCATCAAGTTATAAACTTGGCATCATCAACAACAACAACCACATTTGGCAAGAGGTAGCTAAAATCAGCTAAAATAGAAAATCATTGTTGCTGTTCACCTTGGTCTTTAGTGCATAACTTCCAAACCACTAACTGAAACTGCACGAAACTTGGAAGGAATGAAGCTCAATGAGTCCTCAACATGCTGTCCAAATTTCGGCCCAATCCGACACCAAATGACCCCCAAAATGGATCAAGCACCAAGATTGCGCATCTCTGATTGCACTGCAAACAGAACGAACTAAACCACTCTCAAATCCAGTGCTCAAGCAAACCAAACCTCAAACCAACGGATCACAGAAAAGTGCTCAATGTGTAGAACTAACTCACCAAGTTTGGAGCCTATCCAACAAAGTTTGAGCCTCCGATCATGAGCTTGAAGCAGATCGGGCAAGAGCCAACCAACTCTGAACTCCAGTGACCCAGTTTTGAATTTCAGACTTAAGCCATATTTCAGACTTGGTTATCCTGACAATACAAAACCGAGTATACTCAAACACAACAAGATTAACACCTACAAGGGCCGCAGCAAGGACTCGGCCATATCCCCCACAACTCAGATCATGACTAAAGTGCAAGCAAACTGAAAAGTCTGAACTTCTGGCCGAGTTGTAAATTTCAATGTGCTTGCTGAAATCTGAACTCAAACATAAAACGACTTCATGCAAACTCTACATGCAGCACTAAGTACAAACTGAAGACTCAACAAACAAGCATGTGAAATTAACCTAACAACTCCGCTGCATCGCCTCGGGCTTGGGCTGCCGACGCCGCTGCACCGCCTCCGTCCGTCGTCTTGTCGTTTGCCTTGGGCTCGCTTCACCGCGCCGGCTGGGTCGCCATCGCAGCGCCGCTTGACGCCGCTCCTCCGTTCGCAGCGCCGTGCGCAGCGAACCTCCGCCGTGCTGCTGCCTCGCGCTTGCTCTCGCTACTCGCACAAACCAAACCGAGCGGCGCCATCGCTATTCCTACTCCTACCTCTCAAACTCACTCAAATGAACTTGCATGCAAAATCTAATTGCATGAAGGGAGAGCTTGTGTGATGAGGAAGACAAAGGTATGACATGCAAGGCTTGATTCTCAGTTTTTGGTTGGGATTTAGAGGAGAGAAGGTGTGGAGATGAGCATGTTTTAGAGAAAGAAATGGGGTGAGTTACGGAGGAAGAAGATGTTCGGCAGTGGGGCAAAGGAAAGGCAGTGAGGTGACTAAATAAAAGAAAGATGGCATGGGGTGGGAGTTGGCAGTGGAGAGAATAAAATGAATGGCAGTGGTGTGCTTTTGGCCTGGGCAAAAGAATGGCTCTCAGTGGGCAATAAAAAAATAATGATGAGAGGGTCATTGTTGGTGTTTCAAATTTTGACTTTTGATTTGATTTTGCCCTCGGTTTTGACCAAGTGATTTGAAATAGTAAATAAATTCTAAAAATTCTGAAATTTTTGTGTGGCTTCTCTGTTAAGTCTAGTTTCCATTTTTCAAGGCCCCACACATGGATCTCTTTTCATTTGAGAGCAGTAATTAAATTTCTATCACCTTGGGATGTGTTTGGGATTTTACAGAGTTGACAATGCAGCTAAAAATTTATTAAAATTCATATTTATTCATGATAAATATTATAGTATTTAAATAAATTATTTCCAAATGATGATCATAAGCTTTTGTTCCTGATTTCTTTGGAGTTTTAAATTTGAAGTGTATGTTTAATTTGTTTGATAAATTTCCAAGTGCAAAATATTATGCAAATGATTCCAAAAGTCAAGCATGCTGATAAGATGCATACTAAATCCCATTAATTAATTTGGGATATTACAAACCTCCCCCTTACAAAAGATCTCGACCCGAGATCGATAGGGTGGAAGTTGGATAGAAAGGTTCTAAAGAAAACATAACATCTGTTGTCTCGATTTCCTTCAAAGATAGTGCTAAGATATCTTTCAAAGGTAGAACTAAGATATACTAACAAAGTTACAAGGAATTTCTATTACATTTTCCTTCCCATTGCTTTGTTTAACCTTTCCTTTCTTGATTCAAGACACTTCATGTAGAAGGAAAAGTTACGGATACTCGGCTCGCATCCGGTCTTCACGCTCCCATGTTGCTTCATCTTGATTGTGGTTGCTCCACTGAACCTTCAAGAATTTGATGTTGCGATTCCTTGTCTTGCGCTCCATTTCTTCAAGAATGCGAATCGGTGCTCCGATAAGAGAGATCAGCCGCAAATTGAGTTCTTCCAACTCGGTTGTTTCATTGGGACGCGAAGGCACTTCTTGAGTTGTGAGACATGGAAGACATTATGCACGTCCGAAAGTGATGGTGGTAGCTCCAGCGATAGGCTACCGATCCAATCTTGGCTAGAATTGGAAAGGTCCAATGTAGCGAGGCGCCAATTTGCCTTTGACATTGAAGCGATGTATTCCTTTCATAGGAGAGACCTTAAGATAGACATGATCATCTACCTCGAAACTCAACTCGCGACGACGGCGGTCGGCATAAGATTTCGACGGATTGCGCCGTCCAAGTCGCTCACGAATGACACGAACTCGTTTCTTCAAGATCCTTCACGTGGTTGGACCATAAAATGGCCTCTCCCGGCTTCGCACCGTTTAAGGGCGCCCTACAAGCTCTTCCGCACAATGTTTGAATGGTGACATCTGAATGCTGGATTGGAAGCTATTGTTGTAAGAGAATTCCGCAAACGGTAAATATTTTTCCCAATTCTTGCTATAAGACAAAACGCATGCTCGGAGAAGATCTTCCAAGACCTGATTTACACGCTCGGTTTGTCCATCCGTTTGCGGGTGATAAGCGGAGCTAAAGGATAGGTTAGTACCCATGGCTTGATGCAAGCACTTCCAGAAGTGAGATGTGAACTGGGGACCTCTATCCGAAACGATTACCTTCGGTACACCGTGAAGGCAAACAATCCTTGCAATGTATAGCTCTGCTAGCTTGACCCCGGTGTAGGTGGTCTTGACAGGAATGAAATGGGCAACCTTGGTCAGGCGATCCACGATCACCCAAATAGAATCGGATCCAGAATGTGTTCTAGGGAGGCCAGTGATAAAATCCATGCCAACTTCTTCCCATTTCCACTCGGGAATGGGCAGGGGATCTAGAGTACCGGCTGGTTTTAGATGCTCAGCCTTGACTCTTTGACACACATCACACTCGGCCACAAAGCGTGCAATCTCCCGCTTCATCCTAGTCCACCATATTCTTTGCTTCAAGTCTTGATACATTTTTGTGCTTCCCGGATGAATAGAGAAAAGAGAATTATGGGCTTCATGAAGGATTATTTCCTTAAGCTTCGCATCATTCGGCACCACTAAACGCTTTCCGAACCACAAAACACCTTGGTGGTCCTCGACAAAGCACTTGGCTTTGTCGGCCTTCATTTTCTGCTTAATTCTCTCTATACCCTTGTCATTCTTCTGGGCCATCTTGATCTGGTCCTCTAGGGTAGGTTTCACTTCTAAAGCAGTGAGAAAACCATCGCTAACCATCTCCAAGTTGAGCCGTTGGAATTCATTGCAAAGAGCTTCCGTTTGAGTCGAACCAAGATCTGATTGCATTGTGATTTTCGGCTCAATGCATCGGCAACGACATTTGCTTTCCCTGGATGATAATGAACTCCCATATCATAGTCCTTGATCAATTCAAGCCATCTTCTTTGCCTTAGGTTCAGATCGGCTTGAGTGAAGATATACTTCAAACTCTTGTGATCAGTATAGACTTCGCAGCGATTGCCGATAAGAAAATATCGCCATATCTTCAAAGCATGTACCACTGCTGCGAGCTCAAGGTCATGAGTGGGATAATTCACCTCATGAGGCCTCAATTGCCTCGATGCATACGCCACAACTCGGCCCTCTTGCATAAGAACACAACCAAGACCAAGGCGAGATGCATCGCAATAGATGTCGAAGTTTTTGTGGATATCCGGCAGAACTAACACTGGAGCAGAAGTTAGACGATCCTTCAACATCTGAAAGCTTGCTTCACAATCTGCTGACCATTCATACTTCTTTTCTTTCTTCAATAATTGGGTCATTGGTCTTGCTATTTTTGAGAAATTCTCGATAAAGCGGCGGTAATAGCCCGCAAGACCGAGAAATCACGGACATCAGAGACGGATTTGGGCTGTCTCCAATTAAGCACATCTTGGACTTTGCTTGGATCCATAGCAATACCTCCTTCAGATAGCACATGACCTAAAAAGGCAACCTCTTTTAGCCAAAACTCACATTTACTGAATTTTGCGTAGAGTCGATGTTCACGGAGCTTGTCCAACACAAGACGAAGGTGTTCTTCATGCTCACTTTCAGATTTGGAGTATATGAGAATGTCATCAATAAATACGACCACAAATTTATCTAAGTACTCCATAAACACGGAGTTCATGAGATTCATGAACAAGGATGGTGCATTAGTCAAACCGAAGGACATGACAGTGTACTCGTATAAGCCATAACGAGTTTAGAAAGCCATCTTAGGAATGTCTTCAGATCTGATCCTAACTTGATGATAGCCCAATCTCAAGTCAATCTTGGAGAAGATACGAGCACTGGTCATCTGGTCGAACAAATCATCAATCCGTGGAAGCGGATACTTGTTCTTGATGGTGACCTCGTTCAACGGACGATAGTCAACACACATCCGCAGACTGTGGTCCTTCTTCTTCACAAATAAAGCGGGGCATCCCCAAGGTGAGGAGCTTGGCCTAATGAAACCCTTCTCTTGAAGTTCTGTGAGTTGCTTCTTCAATTCAACCAACTCATTTGGCGGCATTCGATAAGGACGTTTGGATATTGGAGCAGTTCCGGGCTGCAGCTCAATCACAAACTCAACTTCTCGTGAAGGTGGCATGCCAGGTAGTTCCTCAGGGAAAACATCCGGGTACTCACATACCACTGGAACTTCACTCAAATCTGGCAATTCTTTGCTGCTAAGGGCATAGAGATGAGGAGACTCCAATTTTGGCACCACTTCGACTTGAAAACCAAGAGGACTAGTAAGAGTGATAACTTTGCGGGCACAATCAATTTGACCATGGTTCTTGGACAGCCAATTCATCCCAAGAATAACATCAAGGCCCGCTGAATTTATCACAATAAGATTGGCTAAAAATTTCACCCCTTTAATCTCGATTTCAACTTCACGACATTCATGAATGCTTCTCATTTCTGAACCCGGTGATTTAATCATCATAGGTGCAGACAACAAGCTGAGTGGGAGACTGTGAAGTGTAGCAAAACCTCTGGACATGAAAGAATGAGATGCTCCTGAGTCGAACAATACAGTCGCAGGAGTCGAATTGACTAGAAAGGTGCCCAACACCACGTCGGGTGCTCCCTGCGCTTCTTCGGCGGTAACAAGGTTGACATGAGCACGACTGGGGTTCTGAAAAGTGACATTAGACCTCTGATCAAGGGATGTGTCAAGGTCTTGGCACTGGTTAGAATTGGCTTGGTGCTTCACCGGACAGTGTCTTGCAAAATGCCCCGGATTGCCACAATTGAAGCAAGAAACTTGCTTGTCTCGATGGAGTCGGCGTCTACACTTCTTTTTGGGCTGCCCTCGCTGGATAACTTCCTGAGGTGGATGAGAGACTTGCAAAGGAGCTCTCAGAGATACTGGGACTTGGAATTCAGGAGGAGCGGGCTGCCAAGCACACGGTTCTTGAAAACTGCAACTTGCTGAAATTTGTGCAACCCTCTTGCGTCTTCGCGATTGTTCAACCACTTGCATCATATTCTCTACCGTAATAGCCTTATTAACCAGCTGTTGGAAATCTGGGAAATCATGGGCGGCGAGTGCCAGCTGCATCTCTTCCGATAGACCAATCAAGAACTGTTCTTGTCTTCTTGCGTCAGTGGGGACACAATCAGAAGCGTAACGAGCTAAGTGATTAAACTCGTAGAGATACTTCATTACAAACTTGTCTCCTTGCTTCAATGCGAGGAATTCACGCCTCTTGAAACTAACAATGCTAGAGGGAACATGCGCCTCACGGAAAGCCGCCTGAAACTCGTCCCATGACGGGACGTGGTCGCCAGGCTGCATGGTGTAAAACTGATCCCACCATGCACCGGCTGCTCCTTCTAGTTGGTTGGAGGCATAGAGGACCTTCTCATGGTCGGTGCACTGAGCAATGATCAACTTCCGCTCGATGCTCCTAAGCCAATCGTCGGCATCGAGAGGGTCTTCCGAACACGAGAACACAGGAGGCTTCGTGTTTAGAAAATCATCGAATCGGGAGCCATAAGGATCGGCTCCTTCTGCTGCCAATTGAGCACCTTGGACATTGGCAGTGTTTTGAGCAATTTGCTGCAACATCAGAGTTTGGTCTTGCTGATTCTGATCCTCCTTCTCCTCTCTTCCTTCTCTTCTCCCTTTTCTTCTCCCTTTTCTTCTTTTCCCCTTCTTCTTCCTCCTTGGTCGGCTGCAATGGGGCTTCCTCTTCCCTTTGGCCAGCAGCAATGGGGGTGGAGGGGAGGTAGGGAGGAGGAGGTTGGGGCTTGGTTGGAGGAGGGGAGGGGTGAGGAGGTGGCGGCCACAATGGGGAGGTGGGGAGTGGAGGAGGGGAGATGGGGAGGCGGCTAGGGTTTGGGGAGGGTGGCGCCTCCCCTATGGCCGGCCTGCCCACATGGGCCAAGGCCCAGGCCCGAGTTGCCAACTAAATGCGAAAACCCCTCTCGTTTCTGATTTGGTGGTTTTCTAAAGAACCCTTCTCCCGACTACTTATTCTCTCCGGATAAATCCTTTCGAATATATTTTGGGGTATTACATTCTACCCCCTTAAAGCAGATTCGACCGAATTCTACTTGTCATCTACTCGCAAAACAACAAAACCACAATCGAAAATTAATATCCAACAAGTTGTACCCGACATGAACAACTTTTGTTAAAGCTTGATCATGCGAGACTACCTCCCAAGTCTCTTCTCGCTCAGATTGACGCGACCATAACACCACGACGTAACACGCGCGTCGAACTAACACTCAACCCGGTACTCGGTACACTCATCGACGAGACTCGAAGGTAAGATCTTACTCGATGGTCAAGCGTTGTTAACGAAACCTCAAACTCGGATCTCCGGTGCTCACTCACAGCAGAGCAGCACAAGACGTTACGTACTCGCGCACGGACACGAGACGATCCTAGCGATACGCCAACTAGCGAAAACAACCCAATGTACCTTGGGGCAACCTCTGATGGTACCGAACCACGCAACAGCGCATAGAACACGAACTCGTGTTCCACCTTTTCAAAAAACTCCTCACTAAAGCAAGGATCACCTCCTTTAACGAAACACACAACATAACTCACTTTAAACACACTCTTTTACCAACATAGCCCAAAGCGAAAATGAAGGACTCTCATCGCAACCAAACGTTACCAACTCGGTACTAAAAAAATTCAAATTCAAGATCGAAGGTTTATCATGAAAATCTTTCCACCTTCAATTTAGAAAATTTGCAAATAAACACCACGTTAGCAAAAGAGAAATCACTCGAATATCCAAACCCACCATTTCTTTTATTCTTTCGAGCAGATAAGAACCACACATGCCAACATAAAGTCAAGCCCAATTTGCGAAAGACATCCGTCATAAACTCATAGCTCATACAAGAATCGGAGAGCGTTTGATGACTGAGGAACAATCTTTTCTCAATTTCTCCTTTAGAAATAACATTTCTCTCAACTTTTTGGAATCCCGATTCATCGCATAACACCCTAACCCATCTCTCTTAACTTGGCATTCTTAACGCTATGCTCAAACGGAAATACATCAACCACACCTCTGAATAGAGGCTCTATCGACCCCACAGAAACAATGCTCAAGTCAACTCCTCTACCGACAGAATTACTTTGATAGATAACTTCTGATGCATCCCAAAATGGATCTTCACACTTAATCACGTTACCTCAATCCTTAAAAATGAACAACTCGGAATTCATATCACATATTCTCATGTATTTCATCAAAAGTTTTCTATCAATGATCATCCCACTATTCAAAATCCACTCTTATACTTCTTCTTCACATTATCATTGGGCGATCAAAGTTCTAGCATAACAATGCAAAGCCCAAATTTAACATCCAAGACTCTTGCAACGAACTTCTCATAAAGACGATAGCGAAAACCTCTGATTAAAATCCCTAAAATTCTCACAGTCCATACATACTCGCGCACTAACATCAACATGAAAACATCTTCTTGACCCAATTATCTTTATAAAGATTCTAACTCTTAAAGAGTTACTTACTAAGTCCATGTCTTTCCTGGCAATAATCCAACCATCCCGTCTACCTCATTAGTCACTTTAACGATCAGATTGCTTCGCTAATATTACTCTCATTACAACACCATCATAATTCATCTGCACAACCATGCAAGGTACTCAATCGTGACACTCTAATACATTGATCAAGATTCCCATCCTTTCAAAAATTCTAATGTTCCACCCGAATTGAACAATGGATCTTGGTTCACAAATCTTTATAGGTTCTAATAGTTGCAATAATACAATCAGTTTAGCCTCAAAGGCAAACATTCTGTACAAATAAAATTCCCTCCAAGAATTACACACGAAATTAGTTCATCCTTCACTGCTCCTCGATTAACTTACAATCCAAGATCTCACAACCACAATGAATAAACACTTCGAAAACCACTGTGAAACGAATCGGTGGATCCTTCCTCAGAAGAAAAAGCAATGAAGACATTTACTGCTTGAAGTAAACACAGGACCAAGGGAAATAGTCACTTAGGCAAAGAACTCGAAAAACATAAGAGAAAGTCAACAGTCGAGGGCTCAAGCCCTACTAAAAGCGAATACCAAACCACAAAAGAGAAAAACGTAACGCCCTTTCAAAATTGATAAACCCTTATGGAACAATTGCATAAGGTTCAAGCACACTCAAACAAACTGCAAAATGTGAAACAATTTAAATCTCAAACACTTATACTTCACTCCTTCCTTTAACAAGGAAAGTTATTCTCTGTGATTACTACATCACTTTGCTAGCTTAAACATGATAGGCTCTTAAAACCCAAATCCTAGGAACCACTTAAGAACCAATAAAATGCTTTCGACATGTCACTTGCTCGAATCAAACTCAATCACCACAATACTCAAGAGGTCCAAATAATCACAACCGCAAAACTCGAAACACTTTTACTAAATCCAAATTACGAAAGACGATAAATTTACTTTACTTCTAAAAGAATCATCACCACACACACAAGTCACCATCTCTCGCAGATAATCTTACTAACATCAAGAATAATACACTCTGAACACAAATCTTTGTCATCAACTATTTCATTAGAAAGCCTCCAAAGTTTCACCACATTGTTTCATACTTCCTTTTCATCCCATCTTCAAAGCAGTGTATACCAAATCCATACTACCCACTACATCAACTTCTTAAGTTTGGAAGGGGTCTACCACCCAATTGAAAAAGTCCTACCAAAAAATCTTTCATCAAGGACACATTATCATCCGATATTTTCACAATCATGTGGGCATAAGCCACCTATTATATCATATCAATTCAACTTTTAGCGATGCTCAACATCAAACTTCAATACACAATAGTTATACTACAACCATTGTTGTTATCAACTGGCTTCATTATGAAATCTAATTGCTACCTACTTTCCTTCCCAAATCATATGGATATTAACAAACACATATTCAACTGTTCCTCCTCATATTTGAATTTTGGCAAAAATACACTAAAACTTCACAAATCGAAATCTTCTATCGATCAAAAGTCTCAACAACACTATAACCCAATTCATCGTGTCATCCTATATAGAAGAACCACATAGAACTCCTCCCATAAATTCTAGATCCACCGATATTCAATTCAATCAACCGGTTGTACACAATTCCAATAACTAATCATACTAGTGAATATGTAAATTTAGTATTTCCTCTAGTTTCCCTTTCCACACATTTAAATTAATCCATGGGAACCAAAGAACCCAACAAGTTTAGCAACCTAACGATTTTTAATGACCAGACTAATTCATCAATGTTCCATACTTCTTGATATCTCTTTTTACTCCACATAGGTGTGGACATACTCTGAGTCACTACTCATATACACATGAAACTGGCCGCGCAACATTCTGAACAGAATTAAACATTGAACAGAATTAATCCGATCCAATCGATCTAATAACAATCGCCTCTAATGACTATCACACATCACAAGAAACCCGTCGTTACCCTTGACGACGTGTTGGACGATGACGAACAGGCCCCGAAGAAGATCCTCCTTCTCCTCTCTTCCTTCTCTTCTCCCTTTTCTTCTCCCTTCTCTTCTTTTCCCCTTCTTCTTCCTCCTTGGCCGGCTGCAATGGGGCTTCCTCTTCCCTTTGGACAGCAGCAATGGGGGTGGAGGGGAGGTAGGGAGGAGGAGGTTGGGGCACTGGTTGGAGGAGGAGGGTGAGGAGGTGGCGGCCACAATGGGGAGGTGGGAGTAGAGGGGGGGAGATGGGGGGGCGGCTAGGGTTTGGGGAGGGGTGGCGCCTCCCCTATGGCGGCCTGCCCACATGGGCCAAGGCCCGGGCCCGAGTTGCCAACTAAATGCGAAAAACCCCCTCTCGTTTCCTGATTTGGTGGTTTTCTAAAAGAACCCTTCTCCCGACTACTTATTCTCTCCCGGTTAAATCCTTTCGAATATATTTTGGGGTATTACATAAGGATTCGACCAGAGATTATGAGAAAGGTAAGTAATCTTTCAACTTAGCTTTCTTTTGGTTAATCTCAAGCCTAACCACTAAATGTTTTATCTGCTCATGTAGATCTCTTACAAACGGAGGTTGACATTCGAGTCATTTCCCTGAATCAATTTTTGGTTTGCTGCAGCACATCGTCGGAATTTTGTCGTCGTCTTCCTTTAGGCCGAAATCACCTCCAACACTCGATCTCCTTCTCCGAGGAGTTTTTCATCGATTGAATCGCGTCATCACATGTTCCTAGTGATTCTCTACCCATCCCCCACCTAAATTCATCCTCTCCATCGCTCTGGAGTGCCACCACCGTGACCACCTTCCCCGTTTGGCGCTGCACCTTCCCATGCCTGCGCGCCGCCCATGCGCGCCATTTTCCCCAGGGAGCTGCCACCGCCGCATGCCCGAGCACCCTTCCCACCACCGCCACCACGGTGTCGCCTCGGCCGCGCCACCACCACCCACTTCCAACCCATTTTGACCATCGGCCAGCCGCTTTGCACCGCCGCTTACCAGCATCGTCGCCGCTCTTGTGCCGCTTGAGCCCTCCCCTGTTCTTCCTTTGTTCTTCATTTGCTTTGGTATTCCTATCTCTCTATGACATACGGGCCCACTATCATACAAGTTCTTCCCCTCTCTTTCCATCTCTCTCACTAGCAAGTGGGTCCTTTGTGTCATACACTGAGATTTATCAATATTAAAATCGAATAGTGAACTCTAGGAATATTCCATTTTCAGAATTTCTAATTTTATCATTTCATGTGAAATTCAAACTTCTGGGTGTTTGTTCTCCTTCATACAAACTCCAATTCCGTCGATTCTTGTTTTTAAATTCATATAGTTCCAATATCTATATCCCAGAACAAAAAGTATTATTTAATCTGGACTTTATTTGAATTTTGTTTAAATTTGTCTCATTTTCGCGTATAGATTTCGACGTTGTTTCAGAACAACAAGTATTTGAGCAAGGCAAGTTATACTTTTGATCATATTTGATCACATTATTTTAAATTATGTATTCTTTTTAAAATTATTATTGCATGCTTACTTTTATTCAAAGTAATTTAAATTCCTATCTTTAAATTGTAGCCAAATCCCAATACTTGTGGAACTAATTTTTGGATGTTCAGATAGGTAGTGTGGAGAATCATTACAAGTGTGATGTACATTTGAGTTAGAAAATTGATAAGATTGGATAATACCTTAAGAGACTATTCTAAATTGAATGAATCAAAGGTATATTTGTAGATACCCAATGATTATGAAATAATAACATTTTATTGGATTATAGGAATACATTATTGTTGGATATTGGAGTATAAGAATATATTATTGTTGGATATTGGATTATAGGAATACGATTGTCGACGATCAAGACATCGATCTTACGAAATAAATAGGAGAGGAAAACGTGGAAATTCTGGGGAGAGAATGGGACTGCTCTTTTATTGATATAAACTGGAATTTACAGGGAATACCTTATGACTAGGTGGTGGACTAATCCTGTTTACACTGAGAACACTGCTTGCTATGCTATAATGTCAGACTTAAAACACAAATTTGATTTCTATGCTTTTGTCTGATGATCTCTCTCTGCTCCGTCCATGCTCCATCTTTAAATAGCTCTTGAAGAGGTGGCAGTTACTTCTGGAGAAGACGTCTGTTGTGAAGCATCACGACTGGTCGGAGCGAGATGACGGTTGATGGAGTATCAACCGTTTAGCGGTTGTATGCTTGTGTGATACTTAACCGCATAATAGTTGTTCATTAGTGTCTCAGGATAAGAAACGTCGTGTGGTATGGAATATACACACGTGTTCCATTCATCACACGGTAGAGAATATGCCTGGAATCAATTCCAAACATCAGTTCATACCTTCTACGAGCAGCTTCCCTGGTCGGAGGCTAGGCATAGGACCTTGTTCGACTAGGGTACCCATTGTGTAACCTCTGGAATACTTACGACCAGCGAGGTCGTGAACCTCAGGGGTTACGACCATGAAGACGTATGGTCTTTATGTATTGAAATAATACATAGAGGTTTTAATCCTCGTCAACGTTATTGTTAGATATTGGATTATAGGAATACATTACTTCTGAATTAAATAAAGAAGGGCATCTTGGCGGAATTAAATTGATTTTAGTGATTGTTAGAGAATTAGTATTGATCTCCAATCGAAAGGAGAAATTGGATTTAGACTAAATCTTAGTTGAGTTAAATGGATTATTTGTAATTATTGGAGAATTAGTATTGAGAAATTGATCCACTAAAGGTGGTAATTAAAATACAAAAATGTTGAATTTTCATAACAATTCATGATGTTAATTTTGGTAGATCGGTTGAATCATGAAGTATGTGTAAACCTTATGGAATTAATTGGATAATTTGGTTATATTGGATTTAGTAGATATGATTGAATAGAGAAATTGGATTGAAAAGAAATCTTAGTGGAAATAAAAGTATTATTAGTGATTGTTCAAAATCTAGTATCAACAAATTGATTGAGTGTAGGTGATGAGTAAAGAATGAAGTTGGATTATTATAATAAGTTCTGAATGGAATTTGTAACACCCTGGTTTTTGGAGACTTTTTGAAAATTTCAAAATAAAACGAACCATTTGGTTTCATCGAAAGTCTAGAAGCTTAAATTGAGATTTTAGAATGGTTTCTAATTGATTAACTCGAATTTCAACTAAATTCCTTGTTGGTTTGTCGGGTTTGTGGGAGTGTTGAAGCTCTGGTGTTCTCTCCCCTTCTATACTTGTTTCATTTTCCCTTCATCCAGACCTCCTCTGTGTTTCTCTTTGGTTTAGACCTCTTCAGGTCTGGCCCTCCCTCATGTTTAGGACCTCCTCGTTGACCAGACCTCTCTTCGGTTCTGACCTCCCTTTTAGGTCACGACCACCCTCGAGCTGTTCTAAGCTCGGGCTTATGTTTCAAATTCCCATTGATCTCATCTTAACAGTTGAGACCTCCTTTGATCTCATCTTGACCGTCAGGACCTCCTTTGGTTCCATCCTAACTGTTAGGACCTCCTTGGATCTCCTTCCTTGGATCTCCTCTGTTAGATCCTTTCCTCTTTGGATCTCATCCGTTAAAACTCCTCCTTGTTTGGACCTTCCCTTGAGTCCAGACCTCCTCTATCTTTTCGTGTGGTCCGAGCCAGTGTGCGCCTTCCCCTCTCGAGGACCGTCAGATCTTGTTTGGATGGCCCGATCAAGAGGAGGTGTTCTGATGGTTCAAGCGTTCCCTAGCACTGTGGTGCATCCGATTGAGTTTGGGCGACCCGATGTAAATGAACGTTCGCACGGTTCGAACGTTCCTATCTCTTTGGACCACCCGATCAAAATCGTACGACTCCGTTTCCCCGCGCCTTTTCCTTTGTCCTTTGGACCTCCTCCTCCTCACGACCTCTAGTCTTTTTGTAAAGATCACCCTCTTTGGTCAAGACCACCCCTTGTGGTCATGACTTCTGATCTTTTCGCAAAGACCACCCTCTTTGGTCAAGACCACCTCTTGTGGTCACGACCTTTGGTTTTTTTGCAAAGATCACCCTCTTTGGTCAAGACCACCTTTTGTGGTCACGACCTCTGTTTTTTTTTTTTGCAAAGACCACCCCTCTTTGGTTAAGACTACCCCTTGTGGTCACGACCTTTGGTCTTTTTGCAAAGACCATCCTCTTTGGTCATGACCACCATTTGTGGTTATGACCTTTGGTCTTTTGCAAAAACCATCATCTTTGGTTAAGACCACCCCTTGTGGTCACGACCTCTGGTCTTTTTGCAAAGACCACCTTGGTGGGTCAGGATCTCCCTTGACCTCTGCGAGATCTCCTCAGGACCTTCGCAGGACCTCCCACCTGAGCTTTGACTGGTCACATTTGTCAGTCCTGCTCATCTTCTCCTTCCTCTGACAATATCATGAGCGCCATCGAATTCTTCGTGCATTTAATGCCGATTGTGTCGCATTAAATGCTATCACTTTTGTAGCACCTGTTCCTTATCTTGTCTTCTCTTTTACCTGCTCCTATCTCCTCCTTCACCTACCCTTGAACACGTATGCCTTTGAAACTCTCAGCAGCCTTGGCTATATAAGCTTTGGGCAGCTCTCTGTCTTCACCTTCTTCCTCATTTCAGCTCTCTCACTCTCCCAGCCAGCTCTTTGGACCTCCCTCTAAAGCTTTGGACCTCCTCCGACCAGCTCTTTGGACCTTCTCCAAACCATCGGAGTTCTTCTGTTAGTTCTAGTTGGTGCTTTATTTGGAGTTCTTTTGGATTTTTACTTGAGCTTTGTTTGATTTGGCTTTGTTCTTTCGTGTAGATTGCGACGACGTCAAGGAGCCCGAGTTCTTTGAGGAGGAAGACACCCAAGCTTTCGAGCAAGGCAAGTCATACCCTTGATCATGTTGATGTTGAAAATATGCCCTAGAGGCAATCATAGAGATGATTATATTTCATTATGTTCATAACATTTGATAATATGTTATCTTGTTCCTTGAATTAATCATCAGTTATATAGATCAATGAGTATGTGACTTGTTGGTGAAACTCTTTATCTTATATGATGTCGTTCTAAAAGTATTCCTGGTCGAATGTCACTGGTCGGAACACCAGTGACTCTACGATCAGTACATGTATTGATTGATGACCATGTTTCACTGGTCATGGATATAGAGATATCGAATCAATAATGTGGACACATGTTAGAGAACATAGTGTTGGATAAGACCCACCTTGAGACACTATTGAGATTGTTATGATTCTATGTGTCGTAAGTTGGTCTCAAGCAATGATGATGTATAATCTTTAGACCTGAGATCGGCATGGTTTCCTACCTGTGTAATAGCACTCTTAGGGTTGCCAAACGCTACTCCGTAACTGGGTAGTTATAAAGGTAGCTTTCGGGTATGCTATGAAACATGCGGAGGAATGTGACTGGTCGGATATGTGATTTGCCCCTCCTAACATAACGGGAGAGATGTCTCTGGGCCCTTCGTTGTGGTCGAATAAAGAAAGTGCATGGCCATGCCACTAGTGGTCGAAGTGTCGATCACATGAAGTTATTCGACACTTGATCGAGAAAGTATTGAACAGTCCATGGATGACATATTATCTCACCTGGAGTTCAACCAGATGTCATGAGGCAAAGGGAGAATACACAAGCATGTCGTTCAGTTGCCGAGGTTGTAGACTGGTCGAAGTCGTATGGAGATGCGATCTAGTCGAAAACTACTCGAACATAATCACCAACTGGTCATAAGGAGTTGCAAACTGATCGTAGTTAGATACTAACTGGTCGTAAGGAGTTACGAATTGGTTGTAACTGATTATGAACTGGTCGTGACTAAGTACGAGCTGGTCGTAAGTGATAAGGACCTGGTCGTAGATCATATTGCATTAAGGTTCGTCCGATATATTCTGTGTATGTTCGGGAATCGTTATGTGCTGCTAGGTACCACTGACGACTCGTGATCGGGAAAGAGTTTCTGAGTCACAACCGATTACACACGAACCTATAGGGTCACACACTTAAAGGACTAGGATTTGATTTGGATGGAGATCCGAATTCTTATAGGCCTTGAGTTCCTAATGGGCCACAGGTTGAGGACCCAATATGGATGCCTATATATAGAGGGGCGGTGGCATGGGGTATGATTGATCAATCTTTCTAGAAGAAATCCCGAAACCCTAATAGCCACGCTCTCCTCAACCACGCCGCCGGCGCTAGCACTCCTGCGCGTGGTGTCCCTGTCCCGTACGTGTGGATACCTTGGAGGTGCTGTTGCGAAGCATCACCACTAGGACGATCCGCGACTCACGACGTTCATCGGAGTAGGAGGAGAAGGCACGCGGCAAGTACGACTACGACTGCTTCAACTCGCTACATCGACTCTACTTCCGCTACGAGTCGGCGCGTCTAGTGGTAATCTCGTGATCTATTACTAGTGGAGGTTCCTTGGTTGCGTGGTAAAATTTTTGTTTGTGCTATCGTAGCCTTCCCGCGATCCTACAGTTGACACCTAGTATTTCAACCTATGTTCTTTCTGTTTCAAGCTAAGTATTGCATGCATATTTTACTTAGTATTTTAATACTAGTTTTTAAATTCCTAGTTAGACCTAACTCCTTCGTATGGCCAATGTTGACATTACAACCGAACTTGTTGTCGCCATAGTTAAAACATGGTTAATGCAATAGTATGACTAGGACCTTTTTAAAAGAGATGCTTAGTTATGCTTAGACCAAAATCTTGATTTGGGAAGTTTTACTACCAAAGACCAATGTTTGTCTCAAATGTTTTAACCGTGATATGAGGTTGTCATGAAAATTTGTTATTGTTTTCAAGAGCAAAACAAAATGGAAAAAGGGTTTGGACCTGGGCGACCTAGTTGTGTGGTTGGTGCATGTCTATGCACGGGGTCGTGTCATCTCTATGGCCGATACCCAAGGGTTTTGTGGTTTGTCGCCCAAGTCAGTTAAGGACCAGCCTTCGAGCGTTCCTTTGCTATGCCTCATCGTGCAACCACAAGTCTTGAATGGGCAGGATCTGGCTGAATAATTTGCAATGTCTCACCATGGTTGTCCTATCTGGTTGAGTGGGTAGTCATTCATGGCCTTTTTCTTTACATTCCCACCTAGCGCAAGAGGGGGCCTGAACCCTGCGGGTGGTTAGCCCAATGGGAGTGAAACCTTAGCGAGGGGGGGGACTGTGGTGAGAAGGAGCATTGTAAAGGCCTTGTGATAACCTTTTAGTCGCACACCTTTGGAAGTGTGTCAGCGAACAGTATAAATTGGTTATCTCTTGTGGGTAAAGCTGTACACCTCTGCAGAGTGTAAATCTATTTGAATAGCCATGTCCACGGTTATGGACATGCTAGCAAAACCACTCCAAGTTAGACTTTGGTTTTGTGTTTTCAAATATCTTTGTTAACTGGTTTTGGATCTCTATCCAATGGGTTTTCGGCAGGGAGTCCTGGCGGTTAGCCTGGTGATAGGAGGTTATCCTTCACCCTTTTATTCTTGTTATTAATCAATTAAAATTGCCTATGGTAGATTTGTTGGGCTCTACTACTTCTTCGTCTTCTGTTATATTCTTTTATTGTTGGCTTGTAAGCTTTTCTTGTAATAAACTTTGATATTTATTAATAAAGTTGTACGAATTATGGATCTTATCATATTTGTTTACTGTGTACACTAGCTACTGTTCCAGGGACTAGTGTTGAATACACAGAGGATCAGGGGGTGTTACTCCCGGGTCTGCCAATTCCCAAGGAATCGATCCCACACATCAAAGATGAATTCTCAAAAGGATTCACAAGAACACAGGTACGATCTTGGCCACCAACATGGCGTTTTTCTGGAATAACTTTACACGAAGCAAAAATTGATAAAAACCCTACAATGGCGAAACCCTTGGGGTTATATCCCCCAATACTCACGTACACCACCTCCTGGCCGAAGCCAACTCACACATACCTAGAGTCTAATGTGGACACGTTCAAAAGATTTAATCTCTAACTCATACTCTATGTCTAATAAAAGCTAGACTCCTATTCGGATTAAAAGGAAAACTATATTTAATAAACAGCAAGAATCCGACTCAATTAATTGGAATAAGATGAGAACCCACCTAGAATCCTTGGACTTCCTTTTCTGCTTCCTTGCGCATGCCATCTTCCTGGCTTATGCATACCACTTCTGGCTTAGCCCCTTCCATGCGCATGCCACGGATTACACCATGGCCGTCTACATCTTTCTCAGTCTTGGCCACTTCTATTTTGTTCGATGTCTCGCTTGTATTTGGTGCTGTATCATCCCCTCTCCCTTCAAGAAAAGCCGTCCTCGGCTTTGGGGTATTCTTTGGTGCCTTCTTTGCTAAAAGTCCATCTGCTTCTCATCATGCACAAAAGAATATGTGTTGTACTAGCCCTCATGTGTAGCATTATGATCATATTTCCATGGCCTACCCAATAGCAAACCACATGTATCTATCAGCACGATGTTGCAATCCACCTTGTCAACATAATCACCAACAACGAACGGAAGACACACCTTGTGAGTTATTTTTAACCTCGCAGAATTATACAACCGCTCCACGTAGTGTGGTTACGGATGCCTCCACGTGGACAACCCCAAAGCATATACCAAATCCTTGCTAATCACATTGGTAAAGCTCCCACCGTCAATGATCAACTTACACACTTTCTCCTTAATCTTGCACTCCGTTTGGAAAAACACTCCATCGTTGCCCTTTAGCCTTAATTTCAGCACTTTGCACCTTCTAAACTAGCATGTTCAAACCACTTTTAGGGGGGAAATCATCAATGGATTGCCCTCTTTCGTAATAGCAATCAATGGTATCTTGTTTTTCTGATTCGTCATTTTCAAACTCACTACTAGAGCTCTCCGTGACATAACCTTCCCCAGCGAGCAACACCTTTCGTTGATTTAGACAATCACGCATCATATGTCCTCTTCCTTTGCACTTGAAGCACTGAATGTTACTAGTATGAACATAGCTTCAGAGGCTTCTTTACCTCCATTACTCGTAGCTTTCGGCACCTCCTTTGAAACAACCTCGTTTGATCGGTGTGATGCCATTTCCTTAGAATTTGTGCCAACATCATCTCCTTGATGCTGTAGACACTTCCATGCACTGGTTTGAGCGGGGCGACCACTCCTTTCTTTCTTTCACTTCACCTGTTGATTGTACAATGTCCTAATGTAGTGTTCAGGAACAAAACATCACCTCAACATATTCTTCATCTGCACCCATGTATCTGGATGCACTCCCACATGGCATAATTGGTTCTACTAGACTAGGTCATACCCAGTGAACTCAATTGTTACCAAATGAATCTTCTTATCCTTGGTGTAGTGATGGCTATAAAAAATCTACTTGATGCGCATCTCCCACTCCATGTACTCCTCTTATTCAGTTTTTCCCTTGGATGACAGGATAGAAATTTTAACCCAGCCAATGTTGTCATCCACAGTGACACGCTGAGCCAAACCAGCCCCTCCTTCATCGCGCACTCCCACGCGAGTAGCACCACGGTGATGAGGTGCGACACAGCGTGGGTGTGGATAGAATCTCGCTGCACCATCAAAGTCTTCCTCCTGTTCATCGCCTTTAGAGTGTGCATGCTATTCAGGGAGTTGAGGAACCCGACCAGTATGCGCCATTTGTGGTAGTGGAGGTGGTGGTCACGGTCTGTTGTTGATAGCATCAGTTAATGCGTCAATCCGCGTCGCTAAATTGTCAACCTTATTCTCCAACTTCTCGTGACGATCCAGGAAGTAGTCCTGTGTAGCCTCCAATCCCACACGTACCTCTAGAAGCAATTCATCAACATATTAGGGCACCTTATCATGTTGAGCAGCATCACCATGAATACCAACTAGATCGCTAGGCTCTGAATTAACCATCTTGCCAATCTCTGCAAAAGCAACTGCACAAAACCTCCAAGATCAGCAGTACCGTAAGCAATGTGGCGCTTTGATATCACTTGGTACGACACAAATTAGAGGAACCCTAATTTGTACGTGAGTTGGCCCGATCTTTCACGATATAATCCGTTCACAGCAACACAACCTTCCTTGCAGTTGTAGAACACCAACCCAATCAAAATTCGAGAAACTTGTATGTGTATTCGCAAGTACAGCCAAGGCTCTAGCTTCGGTTCTTTCCCAATAGCTGCACCCTTGATTCTATTCACAGACCAACAACAACTGGATATAGCAACTTGTTCTTGATCACGTTCAAGGAATTAAATGAGAAACATGAAATGAGAATAAGCACCAATCTGGAAGCTTCACACCAAGCAGGATCACCACTAGTAGATGGATTCGATGGTCAATTAGATAAAATTGCCCCATTCGCTAGACGAGTCCTTCCGCCCGCACGCACAGTAGCTCGCGAACAACAGGATGGATCAAACGATCAGCACGTGAAAAGAATTCCCAAGGAATCGATCCCATACATCAAAGATGAATTCTCAAATGGATTCACAAGAACACAGATACAATCTTGGTCGCCAACATGGTGTTTTTCTGGAATAACTTTACTTGATGCAAAAGTGATTAAAAAACTCTACAATGGCCAAAGCCTTGGGGTTATATCCCCCAATACTCACGTACACCACCTCCTGGCCAAAGCCAACTCACACACACCTAGAGTCCAACACGGACAAGTTCAAAAGATTTAATCTCTAACTCATACTCTATCTCTAATAAAAGCTAGACTCCTATTCGGATTAAAAGGAAAACTATCTTTAATAAACAACAAGAATCTAACTCAATTAATTGGAATAAGATGAGAACCCATGTAGAACCCTTGGACTTCCTTTCTTGCTTCCTTACGCACGCCATCTTCCTGTCTTAGCCCCTTCCATGCGCATGCTACGCATTACACCATGGTTAGCTACATCATTCTCACCGTTGGCCACTTCTATTTTCTTCAATGTCTGGCTTGTATTTGGCGCCGTATCAGTATTTGTAGTTTGGATCTTGCAGCACCAAAGAATCGAAAGTTGTTCCAAGTTCTTCTAAATTCCATAGCTGGAACAATCACATGATAGGTTTAGTTCCATTTGGTAGTAACATCAAGGCATGGGCACAAAACTCGAGAAATGCCCTGTTGTATAACCATCCCTTCGAATCTTTCTTTCCAATATTGGGAACCTTGAATGTATTTCACTCTCTCTCAAATCTTGGTGACAATGGGGTTAATAAATGACAAGCCTGCTTGGCATATTAAGTTTAGGATATGTGCTACACAACGTTGATGCAAAAACCTACCGTCGCCAAGTAGCACATACTTAGCTAACAAGTTATCCTTCAATAACCTAGATATTGCACCATTGTTGCTTGCATTGTCCAAAGTGATTGCAAATAACGTGTTTTCATAGTTCCACCCTTGGATGGCCTCAACTGAGTTGAACATAGCTACACCAATGTGAGGTGTCTCCAACACAGAGAATTTTATGATTCTCTTCTGTAACTTCCAATCATCATTGATGTAGCAGACGGTGCTGCACATATAGCCCAATGTCTGATTGGACATCCACATGTCCATCGTCAAGGAAATTCTCGTGTTGGAATTATTGAGTACCACCTTAAAAGATTGTTTCTGCTCCTCAAATGCTTTGAGGCAATCGTTCTTCAATGTCCTTTTTGATACCACTTTGAAGAGTGGATTTAGACTAGAGACAAACTTCTGAAATCCATCATACTCCACAATTGAAATGGTAACTCATGCAACACAATCATTCTCACCAACTCTCTTCGTGATACCTTAGGGTCAAAACTCCAATCCCTTAGGGTCACTCCATCTGGTGACATAATAGTAGTATTCAATTGATCCACAACTCTAAGAGATTTTTTCCTTTCTTTGCATCTCCTTAAATGATTGCGCAAAGCACTTGGTCCCGCCCCATGTTTAGCACCAATCTTTGCATTGCAATACTTGCATTGTCCATTTATAACTACTCCATCGACACTGACCAAAACATATTCTCTCCGAGCCTTAGACCTGAACTTTCTTCTATTTTCAACAAGTAAGGTCCTAACATCAACATAATCTTCATCGTCTTCTTCATCACTTTCTTCGTCCTCATGCATTTCGGTATCAATAGCAGTGACTACCAAGGAACATTGGGAAAAATGATTACAACTTTACAAGAAAAATCTAACATTAACGTTAAACTAATGAAATAGCCTTCATACAGCCATGCATTGAAATCCTTGGACTGACCAATTCCTAAACCTAATAAAAATGACTAATGGCACACACCTCATGAATTACTTGGACTCACCAATTCCTAAACCTAATAAAAATAGGGAACACACACAAACTAGTATTAAGCAACCTAATAAAAACGGGGAACACACACACAATCAAGCATGTAAGCATGTAAGCAGTATACAATTTAAGAAGTCTATCATAATTGAATTCATATTTGGTTTTCCTTCAATCTCTCATAATCAATATACAAGTCCTGATTACAAAAAGACTTGTCTAGAGAAAAGTCCAGTTCCTACTCATTGGCTAAATCAGGCAAAATAAGGCCAGCATATCAATATCTATTGCATGGAGATGGAGTGAATTTCTGGTGACCACAAGAAAGCAATGGCAATGGTAATGACAATCTCATCCCAAAATCAAGTTGATAAGAAAATGGTGCGGCATAAAACATATGCAATCAAACCTGTAGGCATTGTTTATTGAGGTTCTTTCGTGCTCTATCAATAGAAAACCAAACTAATCATGTAGATGTGGCCACTTAGCTTAAGTGGTTTTCTATCGATCAAATTGACGTGTTTCACCAAAGTAGAAAAGCATTTTTCTTCTTGTAAAAAATGAAGCAAAATGATGATCTCACCATTAGGGGTATTGATAAGGGTAATCGGTGTCACCAAGGGCCTCATCGCGGCAGAGTCTTGCCGCCGGAGACATCACCACTGGAGCCATTAATACCAGCGATGAAGAAGAATAGCATTGCCGCCCTTCTTGGATCTGGATCTCGCCCCCACCGCCGTCCTCGTCCTAGCTCCCACCTTCGAAATCACCCCCACCGCCGGCCGCCACCCTCTTCCTCTATCGCTGCTCGTGCTTAGTCGTCACACATATTGATCAGGCCACTTCATGGCGCATCAAGGTGGAGGGTCGAGATGATAATGGCATGGTGCGTCGGGATGGAGGTCTGGAGGATCGAGGAAGCAATGCGGCATAGGGATGGATGTGGTGGCGTGTTAGGTGGGGGATCAAGGAGGTGAGCGGCAGCGGCGGCGGTGGTGGCGGGTTGGATCGAGGCATCACCGCCTTAGGGACTCGAGGTGGAGCAGTGGCGTTGTGGCGCTGTGCATCTCGGGTAGTAGTCGGGGTGGGAGTGGTTCGACCGATCGATCGGTTAGGGGTCGATCCACTTGATCCAATAGAGCAAAAGGATTCTGGACCCCCTACTCTCTTTTGGATCGCACAATTGGTCCTTATTGGTGAATTTTTCGGGTTGGATTGGTGATCCATTGGGCCGGCCTAAACCACGCCCACTACTAGTTATACCCCTGCCATTGAGTGCACCGTAGCAATCAGAAAAAGACACCCTCCTGAAGGACAATATAAGTGGCAAAAGCCTGAAGCCGGATGGGCCTTGCATGGTTGCACCCCACCCGTCTCGTTTATTCCATGGCCCATGCCCTATATACATGTTCTCCCATTCAGTCTGACAACGTCGGGTTCTCCTTTTCCTTTCCTCCAGAAAAGGAAAATCAGTTCGGTGATTCCCGGCTGTGCAAGCCGCTGACCACCACAGCATCGGCCCTCGCCGCTCGAAAGGATCCCGCCTATGCAATCTACGACGGCCGCCGGCCACCGCAGCATCGGCCCTTTGTAAGATCGAGGAGGCCGACTAGAGGGGGGGTGAATAGGCGGTTTTAAAATTCTTTTGGGTAAAACCGAGTTTTATGCAGAATTATAAATCAATTCGATTTTGCTCAATTAAAATCTAAATCCACTAGACTTGACTAAGTACACAAACAATATAAGACTACTGATAATGATAACAAATGTACAAAGATACGCAAGCAATTTAATTATAGAAATGTAAATAGCAATAGAGTAAAGCACAAAAAGATAAACCATAATGACACAATGATGTTTTACCGTGGTGTTCGGAGACTTGCCAGTCTCTATTAATCCATGTTGAGGTAAGCCCAACCACGTTGGACCAGCTCCACAAATTGAGCCAACACCTCCGAGGTAACTCCAACCAAATTGGACTGGTTCACAACTCGAACCAACACCTGATCCACTCGGGGTTGCTCTTTCTCTACACCGGAGATGGTGAGCACCAAACCACTCACAACCGCCCGGGTCTTCTCACAACCTTCTTTGAGAAGATCATCGGCGCAACTCTTCCAAGCCATCTAAGTGTCAGCAAACACCAAGAGTAACAAGTTGGAGACGCTCACTTGAACGAATCAAGTGTCTAACCTCAATGGATACATAATCCACTACCTAATGCAACACATGCACTACGATTTCGCTCTCTAATCTCACTAAGTGCAACATATGCACAAAAAGGAGGAGAACGCTTACTCTTTGCTTAAAGGAATGGGAAATGGCACCAACAACACTCCCACAATCGGTCACAAGGGGGTCGAACTACTCTTGCTCCAACAGTTATAAAACTAGCCGTTGGACACACATTCGGACTGATCGCCCTCACAAGGGCCAGTCAGACCGGACCAAGCCATTCAGATCGCAAAGGATGCGGTCAGACCGCTCCAACCAAAATCAGATAAACACATTCTCTAGAAAAAAGCTGACCGGAGAGGCTAATCGTGGGTCCGTTCAGACCGGTCAACACATGGCGGTCAGACAGCTCCACAAAGGAGCCAACAACATTAAGAAAAACACATTCTCTAGAAAAAGCTGACTGGGTCACATAACTTGGAGGTCTGATCAGACCGACCAATACATGGTGGTCAGACCGGTTGCCCACCGATCAGACCGGTCAACCACGACGATCAAACCACCTGAACAAGGAACCAACACACAGTCCGATCAACCTCTTAAGGGTCGGTCAGACCGCCCAAAAGCCTGCGGTCAGACTGTCAGAGACTTGGAAAGCTAAAAAACGACTTTGTATTTCGTTTCAATTCAATTTGCAAAACATATTTGTCAATTAATGCTCGATGCAACCAAAGGGTGAAGACGAGATTCTCAATAAGTTGCAAAACACATTTGTCAACTTTTAGAATCACACTTATCATAGAACATAACCTATTCATTCAACTCATAAAAAATATTAATCTATATGATTATTATTATTAATTATCAAGATACTCTATCAAGCGGTTCTATATTTTCACCCTTGCCGCTCGAAAGACAAGACGACTCGCAGACTCTCCCCGTTTCCCCTGCTCTACTACACGAGCGCTTCCCTGTTACCCCCTTCAAATTTCTACGTCGCGTCGATTCGCAGGTTGACGACCGACCTCTCGGCGAGATGGAGGGCCCCAATAAGAGGAACCCGGCGGTCGGTCTCGCCGACGAGCTCATCGTTGAGATCCTCCTTCGCCTCCCCATCAGATCGCTCTGCCGCTTCAGGTGCGTCTCCAAATCTTGGCGCGCCCTCATCTCCCACCGCCACCACCTCAAGACGCTGCCCCAGACCCTCGCCGGCTTCTTCTACACGAGCTTCAGCGCCGACCGCTGCCCCATGATGACACGCCACTTCACTAACGTATCGGGGAGAGGTCTCCCTCTCATCTACCCCTCCTTCTCCTTCTTGCCCAAGTGTGAAGACATCCTCCCCTTGGACTGCTGCAAAGGCCTTGTGCTCTGTCGCTGCTGGGAATCTTCATCCCTAGGACGTGACGGACCGTCCTATTATGCTGTGTGCAATCCTGCGACCGAGAAGTGGGTGGTCTTGCCGGAGGTCGATGGGGCCGGTGAGGCCCGCATCGCCTGCTTGGGTTTCGACCCGGCAGTCTCCTCCCACTTCCATGTCTTCGAGTTCTTGGAGAATAAGGATGAGTACCTCACAGGGGTGGAGGGAGATATACTCGTCCAAAACCGGAGGATTGAGTCACAAGAATTGTGAATGGAGGTGATGCCGTCCTATATGCCCAGGGGAAAAGTGTCTTTGTTAATGGTGTTCGACACGGAGGGGAAGAAATGGAGGACCATTCCTACACCGTATAGTGTTCATTTTGGCTTTATTGACCAGTCTCAGGGGCAATTGTACTTTGTGTAATGACTTCAAACTGTCAATCTGGGTTCTTGAGGACTATGCTGCAGATGAATGGATATTGAAACATAGTGTGAGCACTTTGCAGCTGTTTGGAAAGACGACATTTCAACTCTATTGGGACTACAAAGTGATTGCGATTCATCCGGAATGATTTCATTTTCTTCACCATGGGGTACTGGGAGAATAAATTGATGGCCAACCACATGGACCGGAGGGAACTGCGATTTATCTGCATTCTTGGGCATGACTTTGGCGGACCTTATCTTCTGTTGTTCCCTTTTTCTCTGAGTCATTAGCGGATGGCGACTAAAAATGTTTCCTGCAGAGTGCAGCTCTACATTTGTTACTGCAAAATCACATTTGCGCTTTTACAAGAATCAGGTCATCCGTATGGAGCAAAAGTTCTGGGTATCAGTAACTTAAGTAGACTGTCTCAATTCTGAAGTTTCTTTCCTTAGTGCTTGAATGCTTGCCTATCTGTGTTTTCTTGACCAATGTTGGTTAAGGTTATCATTAATATCATCTAAGTCGGCTTTAGAAATGGGTACCTATCTTGTTATTCCAGCGAAATTAGTCATCTTGTATGTTTTTATCTAATGATGTTTGTTGATGCTTGTTTTTTTTAAATAATATAATTTTAAAAGATATTTACAAAAATAAATAGGCGACCCAAAAAATTACAAAAATATGTCCCTGTCGCCCAGGAACCTATCGCAAGTTGAACTGGCGACAGGGACCCTCTCGCTGGTCCAACTACCTATCGCGAGTTAAACTGGCGACAGGAAGTTGAACAGGTTCTTGTCGTTAGTTGAACTGACGATAGGTTCCTGTCGCCAGTTGAATTGGCGATAGGGACCCGGCTATAAAAAGGGCGAAAAATTAGTCCAAAATTCATTTTAATTCCAGAAAAAACGAGAGAGAGAAGGAGAGGGAGAGAAGAAAGATAGCGAAACTCTGTCAGTTTGTCGCGGAGGAGAGAGATTGTTGTCGAGCATTGAGCCCGATCGGTCATCTTGCAGGTATATTTTTCTGAAACTTTGTACATTATGTTAAAACCTTGTTTGTTAGCAAACCAAAATAGCGACATAGGGTTGAGTAGGTTACAAAAATAGTGACATAGGGCTGAGTAGGTTAGATAAAAGTAATTAAATTGTGTAGCATGTATGTTAAGTTACGTAGGCGGAATTAGAATAATTATAACTTTATTAAGCTCCCCATTTATGCGTAGTAATTATATTATTAATGCCGGAGTTATCTTTCGCTCGCTGAAAAATTGCATGACACATTTGAAGATTATAAAGATAATCTGGAGTAGTTGAGTAAGGTTGGAATTATGTAGCATTGGAACGATTAAGGATCAATCTGTAGAAATAGGAAGATTAAATATTTTGTTAAAAATGTATTGAGTAGGTAATTAGAGTAATTATTTTGTTAGTGTCAGAAATACCAGTTAATCTCGGAGAATAGCCTAGCACATGAAAATCGAAAAGAAAATCAGTAATCGCTACGTATCCTACGTAAAGATGCTGAACTTTGTTTATTGCTGCATTTTTAGGTATGACGGACGCAGGCCAGTATGAGTTGTTTGATCCGGTGGTTGACGCGCATCACCGTAGCCGCCTGAGTACCATGCTCCCCCCGGAGGGCGAGGCGCCGATTGAGCTTGGCGCGTTGCGGCTGCGCACGCCCATCATGGCATGGAGGCTGCACGCAGACTGGATTCCAAGGTTCGTAGATTTGTAACGTAATGCACTCCACCACGGTTTGTTTACTTGACGTGCGTCACGTTTGTTCTTAATCGTTTTGACGTAGGTTGCGAGCGGCATGCCTCCTTCCACTCGTGAGGATGGTGGAGCCGACGTGGGAGGACGACCAGGACCGCGGTGTTGGTCGTACATCTAGGCATTTTCCGTACGACTGGGCACTGCTGACGGCGCTGGTAGACTACTGGAGGCCAGAGATGCACACATTCCACCTTCCGTGCGGGGAGATGGCACCGACGCTGCAGGACGTGGGCTTTCTGACCAGGTTGCCGTGCGCAGGCTCCCCCTGGCGGCGCACGACATCCTGGTCACGTGGCGCACCGGCCTCCTAGCGAGGTTCCACGATGTGCTCCCACTGGGCAGTGGGTACACCGAGTTCGGCAGCCCGCACGGGCCGACGTTGAGGTGGATCTGCCAGTTCTACGTAAGTCTTCGTAACTATTGTCCTCTCGTATAAATTGGTATGTGAAACTTGCTGACGTGTACATGCCTTGTTGCAGCCCGAGCATATGGCGTAGGACGCCGGCTATGTCGTCGTTAGGAGGCACTTTGAGGCCTACCTGCTGTGGCTTTTTGGGTGGGTCTTGTTCCTGGGCTCCACGGCAGTAGTGTCGACAAGCACTACGTCCGGTACGTGCGTGAGTTGGCGGACTAGCCGATCGACGAGATCTCGCAGTACGCATGGGGGCCGGCTGTGTTGTGCGCGATGTACCGCGCGCTGTGCGACGTGTGCCACCGTGCCCAGGACAGCTCCATCCTCTCCGGTTGCTCGCTACTTCTGCAGCTGTGGTCTTTGGTGCACTTCCAAATCGGACGATCACAGCTGGACTTGGGAGCGTACGCGGTCACCTTGTACGTCTAGGACGACCAGGTGGACGGGCCAACCATGGGCACGTTGTGGTGCCGCCGACGGGTTAGTTTCATGACCATTTGTTATTTTCGTATTATAATCACGATTTTCAGTGCTAACTTTACGTTGTTGTATTGCACAGGTCACCTACACGCCGATCACTTCGCAGGGGTCCTACCCGGAGTACGTTGCGATGTTCTATCAGCTGACGGACGACCGTGTCATCTCGGCACCGTACACTGAAGAGAGGGTGCACGTGCGCGCTCCCCAGGGACTATCGAGCCTGTGCACGCGAGACTACGTGTACTGGTACACGCGGAGGACATTGGTGCACGATGTCTTCGTTGAGGAGTACCAGGTGCAGCGGGTCATGCGCTAGCTCGGTCTGCGACAGGATATCCGAACCCCTTGGGGAGGGGGGTGCGGGTGCCCCCGCACATTCATGCGTAAGTTCACTTTTTACTACTTTCATCAAATGTGCTTTACATGCCGACTAAATAATTGTCTTGTCGTACGCAGGTACACTAGTAAGGGTGTACGGGGCACAATGTCCTGGGCGGACAGGATGGCCCCTTGGGTTGAGGGTTGGATTGGCGCGCACGACGACCGCATCCAGTGCGGCAACGATCCCTACGACCTAGAGACGTACGTGGAGTACATGGAGTGGTACGCTAGTCGGACGAGGCTTCGCTGCGTCCGTGTTGTGGTTGACCCACCACAACATGAGGCCGCGACGTCCGACACGTACCCTACCCAGCCGGGCTCCGCTTACCACCGCTCTGTACGTATTGAACTGTCCTTAATTCTTATGTAATTTGCCAGATTTATGTTTCTAACTTGTTCATTTGTGCAGACGGATCTACATCGGGAGATTATCGACCTCGTGGACTCCGCGCATCACATGACGCTGGGGCCATGAGAGGGGTCCTGCAGCGGATCAGGGAGGCTGCGGTCCGAGGGGTCCAGGTCCTGACTTGTTGCACGCTGAGGAACTCGGTGGATCGACCTGTGCGAGGACGAGGGGTCAGCCGAGGTGGTAGGACACAGGCTCCTTCCATGGACGTGGCGGGCTCGTCGTCGTGGCACCGTGGGGGGAGCACCGCGGGCATGTTGGAGGTGAGTAGGACACGCTCATATCGCTTCTTTATTCTGACCTCGCAAGTTAGTAACGACGATCTTCTGTTACAGGTCCTCAGCTCCACCCGTACGCGGGGCAGGAGTATGCCGAGTCGTCCGAGCACATGTTCAGGCCAGCAGGTAAGATCAGCTTGCTTGGTTGCGTAACGTCCTTTTCGCCATGATTACGTTTGTAACGTAATGCTTCGCAGGAACGGCTTAGGAGGACGATGCACACCTATTGGCACCCCTCGAGGACTTTTTCAAGGACCCGCGTGACACCCAGTTCACTTTGGAGGCTTCTCAGTTGTACGGTGTGCCGGGATCGTCCCAGCCAACGCTGGAGAAGCCCCTGGCGACACCACCGCAGGCTACTCGCGTAGGTCGGGTAGTCGAGCGACGACCCTCGACGCACTTCGCACCGGCCGACGGCGAGGCCCGGGGCAACACACGGGGTGCGCCCCAAGAGGGGATGCCAGTAGATATTGATTCATGTAAATATCAGTAATGGTAGCTATGTAAATATTATTCTGTGTGCAACTATTATTATGGTAGTCTCGTGTTTTGATATCTCTTTTTTGTTGAGCTAGCTTTTTACGACGATGTGACCTGACGAGCCGCTTTTTACGACGACGTGACCAGATGAGCTAGCTTTGCAGGACCATGTGACCCGACGAGCCAACTTTTTACGACGACGTGACCAGACGAGCTAGCTTTTTCAGACCATGTGACCCGACGAGCCAGCTTTTTAGGACGACGTGAGCAGATGACCTAGCTTTCAAGGACGATGTGACCCGACGAGCCAACTTTTTCTGAGGACGCCACTAGACGAGCTAGCTTTTCAGGACGACGTGACCTACGGACGTGAAACACATCCGCACAACATTGCAATGGAGCGTCGGCTACGGCTGCGTCCGCTCTAGCTATAAATACAGCGCTACTCATCCAGCAACTCCACACCAGAACCACCATGTAGAAAACATGGACAAGGAGAAGGAATGTGAGAAAATCCGCAAGCTTTTGAAGGACTAGGTGTCTCCCCATGAGACCGCCGCTCGCCATCATGCCGCTAGTCAGCAACCTTTCACACACTAAACTTTTCCGAAACTGGTGGATCTGAGGAAGCTGCCTCGCAGTACGTCCAATGATTCTGGGTTGAGCCGTGGCCCCCCACCTATGCCCGCTGAACGCCCTCTAGAAGGGCCCCCGATAGGGGTGGCGCCACCCCTATGCCGGTGTCGGGACGCCTGCAAGTGCATCAAATCAACTGATGAGTGGACCATTGGTCAGCTCTATTGGTGCTGCCCAAACTACGCCGTGGACTACACCGACAGGCACCGTAATGAAATCGTATTTCGGTGCATAATGCTATTTTTCTTCCCTAACAGTGTAAGCAACTCTCTTTACCCACCGCAGTCTCCGTCACGCCTATGCGACTTCACCCTATGGATCGACGACAAGATCCACCCCTACGACATGTGGTGGTTGCTGACATGAAAGAGCTGGGTCAGGGAGGACATCGATACTCGTGAAAGGCGCCTCAAAGAGTTGAAAGTTGAGGAGGCCGAGCAGGGCAGACGGGACAGGAAGCGCGAGGAGCAGGAGCGTGAGCATGCCAGGCGACGGGAAACCAAGAGGAAGCGAAAGAGGGCCATCGCGGCGAGAGCTAAGGCGCAAGGCGAGGAGTACAACGCCGAGCTGGGCCGCAAGGGCAAATGGCCACGTTCCACGCAGTAGTTCTACCCTCTTCGTCCACATATCCTATGTATTTTTATTTCCCTAAAGGCACGCGTGTACCATCCTCGGTTCGTTAGCCTGCATGTCATGTAATCCCCTTGTCTGATGAAATGTCGTGTTGTTATCGTTGCGTCATTTCTGAAAGTTCTCCAAGGTAATATCACCTGGCTTCGTACTTACAAATCGTTGATACCTCAATCGTCCTAAAAAAAATCTTACAAAATTCACCTTAGTAGAACAATACACGACGATCACAAAATCCTATTGTCAGTTTAACCCATTTCGTATCGTTGCAATTTTTTGCAAAATTAATATATTTTCAAAAGATATTTACAAAAATAAATAGCCACCCCAATAAATTACAAAAATAACTCGTGTCGCCAGTTGAACCCCTTGTCGCCGGTTGAGCTATCTATCGCTAGTTCAACTGGCGACAGGAAGCTATCGCCATTTAAACTGGCGACAAGCCTCTGACCCCTATAAAACCCTCAAAATTCCACACAGGACTCAGTTTTATTCAAAAAAAAAGAGAAGGAGAGAAGAGAGAGGAGGAGAAAAGCTAGCAAAGCGCTGTTCGTCCAGTTGCCCACCTCTCGGGTAATTTTTTTTAACATAATGGATTACATAGTTTTTTATATACGGTTATGTAGTGCAATCCGTTTTACATTACTTTTTTTGTGGGCTATTAGTTTCAAATATGTAGTTAATTATGTAAATGTTCTTTACACTATAGTGCGTCAAATATGTCTGACATCGCCAATTTCAAAATTTACTATAGACATGGCGGTCGTGATGTACGTATGGCGAGGAGAGAGGGTGGAAATTGGTCTTTCTGGAGTAAATTTTTATTTTTAAATTTAAATCCAATAAAACTTCAATAACTTCAAATAAATTTTAAATTTTGACTTTCAAAACTTCAGGGAGGCAATCAAACTCAGCAAATTCTCGAAAATCAAATAAAACATTAACTTTATTTCATTTTATTTGGTAACATAACTTTGGGATGTTACAAACTACCTCTTAAAGGAATCTCGTCCCCGAGAATCTGGATTTGTTCTTCACTGAATCCTATTCATCATCCGATTGCATCAGACATTGTACTGATACCGTTGCAATTTTGCGGCTTTGTTTGCTTGAATGATTTCCTTTGGATCTTCTGAGTTGCGACTTGTTGTTTCTTTGGACAGTTGTTGGCATAATGTCCTTTCTTGGCAAGGAAAACAAGTGACACTTGCAATAGGGAAAACTTCTTCCGAGGTTGGCTCTTAGCGATAACTTGGAAGTGCTAGGGCTAGCTTGATGCTTCACTTTATCGTATTGTAAGCCCAACCGTACTCTTGTACTTGTGACAATATTCGCGTTGGCTTTTCTTCCCGGTCGCTGTTATTGCGATGAATACTCGGAATGCTATCGTGGTTGAGTGCTGCGTCCCTTGGGCATTGATTGGACATATCTTAACAAGCAAAGCATTGTATTCCTCGCTTTGATGTCTGCTCGCCTTGGCTATCCTTGATGTTGCGACGCCCGTCGGTGGAGCCAATCCAAGTCTTGAATATGGTCGCCGTTGGTGCTTGGTTGGGTTGGGGTTGAATCACACAAGTTTCTTGCATCATGTTGTCCTTGATCTATCATCTTCCTCTTGGAACACTTGGTGTAGTCACGTTGTTCTTGTGTTGTAGGAGCAGTGGGGTGAGGCGACATTGTTGCTTCTCATTTGTTGCATCAATCGTTCATTGAGTCAGGTGATGAAAACTGGTTCATATTCAAGGTTTCTCGTATCGCTTGTGGGTTGCCTACGCAGGATATCCTTGTTGGTGTTGGTATCATCTTCGTAACCACGGGTGTTCTTCATCTCACTGTTATTCCGTAAGTTTTAGAGAATAAGACAAAAGGAAAGAAGCAAAGAAGAAGAACTAAGAGAATAGAGCGAAATAATACTCCCAAACGAAAGAACTATGACAACGTAATGAGTCTTGGCACACTTAAGCTATATGGTTTGGGAACATGTTGACCATCTATAGAAATTTTTGATCCATTTACTTTATAAAATGGTGAGAAAAGAATTAGGAGAGAAAGAACGAGGATAGATGATCAAGATAAGAAGAGAACAATTTATTTTTCTTGAGAATTTTTCAACTAACGGCCATTCTAATTCAGGTCACGCGATATATGGCTCGATACCACTTTGTCGTAACCCTATTAATACACCCGAAGGCATAACTATATATTTAAACAGGAATTTAAGATACTCGATATAGATAAGCATGCAGAATAATTTAAAACAGTATATAAATAATTTAAAATAGTAGGATGAATATGAGGGACTATTATGGAGGGTCCTGACGGAATTGATATGAGTTATTTCCAGTCAGCGGACGTGCCCCTACCAAGATCTGAGCAGCATACATTCGGCGCTGTGATGCGGTGGTTGTTCCACACGTTCCAAGTGGATCGTGATGTGTACGATCTGACATTGAGTTGCCTTGCCCCCCGGTAGGATAGCTCACGTATTGGGAGTTAGTGCAACTAAAGGGAACAAATTCATGGCGGTCGTATGTACGTATGGCGAGGGAGAGAGGGTGGTCGGGCATATGCCAAACCCACTCCAAAGATCCGTCCGACAAGAAGGGGTTGCTGACACCGAGGAAGAAATCGGAGATTCCAGCGCGGCGCACACAATGGCTGAAGGACAAGGGGTTGCTGATGCCGTCGATGAAGACTATGCCGAAGTAGCTCCTTCAGTGAGACAAGCTAGTGGGCTTGCTGACGAGGGTGAGGAGCTGGAAGACCTAGTGCAAAGGATGGTTCTCGAAGACCGGGACTACATGGCATTGTCCGAAGATGAAGGTTCTGATGACGAGGATGATGCGGACCAGCAGGCGGTTCCATCCGAGTGAAACACATACCAGTTCGAGAACCTCATCATCAATGAAGGCTCCCATGTGCTGTGGGAGTACGACTAGAGCGAGGTCAGACTAGGAGCTATGTACAAATGCAAAGAGGCCGTGCAGGATGCGATCAAATTCTGGGCATTATCGATGCGGCGCACATTCACCGTCATCAAGTTTACCCCAAGATGCTACGACATAAAGTACGGTATAGAGGGATGCCCTTGGCACGTGCACGTATTTCAGCCCAAGTGGGACACCTACTAGAAGTGCTCTATAGTGTTCCTCACACATGCATCGCCACTGAGTCAGTGCAGTCCCACCAGAACCTGTCATCAGGCTTCATCGCCAATCTCATGTACGGTGAGATCGTGGATAATCTAGATTTTGAGCCACGATCCATCATTCGAGCCATTGAGGCAAAGTTCCAGTACACTATCAGCTATGCCAAGGCTTGGAGGGCAAAACAGAAGGCATTGGAATCAAGGTTCGGCACGTTCGAGAATTCCTACCACAACCTCTTTGGGCAACTCCGAGTCATACAAGATAGGAATCCCGACACTCATGTCGACATTCAAGACGTCACGCATCCGAAGTGACCTAATAAGAGGGTACTACAGCGAGCATTCTTCGCCTTTGGTCCATGCATCAATGCATTCTGACACTGTCGTCCAATCTTGTGTATCGATGGCATATTCCTGACTGGAAGGTACAAGGACCAGATACTGACTGCAATAGCGACGGACGGAAACAATCAAATTCTTCCCGTGGCATTCGCTTTCATTGAAAGCGAGAACACAGATAGCTGGCTGTGGTTCCTGAAGAATGTGAGGATTTATGTTGTGCAAGACTGTCCCAACGTTTGCCTCATACATGATCAGCACGCAGGCCTGCTGCGTGCAATAACTCAGCTACAACGAGGAGAGAACGTACCACTTCCATGGACGGATCTATAGAGTAGGTGGTGCATGAGGCACTTGGGTGCAAACTTCTATAAGTAGTTCCACAAAAAGGACTTGATGAACCTATTCAAGCGGTCAGGCAACCGTAACCGCAGCAGGTTCAAACACTCGAAGATTTCGGATGATCAGACCCAAACCAACAGAAGGGAGGCAACAAGAAGGGCCACCCTAAGCGCTGACCAGACCCTCGAAGCATTGCCACAGCAACCCACAGACGGTCCTAGTGTCACGAGGAAGACAGGGGCACAGGTCAAATGCTTCTCGGACTGGATTGAGCACGAGCCTAAGGAGAAGTGGTCGCTGCTACATGACAGTGGTGGTGCTCGATATGGTATCATGACAACCAACCTAGCTGAGGTGTACAACTGGGTCATGTGTGGCGCCAGGTGCCTCCCTTTGGTTGGTATTGTGGAGGGAATTCTCTGCGGTACCATAAACTACTTTGTTAATAGATGCAGCAATGCGTCGCTCGCCATAGCAAATGACAGAGTACTCTACTCCGTCATGATCACCAAATACATGGAGGAGAAGAGCAAGAAGGGTGAGATGCACTGGGAATTCAAGATGGGCACGAGGGAGCTTCGCTTCGACATAATGTGCAGGGATAAAGGACGCCGCGGGACAAACCGCGAGAGGATCACCCATGAGTGCACGCTATGATAGTTGTGTATGCACTTGTAACAAGCCCCTTCTTCTGCATAGTACCTCTCTGACTATTTCACCAAGGAGGCGGTGATGCAAATATAGAGTGGAGAGATGTATGGTTGCGCCGTGGTTGGCCATTTCACTGGCCATCCCACCTGGGAGCAACTAATCTGGGCTGTGAACATTGGTAGGCTCAAGGGAAAGGTTGGCCGACGACAGGTACGACGCATCAGGAACGATATGGACGAGGCAGAAGCCGGACGTCGTACGAAGAAGTGCTTCATTTGCAGGGAGCCGGGCACACCTTCAAGACATGCCCCACGCAAAATCCTCAGGATGAAGGAGACATCGGACCTCATCCGGTGCCCCGACTCGACGCAGTCCACATGGGAGACGTTGAGATCGCGACCACGAGAAAAAACATACAGTAGTAATATATTATTACCAATGTTATGAATTATCATTTCAATTAAGTGTTATGACGTTCTGCTGTAAGTTCTGTAATATCAGTGTGTATGAATTCCAGGGCGAATCGCAATATCACTTACCTTCCCTTTACGAATCGTTGATACCTCAATCGTTCCCGCTAAATTCTTCAAAAATTTACCATAGTAGAACAACATACGACAATGATAAAATGTTATTGCAAGTCTAACAGATTTCGTACCGTTTAAAATTTATGAAAATAAAAAACTGGCTAAGTAGAATAATTTGAGGTATCTATCGCCGATTGAATCGCGATAGCTTCTTCGTCGTCGATTCAATCGCGATAGATACCTCAATTGGCGACAGGAGGGCGACAGGCTCCCTCTCGCCAGTTCAATTTGCGAGATATATTTTTGTAATAGTTTGGGGCGGTTATTTATTTTTGTAAATATCTTTTAAAATTATATTATTTTTTTAAAAAAATCGCTTGTTGACCTCATATCTAACATACAACTGAGTCATAGGCTGCTGGTCTGTACCTGAAGAGACTATAGTCAATTTATGAAACAACTTTAAGTGTTTGCGATCCCCACATCCTCGATTTATGCTTCTTTTGCTTGCAAGGTGGCAGACACGCGACTACTGACTAGGACAAAGAGGCTAACAGGGTATGCGACATCGTCTTGATGATGCTCAGAGACCGAAGGTCGAATGCGAGCAACGACGCAACTCCGGCGACGGTGGAACTGGCGAACGGCGACGACTTAGGGTGCATGGAAGGGTGCAAACGGATAGGAGGTGATGATGGACTCACCAAAACTGACGCTAAAGGCAGGAAAGGTCGAAGGCGAACGACAGGGAGAAGGAAGTGGCGGTGACGCTACGGTCTTTGATTAAGTTAGGTTCCGCAGCGCTTCAGTGAAACGAAGGGGAGGGCGGAGTAGATCAGGGCAATAGATCCCGACAGCAGCGGCGTCGACGGACGGGGACCACTAACGGCGGCGCAACTCGACGACGAAGATGACGAGCTTGAGGCTTTGCTCTCGACGACTTGGTGATGACTTTGAGGATGGAGGCTAGGGCTATGGGTGTGGAGCAATATGATGATGCAAAAACCGAGTAGGCAGTGACTATTTAAAGGCAGCGACGACGTCTTTGGAATGGACATGGCAATGGAGTCCAAACTGGAGTCAAAGATAGAGATGGCGCTAACAGACAGGGTCCACTGGCAGCGACTGCAAGCGGAGGCAGATGTGGGCTAAGTGGAATAGGGCTGAGGTATCTATCGCCAGTTGAACTGGCGACCTAGCTTCCTGTCGTCAGTTCAACTGGCGATAGATACCTCAACTGGCGACAGGAGGGCGACAGGCTCCCTGTCGCCAGTTCAATTTGCGAGATATATTTTTGTAATAGTTTGGGGCGGCTATTTATTTTTGTAAATATCTTTTAAAATTATATTATTTTTTTAAAAAAATTCGCTTGTTGACCTCATATCTAACATACAACTGAGTCATAGGCTGCTGGTCTTTACCTGAAGATACTATAGTCAATTTATGAAACAACTTTAAGTGTTTGCGATCCCCACATCCTCGATTTATGCTTCTTTTGCTTGCAAGTACTGAATATATTTTACGTCCTTTTTATTGTTACATGTTGGGTTGTGATAATCTTATTTACTGGGACCTTAGTTTCTTGGCCATACTAGTTAATGGTTACCTTTTTCTGAATAATATAGCATCTGGTGTTATGTTTCTTTGCCATATGTGCTTATCTGAGGTGATGGCGTGATGCAAGAAAAATTAGGTTCATTCAACTAAAGTGCCATTTGTTTGTTTTTCCTGGTGTTTTCGCCACCTGGGATTAGGCGATTCAAGGTACAGGACGTAGAGTTTGATTGTAAGATGGTGACTTGTGATTGGTTCGAAAGGGAAATATAGGTAGCAGCATTGTACAACATGGGGAGGCTTCATATAGCTATTAACAAATTACTCTCTCACTTGTATGAATTACCCAATTCTTTTTCTGTTGGTATGTAAAATGTTCAACTAGGATTCTGAGGGAGAAGCATTCCACCTCAAATTAGAGCCTAGGCAAATGCTAACAGACAAGCTCTTAGTTCATTACTATAATTGTAGTTGTTGCATGTTTTTCTCTCTATTTGGATAAAGATGTCCAGAGTGGCAGAGAGCGATGCTTTGTCTCAAATTCAATGCACTAATTCATAAAGCACTCCCCAACACGGGTAAGTATGGTTGCTGAAGAGGCCTAAAGCTACCTTTTAACTCTGGATTTCTTTGTTCAGAATGCAGTATATGATATTGATGTGCACGCTAGTCCATTAATAAATCCTTGAAAATTTAGAATAAGATGTGATCCAGCGTGATGAACCTTAGTTCATCGGGGTAGTACAAGGAAGATGGTACATGGAAGAGGGGCGCACAACAGCTAGGAAGGGGTAGATCGAGGAAGATGCGAGGGAGATAGGGTAGCTTTGGTTTATTCTTTGCTTAATTAAAGCTCACGTACACAGCCTGCTTATACAGAGGATGAGTTGCCCCCCTAACATCTGGACTCCATCCCCAACTATTTCTAACTTACCAACCCTATCTCTAACTTACCAACCGTATCTTTTAGTAACCAACGGATTCAATAATCATTTTTCAAACAGGGTCAGTTTGCGCAATTACCCGGGATTTCAGTTGCGGACTGAAATGGCATCAAACCTACTCATGAGCATTTAAAAAACATTAATTTGGTTAATTTATAGCCTAATGGCTATTTTGCATCAGCTGAGTGGCCATTTTAAACCCAAAACTTTAACTTACAATAATAACTAAAGAACTCTCACAGGAAAGCTTTAGTACGGTCGTAACCCTAACGCGTTCTCCAATGTGTCCTTCATTTATCTGATATACATTCTGATGAAAATTAAGTAAGTTTGAGTACACAACCGTACTCAGCAAGCCACATAGGAGCACTAATTAACTATTTGCTAGGGTTTCAATTGATTGATGAAGGTTTATCATATATGTGGATGCATCATTTTGAGTTAAGGCATTTTGACTTTAAAACAGTAAAACCATAATAAGTAATACCAGAGGGGGGTTTTCAACATCTGTAATTACCACATTAACTTCTCAAAATATCTAATTATGCCTCATATATTGAAATCACCTATGAACACAGCTTCATTAACGGAAGCACGATGTATCCGAATACCATTGATTATACTCAACAGAATGAGCTTTACCCACAAGATACCACAAACTCATAATGTCAAGCTATATATATGCAACATGATAGCGTGTGACTGAGTTGAGATAACAAAGCCTTTTCAGTGCTCATCCTTTCTAGCCTCTGCCTAGTAGATTCTTGATCAATACAACCATCGGGAAACCATCGACCAATAGTGGAATGCGCAATCGGATGCTGACTGGCCCTACCATTATGTAGACCAACAAGTGTCCCACCGGGCCCACTCCTGCCCCACCCCCAATCCACGGCTGCTCTATACCACAAGAGAAGTTGACAACCTGTATATATTCAATTGGAAGAGTAGTGTACTAAGCTCGGTTGGATATACCAAACCTGTGGTTGGGTGAGTTTTGTGTCTGTTACTTGGCATAAGGTTCTAGTCCTTACTTATTTCAAGTGAAGAGATGGACTCTCAACCAACTTCTGGCTATCCACCTTCTTGGTCTCACTTTCGACTCACTTTATCAAGTCTATTGGGTTGTCCAGGACCTGGGTTAACACATCTGAAACCCTATGTGTATTCTGAACTAGTCCCATGATCAGTAGCTAGCTCGCAATGATACATCGATGAAATACCATCTATTTAACAATTTAACTAGAAAAGTAGCAAAATAACAAATAGTAATAATTAGACTTTATGGTCAACATTTACTTAACTTGCCATGCAGAACTTAAGAAACAAACGAAACTCTTGTAGCAGAAAAGAAACTTGGGGTGGTCATTCGACATGCCCACATGCAATCGAGTGGGGAGCACATCCTAGTTCACAAAACCTTCAAAGAACTCCAACTCGTAGAACTCTTGAGCATCCTGACCTTCTTCAACTGAGCAGCAATGTTTAAAACTGTGAGTACATAAAGTACTCAGCAAGTCGTAGGAACAATATGCAATTAAGTATTCATGCAAGGCTTGATCAAAGGAATAGCAATACGATTCTTTTGCAGAAAGCAAGTATTGATAGTAAATATAGCAAGTAGATTGTAAAACATAATTGAAAATATATAAATAAATAAATAAACAATTGCTTTGAAACAACCAGTGAACCTCGCATTCACTTCCCAACCAATCCAAGCCATCAAGTGAATATCCCCTTCACCAAGTGAACATCATATTCACCAAGTGAACAGCTCATTCGTCTTCCAACCATTTTTATAAAAACTTCACTCGTCTAAAATCCCCGGGCGTTGTCCATAACCGGGGATACGACTGTTTAAACAATTTTAACTCTGCAGAGGTTGTATAACTTTACCCACAAGAGATAAATCAACTTATAATGTCTGTTCACACACTTCCGTAGGTGCGCGACTAAGTGATTATCACAAGACCTTTACAAAGCTCCTTCTCAACCTAGTTCTTCCTGCTAAGGTTCCAACACTGAATATCATCACGATCAGATAGGACCCCCTCTTGCACCATTGTGAATATGCATCCCAGAACTCACACCACCAAAAACAGAACTAGAGTTGAGACATTACTAATTAATTAGCCAAGTTCATCCCATACTAGACATGTGGTTGCATAATAAGGCTCAGTTTAATGGCGCATAAGATTAAGCCATTGACAAGTACTCAAGTGAGTCTACCCCATTCCAATGTGCAAACATCACCATCTTTACTACACGATAACTCGCTCGAACAAAAACTATTTTGTTTAACCAAACCAATGACAATCCCTTCCATGACACACAATTTTTATAACAGTGGCATCACACCATAACTTGTACAACAGTAGCACCCCACCACAGTTGCACAACAGTGGCATCGCACCATAATTCCATATCTCATTAAGTCAAATTAATATTGTTGATCGTGTGACATGAGCCTATCGTATAACTAAGCATGACTAAGCATCTCGACGACAACCCATGTTGGTGATATGTACAAATATGTCCAACTAGTAATGACCATCTTATGGTGACAAAGAATTAATGGTAATCAAATAATCAATGGTGACATAATGACAAATAGGTGATTAACTACTCCCAAAAGTGGTTGATATAAACGTGGCATGCAAATTGATATAAAACAAGATACATTTAAAAACAGAGGTTCAATATGATCACATAATTATGACTTACCTTGGCATTGCTCACTTACCACACTTTGGTCTTCAAACCTTGTTCTTGCTCCTTGAAAATGGCCGTCTAAATGAGAGAGACAATGAAAGAAACACAAATAAATTCAAAAGAAATTCAAATAAAATTCAAAAATAGCGAAACCAACTCTAAAGGAAAGATCTCGATTTTAGATGAATTTAAGAACTTGAACAGGCTGAATCGGAGTTTGGTCGACGGAGAATGGGCCCTCATAAGATTTAAATCTAAGACAAAGAGAGAGAAAAAGTATTTTGGATTTTTGAATTTTCTTTCAAAAGGAAATCCTGGATTATTGCGTCAACAAAATAAAAAGGAATTTCTGCTGGAATTAAATTTCTTAAGCAAAAGAAATTCAATCATTGATAGGTCAGCCCATGGTCTATATAGAATGGCTCATGGCGAACGGTGCACTCGGTTCACATAATAGGATCTGACATGTGGGTTCCACATGTTGGCGACATCGTGGGCGGCTAGGGTTGAGGTTTGGGACTATGCCATGTTAGCAACACATGGGCAGCTGGGGCTGAGGTGGTGGACACGCGGCTGCTGACTAGGACAAAGAGGCTAACAAGGTATGCCACATCGTCTTGATGATGCTCAGGGACCGAAGGTCGACGGCAAGCAATGGCACAACTTCGGCGATGGTGGAACTGGCGAACAGCGATGACTTAGGGTGCACCGAAGGGCGCAAATGGGAGAGTAGGTGATGATGGACTCACCAAAACTGACGCTGAAGGCAGGAAAGGTCGGAGGCAAACGACGGTGAGAAGGAAGTGGAGGCAGCGCTACGGTCTTCGATTAAGTTAGGTTCCGGCGGCGCTTCAGTGAAACGAATGGGAGGGCGGAGTAGATCAGGGCAACATATCCCAACAGCAGCGGCGTTGACGGACGGGGACCACTAACGGCAGCGCAACTTGACGACAAAGATGACGAGCTTGAGGCTTTGCTCCCAGTGACTTGGTGACGACTTTCAGGATGGCGGCTAGGGCTACGGGTACAGAGCGATGTGAGGATGCAAAAATCGAGCGGGCGGTGACTATTTAAAGGTGGCAACAAGGTCTTTGGAATGGACATGGCATTGGAGTCCGAACTGGAGACAAAGACAGAGATGGTGTTAACAGATGGGGTCCACTGGCAGCGACTGCAGGCAGAGGCAGATGTGGGCTAGCGTGTGGGAATAACGAAGTAGGCTCGGTCAAAATCTAGGCCAGGCGAGGAAAGGATTGGTCGAGGAGGAAAAAAAAGGAAGAATGGGCCGATGGAACATAAATCAACCAAAAAGAATTTCCGAAAATACAAAAGACTTTTGAATTTCAGAAAAGAGATTATAATAACACCTAATATTTGTCAAGGTGAATATGGCTTACAAGAGCATAAATAGGCTTTCATGTGGTAGTAATTATATACTCATCATGTCATTCTAAACTATTATTTCATAAGTAAATAAATGGGCATAAATAACATAATGAAAGTAATTATACTAATAATAGAGATGACATGGGTTCAACATGATCAAGGAATGTGACTTGCCTCGTGTTTAGCTTGATCTGCCTCTCTCGTGTCTTGATCAATGTCTTTGAAGCGTGGCCTTCAAAGTTGGATCCTACCGCAAAAGAATATAAAACAAATAAGTTTGGGCTCAACAAGGAGCGAGCTGAGAATAAACTAAATTAAAGAAATTTAGAAAAGTTATAAAAAAGGTGGTGGGGTGGTTGTGATTTATTTGGTCTTGGTTGGGTCGAATAGAGTAAAAAACGGGTTTCATGGGCTCAAAACGGTCGAAATGGACATATTAAGTCTAAAATGGTCTGGAATGAATAGTAATAGGTTTGATAATATTCACTATTGGGTTTGGGTCGAACGGTAATGGGTTTGGGATGTGGTTTAATGGGCTGCACAGTGTTGGGCTTTCTTAGGAGGGCTTTAAACAGAGTCGGATCGCACAGTACATAACAGTACTGGGCTCGGTCTAATACTTGGCCAGTGTAACACCCTGATTTTCAGAATTGGGATGTTAATATTTAATTTGATGATCTTTTAAATATTTGACTAAGTTTTAAAATTTTCCATGCTTTAGTAAAAGGTTTCTTTTTAAAAAATTAAATTGAATTGTTTGGAAAGACACTGTTAAATTAAATTATTTTATTTTCTTGTTTTCGCTTGCATTTCAAAAATCATGTCTTTATGCATGCTTTAGTTTTGTTGTTTTCTTTTTCAGGTTGACCAACCGCAGACGAAATGCCTACGCGAACTGTCCTATTTCACTACCAACTCCATGCAACCCACAAAAGCCCCATACACTGCCATTGTTTTTGCTCCTAGCCGATTCACCACAGCCATTCAATGCCCTCTCTACATAGCCACACTTCATCTCTCTCCTCTGCCATTTCTTCCCAAGACAAGAACAAGTGCAAAGCTTCATGCACTACCTTTTCCTCTTTCCCCAACCTCCAAAGTCTCCATGCCATTTCCTTTCTCCTTGCCCAACCGAACCCTGTCCACCCCACTTCCATTTCGTTTTCTTCCCCCCGACCTCCCCAGCTGAACAATACCTAAAATAATTTTTCCTAGGTTATAATTGAAATTGAGAGCACTCACAAAATTTTTAGAATTTTTGGAGTGGTAAAACTCTGTCTAAAAATTCACAACCCTCTCAGCCTTTTGAAATCAATTCGATCAAACCAATCGAGTTGACTTTACTTGGTTTTGATCAGACCTATTCAGTTCCGACCAGACCACTCGGTTTTTATTAGACCTATTTGGTTCCGACCAGACCACTCAGTTCCGATCAGACCACTTGGATTCAACCAAACCCACTCATTTCCAACCTGACCCACTAGAATTCGACCAGACCCACTCGTTCTTTTTCGGCGTTATTCATTCTTTTTCGATGTTTGTGTTCATTTGATTGTTACAAAGATTCAAGTGTGTACGCAAGTGAACCTCTATAGCACCTGATTATCCAGCAAAGGCATGCAATCCCCTCTTTTGATGCATGTTGCTCCTATTAATTTTGAAAAGTATCTATGTTGATTTTCAAGTATTCTATGCATTACTTAATTTCAAATACTTATTTGTCAATTGGGTAGAATTAGTTATATCCTCTTGCTGCATTTTCCTTCCTTTGAAAGTTGATTGCCCTGTTACCTTGAATGATTAAGGTTATATGTCATATGGGTTGGTTTGCTAATTTGTAGAATGATGCTTAGCCTTGCTAGTAGTCGTAGTCGAAAACTGATTGATGGAGCTAGTCCATCGGCCAGTGGATTCAATTGAATCTTGATGAATTTTGATGGAAATTGAGGATTGTGTCTAGATCTTCGCATCTGTTTCTTGTGGACTTATTGGGTAGTGTTATTGTGTGTTGGACTTGGACGGGTGATAGGGTGATGAAGGGAGGTTGTCCCAGATTCGTGTAGCCCCATTTGGGTGTTTAAGGAATGGTCTGTGGTGTGATGAACCAAATCTTACATGCAACCACACACTGGGATAATGGCGAAGGCTTGACTAAATAATTTGTTGTGGGTTAGCTATCAAAACACAATTAGGCGACAATGTGCGGGGTGGGATTCAGGTAGGTTCCCTCGCCCGAGGAGCATCGGTAGTTGCTAAGGCTTTACCGGTAGCTCATGTCTTCTGTTGTTGTTGTTGTCAATCTAGTGGGGCATGTTAAGTGTCATCTTAACTTGCCCTTAAGGGTCTTTTGGTTTTGCGGGTAACTGCGCAAGGTACTTACTTACACAACGAGGTTCACCCGTGGTTCAGGCGACTGACAGTCTACCATGGGATCTGTCCCTGGGTGGTTTGATAGTTTGGAAATGGCATTGTAACGGCCTCGTTATGATATATCAGTCACACTCCTTCGGAAGAGTACATTGGTCGACATTGAGAGATATTCATATCGTGTGGGTAAAGCTGTACAACTCTACAGAGAAATAAATCTATTTGAATAGCCGTGTCCCCGGTCATGGACATCGCTTGTGGGAAAGCATGCATAGTTAGCTTATAGGTTTGGGTTGGGCTAGGTTTGGAAAGTTTATGTTGTATATTGAATTGATTAGATCTTGTATGTTGTCACGAACAGGAAGTTTGTGTGTTGATTTTGTTCGGAATTGTTATGTGTCACGAACGGGAAGTTCGTGTGTTGTTTATGAATTGGAGTACATACTGATTTTTCATTATGAATTGGAATACCTACTGTTGCCACACAAATTGTTAGCAGAGTGGGATCCTAGAGGTGGTGATCCCTCTCCCTGCAGAGCTCGGGAACAAGTGGTAGCTCCTGCCATTCTGCTGCCACACAAATTGTTAAAAACCGGCAAAGATACATTCGAACGAGCTCAAATTTTAAATTCTGGATAGTAAGCATAATATACTTAATCTAGCATGCATGATGTCATGATGTGTGCAAAAATTTAACACCAAATGAAAATCCAAGACACCAAGGTCAACACAAAATCTGTCAAAACATATAGTAGTGTTCTGACACGATTACGTCCATAAACGCCCGTAGAAGAAATAGCAACCGCCTGGAACAAAAAGTCTTACAACATTACACACATAATTATGCAAATGCTATCCTATTACATTTATTTAGGCTAACTACTAGATGGTTACACCTCCATGCAGCGAGTTCTCAACATCCATACCCTAGATAAAGTCATCCCGGTTAAAATTCACCGGGAACTCATCTAAAAGATGAGCCCCAGGCGATCCTATGTCCTCTGGGTCTAATGGATTGATGAGATGCCTCGGAGATCCTAATAAGGGGACGTGACCTCCAAGGGGTGCCGGCCTCTGAGTGTGACGAAAACCTGCTGCCAAAATGTGGGCTTGACGCTGAGGTCCATTAATGGGTACTAGCCCCACCACTTCCAGAAGTTGAAACCCTGGTGGTGCAGCAGCAGTTGGGGAGGTATCATTGTCACCATAAAGCACGTTACGAGGAACGCGATTCATGCTGACTCTGATCCTGAGATACTCTCAGGCTTCCCTAAGACAGCGTTGGGTTTCCTACATTTTGTACACATTGCAGCGATGAACTTGGTCCATGATATGAACCAATCTCGCCAACTAGTGTACTTGTGGGTCCTCTCCATACTGGATCTCATCAAATGTATTCACCTCCGCGCCAGGACCTCATTTTGGGAAATGGTCGTAGGGTGGCTGGAACAGCTCCGTCAGATCATAACGAAGATGGCACGTAGCCACAATGTCCACTTCCTGAATTACCATGGCTTCGGAGGTGCCATGCACTTGGATACAATATGGAGTACTTCCTGGCACTTGTCTTGCAAGAATGTTGATTACCGCACGATACTCCTCCATTCTGGGTCCTCTATCCCGTCGGTAGATGACATACTCTGGGTGGTAAGTGAAATTGGCTCTCCACATCATATCTTGTAGCAACGCCGGGTATCCGTCCACGTCCTCAGCATGGGTCTCCTTAATCAAAAACCAGGTGCTCATCTAAACATAAGAAGATAAGGTAATTGAGCAAATTAGTTTGTAAATCCAACTGAAAGTTGGGGTAAGAAATGACACTAAGATGGATGAGAAAGAAAATACTTTCATATCTTAAAATTTTTGAAATTGTTTTGCTAATTTAAAAATAATTTCACTGAAGACTCACTAATGCTAACGACCATGCTATTTCTAACCTACAGTCAGTATGGCTCTGATACCAACGCTTTAGGACCCCAAAATCGAATCTGTTTCAAGTCAAGAGATTACACCAGAGGCATAACTCTTAGTAGAAAATGAGCCCAATTTCAAGTTCTTGGATATGTGTCTCGCATTAGCTCCTAAGATCAACGGCTAACACACACATATCCTGATCAACATTGTACACAGTCATACCCAATTATACATTAATAAAAGGTGATTTACAAAACTAGGACTTAGATCCATAAGTTACAAACCTGACCGAATGGTCTACTAAACAAAAACAAGAGTACACAGCGGAAAGAAAACAAATATAATACACCAAAAGGTCCATCCAAGTGTGGCCAGCTCCCAAAGGCAACTGAGTGGAGGTAGAAATAACATTATTCATTAGCGTCGCTGTATTCGGCGCTAATGGATCGATCATAAACGTATTCTTCCTCGCTGAAACAAGTGATCAATCTGATTGAGTATGAAAGGTACTCGCAAGTCTTACACAAACTAATAAAGAAAGTGTATGATATATCCTATCCAAAGGATTTGAGAATATATATGTTAGTGGCTGTCCAAAGGAAGGTTGTAATAGCATAAGTTTTGCATAAAAGCAATAAGTTTCATTCTTAAACATTGTAATTTGCGAAGGCCATTTCGAAAACAAGATTTGGACAAAAGAAAGCATTTAACATTGATAAATACATAGATAAAACCATATCAAAGTGGCTGTCCACTTTGATAAACTAACATGCATGAATAAACCATTCATGCCGATACCAAGTTGTAACCATGCCAATTTTAGTTTGAAAATCTAACAAATGCTGTCTCGAACCCAAGTGGTCATTCGTAACCGTGGACATTGCTATTCAAATAGATTTATCCCTGCAGGGGTGTACATCTTTACTCACACGACTTGATCAGCCCGTAAGCCTCCGGATAATAACACACTTCCTTTAGTATGTTGGTCGGGGAAATCAAGACTTAGTATTTTTCAGCAAGACGATCTTATTGAGTTGAATCATCCTTGTGAGACGAGATCCCGTTTAGTACAAGCTACTAATAGAACCTGCTAAACAGGGCATGCAAGTTGTGTTGGGAATGCTCACCCAATGAACAGAAATTAGAGCTGTGCTCCCTTGCACATAATAAATTGCAATCGGATCCCTATGAACATGTGATCAAACACATATGTCCTCACACCACCTGTGTTCCAACTCAATAAAACATTCTCCTTACTTAACCAAGTGGCTCCCACCCCGCGTGTGGAAGTATGAATGTTACTTGGATTAACGAAGGCACAAAATTAGATCCTTGGTGATCCAGACAAGACTACCACAAAACCCAATTCTCGTGCACGAAGGCACCCACGCTATCAACCACTTGTCCAGATCTAAATCATGTTTAAATAGACAAATTTTAGACTCAAACATCAGATTCAAAGATCTGAACAAAATTACAAAATTGAGACTGGTTCAATGTTTCCCATAGTTGACGAGATAACTTCATCAACCGAACTAACGTATCTACTGACTTGTAGGGCTAAGCATTCACATAAAGAATATATATACCATCACAAGATATCTAACTTAAGCATAACTGTATGGAATGATTAAGGATAAACCACAATTATTACGACATAGCTAACTAGACTCGCAAATTATTGATACACTAAAATAGCATACACGCAATTATCATTGCATTTCAAAATACTAAATTAACCAAAACTGGGATCAAAATGATGCAAGAGGATGCTTTCCTTGTTGATATTCCACTTGTTCCAACATAGGATTCTATAATCACTCGCATCAGGCAATTCAGAATGTAGAAATAACAATAACACAAATAACAATAACAAATAAATACCGAGAAAGTCTCAAAATTTTCAAATTCTCAAATATGCATGACAATTAAATAGTAAAGAAATGATGTTTTAAATGATTTTAGCTGAAAAGTTTAGTTCATTTGGAGTTCATATGAATCTCTTATGGATTTTTGAAGTTAATTCAATTTCTAGTGTAACAATAATCCTTTTATGAAATTAATTCAAACTATGAAATTGTCTGAGACTGTAACCTATTTCAAACCTACCCTAGTGATAGAATAATATTAAAGAAAATCAATAAAATTGGTTTCACAAAAATTTGGAGTTGAAAACACTAGTTATGAATTACTGAAACTAATATTATGGCGAGGTCTACAGTTGAACGTTTCGAGTACTGTTCATTGTTCGACTACCTGGTCGAAAGGCTTTAACTGGTCGAAAGGCTTCGACTACCTAGTCGAAAGAGGTTCGACTGGTCAAAAGATTTTGACTGCCTGGTCGAAAGAGGTTTCGACTGGCTAGTCGAAGGTGATTCGACTAGTCGGAAGGTTTTGACTGCAGTTGGTACACAGGGGATGTGGCCGGCAGCTTGGGGCAGCAAATGTTGCCGGCGACGGAGTGGAGGTGCGGTGAAGGTCACCTAAAAAATGAGTTGTCCAGAGGACAAGGAGGCTAGGGGTGGTGACCTAGGGGCTCGGGCGACATTGTGGCGGTGCGGCCGGGGCACACAGTGGCCGGCTGTGGAGATGAAATAGCACGGCGGCGCAACTATGGTCAAAGGTGGCTGTCACGATTTGGCTGTGCTTCAAGCAAATAAACACGCGCAAAAGCATTACTAGGTCATAGGAAACCTAACGGAGCCAAGGAAATGACCAGAGAAGTTCGGTGTTGCTCCGACGACGATGACCGTGCAGTGCAAGGAGAACTCCACGTGGACACGATGACCTGAGGAAAGAACCAAGAAATGGGTGATCAGGATAGGTTACATATACCCATTAAATGGTATTACCGAAAGGAATTGGTGAATGACCCACCAGGCCGGAGATGAGAATGAAAGAGTCGAAGTTTGCTGGAGTTGAGCAAAATCCAAATTCCGCCGGTTCCAGAGCGAAGAAGGACTCTGGACAGACAAAAGACAAGCTTCATGTTCCCAATCCTATGCTACAAAAAGAGGATCCGGCTTAGCATAAATGAGAACGACATATACGGAGAAGAAGAACGGCGTAGAGAATGAAGAATTTGCCTCAAAGGAGAGGAAAAACTCACTGAGCTTGTCTGATCGGACGAGAGGGAGAGGACGGGGTTTTGCGGTTCTTCTACAACGGAAAAGTTGATTGGTCAACTTGTGGTGCCTCTGGATTGGGCGGCGACGGCGGAGGCAAAACGATGTGAGTTTGCATGCACGGAGAAGCGTGGTCGTAGCGATAGCTCACGCTGTGCGCTGGAGCTCAGTGGTGTGCATGCACTGCGCCAGCGCATTCAGCCGAGCGGCACGATAGGGAAGAAAGTGGGGCCCGCCCATCAGTGACAAAAATGAAGTAGCTTGGTAGAGCCTGGTCGGAGGGTCTAGTCGGACCTGGTTGAAGGGTCTGGTCGGACCTATTCAGAGGGTCTGGTTGGACCTAGTCGGAGGGTCTGGTCGGACCCGAGTGGGTGGTCAAAATCGAGTGGCTAGTCGAATTCGAGTAGGCTGGTCGAATTCGAGTAGCTGGTAAAAATAAAGTAACTGGTCAAAATAGTTGAATAGTGAAAAGTTGACTGGTTTGCTTTCTATTGTTTCTACTTTGACCGAGCTACTAAAAATAGCAATAAAATTTATAAAATTCTAAAAATTTTCATAGAGGTTCCTGGGATAACCTAGTACTCATATAAAATTTCTAAAGTCACTGTTCAAGTTTTATTCACTCATTTAAAATTCAATTATAGAAGATACTCATATGTTGTGTTTGGATTTTTTCTCAAGGTTAAATTGAATTCCAAAAAATTGAGAAAATGCATATTTATTCATGATAATTATTCTTGTATTTGAAAAAAAATTCATTTATAGAGGTCTTTACAAGCATTAACTTCAATTTTCTTTTGGAGTTTCCTTTTGAGGTATAAGTTTGATTTGAATTTGAAATTTTCAAATGCAACTATTTGTGCACATGCTCCAAAATGACATGTATACTCATGAAATGCATCTAATTTCCATTTATTGAAAATGGGGTTGTGACACTTGAAATCATTTTTGTTCCTTGTTAAGCGTTGTACCTCCGGTGCAATCACTTGGCTTAGAACGGGTCCGATTTCGGGGGCCTACAGCTAGGCCTAAAGGCCTTTTGGCCTAGTAGGAGGCGGCTCACAGCCGCATGGCCCAAGAGTCAGGAACAAGCTCCCGCGAACCCGAGCTGAAGGCGACAGCGATCACCATGGCTCTAACGATGGGAAGCGATGCCAGGTGGTGCGGCAAGCATCTCTCAGGCTTGCGCAACCTATTTTTGGGCTTTACACAGGTTGAGATGGCTCAAAGAAGGGTCGTCGATGATGGTGGTGCACGGCCGATGTAGGGGAGTGAGGCGGCAGCGCTCCGGCTATGCTCGGCCAAAATGGTTGGGGCTTAAGCTTCTAGGAGTGGAGGCGGTCTCGAGGGTGGTCATGGTGGGGCTACGAGAGCACTGAGGTGGCCTAGCATCGTTGGCTAAGGGCAGCACAATGGTGAGGCATGGCGACGATGAGCTGGCGGTGGGGGATGGGGTGCTTGGCATTGAGGGTTGGCTTCGGGATGTCGAGGCGAAGCCCATGATGGTGTTTAGGGCGTGAAGGTGGCAGCGGATCGGGATGAGGCTCACCAGGGTGGTTTCAGGTGCGGTAGCGATTAGAGGTGGCTACCAGAGTTGGGGACAAAGGTAGGTGATGAGGATTAAAATCTCTATGTATTACTTTAATACATAATAAAAGACCATATGTCTTCGTGGTCGTAACCCCTAAGGTTAATGACCTCCGCGGTCATAAGGATTCCAGAGGTTACATTGTGGTCGTAACCCCTAAGACTAACGACATCAGTTGTCGTATGGATTACAGAGGCTACATCATGGGTACACTGGTCGGAAAGGTCATGTACCTAGTCTCCAAACAGTTAACTGCTCGTAGAAGTGATGAAATAGCATCTAGATCTAACTCTAGGTATATTCCTTACCGTGTGATGAATAGAACACATGTCATATTTTACATACCACGCGATGTTTCATGGTCCTAAGACACTGACAACAGCCACTATACGGTTGAGTGTCTCACAGACACTCAAACAGCCGAACGGTTGATACTTCATCAACTTCCGCCTCGCTCTGACTAGTCATGACACTTCCAACAGGCACCTCGTCCAGGAGTAACTGCCACCACTTCGTCAACTACTTGAAGGAGAACATGAATGGCAGAGAGGGGATCAGATCCAATTCGGAAGATCAAGAGACGATTGGATTTTATCTGAAGCATTAGCATAGCACTTAGTATATCAAGTGTAATTACGATTAGTGCACCGCCTTGTCAATGGCACCCCCTGTAAAGGATCCATTTCATAACAATAAAGAGTTGTCCCATTAACTCCTAAGAGCTCTTTGCTATTTTCCCCTGTTTATTTCGTAAGATCGGCAACTTGATCATCGACAGCTGGCGCTGTCCCTAGGGAAAGAAGTTGTTGAGTTCTTGAAGATTACTTCACTCAAGTATTCCTCATCCACTTCCTTTGCCTCGTCATCGCTCATTCGAACATGGTAGGGACTTGGGATGAGGAAAACTGGTTTGACCTGGCAGACAACTCCAAACTCGACATGGACACATGCATCCATGCCATGGAAGAAAACAGGATGTCATCATCCTCCTCCTCTGCCGGTGTGCCCGTCGTAGACATTAGTGATATCGACCGGATGGATGAGGATACACCACCACCATCAATGGCGCCCTCAGAGGAACCGCTCGTTCTGACCAGTTCGAAACGTCCGAACACCTCTACAAGCTCGGTCGATCCGACTGGCAAAAGTGGCAACTCAAGTCCAGTGCTGCAATCAGAGAGTCCATGTACTCTCGATATTGTCATGAGTCTCCTATGTATTCCAGAGGCCAACCGACATCTGGTAAGGATATCAATGAAGTTATCACCGATCGTAGGTCAAGTGGGCATGGTGAAACTCAACATACGATCGGCAATCCACCGAATCAGGCTGAATCCACCACAAAGCCCACTAGAGGTAGTGATCTTCAGCCGCTTCCCAACATGGAGGCTCCTTATGGAAGCACTAGAAGGCTCTCCCTTAGCTAAGATAGGGGCTCATCAGAAGATCACTGTTGGCACCACAAGGTTAACACAATCGAAGATACCAATCCGGATGCCATGCATGATCCTCCACGGGTTAACTCGCCACCACTTGCTGGTGGAAATGGTACGGGTGCTCAAGCACCAACTATCGAAGGCAATCAAGCTAATGGACGTGCATCAGTTAATTCACCTGTTCCTACTCCACCATGTGTAAGGGGTCAGACAGGGCCAACCGGAAGGTCTAGGGAAAACTCAACTCATCGAACGCCCACTACAAGCGAAAATCTTCCATGACCTTCAGTAACAATGCAAAACCTGCAATGAGTCCGGGATATTCTAAATAATCTAGATCTTGCTTTAGCAGGAACTCCAGGTTATGCTCAGCTTGTAGGTCAGGTGTCGGAGATCCTCCAACAAACCATGCAGCGTACGAAAATGTACTGGGAGCAAAGGAATTCGCAAAGTCGCATGATGACCTCATCCCAATGCTCCTCCCACAGTAGGGGACAACATGGTCGAGTGGAGGATCGATCGACACCAAGACCCCCTCGTAGGTTTCGACCAGGAAATCATAAGGGAAGACGGTTCTTCACAGCAGCCACTCCTACGGCTCTTCATAGCAGCCACCCCTCCTCCTCGTCAAGAGGAACGACCACTTAATTCAGGCGATCTCAGGCATCATCTAAACCAAGTAGGTGGTCAAAGACATTATCATAATGTCTATGACCGGGTTGGGACACCAGATCCTAGGTATACAAATATGAGGAACCAATCTCCAACTCCTTTTAAGAGAAGGCGCCACGATTCCATTATGGGTTGCCGAGCATTTTTGGCAGGTCTCCAAGTTGTTCATTGGCCAGACAGGTTCCGACCAGCCAACATAAAGAAGTTCAATGGGACTCAGAACCCATTAGAATTTCTTCAAATTTATTCTACTACCATCAAAGCTGCTGGTGGTAATGATAACGTGATGGCAAATTACTTGTCCACGGTCCATGAAGGGTCTGCCTAGTCATGGTTGCTCAACCTACTGGTTGGATGTATCTACACTTGGGAGCAGCTCTGTGATACTCTGATCGCCAACTTTCAAGGGACGTATGACCGTCTTGGAAAGGAGGATGATCTTCATCGGATGAAGTAGAAAACAAATGAAACTCTTCAACAATATATCAAGAGATTCAGTCAGATTCGAAACTCTATCCCAGATATCGCAGAGTCTTCTGTCATCCAAGCTTTTAAAGCAGGACTGAGGAATTGCTGGTTTACAGAGGATATTACCATAAATCCTCCACGAACAACTGTCAAACTTTTTGACATGGCAGACAAATATGCAACCGCTAGTGAAGCGATCGAGTGGTATGAAGCTATTCATCAAAAAGATAAAAAATCTCAACTAGGTCTAGAGAAGAATGAGAAGAAGAACAAGAAGTCTCTCAAGGCTAAAAAGAATCGCAAACCCGATAACAAGGAAGTCCTTACTATTCTTGAAAAATTTACCAAAGGCAAGAAAAATTTCACTTGTCGAAACAAAGCCAAGGCTCTGACTAGCGACTACAAGAAAGATAAGAAGTGGTGTCCACTTCACCAGGCAGCAGGGCATGATTTGCGCACCTGCTGAACTTGGCAAAAGAAACTGGCGGATTACTACTCAGGTAAAGGACCCTTCCCCTCCATAACAGATCTTGGGAAACCACGCTTCAAGAAGGACAAAGATGGCGACGAAGAAATGGAGTACCAGGAGCCTCAGCACACTGTGGACATGATCTTTGGCGGATCCTCCTCGTACGAGTCGAGACATCATCTGAAGGCCGTGGAGCAGGAGGTCAATCTTGCCGAGCCTCCGATCACCGTCAAGCCGTCCAGGTGGTCGGAAACTATAATCTACTTCAGCAAAGAAGACTGCCCCATCCCGTCGACTCGACCATGTAGGTTTCCTTTCATAGTTGAACCTACTATCAACAATTGTAAAGTTAATCGAGTCTTAATAGATGGAGATAGTTCTTTAAACATTTTATTTACGGGAGTATTATAAGAGATGCAGATTCCCAGGTCTAAGGTGAAACACGTGAAGTATGTCTTTCACGGCATAGTTCCTGGTTCTACCGCCAAACAGATAGGATGGGTTTCATAGGATAGCTTTCCCTAACGGTTACGTTCGAAAAACCCGACAACTTCCCAAAAGAAAAGGTTCCATTTGATGTGGTAGATTTCGAAATCGCATATAATAGAATCCTCGGTCATCTAGTTTTAGCAAAATTCCTGATAGCCACGCACTACGGTTATCAGACTTAAAAAATGCCAGGACCGAAAGGGGTCATCATGGTTCGAGGAGATCGAAAAATGGCTTATGCATGTGATCGAAATCCTTAGAACTTGTAATATCCCGTTTGTCGTTAGTGGATGTAATAAAAAAATTAGAGAGGAAATTAAGATAATTAAAAGAGAAAAAAAAATCAGAAATTGAGAGAGAAATGGGCCACGCAGCCCATAGTCAAGTGGAGGAAAAACAGGCTTAGTGACCCATGGCCCATGAGGAAACCAGAAACCAACTAAAGAAGGAGGGGGAACCCTAGGGTGCTACATAGATGCCGTCCGCCATGTTGTAGCACTGCATCGTAGCAACCCATCTCCTCCATGGTGGTGCCCCTCTCCTCCGATGCCTCTTCATTGTGGTGTCCGGCCAAGAAAAAAGGAAGAAGAAGGAAGAAAGGAGAAGGGAAGAAGAGAGGGAAGGGGAAGATTCACAGATTGCATCGCGGTCTACAGCGGTTCGTCAAGGGTAACCCCGGTTTGCCCCCGAATAGATGCATATTTGGGCCCTGTTTTGGTACAGCTTCTACTCCCAGCTTCTCAATCAATTCTCGTGGAGCCGTACCAAACACTCTAATTCTCAAAACCACTCAATTCTGATTCTCGCGTGGAGCTGTCTCAAAAATACACTAGCGAGGAGAAGCAGCCTTTCCTTGGATTCTCCTGAGAATCCATCTTAATAGAAGAAAAATACCCTTTGAAGTTGAGTATATTTACCCGCAAAATGCCATTACTTAATTATCCCTCCCACCCGCCCCGACGCGTACCCATTCGGCCTCCTTCGCGTTTCTTCTTTTCCTCTCTCGCTCTCGCGATGGAGGCGATTCCGCCGAAACTCCACGCTGCGCCGGCGGACCTCCACTACATCGCCGCCGCACCTCCTGAGGGCACCTCCGCCGGACCTCCATTGCGCCGCCGTCGGACCCGGTGTGCGCCGCCGCCGACCAGAACCCTAGAGGCAAGGGGCCGAGGCGCCGCTCGCCCCGAGGGCACCCCACCGGACCTCCACTGCGCCTTGGCTTGCGTTCTTGCAAATCGCCTTGGCTTTGCCCCAAGATTCCCCCATCCAGCCTCTTTGCTGGAATCGTGGGTGGGCTCTGAGGATTCAAGGCGGCGGTCGCTTGTGATTCGGTTTCTTGCGATCTTTCCCCAATACTGCAGCGTTTAACTCTGGTTTTCTTGGTTTATTGCGGAAAGCTAGCCTTTTTGCTTCGATTCTTTGGACGAGTCGTTGCAATTTGTCGGTATCCTGCTAAAATTTGCAATCAACTTGTTGCTTCTCTTGCTAAATTTTGCGTTCTTGCAGAAATCTTTAACCTTTCGGACCCGGCTTAAGATCGCCCACATGCCCAAATTGGACGCTTGATCCTATCTCGTGATCATCCCGAATGTCGTTTGTGGCAGCCTCATAGATTGAAAAATTTAGGAGCATTTGATACGAGGCCTTCCGTCTGTTGAAGAAAGGGTGTTGTGCCGTGAAGCACTAATCTTGGGCATCCATGGGGTTCCTCACCTTGTGGGCAACTCCTTTGGGTGCTCGGCCGTGAGCGGCTCGTCTCACCGCTCGACGGCGACTGCAGAGGCGCGTGTGCTCCTCGAGTACAACCCTCGGCTGGCCCGGTACTCCACATTCGGCGGCCGCAACTCGCCTCTGCACTACGCCGCGGCACAGGGTCACCATGAGGTAATGCCATTTGTCTGCTAAAGCATCAGCCTTTGAATATAAATAGAGATACACGGCAGATTAATTACAAATCACCGTAAAATGGATAGGAGATGGTGGATAGCATCTTATGTGGTGTTCATAATGGGAATGCAAACAAAACCCTTCCTACTCCTAGTTATACTTGTGTTGCTGTTTAAATCTCAGTGCACCTGAAACTTCCATGCAGGCCGAAAGATACCTAATGAGATTCCAGACGGAGTACATGTGCGAACTCATCGAATGTGGCTAGATATTCGCATTTGGTATGCAAGCACAAAGTTGGTTCTTGAAAATGTTCAGAATGATCCACCAGAGGTTTGTACGATCTGAAAATTGGTTATCTGATTGACCATTCTGAATGCTGCCTTTTAAAATAAGTAACCAAAAGTCCCCCCTTAATGAAATGACACGCATTTCACAATTGCAGGCTAGCAACAATGCCTCGTCGATCGTCTTGTAGATCCTGTGAATATAGATGTTTTGGCCTAGTTTGCGTCTGTATAGCAATAGGGCATGTATGTACCTTCTGAGCTGATATCTTTAGCCTGTGAAAACTTCTGAACTAAGTAGGAGAGCAGTACTTGTTATATCAAATCAGTTCCATGTCTTTTGATCTGGTGTCCACTGAAAGCTAGATATATTATCTTGAGGTCCAACTTATCGAAAAAAGAGGATGCACTTACTCTATTTTTCAGTGGTACTCATAATGCTGATGAGTGGTACACGAGAGATCCAATTACGGAATTTTTATAGTAGTAGACATTAACATCTACGACATGTAAAAGAAATTCCTGCATCCTGGAATAACCTGAACTTTCTCCTCTTTGTCAACCATTTAATCTTGAAGATCTTACTGGAAAATCTCTATGCACCATTATTACTGCAGATAATAAACTATGACTATGGGACCATCTCTAGGTTGAAAAAAGAATATTACCTTCTTGTTAACATAGACTGTCGTTTTATCATTTCAAAGAAGATTCAATGAATCATTCAAACTTATGTCAGACAGGTGAAAAGCATGTCAAATGGGGGCATTTCTATATAGAGAATGGAATACTATAGCATGCATGTATGCATGTATGTCCCCCCGAATGAACTAACCGGCCCTAACATTCACAACCAAATGAACTCAATAGTTAAGATTGTAATGTGTCACTATCTATATCTGCTGCAAAAATTCTTTCAATGTATTCCATCCTTCTTAGTCATTCTATCGTAAAAAAGTTGCTTTACATCTGAATATCTCTTTGCAGTAAGGATTGCATATACTAGACACTTGAGTGGAGATTGAATTCAAAAGATGTTGTCCTAACTGACCATGAGTAAGTTTACGCTAATCCACCTGTATGGAAAATTTGCTTCGCTTTTGCGCTTGCATGCCTTTTGAGTTTGGAACTGTTCCAAGAGTTGCTCATGATGCACAACAGTTATGCATTTTGATCTTCATCAAGCTGATTGATTTTGAGAGCTGCTGCTCTCTCCCGCGTTCAGTGTTCTGTCAAGTATTTGCTAATACTGTATCTTTCTGCAAACAGGGTCTACTATGCTGAAATCGCACATAACGTGTCTACAAAGAAGCGAGGAGTTAGTGGAGCATGCTGCACAGCTTGACATTGTGGTCACCAACAAGCTTGCCAGGCTTCACAGCCAGGAGGACGAGTGAAATATTTCGAATAGTAGTAGTTTTGGATTGGTTCACTTGTAGTAGACTTGTCATGCATCAGAAATTCTATTTTCCTTTCTGTTTGCTTCAGGATTCGATATTGTTAACCATCTCGCTATCGGTAATGATTTTGACTGTGGCAATGTATGATTATCATCCTACAACTGAGTATAGCAATTGTTAGCGTGGCACTACAAAGTAGGATAGTTCGCTTCGCACTATGAGATGTTTTGGAGGTCTTTTCATCTTGCGACCGCTAATTGGAAATTGGAAAATGAGCACTGTCACCTGAAGTCTGACCCATGCATAGTATGGCAATACGAGAATTTTTATCTTGTGCTTTGACATGTCATATATGAAGCTTATAAGGCTATGCCGGTTCATATCTTGTGCTTTGTTTCATATAATGTAACCTGGTATTGTATACAAATACAACGTACATACATTCATATGGTCTAAACAAATTTAGGGGGGGGATTTTATAATTTGTGCACAAAAATATAGGAGCAAAACACAAATACAATTGAAGTATTACAACCAAGGGTAACATGGTCTATTTTCCTCTAATCTTCCCTCATATGATTTTTAGAGCAACCTACCAGCCAAACGCTTTCAATAGACAGCTCCTGATTCTCAGAGAAGCAGATTCTCAGATAATCAGGAGCAGAATCTAAAAAATGATAATCTGGAGCTCTACCAAACAGGGCCTTGATTGTTGTAGCAATGTCGGTATTTCTGTCTCCTCAGGACAGATCGCGTTAGACAGACGTTTTGATATAGTTAAGTGCGGATTCGGTCTTGGGCTTCTCCTAGAGAGTTGTAGAAGACGTCAATAGCTTTCGATGAAGTGCTAGATCATATTATTTGGATCTCTGTAGCAAAAGTTATGAATTTTGTAGTACGATTGTTCTGCGAATCTGTCAGTATTCTGACAGGTTTTAGTAATCTGACTTTATAGATCAGTTAAAGGGAGAATTAGAGGATCTCAGTATAACGAAAGTTGTAGATAATTGTCGTAGCTTTCAGGGAAGCCCAAGAAAGCGACATTTGGACAAACGAGCTGAAAGTTATGTTAGTTTTAGTGCTCTGTCCAGAAAGGGTGACGTGAAATCGATGTTTTGTTAATCAGCTTAAAAGTGATTTTAGATGGCCGAATCAGGGAGGCTCACCAACGAGGTTTAGTTGGGAAATTTGATTACCTTTCAATGAAGTCTAAGAACACCTAATGTGGACCACTGTACGGAAAGATATGAATTTTAGAACTTGACTGTTCACAGAGGGCATTTCAGTACTTAAGAAAGCGGAGTCGGGATCGCGTTGCAATTTGCTACTTGATGAGTTCGCTTATTTAATTCATGTTTTTCGTTACTATGGTCTTAGTTTATATTCATAATGTATTAGGTGGGGGATTGGTACCGGAGGCAGCACCGTCTTCACGTTCTCCATTCGCACGCGGTTAAGGCAAGTGCATTGTTTGATTCGTGGTTGTGATTGATTGGTGTTTGTGTGCTTTTTCGATATGTGATAGTATAGTGAGATTGATGACATGATGTTGGTTTAAGATTGGTGGATGCTCCAAATATGTTTATGCTCTGTTGTGGTATGATGTTATCGTTTTGTGGTAAATTGATGATGATTAAATGATGAGCATGTGCATATTGAGATCATGTTGAGGCTTGGTCACGTGGTGGTCAAGTATGTTTCCCTTTGAGATCCCGTCATGAATGTGACGGGACCGAGATCCCCACACTCGTGGAGTGTGGGCATGAGGTCCCCAATACTTGCGGAGTATTGGGCAATTGGTCCTGTGCGTGCGCAAGATGTGCATGGGTATCTTGGCGACGGTTGCATACTTTGCATTACCGTGTAATGCACAAAGAAAGATAAAGAGAAAGGACCCTTGAGCATTGCATTTGCATATGAGATGTTCTATTGTTGATCTCCTTTACATGGATGCCGATGTTATAGTTTCTTTATGTACTTGCTGAGTCTGTGGACTCACTCTTGCTTTTATTGTTGTTTTAGGTACCGAGCCAAGAACGACATGCATGGGGGAAGTAGTCGCTAGTCACACACTTGCCACATGAACTAAATAAAGATGAATGATCTTCAGAACGTAATTGTTTTAGTAATTGGGCGAGATGCCCAAAGATTTATTATGTTTCGTCTCATGCAATGGATTAAATGTAATAATGATGAGTAGTAGAAATTCATATGTCTCTAGTTATGTTAGATACTTAGCATATCTTTGATTATCTTTTGATGTCTTTGGAAGAAGGTTTTAGTTAATATTTGAATTGTCTGTGTGTTGGAACCTTCGTGTAATTAACTTTACAAGGGAGGTTCTCACAAATTTATTAAGATTGTCTAGTTTGGAATTATTAGAGTTTGTTTAGTAGCATTCCGTGCTCATGTCGGGTCAGGTGTTACTGATTGGTATCGAGCAGGTTGTAGATCCGTGGTGAGCAGATTAATAACTTAGGTAACTTAGCTTGTTAAAAATTTGCTAATGGTTAATTAACGAAAACCGACACACCGGTGCATGAGAGGATGGGGTGGGTCAAGCATTGCATTTACGCTCGTCATGTTGTAATGATGATTCTGTTATGAGATGATCTTACATACCTATAATATGATTATATTATTATTATGAGTGAGAGCAGCCCTTGTTGAGAGGATTGAGGTCATGGTTGTGGCTCTGGCTTTACCAGTTACACCATTGTTCGTGGTAAGAGAAAAGGGAAGAGGTTACCTCAAATATCTTAGTACAGGCGTTAATAGTGAGTATCTTTTGAAAAAAAAAATTTGTCCACTTCCTTGAATTTGAATTTGATGAACTCTTGTTCAGTTGTGGTCGATGAATTTCTTTGGGTCGATGAGTTCATTTCGGTTGATGCGTTTTTGAGAAAGGTTGTTATGTTTTATTGGCTTAATCGTCCCATAAAGCAATTATTGTTTTTCCAATTGCTGAGTTATTCTTGTGGCTGGTGGACTTGGTTTGTTGTCAATACTGACCTTTGTATTGGAGTTCCGTCTTTCTTACTAGAAAGCATGATCCATTTATTTCACTTGATGATTTGGATAATGAAAGTTTCCTTTTGCAAGTCCTGTAGTACGTGAAAGTTTTGATTCAATATATCTCTTTTGGGTATCTTGAGTTTTGAAGTTGAAAAGTTCTTTTATGAAAGAAAACGCTAAACTCTTTAGCGATGTCGTCTCGTGGTTAAGTGAGATGTTATAATCAGAGAAATTAGTGAATATGATATGAGTTATCAAGTTGGATCTGTAGTGTGGTGTATAATCGATCCTAACTAAGATCCCTGGAAGGAAAGTTGACTAATTTGATGGTGCCATGTAGTAGTTCTTATTGAACTGTGATTAAGTGTATGGCTATACCTAATTGGAAGCAATAGAGTTATTAACAGCTGTGTAACTTTAACGGAGTGCTTGAACCCTAGAGTTGTTTAGTTTGCTAAACTTTTTAGATTATTTGATCTCAATGGATTAATCTAACTGTGCGGGAAGAGAAATATAAGATGTGTTCGACTGTCGTCTTGGTAGATATTAATATAGAATTTTTCTTTAATTGGCTATTTGATGATCTTATTTATGCTCGTGGGAGTACAAATAGATACAGGACCAACAATTCATCGATGATTGAATAATCATCAAAAGTTTATGATAACCTCTAGATTGGAGTTAGTGGGTACTAAATAAGTATGAGCATTCCGAATAGTTGAAGGGTTGAAATTTGAAAGTGATTTATTCACGAGTGTTTCACGAGGATGTATTGTGGCTGCATGCCATTGTTAAAAGAGGTCTTGCTCCGATAGTGTAGTGGTGTATTAGATATACTCTAGAACAGGTTGACTGTTGCAATCTTATTGAGATAACAAAAATGTTATGAAATATGCTGTGTTTGTTTTGGAAAGGTTTATGATGGGATTTTATAGGTGACATGTGGTTGCTCGATGGTAAAAATTGTCAGATAATAGTATGTCTTTGATGAAAGGGTTTTGGTGTCACCTTGTAAATTGTGTAGTAGGCTCCTTCAAAAATCTGGTGGTTGTTATAGTGAGGGTGTAAGAATTTGGTGTACTGTCAATTGAGGATGAGAGGATAAAGTGAAATGTAATAGTTTGGTCAGCTTTTGGGGACTTTATAAAGGAAGAGTTGATGATAACGAACCTTGTTAAGAGTGAATTATTCTTGATGTTAGTAATAAGGTCTACAAGAGATTGTGACGCGTTGGAGTGATGATGATTCTTCTAGAGAGAAAGTAAGTTGATTATTTTAATAACGATTAAATGAAATGTTTGGAGTTTCGTATTCGTGATCTTTTGGGGGCTCATGATTTATGTAGTAGATAAAATTAGTTGAGCAATGTGACATATGGAAAAGTTCTGTTTGGTTCTGAAGTGATGAATGTGATTTGGTATTAAAAGCATCTCTTGTTTGGTTTGGCAAGTAATGTTGTAATCAAAGAGATTGCTTTCGTTGTGTTAATGGAAAATGTTTACCATAAGTATTTGAGGTTGGAGCTAAAAAAAAATGTAATCCGCAACTTACTTGTTGTCTCAGCTTAAGAGTTTCTTGGGTTTGCATAGCAATGTTTTATTATGAGTTATGGAGATGGAAAATTTCTTCTTGTGGGACTTTGCCTCGATCGTGGATTCACATTCTGCTTTTCGAGATCATTTCTATTTGACTATTTCTCTTGGTCTCGTGCTCACTTCGAGGAGCCATGATTTCTTATGCATCGAACTTTGTATCTTTATTTCTTCCTTTTGAATAAGGAAGTAACCAAATTGTGTTGCCAAGTGTTATAAAGAGTAGCATGGTGATTGGTTGGAGGTGGTCAAGTATTTGGAATTGTTGATATTTTTGGGAACCAATGTAATACCCGAAAGTGAGATAAGTTTTGAATCGAGGAAGATTAAATTTTGGTTTGGAGAGATCGATTATTCGGGAAGGATCAAGCAGTAAGCACGGGAGGGACTTTTTGGGTTGGGAGCCAGTGCTGAGTTTTAGAGGGGAAAATCGCATCTTCGCGGCAACTTGGGCCTGGGCCAAGGCCCATGTGGGGTGGCCGACCAAGGGGCTCCTCCCACCAACCCTAGCCGAACCCCTTCTCCCCATTCCTCCCCACTCCTTTTTCGGCCGCCACTCCTCTCCTCCCCACCTCCCCACCTCCCCACCTCTCCACCTCCTCCCACCTCTCCACCTCCCACACCACCCCCATTGTTGCTGGCCAAGGAGGAGAAGGATCCCCTTGCAGCCGGTCAAGAAAGAAGGGAAGGAGAAAAGAAGAGAAGGGGAAGAAGGAGAGGAAGAAGAGAAGAGAAGAAGAGGGAGAAGAAGGGATCCATAGCGGAATTGTGGAGATCTTCATCACCGCTGTGTGCTCTCCTCGTTTCGCAAAGGTAACCCGTGGTTTGTCGCTTTAGGTCTTTTTCTAGTTGTTTTATTTTCGGTGCCAGTTCGTCGGTATTTTGCAGCAGTGAAGATCGTTGTTTTTTATTAGGATATGGTCAGATTTGGGTCTGGGTGTCTCCTAGAAAGTTGTAGATATCGTAGTTACCTTTCATTGCCGACAAGAATCAAGTCGTTTGGACTTCGGTAGCCAAAGTTATGATTTTTCTAGTGTTAGTAGGTTTCTGGTGGGTGACTGATTGGGCAGAGGCTAATTAACCTGACCTAAACACATGGTTAGAGGAGTTTCCAGAGGGTCTCACCATAACGAAAATGAGGCTAATCCTCTTAGCTTTCAGGAAAACTAAAGATCACTAAATTTGGATGAACGTAGAGAAAGTTATGCTATTTTCTTTATTTCTGTCCAGAAACTGAATGCTGTTGAGCTGCTCTGACTAAAGGGATTGGTAGGGGTAGAAGATGGCCGAATCAGAGGGTCACCCCAACTAGGTTTATTTAGGCAACTCAATTATCTTTTCAGAAAGTCCAAGATCATCTCATTTGGACCCCTGAGCAGGAAGTTATGAATTTTTGAAGTATGCTGTTTGCAGTGACCTATCGCTAGAAATTAGAAAAGTTGAAAATGTTAAAAAGTTAGCGATTTCGATTGTGATGTTAAGTATGGATTTGGTCCAGTAAGCTAGTCTTAGTTTGGGGTTTTATTCTTGTCCAGGTGGCAGCGAGGTCCCAAGGGCAGCACCCACTTCACGTCCGCCGTTCTCGCGGTTGAGGCAAGTATTCGGGTTTATGTGTAGAATTGGTTGCATGTCATAATTGAATGGTGTGTTGTTCATCATTGCCATGTGATTGTGTTGTGGAGATGATTCTAGTTGTGTTGATGTTTGCAAGTTTTACCGAGGTTCCTTCATGATGCTATTGTTTACATACTCGATGCATATTGATTTATGTTATTGAAAGTATGATGTGGTAGTACTTGTGCATGTTTGTGCATATTGAGACTTGGTCACGTGGTGATCAAGAGTATATTGTTGAGGTCCCCGCCATGTAATGACAGCTTGAGGTCCCCATATTCATGGAATGTGGGCAATGGATCTGAAGGTCCCCGTCATTGTGATGACGGGCAAAGGTCCCTATACATGTGATGTATAGGCTCTTGGTCCCTGTGCCAAAGGGCACGAGCAAGGGTACTCATCGACGGATGAATACCCGCATTACGGTAGAAATGCGTAAAGAGATAAAGAACAAAGAGTGCATAGCATGATCATTAAATTTCTAATATTTGAAATGCCATGAATGAAGTTGATTAAAGTTGTTTATGCTGTCATGTCTTTATGATTATGCAACCTTGTTGGTACTTGCGAGTCGTTTGGCTCACCCTTGCTTTGTCTTGTTATAGGTACAACAGCAAGAACGTCATGCATGGGAGGAGTAGACTTTGGAAAGCACGCACTACCTCACACTATTTATGCAATTGCTAATTAGCGCCACTTAAGAATAAATAAGCGTGTGGTGACTATATATGGATGTTTTGATGTTGATGGTTGGATTACTCTTGGTTATGTGACGGAAGTTAATCATTTACAATCGTATGGTTATCTTATTTGCATGAAAGATTTGGATTATAGAATTGATAATAAATGCCATGGTTATCTGTTGTTACCACGATTTTGTTGTTATTACAAAGGAAGCTCATTAAAATTTATAGATTGTTCTAGTTAGTGTAAGTCTTGTAGCATTCTAGGCTCATGCGGAGCTGGGGTTATTCTGATTGGTATCGAGCGGTCAGAGGTCCGGGCATCGAAATATTAATTTTGACACACTAAGCACAGTAGGTGGGATTGGGTTTTCTTTTGCATTGCACTACGCTATTGTCATTGTATGTTTATTCTTGAGTTTCTGTTCTAGTTATTCTTTTGGCTCACTGTGGTTAGTTTGGTTGTAGTGTTCTTTGATGGCAAGAGGCGAGGTCGTGGTCGTGGCGGCGCAGGTGCCAAGCGAGGCGTGCAATGCCCCGCCGTTCAGTCGGTCTGTAGTCGGTGAAGCAAGTCCTGCGAGGTCAGAGGAAGAGGTTGCATCAGCAGCTCTCGGGGATCAGGCTCCTCCAGCTGTTCCGGTTGCTGTCCCAATGGTGGCCCCCGCGGTAGTACCCGCGGCAATTACTATGGGACTGCATCAGTGGAACGCTCTGCGCCTTGACACTTTTGATGGTTTGGGCACTCCAGTGGATGCGCCAACTGTGCGTCACATGGAGAGGCACTTTGGTGCTTTGGGATGTCGCCTGCGAGTTGAGGCGCAGCCAGGCATTTCGGCAAGGGCAGCGGACATCCGTGGGAGGAGTCTTGACAGCTAGGGACGGCCGCTCATGGCCTGTTACATGGGAAGTGTTTGTGGAACAGCTGGAGGAGGTTTTATCCAGCATCTTTGTGGAGAGGATGGAAGTCTCGCAGAGCTACAAGCGTGGTAAGATGTCGGTGTCGGAGTATGAAGCGGGTTTTAACAACCCGATCCGCTTTGTGCCGCAAAGTGGCAACAGATGAGGCGAAAAGGCTAAGAGGTTTCAGAGGGGCTCAGCAGAGTTCCGTCAGTTTTGGGAGCGCTAGAATTGCGTGATTTTAGCTCCTGGTAGAGCAAGCCGGGGCATGGAGCTAGAGATGCGGCTTGGGAGGATCTACAGTGCAGGAGGTACCATGGTTCAGATGGAGCTAGTGGCGGCCGGAAGAAGAATTTTGGAGGAGGAAGTGGGTCATCTCAAGCCGATTTCCAAGAAGTTCAAGGGCCGCAGAATTCCTTCAAGTCCGAACCACAAGGCCACGGTCATCTTTTACTTCCGCATCGCAGTGAGTGGGCCTAGGTTGCGCCCGATTCGAGCAGGTATGAAATGTTTCAAGTGTGGCAATGAGCATCGCGCCGTGAGTGTTCTTGGTCGATCTTGTCGCCACTGTGGTCTGGAGGGCCACAAGGCATTGGTTTGTCGGCGGAATCCCGCCAAGATTATCAAATGGGAACCGAACCTGTCGGCACGAGCAGCGGCGTCTTCGCGAGGGTCGATTCGGATGTTAGCGACCACACCTACTCGGTCTTGGGGTCACCTCCGCCCTATTTTCAGCATCACGGAGGATGCCGCCGCTGGTACTTTTGGCCACCGGTGCCTTCAAGACCGTTTCTGTCCCAGTGCCTTGGCACCTCCTGCGATTGCCGCGCCCCTTCTCGTGGTGTCGAGTTCCTACCGCACTGCCAAAGAGCAGCATTTTCTATGCCATGCCGACGGCAGAGTCGGCAGTCGTCTGATGTGGTGACAGCACGCTCTTAGTGGACTCGGTGGAGGCTTATGTTCTTTTGATTCAGAGCTACTTTCTCTTTTGTATCTTTAGAGTTTGCTAGTCGGGCCAATTTGAGTATGCGTCTTTATCTCGATCGATTGTAGTCAATTCTCTGGTGGAATTCTTGCTAGCTCCACATCGATCGGGTTGTGTGATCTCATTGGATGGGGAAGATTTCATTGCTAATTTAATGGTCCGAAAATGGAGCCATTTGATGTTATTTTGGGTATGGACTGGTTGCATAGTTTTGAGCGATTATATCATGCTTTTGGAAGACAAGAACTCTGCTGGCACCTTCCGGTCATGAGGTGGTTTTTCAGGTGGTGCCCCTTCCTACTCCCTTTGCGTGTTGGCTAGTCTGCTTTCCGTGTCGAATTGCGAAGAGTGGATTTCTTTTGTCTCTAATTGGGAAGCCAAGTTCTTCTTTGGCTTGAGTTAGTCCGGTGGTTGGGAGTTCTTAGATGTTTTTCCGGCAGAGTTGCGAGGATGCCCCTCCTCGTCCGTGGAGTTTTGGATTGATTTGATACGGTGCTCAACCGGTTTCCATGACCCCGCACTGTCTGGCGCGTCCATTCGGGAGGAATTAAAGAAACAGTTGGATGATCTAAAAGCGAAAGATCTTATTCGACCTAGTGTGTCTCCGTGGGAGCTCGGTATTGTTTACCAAGAAGAAGGATGGTAGTTGGCGTATGTGTATCGATTATCGTGCTCTTAACCGGTGACCATCAAGAATAAATATCCTTTGCCTCGCATTGAAGACTTATTTGATCGGTTGAGAGGGCAAAGGTGTTTTCAAAGATAGATCTTCATCAAAGTTACAACCAAATTCCAGTCCGAGAGGAGGATATTGAGAAAACGGCGTTCTGTTTGATCCTTCCCCGAATAATCGATCTCTCCCGAAACCAAAATTTAATCTTCCTCGATTCAAAACTTATCTCACTTTCGGGGTATTACAACCAATCTATTTGAAGAGCAGTATAATGTGAATTGGTTTCGACTTACAACACCTGGAGAGAATTCTACTTAAATGGAAAGTTTGTCGATGAGATAAAAGTGATTAGTGTTACAACTAGTGGAACCTATGGCGAATTATGATCCAGTAACCTTTGTCCATGTTGAAATATTGGGACTATTGAAATTATGGACTTTTGATAAACTTATTAGAGTATCACAATTGGGTACTTAGTATGATTGTGCAGAAGAGTTGTGGTGGTGAAGTTTAATAAGAGTTGCGGTGTAGAGGAACCTAAGTGTCATGCTAATTAGAGGGATAACAGGAATTGTTGAGCTATTGTCAAGTATGACTCGGCCTCAGTAAGTGACCTTATGAGAGTTAAATTATCTTCGAGGATATCTTGGTCAAAGAAGATATTTATTTATTGACATTAGTGATTGGGTATGTTTGAATCTTAGTCATATAGTGAGGGTATGACGAATGGGTATATTGTGGTCGTGTAGTTGAATTTTGATTAGTGTGGTTTAGTGAAGGTCCAAGATTGGTGACATGAAACGCCTTGAGCGGTTACTTGATTAGTGAGGAATGTGGATGTTAATGATTGAGGTTATTGTTGAGCTATGTAAAATTTTAGTAAATGAATTGGAAGATTTCCTATCAATCATACCGAAATTCATTGTAGGAGACTTGAGGTTGATTTTAGGGTTTGCATTCTCATGTTAGAACCTTGGATGCCAATGATTATATGTAGAGATGGTAGAATAAGAGTGGATTCGAGTAGTGGGATGATCATTGATAGTATCCTTTGAGGCTAGTATATGAGAGTGTGTGATGTGAATTTCAAATTGCTCATCCTTAACGGATTAAGGGATGTGATGGTGGGTGAAATCTATTGAGTTGTGTTGGAAATTATTTTGACAAGTAATTCATTCGGTGGGGAAGTTGGCTAGAGTACGATATTGTGGATTGGAAGAGTCTACCTGCATAATTGTGGATTTTGTGTTCGGTAGAGCATAGGTTTGGGATTGCCAATTTAAGAGAAATGAGTTAATGCGTTATGCGATGATTTGGGATCCTATGGTTTAAGAGAAAGTTGATTTCTTAAAAGAAAGATTGTGGTAAAGGGTGTGATCTTGGATAGTGAGATGTTTTCTTAGTTCTTACTTGAACTATGTGGTTATGACGGATGTCAATTACAAATTGAGTTGGTTCTTGTCGGTATGTGTGATTCCTTCCAGTTAAGAAAAAAAGGTTAATATGGTTTTTTCGAGTGATTTCGTTTTTGGCTTGTGTGACATTTATTTCTAAACTACCTATTTCAAAAGTGGAAAAAAAATTTCATGGTAAATCCATTGATTTTGGATTGGGCTCTTCTAAGGAAGATGGCTTTGAGTTGGATGCATTTTGACTCCTTTGTTCTCGCTGAGTTCTTGGATAAGTGAGTTGGTAGGCGAGTTCTTTGTGCGTCCCTTGGTAAAGGAGATCTTTGCTTGCATAGGTAAGGTGATCAAGCGAGAGTTGGAACAAGAGTTCTATGTGTTTTGTGTAGACGGTGTACTTGCATGCGAAGGAAGTTTAACCAAAGGTGTGTTGGATAGATTCCCTGTCACGGGAATTTGTAGATTGGCGTATCACTAGGACCGTCTCGAGTACTTGCGCGGAGTACGCAATGTCTTGTGTTTTTCGGTGCTGAGAGAGCACATGAGAGGTCCGGAGCTTGAGATTTTGTTAGAGCTGTTGGCTAAGAAGTAAGACCTTACCTTTGAGTCCCGTGTGTTGAGTGTACCTGTAAAGGTCGAGACTAGTGTTGAGGTGAAAGACGTGATATCCGTCAAGGTGATATGATCCCATAAGCCCAAGAGGGAAGCGACTTGTGAATTGCGGTCGCATATGCGAGCAAAGATACTGAGTGGTTCACGTTGGGTATACGTTAAAGATTGTTGATTTCAGTTCCTTTCAAGTAGATTGGTGAAAGTAGAATTCGGGGTCGAATTCTTTTTAAAGGGGGTAGAATGTAATATCCCATTTGTCGTTAGTGGATGTAATAAAAAAATTAGAGAGGGAATTAAGATAATTAAAAGAGAAAAAATCGAAATTGAGAGAGAAATGGGTCACGCACCCATAGTCAAGTGGAGGAAAACAGGCTTAGTGGCCTATGGCCCATGAGGAAACCAGAAACCAACTAAAGAAGGAGGGGAACCCTAGGGTGCTACAAGATGCGTGCTGCCACCAGAGTACAAAGATCGTAGCAACCCATCTCCTCCATGGTGGTGCCCCTCTCCTCCGATGCCTCTTCATTGTGGTGGCCGGCCAAGAAAAAAGGAAGAAGATGGAAGAAAGGAGAAGGGAAGAAGAGAGGGAAGGGGAAGATTCACAGATTGCATCGCGGTGTACAGCGGTTCGTCAAGGGTAACCCCGGTTTGCCCTCGAATAGATGCATATTTGATTGTTGTAGCAATGTCGGTATTTCTGTCTCCTCAGGACAGATCGCGTTAGACAGACGTTTGGATATAGTTAAATGTGGATTCGGTCTTGGGCTTCTCCTAGAGAGTTGTAGAAGACGTCAATAGCTTTCGATGAAGTGCTAGATCATATTAATTGGACCTCTGTAGCAAAAGTTATGAATTTTTTAGTACGTTTGTTCTGCGAATCTGTCAGTATTCTGACAGGTTTTAGTAATCTGACTTTAGAGACCAGTTAGAGGGAGAATTAGAGGATCTCAGTATAACGAAAGTTGTAGATAATTGTCGTAGCTTTCAGGTAAGCCCAAGAACGCGACATTTGGACAAACGAGCTTAAAGTTATGTTAGTTTTAGTGCTCTGTCCAGAAAGGGTGACGTGAAATCGATGTTTTGTTAATCAGCATAAAAGTGATTTTAGATGGCCGAATCAGGGAGGCTCACCAACGAGGTTTAGTTGGAAAATTTGATTACCTTTCAATGAAGTCTAAGAACACCTAATTTGGACCACTGTACGAAAAGATATGAATTTTAGAACTTGACTGTTCACAGAGGGCATTTCAGTACTTAAGAAAGCGGAGTCGGGATCGCGTTGCAATTTGCTACTTGATGAGTTCGCTTATTTAATTCATGTTTTTCGTTACTATGGTCTTAGTTTATATTCATAATGTATTAGGTGGGGATTGGTACCGGAGGCAGCACCGTCTTCACGTTCTCCATTCGCACGCGGTTAAGGCAAGTGCATTGTTTGATTCGTGGTTGCGATTGATTGGTGTTTGTGTGCTTTTTGGATATGTGATAGTATAGTGAGATTGATGGCATGATGTTGGTTTAAGATTGGTTGATGCTCCAAATATGTTTATGCTCTGTTGTGGTATGATGTTATCGTTTTGTGGTAAATTGATGATGATTAAATGATGAGCATGTGCATATTGAGATCATGTTGAGGCTTGGTCATGTGGTGACCAAGTATATTTCCCTTTGAGATCCCCGTCATGAATGTGACGGGCTCGAGATCCCCACACTCGTGGAGTGTGGGCATGAGGTCCCCAATAGTTGCGGAGTATTGGGCAATTGGTCCTCGTGGCGTGCTGCAGAGCATGGGTATGCGGCGATCGTTGCATACTTTGCATTACCGTGTAATGCACAAAGAAAGATAAAGAGAAAGGACCCTTGAGCATTGCATTTGCATATGAGATGTTCTATTGTTGATCTCCTTTACATGGATGCTGATGTTATAGTTTCTTTATGTACTTGCTGAGTCTGTGGACTCACTCTTGCTTTATTGTTGTTTTAGGTACCGAGCCAAGAACGACATGCATGGGGAAGTAGTCGCTAGTCACACACTTGCCACATGAACTAAATAAAGATGAATGATCTTGAACGTAATTGTTTTAGTAATTGGCGAGATGCCCAAAGATTTATTATGTTTCGTCTCATGCAATGGATTAAATGTAATAATGATGAGTAGTAGAAATTCATATCTCTCTAGTTATGTTAGGTACTTAGCATATCTTTGATTATCTTTTGATGTCTTTGGAAGAAGGTTTTAGTTAATATTTGAATTGTCTGTGTGTTGGAACCTTCGTGTAATTAACTTTACAAGGGAGGTTCTGCCGAAATTTATTAAGATTGTCTAGTTTGGAATTATTAGAGTTTGTTTAGTAGCATTCCAGACTCATGTCGGCTGGGGTGTTACAGAACTGGTCGATGAGCTTCCGACTAGAGAAACTAATCCGCCTACCATGCAGATCAAGCACTCCACGCCAAAGATGGCGCCAAATCCTTTCGACCAGACCAAGGAGGTGCCACTCAGCAAAGGCGCTCCTATGAAAAGTGCCAACACACCGTCTGGGTCAAGAAACGCTGATGCGTCTGCCCAAAAGGTTCCGGTCGGAGCAGGACTTGACCTCAAATAGGAAGAGTCGCTCGTCTCCTTTCTCCAGGCAAATCAAGACGAATTCGCCTAGCAGGCATCCAACATGCCTAGAGTCCCCAGGGAGGTAATCGAGCACAAGCTAGCTCTCCAGCCTGACAAGAAACAAGTCAAGCAGAAGCTGAGGCATTTTGCACCTGATCCGAAGGAGGCAATCGAGTCGGAGATTGGCAAGCTCCTCAAGGCTAAATTTATTCATGTAGTCGACCACCCAGAGTGACTCACCAACCCTGTAATGGTTAGAAAAAGCAATGAGAAATGGCGAATGTGTATTGATTTCACAGATCTTAATAAAGCTTGTCCAAAGGATGAATTTCCCCTTCCTTATAGTGATCAACTTGTAGACTCTACTTTCGGGTGTGAGTTGTTAAGTTTTTTAGATGCGTATTCAGGGTACCATCAGATTAATATGAGTAAAGACGATGAAGAGAAAACTTCTTTCATCACTCCATATGGCACTTACTACTATGTTAAGATGCCATTTGGTCTCAAAAACATTGATGCAACTTTTCAAAGGTTGATGCAAAAAAACCTTTAATCCACAGATAGGTCGAAATCTAGAAGCCTATGTTGATGACTTGGTCGTGAAAAATGTCAACACTGGCGACCATATTTACGACCTACACGATACTTTCAATATCTTAAGAAGGCATAACCTTAAGTTAAATTTAGAGAAGTGTGTGTTCGGAGTTTCTTCTAGCAAGCTTCTTGGATTCCTAGTTTGGCTAGAGGAACTGAACCAAGCCCAGCAAAAATATCAGCCATCGACCAGATGCGCCCTCTGACCACAAAGAAGGAAGTCCAAAAACTAACCGCCTGTATGGCAGTGCTAAGTCGTTTCATAGCATGGTTAGGTGAAAAGGGATTACCTTTCTTCAAGCTTCTTCAGAAACATGGAGTTTCGAATAGACTAAAGAGACAAATGATGCCTTTGAAGAACTTAAAAAGTACCTTATAAGTGCCCCAATCTTAGTTTCTCTGAGGTCGGGAGAGACATTGCTTATTTACGTGGCTGCCGTGCCACAAACAGCCAGTGGTGTACTGGTCATAGAATGCAAAAACGTATAACAACCGGTATATTACATAAGCGAAGTCTTACATGGACCAAAGGAAAGATACCCATAGGTACAAAATTTGCTATGTGGTCTCTTTATGGCTTCAAGGTAACTAAAGCATTACTTTCAGGCCCACAAAGTGATCGTACGAACTAGATATCCCCTTGGTTAAGTCCTTGGAAATAGGGAATCATCAGGACGAATAGCAAAATAGGTGGTTGAGCTTGGGGCGTTCGACCTCTATTTCATCTCACGAACAGCAATCAAGTCCCAGGCAATAGCAGAATTCATTGCCGAATGGATAAACCCTGAACCTACCCAAGGGCCCGAGTACGAACACCACGATGAGTGGACAATATACTTTGACTGTTCCTTGATGTTCAAAGGCTTGGGGGCTGGAGTTGTCTTGATATCCCCTACTGGTAGACATATCAAGTACGCCATCCAGCTAAACTTTCCTGTTACAAACAATGTAGCAAAATAAGAAGGTTTACTGGCAGGACTCCGAGCAGCTAGAGCGCTCAGGATTCGCATATTACTAGTGAAAAGCGACTCTCAACTAGTGGCGAATCAAGTCAAAAAATAGTATCAATGCTCAAGTACCAAGATGTCATCTTATTTGGTGAAAATACAGAAACTCAAAAAGCACTTCTTCAGTTTCCAGATCCGACAGATTCCTAGAAAGGAAAACTTTTTGGCAGACCAGTTGGCACGGATAGCGTCAACAAGGTCACCTGTCCCGTCCGGACTTTTCCTCGAGCAACTCGATTCACCCTCGGTGGTCGAGCATTCCGAGGACATAGATGTTCTGCTAGAGGTTGTGCAAATCGATCCTGTGAACATGGATGTTCCACAGGTCGTACAGCTCGACTACGGTAGAAATTGGATGACGTCGATCTACAATTATCTTCAGCATGGCATTATTCCTGAAGATGATGTAGAGGTTGATCATACAGCTCAAAAACCCAAATCATACACTCTGATCGTAAGTACCTTGTATAAACAAGGATCTCACAGAGCATTGATGAGATGTATATCTAAACAGATGTCATTAAGCTGCTATCCGACATTCATGGAGGAGTCTGTGGAGCACATCATTTCTACAGAACACCAGGCTATAAAGCCTTTAGGCAAGGATACTACTGGCTAACTGCCTTTTATGATGCAAAAGAGCTTGTGACAAAATACGTATAGTGTCAATTTCAAAGTCAACAAGTACATCAAACGGCAGGTGCTTTGCAAACCATACCTCTTTTTTGGCCTTTTGCTACCTGGGGACTAGACATTCTAGGACCTTTCCTAAGAGCACCTGGGGGCTTTGAATTCCTTTTCATCATGATTGATAAGTTTACCAAATGGATAGAACCTGAGCCAGTTGTTAAAACCACAACTGAAGCTGCTAAGAGGTTTCTTACAAAAAATATGATCACACTATTTGGTGTTCCCAGTCGTATCATCATAGATAACGATGCCTAGTTCTTTAGCGGAATTTTTTAGGAATTCTGTTAGGATCTCGATATCAAGATGCATTTCGCTTTTGTCGCTCATCCGGAGAGCAATGGAGTAGTCGAGAGAGCCAATGGCATCATAATGCAAGGGATGAAACACCGAGTGTTCGACCAGTTAACAAAACGGTCAGGAGCTTGGGTTCAAGAACTTCCTTCTGTATTATGGGTTGTTCGAACAACGACCAGTCATGCGACCGGTGAAACTCTATTTTTTATTTATGGTGCCGAAGCCATACTTCCTCTAGAACTGAAAATAGGCTCTACTCGAACTAATTGTTTTAATAAAAACGATCAAGAAGAACGATGACTCGACAACATCAATATCCTTTAGTAACGACAAAACCAAGCCCTAATACGATTGGCAGTTTACCACACGCCATGTGAAGGTATCACAGTCATAAGGTACAACCTTATAGTCTAGCTGTAGGTGATCTAGTTCTCAAGAAAATTCAGAGCCAAGCTAATCACAATAAAATTTCTTCCAAATGGGATGGTCCATACACTGTGGTCGAAGTTACCAGACCTAGTTTGGTACGACTAGCTATGTCAGACGGGCGTGTTTTGTCAAACTTTTGGAATATTAACCAATTGCGTAAGTTCTTTGTATAAATGTATTTTACATTCTTTCAATTTCAGCAAGATGCATTTTCTTTACTTTTGTTTTCAATGAATGCTATTGTTTATATGATCGTACCCATATTCTGGTTGCGTACTATTGTTATCTAATTGGTCAGAGAAGACCAAATTCTCTCCAGTATCCTTTCACAGGATCTCTGTTACTCTCTAGCTTTGACATATAAGTCAAACGTCGTAAGGGTCCTAGTCGTGACCATTAAGTCAATGATTCTCACGCGTGACCACACTCTTTTCTCAAAGAAATATACTGTAATACCCCGATAATGTGAAAAGCATTAGAATCATGAGAGATTAATTTAATCGGTAGAGGTTAATTAATCGGGGGAAAGTTTAATTCAGAAAATCACCAAATCTGGAAATGAGAGGGGGTTTTCCGCGTTTAGTGGGCATCTTGGGCTTGGGCCTAGGCCCATGTGGGGCTGGCCGGCCATAGGGGGGGGAGGCGCCACCCCTTCCCCCAAACCCTAGCCGCCCCCATCTTTCCTCCCCCTCCACCCCTTGGCTGCCACTTCCTCTTTCCCCTTGCGCCTCCTCCCTGTCCAGCACCTCCCCCTTGCATCCCTTGCTGTCCATCTCCAACCATGGGTGGTCTTCCCTCCATTGATGCCAGCTAAAGGAAGGAGGGACAAGAGGAAGAAGGGGAGAAAAAGAGGGATGGGATGATCATCATCTTCGCGGGGTAAGATCTTCAACTTCCTCATTGCTACAAGGGTAACGAGTGCCGATCCTCATCATTTGATTAGTGGTAGATGTGTTTTGGTTCAAATTTGATTAGATCGTATTGCTGCGAGTAGAAAGTTAATTCTGACCAGAATGTTGCATGGTCTGTTTCGTGGCTTTAAAGGCAGAATTAGGAGTTTTGATCTCCTAGAGTTTTGTAGGTCATGTTCTTAGCTTTCAATGGCCGCCAAGAACGCCCAAATCCGATTAACGGTTAGAAAGTTATGAATTGTTTAGTGCCGCTGTCTGGTTAATCTGTCAACTTCCTGACAGTCTGTAGAAAACTGAATTAAACTATTAGTTAATGACAACATCAGAGGATCTCAATATAACGAAAAATGTAGGTATTTTCCATACCTTTTCATAGAGATAAAGAACGCAAGATTTGGACCTTCGTAGCAACCGTTATGGTGGTTTTAATGTACTATCCAGAGAACCCGATGTGAATTCTGATGTTCTGTAGATTGGCTTGGTAGGGGAAGTAAATGGAAGGATCAGAAGGGCTCTCCAACTAAGTTTATTTAGGTAATTTAATTACCTTTTCAGAAAGTCTAAGATCATCTTATTTGGATTCCTGAGTACAAAGTTATGTATTTTAGAAGTTGACTGTCTCAGAGTGCCAAATCGATCGCTAGAAATTGGAAGTTGGGAAACACTTGGGGTTTAGCAAGTTCATTTGTATTGTTCTTATGCTCTTGGTTCAGTATGTTGGTCTTAGATTGGGTTATCTTAATATTCAGGTGGGAGCGTGGTTCGGGGCAGCACCCTCTTGCGTCCACCGTTCTCATACGGTTGAGGCAAGTGTTCGGGCTATAATATCTGTATGCTTGCATGATGTGATTGTGGTGTATCTTGATCGTATAGCCATGCATGCCGATAAGAGATGAGTTCTTGTTTATCTTGATGATCGCTGGTTATGGTTAAAGGTTCTTCCGCATGTTGTTATCGCTACATGTTAATGAGAATATGTTGTATTCACGCTTATGAAAATGTTATCATGGTGCATATGCATGTTGAGAGCATACAGTGCCTTGGTCACGTGGTGACCAAGCACATCTGATTGAGGTCCCGTCATGTAGATGACGGGCTTGAGGTCTCCACATTCGTGGAATGTGGGCTATGAACAAAGAGGTCCCCATCATTAAGATGATGGGCAAAGGTCCCTATACATGTGGTGTATAGGCTCTTGGTCCCTGTGCCAGATGGCACAGGCAAGGGTATACAGCGACGGTTGTATACCCCGCATTACCGGTAAAATGCGAAAAGAGATAAAGTTCAAAGGAGCATTGCATTGGTTGCATATCATGAGATAAATGGCTATGTTTAGTGTAATGATATTGTGGATTATCGATGCTATGTTTGAGTGCATGTTTAAAGCCTTGTTGATACTTGCTGAGTCTTTGGGCTCACTCTTGCTTTAATGTGTTTTAGGTACCATTGGCAGGAACAACACGCATGGGAGGGAGTAGTTACTGGATGCACTCACTACCTCACACTCTTAAGGCGTTGGCCACTTAGCTTCAATTTAGAAATAAATAGACTGTTTGAATATCACCCATAGATGGTTTGGTTTGAGTTTCAGCTTATTTGTAATAATGAGATGGCCGGTCCTGGTTTGCTCTTGAATTATCATGCAAGATTGAGTAAGCTTGTTTATGAGATTTTGTTATATGCCATGATTTGATATTGAACTCGATATAGCTGATTAAACAAAGGAGGCTCAGAAAATATTGAATTTGTGCTAGGTTAGTTTAGTTCAGTGGCATTCCGTGCTCTTTGTGAGTTGGGGTGTTTGGTTGGTATCGAGCGTATTTCAAATGTAAAATTTTGAGGAGGAATAAAACTTTGTTGTAGGTCCGTGGTTAATAAAACATTAATTTTGACACACTAAGCACATGAGGTGGGATTGGGTTATTGCATTGCATTTACGTTTCGCATGTTGTATTGATGATTCTCGTGAGAAGAACCCGGAGCAACGCCGCCAGTTAGCGCGCCGCCGAGCCCGAGACCGCACCACCGTGATCCACTCTCCTCGCCGCATCCATTTTGCCTCGCCCGCCTCGTAGCACCCGCGAATCATCCGAGCCACTTCGCTGCCTCCGCCTCCGGTGATCTCGGCTCGCAAGCTTATTGGCGCTCGTGAGTTTCTGCCACTTGGTCCCTTAGGATCGCATCACCGTGGCCGGAGTCCAACTGCGACCTTGTTTCGCTTCTTGGTGCATCACCGAGGCCGTAGGCGCCGCTTTCTCCAAATCTCTGGAAAGCGCCGTCAGTCAACCCCCGGCGCCACCGCCCTCCTCCATCATCAAGATCGTGGGCTTATCGCTCGGTGTTCTCGCGATCTCGAGGAGCTCTTCCAAGCTTCGCCGCTCGTAGCATCTTCTCCGCGAGCACCACACTTTTTCCGCCTCCAAGCCGTCCGTGAGCTCATCTCCGTCGACCATTGGGCTCCACGCCACCGTCATCGAAGTTCGCGAGGTCCTTGCGAACGGAAGGTACCACTCTTTCGCCTAAACCTCCGTTTGCAAGATTGCAGCGCGGCCGCGCCACTGCAGCTCCGTGTCACGGCAGGAACCGCCGGTGAAGATTAGTTTAACTCTAATCATGTGATAAGTTTACCAAATGGATAGAACTGAGCAGTTGTTAAAACCACAACAAGCTGCTAAGAGGTTTCTTACAAAAATATGATCACACTATTTGGTGTTCCGATCGTATCATCATAGATAACGATGCCTAGTTCTTTAGCGAATTTTTAGGAATTCGTTAGGATCTCGATATCAAGATGCATTTCGCTTTTGTCGCTCATCAGGAGAGCAATGGAGTAGTCGAGAGAGCCAATGGCATCATAATGCAAGGGATGAAACACCGAGTGTTCGACCGTTAACAAAGCGGTCGGAGCTTGGGTTCAAGAACTTCCTTACGTATTATGGGTTGTTCGAACAACGACCAGTCATGCGACCGGTGAAACTCTATTTTTTATTTATGGTGCCGAAGCCATACTTCCTCTAGAACTGAAAATAGGCTCTACTCGAACTAATTGTTTTAATAAAAACGATCAAGAAGAACGATGACTCGACAACATCAATATCCTTTAGGAACGACAAAACCAAGCCCTAATACGATTGGCAGTTTACCACACGCCATGTGAAGGTATCACAGTCATAAGGTACAACCTTATAGTCTAGCTGTAGGTGATCTAGTTCTCAAGAAAATTCAGAGCCAAGCTAATCACAATAAAATTTCTTCCAAATGGGATGGTCCATACACTGTGGTCGAAGTTACCAGACCTAGTTTGGTACGACTAGCTATGTCAGACGGGCGTGTTTTGTCAAACTTTTGGAATATTAACCAATTGCGTAAGTTCTTTGTATAAATGTATTTTACATTCTTTCAATTTCAGCAAGATGCATTTTCTTTACTTTTGTTTTCAATGAATGCTATTGTTTATATGATCGTACCCATATTCAGTTTGCACTATTGTTATCTAATTGGTCGAGAAGACCAAATTCTCTCCAGTATCCTTTCACAGGATCTCTGTTACTCTCTAGCTTTGACATATAAGTCAAACGTCGTAAGGGTCCTAGTCGTGACCATTAAGTCAATGATTCTCACGCGTGACCACACTCTTTTCTCAAAGAAATATACTGTAATACCCCGATAATGTGAAAAGCATTAGAATCATGAGAGATTAATTTAATCGGTAGAGGTTAATTAATCGGGGGAAAGTTTAATTCAGAAAATCACCAAATCTGGAAATGAGAGGGGTTTTCCGCGTTTAGTGGGCATCTTGGGCTTGGGCCTAGGCCCATGTGGGGCCGGCCATAGGGGAGGCGCCACCCTTCCCCAAACCCTAGCCGCCCCATCTTTCCTCCCCTCCACCCCTTGGTGCCACTTCCTCTTTCCCTTGCGCCTCCCCTGTCCAGCACCTCCCCTTGCATCCCTTGCTGTCCATCTCCAACCATGGGTGGTCTTCCCTCCATTGATGCCACTAAAGGAAGGAGGGACAAGAGGAAGAAGGGGAGAAAAAGAGGATGGGATGATCATCATCTTCGGGTAAGATCTTCAACTTCCTCATTGCTACAAGGGTAACGAGTGCGATCCTCATCATTTGATTAGTGGTAGATGTGTTTTGGTTCAAATTTGATTAGATCGTATTGCTGCGAGTAGAAAGTTAATTCTGACCAGAATGTTGCATGGTCTGTTTCGTGGCTTTAAAGGCAGAATTAGGAGTTTTGATCTCCTAGAGTTTTGTAGGTCATGTTCTTAGCTTTCAATGGCCGCCAAGAACGCCCAAATCCGATTAACGGTTAGAAAGTTATGAATTGTTTAGTGCCGCTGTCTGGTTAATCTGTCAACTTCCTGACAGTCTGTAGAAAACTGAATTAAACTATTAGTTAATGACAACATCAGAGGATCTCAATATAACGAAAAATGTAGGTATTTTCCATACCTTTTCATAGAGATAAAGAACGCAAGATTTGGACCTTCGTAGCAACCGTTATGGTGGTTTTAATGTACTATCCAGAGAACCGATGTGAATTCTGAAGCTCCTCGAAGTTCTCGTCGTAGCATCTTCTCGCGAGCACCACACTTTTTCCGCTCCGGCCGTCGTGAGCTCATCTCTGCGACCATTGGGCTCGCGCATCTCTGATCGAAGTTCGCGAGGTCCTTGCAACGCAGGTACCACTCTTTCGCTTTAAACCTCATGTTTGCTATGATTTATGATCGCGCCGCCATCGTCGTATTGTTTCAATGGTGAACCGCGGTGAAGATTAGTTTAACTCTAATCAATCCTTTGAGTCTCGATTTGTGGGCCTCTTGATAATCGCGTTAGAAATCCTTTAATCCAGCTCTATTTGTTCTCTGAGTCACTACCATGTGGGTCCATGTTGTCGTAGGTTATTGTAGTTACGTTATCCGTATTAACGATGGAAGCGATAGTTATGAAGTGTTTGGGTTTGCACTTAGTGGAAGACGTTTATTGAATCGCCGAACGCACTTTCGCGTGATGGCATCTTGGGCTGGGCCAGCCTGTGGCCGGCCTGGGGGCGCCTTCGCCTATCCGTAGCGGTAGAAAGATTTAATGCTTTAGTATTTGTAATATGTTCCTCTTTGCCTTAATTCATTTAAACTTAGAAAGTGCATAACTAATTCAATTTTTATCCAAATTGTATGAAACCAGGTCTTCTAATTTTCATTTTAAGTGGCTATTTGATAAAATTAACTTCACCCATGTCTCAGAAAAAGATCGGTAGCTAATAAAATGATGTCTTATGTATCTTCTAAATTAGAAAATGCATACTCTTCCAATAATTGTCCAAATTAAATGAACGTGATGTAAATTTCATTAATTTATTAGACTAACTAGTAGGATAGATTTTATACTGGTTCTGTTCATGAAAATTTGTTAAGTAATTAACTAGTGACTTGTTGTGTTTTGAGCTTGAAAATTCATAGAAAATTGCTAATAACTTAAAATGATTTGTTCTCTCCTTTAAAATCTGTTATTTCATGCTTAGAAGTTGTGAGTTTTGGCTTGTTTGATGTTGTTGAATGTTTGAGTTTTGCGTGTTATTCGTCTTAATTTGTTATGTTCGATCGTTGAGGATCTGATATAATTGCGCAACCTCGAGGCGATCCTTTCTACAGTATATTGAGCAAATGGACCTGTAGCAACCGTATGGTTGATCATGATAATCCAGAACTTTAAATTCTAATATTTTGTTTTATGTATGTATGCATTGCTTAATTTGTGTTAAAATGGATTAGTTAAACCCCAAAGTTTGATATCTGTAGACAAATATTGATCTCTACTAGACAGCCTAGGTTATTCCTGGTGATTAGAGATCTTTTTGGATGATTTCTTGTCACTTAGTAGATCGATTTCATGCTAGACATGCTTGAGTTGGGAAACTGGGGTTATCGATTTTTTGTCGGTAACCTTGATCACATAATTTACTACAACTTTATGTTTCTAATTTTGCTATGCTTACTTGCAAAACTAAAACCAAAACAAAAATGATTTGAGCACGCGCACAATGGTAAGATTGGTGTGATATTGTGTATTTGAAAGGTGAGTCATTAAGGACCGAACATCTTGTGAGTTTACATATCCAAAAGCATTTACGTGCTTAACCACACTAGAGGTATGGGAACGCTCTTGACCTAGTACTTTGGCTGTATTGGTCCATGTGTAAGGAGTCGGATGAGCGGAGGTGGGAGCATGGTAGTTGTCTGAAGCTTTATCGAGTGGGTAGTTGTCTTCGGCTTACCATGAGCGTATGAGTTTCCATCCATCGAGGCGGCCTGAGGTTGATACACAATATTGGAAGAGGCTTACAAGGACTTCCATCATTAGATGGGCATACCTTCAAGTGTGCTTTGGCTTAAAGGCGTCGAGGTTGTGCGTGGTACACCTGCAGGGTTAAAACTATTCGAATAGCCTCGTCTAGGTTTAGCTTTCAATGGCCGCCAAGAACGCCCAAATCCGATTAACGGTTAGAAAGTTATGAATTGTTTAGTGCCGCTGTCTGGTTAATCTGTCAACTTCCGACAGTCTGTAGAAAACTGAATTAAACTATTAGTTAATGACAACATCAGAGGATCTCAATATAACGAAAAATGTAGGTATTTTCCATACCTTTTCATAGAGATAAAGAACGCAAGATTTGGACCTTCGTAGCAACCGTTATGGTGGTTTTAATGTACTATCCAGAGAACCGATGTGAATTCTGATGTTCTGTAGATTGGCTTGGTAGGGAAGTAAATGGAAGGATCAGAAGGGCTCTCAACTAAGTTTATTTAGGTAATTTAATTACCTTTTCAGAAAGTCTAAGATCATCTTATTTGGATTCCTGAGTACAAAGTTATGTATTTTAGAAGTTGACTGTCTCAGTGTGCGTAAATCGATCGCTAGAAATTGGAAGTTGGGAAACACTTGGGGTTTAGCAAGTTCATTTGTATTGTTCTTATGCTCTTGGTTCAGTATGTTGGTCTTAGATTGGGTTATCTTAATATTCAGGTGGGAGCGTGGTTCGGGGCAGCACCCTCTTCGCGTCCACCGTTCGCACGGTTGAGGCAAGTGTTAGGGCTATAATATCTGTATGCTTGCATGATGTGATTGTGGTGTATCTTGATCGTATAGCCATGCATGCCGATAAGAGATGAGTTCTTATTTATCTTGATGATCTTTGGTTATGGTTAAAGGTTCTTCCGCATGTTGTTATCGCACATGTTAATGAGAATATGTTGTATTCTCGCTTATGAAAATGTTATCATGGTGCATATGCATGTTGAGAGCATACAGTGCCTTGGTCACGTGGTGACCAAGCACATGCTGATTGAGTCCCGTCATGTAGATGACGGGCTTGAGATCTCCACATTCGTGGAATGTGGGCTATGAACAAAGAGGTCCCCATCATTAAGATGATGGGCAAGGTCCCTATACATGTGGTGTATAGGCTCTTGGTCCTGTGCGGATAGCTGCGAGCAAGAGTATCTGACGACGGTTGTATACCCGCATTACTGGTAAAATGCGAAAGAGATAAAGTTCAAAGGAGCATTGCATTGGTTGCATATCATGAGATAAATGGCTATGTTTAGTGTAATGATATTGTGGATTATCGATGCTATGTTTGAGTGCATGTTTAAAGCCTTGTTGATACTTGCTGAGTCTTTGGGCTCACTCTTGCTTTAATGTGTTTTAGGTACCATTGGCGGGAACAACACGCATGGGAGGGAGTAGTTCTTGGATGCACTCACTACCTCACACTCTTAAGGCGTTGGCCACTTAGCTTCAATTTAGAAATAAATAGATTTGAATATCACCCATAGATGGTTTGGTTTGAGTTTGACTTATTTGTAATAATGAGATGGCGGTCTGGTTTGCTCTTGAATTATCATGCAAGATTGAGTAAGCTTGTTTATGAGATTTTGTTATATGCCATGATTTGATATTGAACTCACATATATATATATATATATATATATATATATATATATTGTAATACTATGGTTATTATGTGTGGGATAACCCATGTTGAGAGGTGGCGTATGGTTGTGGTCCTGGCTATACTGTGCTACACCACCGCTCGTGGTATAGGAATAGCGAAGTATCCCCACCTGAGATCATACACAAAGCGTTGGTAGGGAGTATACTTAAAAGAGTGTTCTCTTCCTTGAATTTGAATTTGGTCAACTCTTATCCAGTTGAGATTGATGAGTTTCTCTTGGGTTATGTATTTTTGTGGTTGATGAGTTGCTTTGAGAAAAAAAAAACTTGACCCATTTATTCGTGTGATGTTTTTAGTTAATGAAAGCGTTCTTCTGCAAGTCCTTTAGTGCATGGGGGCTTTGACTCAATGTATCTCTCTTGGGTATTTGGAGTGTTGAAGCTTGATGGTTCTCTTTTATGAAAGAAGTTGTTAAACCCTTTGGTGGTGTGTTGGCTTGGTTAAGTGAGAGGTTAAAATCAAAGCAATTAATGGAAAAGATATGGATTATCAGGTTAGGTTTGCAGTGTGTGTATGATTGATCTTAACTAAGATCCTTGAAAAGGAAGTTGATAAATTTGAAGTGATTTGTAGAAGTTCTTGACGAGCCGTGATCAAGAGTATGGCTATACCTAATTGTAATGAATAGAGTTAATAAGAGGTGTGAGACATTGATGAATTGAGTTGATCATTAATGGTGATACATTTGGTAAACTTCTTGTAAATTGGATTTACAGGTCTCAATGGTTTAATCTAACCTTTTGGGAAGGTTAGGTTCAAAAGGAGTTAGAATATTGTCTTAGTTGGTGTTAATCCAGAGTAACCTTTTGTGGATCGTAGTGATTATAAGTAATTGCTAGGTGCAAATAATGTCTATTAATGGTTGGTGATGAGCATCACTAAGAGATAAATTGATGGGATTTAACGGATGAACAATGTTTACATGATGGTAGAACAAGTAGATAAAAGTATGTTTTTGATGGAAGGGTTTTGGAATAACCTTTTAAATTGTGTAGTAGTTTCCCTCTAAAATAAAAGGGGTTGTTGTAGTAAGAGTGTAAGAATTTAGTATACATTCATTTGCGGATGAGGTGACAAAAGGGGTATGTAGCGTTTTTGGTGAGCCTTGGGGGCTTTCTAATGGAATAGTTGATGATAAATATTCGTGTTCAGAGTATATTATTTTTGATGTTAGTAAAATTATCTGCAAGAGATTGTGACTTGTGGGTGTGGTGATGATTCTACTAGAAATAAAGTAATTTGATCGTCTTTCGTAATTTGGAGTTGGTAAGAGTGTCTCGAGTTTTGCGATGGTGATCATTTGGACCTCTTGAGTTATGTGGTGATTGAGTTTGATTCGAGCAAGTGACATGTCGAAAGATTTTATTGGTTCTTAAGTGGTTTATGTGATTTGGATTTTTAGAGCTTATCATGTTTAAGCTGGCAAAGAGATGTAGTAATCACAGAGAATAACTTTCCTTGTAAAAGGAAGGAGTAAAGTATAAGTGTTTGAGATTTAAGACGTTTCGTATCTTGCAGTTTATTTGAGTGTGCTTGAACCTGATGCAATTGTTCCATAAAGGTTTATCAATTTTCAAAGGGCATTACGTTTTTCTCTTTTGTGGTTTGGTATTCGCTTTCATTAGGGCTTGAGCCCTCGACTGTTGAGTTTCCCTTATGTTTTTTCGAGTACGTTGCCTAAGTGACAATTTTTCCTTGGTCTTGCGTTTACTGCGGGTGGCACATGTTTTTCTAGTTGATGAAAAATTATTTCCATTCGCTCTTTCTTTTGAGAAAGAATCGACCTATTCGTTTCACCCGAGTCTTTTGAGGTGTTTAATAATTGTAGATGTGAAACTTTGGGTTGTAAGTTATTCGATGAGCATTGGTGGATGAAATAATTTCGTAATATAGTTCTTTGAGAGAAGTCTATCTCAGTGGAAGTTGTCTTATGAGGTTAAACTGATTGCATTATTGCAACTATTAGAACCTATGGAGATTTGTGATCTAAGATCCTTTGCTCAATTCGGGTGGAACATTAGAATTTTCGAGAGGGTGGGAATCTTGATCAATGTATTAGAGTGTCGCGATTGAGTACCTTACACGGTTGTGCAGATGAATTATGATAGTGTTGCAATGAGAGTAGTATTAGCGAAGTAATCTGATCGTTAAAGTGATTAATGAGGTAGACGGGATGATTGGATTATTGCCGAGAAAGACTTGGACTTACTAAGTAACTCTTTAAGAGTTAGAATCTTTACAAAGATAATTAGGTCAAGAAGATGTTTTCATGTTGATATTAATGCGCGAGTATGTCTGGGCTGTGAGAATTTTTAGGGATTTTAATCAGAGGTTTTCCCTATCTTCTTTATGAGAAGTTCATTGTAGGAGTCTTGGAGTTTAATTTGGGCTTTGCATTTTTATGCTAGGACTTGGGACACCTAATGATTATGTGTAGAGGAAGTAGATTAAGGGTGGATTTCGAACAGTGGGATGATCATTGATAGAGCCCTTTTTGATGAAGTATATGAATGTGAGAGTTGGGAATTCCAAGTTGTTTATTACTAAAAGATTGAGGTGATGTGATTGCGTGTGTGATCTATTTTGAGATGCATTGGAGGTCATCTGTCACATTAATCATGTCGATAGAGGAGTTGTGGAGATAAAGTTTTGGTGGCGTCGATAGAGCCTTTATACGGAGGTGTGGATGATGTATTTCGACTTGAGCGTAACGTTGAGAATGTCAAGTTAAGAGGGATAAGTTAGTGTGTTTTGCGATGAACTGAAATTCCAAAGTTGAGAGAGATTTTATTCCTAAAAGAGATATTGAGAAATTGATACTTTCTCAAAGAAGTGAATCGTTTCCTCGATTCTCGTTTGAGTTTTGTGCTGTTGACCAATGTCTTTTGTAAGTTGAGTTTGACTCGATTTTGGTATGTGTGGTTCTTATCGGTTCAGGAAGAATAAAGGAAGTTTTTTATTTATGCATTTAAAATGATTCCTCCTTTGGTTTTCGTGATGTTTATTCGCAAACTACCACTTGGAAGGTCGAAAGGTTTTTTGTGATGAAATTTCGATTTCTGGATTTGACTTTTCAGTACCGAGTTGGTAACGTTTGGTTACGATGAGAGTCCTTCTTTTTCAGTTGTGCTATGTCGGTAAAAGAGTGTGTTTAAAGCGAGTTCTGTTGTGTGTTTCTGGTTAAAGGAGGTGATCCTTGTTTCAGTGAAGAGTTCATTTGAGAAATGGAACGATAGTTCCGTGTTCTGGGTGAATGCCGTGTGGTTCGGTATCTTTGGGAAGTTTAACCCAAGATACATTGGCTTGTTCTCGCTAGTTGGCGATCGCCAGGTGTCTCGAGTCCGTGGCGCGAGTACGTAACGCCTTATTTGTTCTCGTGTTGAGTGAGTATCTGGGAGATCCAGAGTTTGAGGTTTCGTTTGCGCCATTGACCATCGAGTGAGATCTTACCTTTGAGTCTCATGTGTTGAGTGTACCTGTAAAGGTTAAGACGAATGTTGAGGTGTGGATGTTGGTATCCCTCAAATGTGACGTGGTTCCATAAGCCCGAGGGGAAAGTGACATGGAAGTTAGAGGTCTCGCATGCGCGAGCGTTGTCCAGAGTTGTTCACGCCGGAGACGTGTTAAACGTTGATTTGTTTCAGTTGTGATTGTTCTTTCTTGTAGAACAACAAGTAGAATTCGAGGTCGAATTCAGTTTAAGGGGGGTAGAATGTAATACCCCGATAATGTGAAAAGCATTAGAATCAGGAGAGATTAATTTAATCGGTAGAGGTTAATTAATCGGGGGAAAGTTTAATTCAGAAAATCACCAAATTTGGAAATGAGAGGGGGTTTTCCGCGTTTAGTGGGCAACTTGGGCTTGGGCCTAGGCCCATGTGGGGCTGGCCGGCCATAGGGGGGGGGAGGCGCCACCCCTTCCCCCAAACCCTAGCCGCCCCCATCTTTCCTCCCCCTCCACCCCTTGGCCGCCACTTCCTCTTCCCCTTGCGCTCCTCCTGTCCAGCACCTCCCCTTGCATCCCTTGCTATCCATCTCCAACCATGGGTGGTCTTCCCTCCATTGATGCCAGCCAAAGGAAGGAGGGACAAGAGGAAGAAGGGGAGAAGAAGAGGGATGGGATGATCATCATCTTCGCGGGGTAAGATCTTCAACTTCCTGGTTGCTACAAGGGTAACGAGTGCCGATCCTCATCGTTTGATTAGTGGTAGATGTGTTTTGGTTCAAATTTGATTAGATCGTATTGCTGCGAGTAGAAAGTTAATTCTGACCAGAATGTTACGTGGTCTGTTTCGTGGCTTTAAAAGCAAAATTAGGAGTTTTTATCTCCTAGAGTTTTGTAGGTCATGTTCTTAGCTTTCAATGGCCGCCAAGAACGCCCAAATCCGATTAACGGTTAGAAAGTTATGAATTGTTTAGTGCCGCTGTCTAGTTAATCTGTCAACTTCCTGACAGTCTGTAGAAAACAGAATTAAACTATTAGTTAATGACAAAATCAGAGGATCTCAGTCTAACGAAAAATGTAGTTATTTTCCATACCTTTTCATAGAGATAAAGAACGCAAGATTTGGACCTTCGTAGCAAAAGTTATGGTGGTTTTAGTGTACTGTCCAGAGAACCCGACGTGAATTCTGATGTTCTGTAGATTGGCTTGGTAGGGGAAGTAAATGGAAGGATCAGAAGGGCTCTCCAACTAAGTTTATTTAGGTAATTTAATTACCTTTTCAGAAAGTCTAAGATGATCTTATTTGGATTCCTGAGCACAAAGTTATGTATTTTAGAAGTTGACTGTCTACAGTGTGCGCCAAATCGATCGCTAGAAATTGAAAGTTGGGAAACACTTGGGGGGTTTAGCAAGTTCATTTGTGTTGTTCTTATGCTCTTGGTTCAGTATGTTGGTCTTAGATTGGGTTATCTTAATATTCAGGTGGGAGCGTGGTTCCAGGGGCAGCACCCTCTTCGCGTCCACCGTTCTCGCACGGTTGAGGCAAGTGTTCAGGCTATAATATCTGTATGCTTGCATGATGTGATTGTGGTGTATCTTGATCGTATAGCCATGCATGCCTCATAAGAGATGAGTTACTGTTTATCTTGATGACTACTGGTTATGGTTAAAGGTTCTTCCGCATGTTGTTATCGCTTACATGTTAATGAGAATATGTTGTATTCCTGCTTATGAAAATGTTATCATGGTGCATATGCATGTTGAGAGCATACAGGTGCCTTGGTCATGTGGTGACCAAGCACATACAGTTGAGGTCCCCGTCATGTAGATGACGGGTTTGAGATCTCCACATTCGTGGAATGTGGGCTATGAACAAAGAGGTCCCCATCATTAAGATGATGGGCAAAGGTCCCTATACATGTGGTGTATAGGCTCTTGGTCCACTGTGCGGATAGCACGTGCAAGGGTATACTGGCGGTTGTATACCCCGCATTACTGTAAAATGCAAAAGAGATAAAGTTCAAAGGAGCATTGCATTGGTTGCATATCATGAGATAAATGGCTATGTTTAGTGTAATGATATTGTGGATTATCGATGTTATGTTTGAGTTCATGTTTAAAGCCTTGTTGATACTTGCTGAGTCTTTGGGCTCACTCTTACTTTAATGTGTTTTAGGTACCATTGGCGGGAACAACACGCATGGGAGGAGTAATTCTTGGATGCACTCACTACCTCACACTCTTAAAGCGTTGTACTCGAGCTTCAATTTAGAAATAAATAGACTGTTTGAATATCACCCATAGATGGTTTGGTTTGAGTTTGATTTATTTGTAATAATGAGATGGCAGTCTGGTTTGCTCTTGAATTATCATGCAAGATTGAGTAAGCTTGTTTATGAGATTTTGTTATATGCCATGATTTGATATTGAACTCTCGATATAGCTGATTAAACAAAGGAGGCTCTGCCGAAAATATTGAATTTGTGCTAGGTTAGTTTAGTTCCAGTGGCATTCCAGGCTCTTTGTGAGTTGGGGTGTTACATGTACGAGTAAATGGAGCATAACACACACAACTACACATAGTGATTCATATGCTTAAGATTTCGGAGATTACATTTCTTCACTTCAACATTCTGTTCTACTCTCGTTTGGCTACTGGTTGGGACACAGAAAACCTCCTAGTCTAAGTCTCTCCTCTCTGCACGTGGTCCAGCCCACATGAAGGAGCTTCCTAGCGACATTCCTTTTCCTACGATCTTCGCTGCCAGTCGGACTTGAGCATGAGCTCATTTTGCGAAGTGTTTTTTTATGTCTTCAGTTCTTAGCAAACATTACGACTAGTTTGGATACTATATATAAATAACGTCACTTATCGTTTCTTGCATACATCCTTGCATAATTTCTTTCTCATCATGACAAGTCTTATCTTTCGACCATGTCATATATTGTTTCGTATTTCGATTATGGAAAATAGATGTACAACTAGTTGAAGTCAAACACTAGCTCCGACCAAAACTAGCATTAATGCGATCAGTTTTTATCACATAATCAACACATACTTCAAACAGTGGTCATGGCTTTAGCTCTCTTTCTTGGCTCACTACTTTTTTAGTAAAGATCTTCTACTATAAAGCAGTCGGGGGCTAGGAAATACGTTAGTACTTTGTAAGTCAAAGTGATAAAACACAGACTTTATTGATAGTAAAAGGTAAGTTCTTACATTCATACTTCTTATATTACAAAATCCTTTTCCTTAGTATCATCAGACTGGTCGCGGCGCGGTGGAGATCTGACTTCCATTTCCTCCACAACCTTGTTTCCGAGAGGCGTCATTTCCTCGATAAGCTTGGTTGTTTCATCTCCTGAGTAGTTGATATCTTCTTCAATGGCATGGAGATGCACGGAGGGGTCGGAAGCCTTCAGTTTTGCCAGAGCAAAGCTAACTCCATTAGCGACAGCTTCTCTTATCGTCTGTGCATAGTTATTTCGAGTATCTTTAAGCAAACCTCGGAGATCTTCGAGTTGTTGGCCTGGAAAGTTGATTTTCTCTGCAGGATCCTTCAAGAGAGGCAGTTGCAATCCCGATCCCATATCAGAGAACATTTTATTCGGAGCCTTAACTTTTTTGTCAAGGCTCTGATCAAATTCTGCCCCCTGGCCGTGCTCGAACTCAAGAGCTTTCTTCGCTCTGGTTATTTCTTGAGTTTGGTCTACATGAGTAAACCAAAGATAAATAATTACAATTAGGAAAGATAGTACACTGGTCGAGTCTATGACCAGTTACCTTCAACCTTCTTCTCGATAGTCTCAAGGACTTCCTTGTGTCTGGTCATCAGATATTTGATCAACCGGTCCTTGCTTTGGCATTCTTTTTTAAGCTTGGCTATTATGGCTTCCTTAGTCATAACCTCTTCTTTAAGTTTCTCCGAATCTATTAAATACGATAAAGGGAGATTAACAAAAAAAGAAGCCAAATGTTTACGAAGGAGAAAAGAAGACACTAAGAGGGTACTTACTTTCTAATTTGGAGTTTCTTTTCTTTAAGAGTTTTATTCGCTGGGTTAGTCCTCCAACCATAGCGAAGTTCTCCACGATATGCTATCGATATGGCAAATTCTTTTTTAGTTTTCATAAACTTTAGAGGAAAAGGCTATGGAAGTGGTCGTGGAAACTTAATTGATTTACCATATTGTTATATTCAAAAAAATAGTATCAAGACTCGTCTTCGCTTGACGGTCCGATATCCTATCCCAAGCCTCATCGAGTTCTTCATCGTAGAAGATTTGATGATGATGGGGGAAGCTGGAAGGTTGAGTGGCCTTCGAAGAAATTCCCCGAAGGACCACAACAGTAGTCGAAACCTGCTGGGACCCTTCTGGAACTTCTACCTCCTTAGGCGAAGTTGGAGACACCACAGGTTCCTGAGTAGGCGCTGCCACCTGCTCGGGGGCTGGCTCAACCTCTTTTTCCTAAGGAAACTTCTCCTGAGGGGTTCTCTGGTCGGAAGCGATCGGAACACCAGAGGATCATTGAAAAATTCAAGAAAGGAAGTTCAGGATCTCAAGGACATAAGAAGCATTAAAGGTATGTATTTACATAATTCTCTTTTATGTATGCATACCTGGTCTTCTTCTTTGTTTTAACCTTGAAGTGCGCTGGATCAAAGTCCATAGCGCTAACTTTCCTTTACTTGTCAACCGAATTCACCGGTCCTGAACTGGTAGGGTTGGTTAGAATCCTCATATCCACTGACTGGAGGTCAGAAGAAATATTCTCGACCAGTTGGTCGAGAATAAGATCCTAGACCATCTGGTCGGTGGGTTTGGATACATCGACTTCTAGAGCAATTGCTCCGATAGCAACTAACAGGTCATGAATGACCACATTGGAGTCCACGACAACCGCCTAATTAACAATCAAAGTTAGTTAGTGATGAAAATTCTTGATCTAGAATATACGTTTCACCATCTCAGGTGGTCGTATGAGCGGTCGGAACATCAATCGGCTCACAACTCTTGGTGGCCTCATTGATCTTCAATCCGATCGACTGCGCATCAAAGAGGTTTTACAGTAAACCGATCAGAAGACATATAAGTGGTGAAAGGTGGTTGATGTTTTTACCTTTAGCCTCTCGGCTCTCTCTTTTGTAGAGACAACTGCTAGAATCAAGGGGAAATCAGCCTTTTCGATAGGCTCCCCAGCGCAGATCATTTTGATCTAGTTCCTAATCTCATCAGGAGAAAGGGCTGCAAGAATGAACAAGAGACTTTGGAATTACAAAAATTATTAACCAAGATAGACAAGCTGGTTGAAATCTTTTAGGGCTTACCCTCCTTGGAATCTTTGGTCGCATCGTCACAAGCAATATACCAGAGCATCGAATGTGCTTGGGACTTCAGGGGGCTAATCCGGCGCATGGAGAAGTCTCTTACTACGTGCCAGGAGGTTAAACCCGTAACACTAAGGTGTTGGATGGCTTCAAGCCATCTCCCCACCTTTCCCTCCGTCACAGAGGAGCGCCATTCTGGATTCTCGAAAACCTTCTTACCAGTATAGTAAAGGCTGCCCCTTTGAGTGACCGTCATGTAGAACCAGTTTTTCTTCCATGACAACTACGAAGACTTTGAGTACATACGGATGTACTCATCAGCCTTTCCCTCTTGGAGACGCAAGGTGCACTCTCCAGGCGTCTCCGTCGTCTTCCCCGACTTCGCCATCCTATAGAAGTACTTGAAGAGCTCCAGATCTGCAACAATCCCCAAGTACGCTTCACAGATATAGATGAAGACGCTGAGGTTGGCAATGGCATTGGGGGCAAGGTTCACCAATTCAATTCTATAGTGCTCCAAGATCTTGGGGAGGAATGAGTGAACTGGTAACCTGAATTCGCACTCAATATATGCAACAAAAACAGGGATTTCCCCATCTTCATTGCTTGGAGAATGCTCTCCGGTGCTGATCTCCAAGAAATCAGATCTTTGTCGGGAAGCAATCTGATCTCCTCCAGGCTCTTAAGTTTCTTTTTGCTCAAATCAGAACATGACTAGTTGGTGATAGAGTCCAACATGGTTGGGTTTTGGATGAAGGGAAGAAAGGACGTCGTAGAAGGATGTGGATATCATGGGGATATGCTCATGATATTCGGATGATGTGACAATTGGCAATGACGTTGAAGGTTTGCGGAAACACGCATTTTCGGCAAAGTTTAGGTTCTGTCAGGCCTCAGATGGTCAAACCGGCCATGGTGGCGGTCAGACCGGCCATGCCTCGGGTGGTTTAGCAGGTGAAATAGCTGGCGGTCCGACCGATCAGGGCGGCGGTCAGACCGCCATTGGTTTTGGAGTTTAAGGCTAGGCCAAAAATAGAGGGTGTAGGCAAGAGAGGAGGTTCTACTGCTCTTGGTCCCATAATTTTTGGAGCCTCAGGCAAAAGTTCTATTCGTTTGAAATTTCTAGAGAGGTTACGGATTTCAGAGTTGGGATTTTGGCTAAGTCCCTTGGTGGCGGTCAGACCGGCCATCTGATGGCGGTCGGACCGGTCAGGGGTGGTCCGACCAGCCATGGTGGCGGTCTGACCGGTTTTGACTTAAGTCGCTGGCCTTCTTGGCAGCGATGTGTTGGTTGTTAGGTCAATCTCATGGGTTTCAGTGCATATGTGTTGCATGATGCATGTTTTGACTAACATGGGTCAAGTTGTAAAGAACTTGTTCCCGGTTTCCACTTGCTTGCCTATTGTTGTGCAGGTTGCTTGGTGGTCAATGACGATCAACGACGAGGATGATCGGGACTAGTCTTGGAGAGCAGAGGTTCAGAACGATCGACGATGCCGGGTGAAGTCATTGGATTCAAGCATGGTGCAAGATGGACAAAAGTGACCGAACGGGCAATTTGGTGCGACGGGTTGGATCAAGCGGCGTGGGGTCGGTGCAAGTGCCATGGTGGTTTCGGTGGGAGCCGGATGGGAGAGACTTAGCGACATGATGAGAGCCGTTGGATCAACCTACACGTGGCGAAGCATGGAAGTGCTTCACGAAGATTGGACTCGGTCTTTGAAGAAGGGCCTAGAAGGGGTATTTTGGTAATCTTACCAAATACCGCCTTGGTTACCTTTTGCCAACCCGCAGCGCAAGACGGTGCGTGGATAAGCGGATTAGGTCAAGAGGAGATGAAGACGACGCTTTAAAATACGTGCGTGTGTGACCCGTTTGTGTTGGGCCTTAACGGGAGCCCATTAGAGTAACTCTTCTAGAAGGTCTAAGCCTCCACTATAAATAGAGGAGGGAGGTGGCTGCACCCCCTCAACCCTTTCATTGTTTTTGAAACCCTAGTTTGCTTAGGGAGAGGATTAGTGGACGTTAGGATTTTAGAGAGTTGTATTTGATTTCGTGCTCATGTATTGAGTCTTTGTCCTCCATTGATGGAGTGACTGTAAACCAATACCATATCAAATTAATCCAAACAAAGTTCTCTCAAAGAAGAATCTATTTGCTCTCTTTCTCTCTATTTGGTGATTTGGACTCTTTCTTTGATCTACAAGTTTTTGCTTGATTTCTGGTCGTGATCTAGCTTGTTGTGACATGTGGGAATATATCTAGGATCATCAAGATCATCAATCAGCCACGAGCAAGTCTCTAGATCATATTTTTGTTTTGACTCGGTTTTTGAACCAACTTCACTCAAACGGAAAAAGGTTTGAACTTTGGCAAGGATCTTCACGATTGTTGCTTGGAATAGGTTCCTGACATCTTTGAGAAGGTGTGTGTCAAGTTTCACGAAGGTTGGACGCACAGATCAAAAGTTAGATCAATTTGTGCTTTGGTTTTTTGGGCTGATTTTACTGTTCATTGAACTAGAGGTCTGACCGCCCGTGGGAGGGGTCCGACCGCTAGGCCAACCGATCTGACCACCCCCGTGAGAGGTCAGACCGCCCGAGACTTGGTGTTTTGAGTTTTTGTTGCTTTTTCTTCGGGGTTTTGATTGGATTCAATACAAGTCTTCCGCTGTGCTTGATTGATTGATCTTCATAGCTTTCATAGCTATTGGAGTGAGATTCGTATTGAATCTAATTTGGTAGAAAAAGAGATCGTACTCCTATTCACCCCACTCTAGTCGCCTTTTCGGTCCAACAAGTGGTATTAGAGCCCGGTTAGTTCAATCTTGATCTTAACCGGTCACTGAACTTGGCGATGGATAAGTACTCCTCCAAACCGCATATCTTCGATGGCCACGACTATGCCTATTGGAAGAACCGCATGCGTGTCTTTCTTCAGAGCGAAGGACGAGGTGTATGGGAGGTTGTTCGAGCTCTGCTCATCTTGCCTGAGGTTCATACGCCGGCTTATGAAGCCCTCTTGGCTAACGACCATAAGGCAAAAAACCTTCTATATGGTGGGCTTGGTAGACAGGAGTACGATAGGATTTGCAATCTTGAGACCGCACATGAGATTTGGAAGACCCTCAAAACCCTATCATGAGGGTTCTTCCCAAATCAAGCAAGTACATCAGACGATCTATAAAAGAGAATATAACAAATTAGATATGCGTCCTCGAGAGAGCATCGATGACATTTTCAGTCGCTTTAACACAGTGATAAATCAGATGAAGGCTATTGGTATTGAATATACCCAGTCTGAAAATGCCACCCATCTCCTAGCTGCAATCAACACCAGGGAGTGAGAGATAAAGGCTACCGCCATTTAGGAAAATGTCAACTTCTCTGATCTTACTTTGGAGCTGCTCTATAGCAAGCTCAAGACTCATGAGATCCAGAGGGGTGATCATTCCAAGAAGGATAACATGGCTTTGGTAGCAGACCCGCTCAAGAGAGCCTCTGATGGGTCGTTTGAGTCTTCTTCTAGAGTTTCTCTTGCTTCTTTATCTGCAATCCAAGAAGAGGATCTTGAAAGTATTCCTGAGCCCGAGATGACACTTTTGATTAAGAAGTTCCCACGGGCATACAACAATATGAGAAACAAAAAGAGAGGCGGCCTTGTGATTTGTTATGAGTGTGGAGAGCTTAATCACATCCGGGCAAATTGCCCCAAGCTGAAAGGGAAGAGCAACCACAAGGATGAAAAGCCAGCTTGGAAGAAGCCTCAAGGATGCAAGTCCAAGTTTGATGAGGCCAAGCTCAGGAAGGCTACTCACCGGGTTCTTGCCGATCTTGGAGATCGATCCATGAGCGATGTGGACTCCGGGAGTGAGGAGGACAAGGAGGAGGAGCTCCCTCAAGACAAGAAAGGGAAGGCCAAAGACTTCACCGGCATGTGCTTCATGGCCGACTCCGACGACATCAATGACAACGATGAGGTATCTCCTTCCTATGATGTTCTTTCTGCTAGATGCGAAACCATCTTTGAGCAAATGCTAGGTCAGGATAAGGCTTTAAAGTTCATCATGGCTAGGAATGAGCATTTAGAGTCACAAGTAGATAAACTCACATTAGAACTTGTGAATGCTAAGAGTCTTGAATCTGATGAATGTTCATCCTGTCATGCTTTACATTCTGAATTTGCTAAACTACAATCTGCTCATGATATTGCTTTGCAACAACTTGAAAGTGCTAGGACTGAGTTAATTGATGTTAAATCTGCTTCTTGTAAAAAATGCTTAGAGTCTAGCAAGTTGGTTGTTTCTGATGTGGTTGAATCTAGCTTTTGCTCTGTCTGCGTAGATCGTGAACGTGAAGTACATGATGTTGTAGAAGCAGCTAGAGCTAAATATGCCAAGCTTAAGGACAGTATTGATTCTGCTACTTGTGCTTCATGTGAAGCTCTTAAGCTTGAAGTTGCTCTTTATAAGAAGAGGCCTAACGCTAAAACTTGTGATTCATGTGTTAACTTTGGAAAAGAAATTGCTTACCTTAAGGACACATTAGAAAGATTCTCTAAAGGTAAGAAACAGTTAAACATGATTCTTGAAAAGTCAAAAACTCCTCATAAGAAGCAAGGGTTAGGATACAACTTTGCCCAGGACAAATCTAATGACATTCAAATTTTGAAAAATGGCTTAGTTGAATTTGATACCCAACCTGCAAAGATCACTTTCAAATCTGCAAGTTTTGCCCAACCATCTGTTCAGTCAAAAGGTGCTTCTCCCAGTGGTATCAAGTACCATTGCACCTATTGCAAGAAGGATGGGCATTTGGTTGAGTTTTGTTGGCGTAGGTTGAAAAATGCTAGGAGAAATCTTGCTATAATGTCATCTCATCAACCTAGAGCTTTTATGAGAAATGATCATTTAGAGAAGAAGAAACCTAGACTAGGATTTTTTTCACATGCTAATCATCATCAAGCTCTTAGACAGGATAACTCTCATGTTAGAGTAACCGTTGCTCATAACAGAACTTCAAATAGAATCAAGGATAGCATTTCTGCTTTGCATACTGGGTTCCCAAGTCTTATTTAACTAACCCTAGTGTTGAGACACATCGTTCTTCTGTGCCTTGATTTTCAGGATCACCGCGGAAGGAAGGACATGTGGTTCGTCGACTCCGGCTGTTCACGCCACATGACCAGAGACTCAAAATGGTTCACCTCCTTCACGCGGTCGACAGGTGATGTCTTCATCACCTTTGGATACAATACTCAAGGGCGGATTGAAGGAACGAGATCAATCAGGGTGAACGATATTTTCATCCTAAAGGACGTCGCCCTTGTGGACAAGCTCAGGTTTAACTTACTCTCTGTCTCATAGCTTCTTGATGATGGTTATGAGACTATATTTAAGAAAAATGCTTGTCGGGTGCTTGATTCAGCTAGTGAGCTCGTTTTTGGGATTTATAGAGCTGCTAGGATCTTTGGAGCTGATTTTTCTGAATCTCTTGCTGGTTCTCTTAAATGTTTGATTACACCTTCTTTTGAGTTCTGGCTTTGTCACCGACGTTTGGGGCACATTGGTTTTGATCATCTGACGCGAGTTAGCAACCTTGATCTCATGAGAGGTTTTCCCAAACTCAAAGCCGTCAAGGATGTTGTATGTACGCCCTGTAGGCATGGCAAGCAAGTTGCCGCCTCACACCCTTCAGTGACTATGGTCATGACTGATGGACCAGGATACACTTGGGTGTTCTTTCATAGTCGATGATTTTTCGAGATACACTTGGGTGTTCTTTCTTGCTTCGAAGGATGAAGATTTTGGTCATTATCATGATCTTGTTCTTCGTTTGGCTTCTGAACTTCTGGGTGTCTTGAGAGCGATCCGCAGTTACAATGGCATGGAGTTCAACAATGCCTCGTTTGCCTCTTTTTGTGCTTAGCGTGGAATTGAGCATCAGTTCTCTTCTCCACACATCCCTCAACAGAAAGGCGTTCTGGAAAGGAAGAACATAACCTTAGTCGAGATGGCTAGGACGATGCTAGATGAGTATAGTACACCGAGGAGGTTTTGGGCTGAAGCTATTGCTACAACTTACCATATTTCAAACCGTGTCTTCTTGAGACCATCTTTGGGCAAGACTTTATATGAGCTTCGATTTGGTAGAAAACCCTCTGTTTCTCATTTTTGAGTTTTTGGAGCTAAGTGTTTCATTCTCAAGACAGGAAACCTAGATAAATTTGAATCAAGAACTTTTGATGGTTTATTTCTGGGTTATCCTGCGCATTCGAGGGGTTTTCGAGTTTTTAATGTTGAAACTAATCTTGTTCAGGAGACATGCAATGTCACTTTTGATGAGACTAGCCCTAGAGCTAGATCCGACGTTTCAGGTGATACACAGGTGGCAGAAATCATCTTTGTGGAGGAAGATGAGGACGAAGCTGATACTTGTCCTCCACCTGCTGCTGTTGAGGCTCCTGTCTAAGCTCCAGAACCAACTACGACTGCTTCACCTCCAATTGAGGCTCCTGCTGCATCTTCTTCATCAGCAGTACCTGCGGAGGTCGAAGAGATACTATCTCCCCCGGGCGCTCCACTTCACATTCAGAGGCGTCATCCTCCGGATCAGATGATTGGTAGTCTTCATGAGCGAGTCACTCGCTCCAGGTATCAAGATCCGAGTCTCTACTCTCATTCTGCATTTGTTGCTTCTTTCAAACCCCGTGATATATCACATGCTTTATTTGATTCTAGCTGGGTTAATGTCATGCATGAGGAGTTAGAGAACTTTGAGAGGAACAAGGTCTGGAACCTAGTAGAACCTCCTAATGGTCATAATGTTATAGGAACCCGTTGGTTGTTCAAAAATAAGCAAAGTGAGGATGGTTCTGTGGTTAGAAACAAGGCTAGACTGGTAGCTCAGGGTTTTTGCCAAGTTGAGGGGTTAGACTTTGATGAGACATTTTCTCTTGTTGCTAGACTAGAAGTCATTCACATTCTGCTTGCATTTGCTGCGTCTAAGGGTTTTAGGCTATATGAGATGGATGTCAAGAGTGTCTTTCTGAATGGTTTTATAGAGGAGGAAGTGTAGGTTAGGCAACCCCCAGGCTTTGAGAATCCCAAGTATCTACATCATGTTTTTAAACTATCCAAAGCCTTGTATGGTCTTAAACAAGCCCCTAGAGCCTGGTATGATAGACTTAAGACTTTTCTGCTTAAAAATGATTTTGAGATGGGTAAGGTAGACAAGACCTTGTTCATTCTTAGGCGTGGCTATGACTTCCTACTTGCTCAGATTATGTAGATGATATTATCTTTGGTGGTTCTTCTCATGCTCTTGTTTTCAGTTTTTCTGACGCCATGTCCAGGGAATTGGAGATGAGTATGATGGGAGAACTCAACTACTTTCTGGGGCTTCAAATCAAGCAATGCAAGGAAGGGATCTTCATCCATTAGACGAAGTACACCAAGGATCTGCTCAAGTGCTTCGAGATGGGTGACTGCAAGCCGATCACCACTCCCATGGCGACTTCGATTGTTTTGGATCCAGATGAGGAAGGAGAAGCTGTGGATCAACACGAGTACCACAGCATGATCGACTCCCTCTTGTACCTGACAGCCTCAAGACCCGACATCCACTTCGCGGTCTTCCTGTGCGAGGTTTCAAGCATCTCCGAGGACTTCCCATCGCCAAGCCGTTAAGCGCATCTTCAGGTATTTACATTCTACCCTTCAGTATGGTATTTCGTATTCCTGTTCTTTATCCTTATCCATTCGGGGGTTTTCTGATTCTGATTTTGTGGGCTGTCGGCTAGATAGGAAGAGTACCTCAGGCACTTGTCACTTCTTAGGCACTTCTCTTATCTCTTGGTCTTCTAGGAAGCAGTCTTTTGTTGCACAATCCACTGCTGAAGCTGAATATGTAGCTGCTGCTAGTTGCTGTAGTCAGATTTTATGGATGGTGTCCACTCTTAAGGAGTTTCGTTTGTCTTTTGATAGTGTTCCTCTTTTTTATGATAACACTTCTCCTATTAACATTGCTAAAAAACCATGTGCAACACTCTAGGACCAAGCACATAGACATTCGCTATCACTTCCTTAGAGACCATGTCGAGAAGGGTGATATTGTGCTGCATTTTGTGGAATCCGAGGCTCAGTTGGCTGATATCCTCACCAAGCCTTTAGATCCAAGTAGGTTTGCCACCTTGAGAAGTGAATTAGGGACAATTTATCCCTACGGGTTGGTTTGAGGGGGAGTTTGATCTTTTCTGATCTTACCTTGTTCATCTGATCTTTTCTTGATCTTCTTTTGATCTTTTATCTTCTTAGGCTTTTTGAGTTTTTCTCGCATCTTGTTGTATCATATTGCACTCATATGAAAATCACAAAAAGATGCATTGTAATATAAGTTTTTCTGTTTGTCTTTTAAAATTGATAAAGCTTTGCTTATTACCCTTTTGAGCTTTAGTATTTCAATTATGCTCAATATCGTGTCTAGTTCTTTGACTTGCTAGAATTATCATACTTTCACATGTGTAGCTAAGTCATTGCTGAAAGAGCTAGAACTTTAAGACAACTTGAACTAAAAACTGCAATTTGTGGATCTTTTAGCTAGTTGCACAATTAGTGATCCTTTTGTGACATTGGCCCTGTCAAAATTGCTTTGTTAGCTCTTGAATCTAGTATTGATCATTACTTGAGCTTCTTGTTCTTTTAAGAATCTAAATCTGCTCTTGTGAAAAATAAAAAAATTCAAATTTAAAGATTATCTTGTGCTTAAAATGTGTCAAACTACTCTCACGAGACTGCATGTCATAGACATGAACTTGGAGATAGTTTGATGATCTAGATGATCTCATGGGGACTGCTTGTCAAAATCGACATGAACCTCAAGATTTGTCGCCCTAGTAGAAGCTTCGGAAGAGTTTGTGGATGGATCCTAGTCCAGGATCTTCTTCACTAAGATATACCTTTAATCAACTTCTGGTCGAAACTTAGGAAGAGTTTGTGGATGGCTCCTAGTCCAGGATCTTCTTCACTAAGTTAGACCATTAGTCATCTTCAATATTCATTGCAAATGAAAAACTGTTGAAAAATGGGCGTTTGAGAAAAATTGAGCAAAATGATTCAATTCAAGACCTGTTTGTCTCTTAATGTGGTCATTGTTAGCTTTTTGATCTCACATTGACATTTTGACATGGCCAGTATCATCTTACTATCCCTGTTGATGAACTTGCTAGATTTGAAGCTTTGCTTAAAATGCTAAAATTTATTGCTTTATATTGAGCCTTCTAGCTTTAGCTTTGTTATATATGTCTTATCATGATCTTGCTAGCATTTTCAGGCTGATATGTTGTTTGTGCAATATTAGAAATACTAGCTTGTTCTTTTGGGTAATCTCCAAAGTTTCTTGTGATCAAAAATTGAAAAATAAAAAAATGATGAAGCCACTCATTCATTTCATGCATGCTCCTTCTTATGTTTTTTCCTCATTCTGCATTTGTTATCTCTCGATGAGAGGAAGGCGTGATTCCTTGATGACTCCATTGTCTAAGGGGGAGAAGATATTTCGAGATGTACAAAGGGGAGAAGATATAAAAGTGTTAAAAAGGGGGAGAAAATTGGAGAATTTGAAATTTTCTGAAATCTGAGGATCATAGTGAGGGGGAGTTTCTTATTTGCATTCTTATGGTCTTATTGTCCTTTCTGAACTTGAATTGCAATTCTCAATCCCCATGATGATCAAAGGTCATATCGAACAATTGTTCTTTCATATGGACCTTAAGTAAGATTTTGACTCTTTCTGAAAAATGAAGCTTTGTCGCGTTCTTTTACCTTATCTCACTTGTCTATGCTATTCTGAAGCCAACTTGGTCATTTCCTTTGCTTTTTCTTGCATTTGGACCAAGTTGCGCCTTTGTGCGAAAACGTCGAGTTTTTTACTTTTCAAACCTCAAAATTTGCTTTTGCTGGAAATTGTCAATGTATTCATCAAAGGGGAGATTGTGGATATCATGGGGATATGCTCATGATCTTAGGATGATGTGACAATTGGCAATGACGTTGAAGGTTTGCGGAAACACGCGTTTTCGACAAAGTTCAGGTTCTGTCAAGCTTCAGACGGTCAGACCGGCCTTGCCTCGGGTGGTTTATCGGGTGAACTAGCTGGCGGTCTCACGGTCGGCGGCGATCGGGCCGGCGGTGTGGCGATCGATCGGCTACGTGGCGGTCGGCCAAACCATGAAAGTGGTTTTGGAGTTTGAGGCTGGGCCAAAAATAGAGGGTGTAGGTAAGAGAGGAGGTTCTACTGCTCTTGGTCCCATAATTTTTGCAGCTTCCAGGCAAAAGTTCTATTCGTTTGAAATTTCCAGAGAGGTTGCGGATTTCAGACTTGGGATTTTGGTTAAGTCCATTGGTGGCGGTCAGACCGGCCATCTGTTGGTGATCAGACCGGTCAGGGGCGGTCTGACCGGCCATGGTGGCGGTCTGACCGGTTTTGACTTAAGTCGTTGGCCTTCTTGGCAGCGATGTGTTGGTTGTTAGGTCAATCTCATGGGTTTCAGTGCATATATGTCGCATGATGCATATTTTGTCTAACGTGGGTCAAGTTGTAAAGAACTTGTTCCCGGTTTCGATTTGCTTCTCTATTGTTGTGCAGGTTGTTTGGTGGTCAACGACGGTCAACGGCGAGGATGATTGGGACTAGGCTTGGAGAACTGAGGTTCAAAACGATCGACGATGCCGGGTGAAGTCATTGGATTCAAGCATGGTGCAAGATGGACAAAAGTGACCGAACGGGCAGTTTGGTGCGACGGGTTGGATCAAGCGGCGCGGGGGTCGGTGCAAGTGCCATGGTGGTTTCGGTGGGAGCCGGATGGGAGAGACTTGCCGAAATGATGAGAGCCGTTGGATCAACCTACACGTGGCGAAGCATGAAAGTGCTTCACGAAGATTGGACTCAATCTTTGAAGAAGGGCCGAGAAGGGGTATTTTGGTAATCTTACCAAATACCGCCTTGGTTACCATTTGCCAACCAGCGACGCAAGACGGTGCGTGGAGAAGCGGATTAGGTCAAGAGGAGATGAAGACGACTCTTTAAAATGCGTGTGTGTGTGACCCGTTTGTGTTGGGCCTTAACAGGAGCCCATTAGAGTAACTCTTCTAGAAGGTCTAAGCCTCCACTATAACTAGAGGAGGGAGGTGGCTGCACCCCCTCAACCCTTTCATTATTTTTGAAACCCTAGTTTGCGTAGGGAGAGGATTAGTGGACGTTAGGATTTTAGAGAGTTGTATTTGATTTCGTGCTCATGTATTGAGTTTTTGTCCTCCATTGATGGAGTGGCTGTAAACCAATACCATATCAAATCAATCCAAACAAAGTTCTCTCAAAGAAGAATCTATTTGCTCTCTTTTTATCTATTTGGTGATTTGGACTCTTTCTTTGATCCGCAAGTTTTTGCTTGATTTCTGTTCGTGATCTAGCTTACTGTGACATGTGGGAATACATCTAGGATCATCAAGATCATCAATCACCCACAAGCAAGTCTCTAGATCATATTTTCGTTTTGACTCGATTTTTGAACCAACTTCACTCAAACGAAAAAAGGTTTGAACTTTGGCAAGGATCTTCACGATCGTTGCTTGGAATAGGTTCCTGACATCTTTGAGAAGGTGTGTCAAGTTTCACGAAGTTTGGACGCACGGATCAAAAGTTAGATCAATTTGTGCTTTGGTTTTTCGAGCTAATTTTACTGTTCATTCAACTAGAGGTCTGACCGCCGGTGGGAGGGGTCCGACCGCTAGGCCAACTGGTCTGACCGCCCCCGTGAGAGGTCAGACCGCCCGAGACTTGGTGTTTTGAGTTTTTGTTGCTTTTGCTTCGGGGTTTTGATATGATTCAATACAAGTCTTCCGCTGTGCTTGATTGATCGATCTCCATAGCTTTCATAGCTATTGGTGTGAGATTCGTATTGAATCTAATTTGGGAGAAAAAGAGATTGTGCTCCTATTCACCCCCTCTAGTCGCCTTTTCGGTCCAATAAAGGATGTAGGAGAACAAGGGAGGTCGGAAGAGATTCTTAGCAAAAAGATGAAAGAGGTTGAAGGAGATATGAAAGCTTAAAACCCTAAAGCAAAGCGCAATGGGAGTTTTATAGCTGTAGTTTCTTAACTGCAAACGGGAGTTACCCAAAAGTCCAATGGACAAAATCTTTTCTCCAACGGATAGAAAAACTCATTAGTTCCCAAGGCAGGTTCTCAACTTTAAAGTGAATACAGACCACCTCGAATGTCACGACATAAATGAGGGTCTGCCCTATATGACTTCCTCGGGAGAAAGTATTCACACGACCGATTCATTTAAAGTTCGGAGGCTAGCTAATGAGAACTAAAATCTCTACGTATTACTTTAATACATAATAAAGGACCATATGTCTTCGTAGTCGTAACCCCTAAGGCTAACGACATCCGTGGTCGTAAGGATTCTAGAAGATACATTGTCGTCGTAACCCCTAAGACTAATGACCTCAGTGGTCGTAAGGATTACAACGGTTACATCATGGGTACACTGGTGAGAAAGGTCATGTACCTAGTCTTCGACCAGTTAACTGCTCGTAGAAGTTATGAACTGGCATCTAGATCTAACTCTAGGTACATTCCTTACTATGTGATGAATAGAACACATGTCATATTTTCCATACCATGTGATGTTTCATGGTCCTAAGAAACTGACAACAACAACCATCCACTTGAGTGTCTCACAGACACTCAAACCACCGAACGGTTGATATCTCATCAACTATCACCTCGCTCCGACCAGTCGCGACACTTCCAACAGACACCTCGTCTAGGAGTAACTGCCACCACTTCGTCAACTACTTAAAGGAGAACATGAACGGTAGAGAGGGGGGTCAGATCCAATTCAAAAGATCAAGAGATGATTGGATTTCATCTGAAGCATTAGCATAGCACTTAGTACATTAAGTGTAATTAGGATTAGTCTATCGCCTTGTCAAGGGCACCCCCTGTAAAGGATCCAGTTCATAGCAATAAAGAGCAGTTCATAGTAACCTCCCCACGTCACCTGATGGTTATCAATAAGAGATAGTGGCGAGTTAACTGTAGTTATTCCAAAGAATAACTACGTATTTTGACTACCCAGATCTCACAGTTAATAGAGCCTACTGACGAGTGGACCCAGTTATCTGTGGAGAAGTCGTGGCAGGACTGGTCGTGGAAGGACTCACGACCAGGGGGATAGTCGTAGAAAAGCTTACGACTGGATACTGGTCGTAGAAAGACTTACGACCGAAGGTAATCGCAGGAGAACTTACGATTACTCGGTAGTCGTAGAAATACTTACGACTATGGGGGTGGTCGTAGAAGGACTTATGACCACCTGATTGACCTCTCTCTTACATCTGTAAGGGGTATACTTAGTAACTGTGTGACGTCATATTTACCCATAATACATAATTACAAATAAATAGTAAAATGAGGATTATTAGATCCTCGTCACCAATCGTATCTTTTAGTAACCTATGAATTCAATAACAAACTAGACTTGACCCATAATACATAATTATGAATAAATAGTAAAATGAGAATTATTAAATTCTCGTCATCTAGCCCCCCAGCTTCAAAAGAAAATAACTTACTTGGGCAAGGAGTCGTAGATGATCCTATGACCACTAGGTGGCTGTAGGGAAAAAGTTGAAGGGAACACTATTCAACACGTGTTTCATTCGACCAGAAATATACTTGGCCAATGCAGTTTGTTGGAAATCTCACGATTACAAAGTAGTCGCAGAAAATCTTATGACTTCGAAGTAATGTAATCGTGGTACTTATGATCGGAAGTAAAAGCCTTTCTGAGTGATATTTCTTTTGACCAGAAGTATACTTGGCCAAGAAGGTAATTTCACTTGAGGTGTGAATAGAGCCTCGGTTTTCTCGAACATGCAAATTTAAAAAGATATATCTGTTAGAGCAATTCCCGAAGTAGTGGAAAACGTAGAGTTTCCACGGCGTTTCATTTCAAGCGTGCGGTTATAAAACGGCCCGCGGGGTGACTTTAGGGTTCTTACCTTTTTCCCAATTCACCCTAACTGTTCATCGCATTCTCGCCTCCTCCGCCGCCAGCGACACTTTGTGTTTTCTTGAAGCTTTCCCAAATCCAACTCTACCCTTTGTGAGAAAAGATGGCTAGGATCGTCTCTGAGTGGGCTAAATCGGAAATGGATACAGCAAAGATGAACGCCTTGGTTGCTACCGAGAAGATCCCCGAGACGATTCTCGTGAAGTGGATTTCGGCACATGGACAACACTGGCCGTCGGGGGAGGATGGTCAAATCCCTGTCTTCCAGGCATATTGTGAGTGTGGCCTTCGATTGCCTGCTCATCCCTTCCTCACACTTGTACTCGAGCACTTTGGGGTGAAATTAGTAAACCTTGGACCTAATTCCATCACAATGCTAAGTGTTTTCGTGTACTTGTGTGAGGCATACCTAGGGATTCCGACGGACTTTAAACTTTTCTAGTACTATTACGGGATGGCTCGATAAGTCAAAATTGCCAGAAGTTGTGGTCTGAAGCTCCACGACGGGAAGTCGAAGGAGTATATTCAGATGTTTACCCGGTCCTCGTGGCCAGGGTGGAAGAAGAAGTGGTTCTACTGGGAAGTCATTGAGGAAGATAGCCTCTCATTCATCGGGAATGCCGCCGAGAGGATTTCTTCCTGGGATTCGACTCCCAAGAATCTTGATTGGATCGCCCCCTACATTCAAGCCATCAAGGATTTGAAGGCGGGGGGGCTTACCGGATAGCACGTGCTGAAGGACTTCATCACGCGCCGCATTAGTCCCCTGAAGAAGCGAGTTCCTCCTATGTGGAGGTACTCGGGGAAAGAAGACCTGATCGGAGACTACAAGGATGGTAAGTGGAATGCTCACTTTTTGACTCTAACCTTGGTTAATCTTGATCTGGTCTATTGATTGTGCTACTTGTCCGTACAGATCTTCCACAGGCGGAGATTGACGCCCGCGTCAGGCCCATCCGTGAGAAGAGTCCGTCGAGTGTAGCAGCTCCCCAGATTCTTAAGGTTTTGACCGCGAGGAAAAGGTGGAGCGCCTAAAGGTAATCGAGAACCGACTTCATCTTTAGGCCCTTATAGTCGTAAAAAGGTTTACGACTAAAGGATTTGTCGTAGAAAAATTTACAATTGTGGGCTAGTCGTAGAAGAACTTACAACCAGTTAGTGATCGTAGAAAAACTTACGACCACTTTCTTTTTTTGATCTTCAACAGAAAGTAGGCATGGAAGACCGCCAAGACGATGGGGAAGTCGAATTGGTGGTCATTGGGGTGACAACGCAAGCGGAGCCAGCAAAAGCTCCTCCAACCAATAGGCGTCAACTTGTAAAAGTCGGCGACAAAGGTGGCACGAGTTCGGCTCCTCCTGCTCCCTTTGCTAAATTCGCTGCAGACATAGAGACTGCGGTGAGGGAAAAAGCAGAGGAAACTGTCTTTGCCCTTAAGCGTAAAGCCCCCAAGACCAAGGTACCTTTCTATTACGACAACACGACTTTCGCAGTTTCTGCTTGTGGCTTTATAAGGCAGCTAGAAAAGGAGAACTGAAAGGGCTTCATGTCTTTTGTGAAGGAAACTGCTGCTCTAGTAGAACTTGAAGTCAAGGAGAGTAGTGCTCTTGAGGTGGTCGAGACAGATCTCGGCCATTCGGGGAGTCTGGAGGGTCATAAAGCGGTGACTCCCGTTCCCCAAACTGAATCTCGACCATCAGTAGTCGAGAGGAAGTTGAAGAAACCTTCCGTTGGGAAGGTTGCTCCCAAGTTCCGGGTTAGGTCCAGCGTGCAAAGGTATGTGAAAAAAGAAGTGTAAGAACATCATTTACCCTTTGTTTTTCATGAGTTAACTTGCTCTTCGTTTTGTGATCTTAGCCTGACTCCTTCAGCCTCCATGGATGCTTCTATTGAGAAGCCCGCTGTTACTCCTTCAGTCAATGAAGGTGCGACAGCGGTGGTAGCTAAAGGTCCAGCTACCATTCCTATGGTGGGGGAAGTCGTCGCTGCTAAAGTTGCCACGACCACTGAGGTAGTCGTAGGATGGAAGTGGAGACGAGGGAGGCCATGAGGGAGACACCGGGAGTAGGTGGTGGTGAGAGTTCTGACCACCGTGCCAGTAAAGAGGTTGGCAAGGACATTCCTTCTGGTCCTCCAAGCGGTGCTTCCATCACCGAATTAGAGGAAGAAGAGTACTTTAACTTCTACTCTAATTTCTTTGGCCCTGCTTCTATCGTAGGATCTTCCGCCTACCAATCTCGCGACCGAGTCCCTCACCCTAGCAATATTCCCAATTGTGGGGATATCTTCGATAACGAACGTCTTGAAGGGGTTTGGTGGAAACGAGTTGAGGAGATGGATGGGCTGAAAAATCATACCCACGCTCGACTCGGTATCATATTGTGCCTTCCGAGCTCCACCTACTCTTGATCAGAACAGGTCCCCCTCTAGCAATCGTACCCATGCTCGACTCGGTATCACGAACCAGCCACCGGCTGACCACCTACTGCAAGCTTTGGTAAGAACACTTGTAAGAGTGTGGTAAGACGTTTGAGAGTGTGTGATTCCACCTTCCATCACCTAGTAGTTGATAAGGATAATACCTTTGTGTTGGCTTTTGTTTCATACTAACCATGGCAGGTGAGACGTTTGATGAGAAAGAATGTGTGTTAAATGGAGAACTCATGACGCTTTTGGATGAACAACTTGCTACCATTAATGAGGACATTGACAGAAAGCTACAGACTACTACAACCGCATTACAGCGCTCAATCAATGATAGTATTGCAGCGCTCACTACACGCCTTGAAAGAATGGTGAATCGACCACCTCACAATGGACGCGAGTATGATCATGATACAGCCCAAGATCTTGAGGAGGGATATGATAATGAGCGGCAATACCGTGATGCCGGCGCTGCCCAAGATGCACATCAACGACATCGTCTACATCACAACCGTCATGGTATGGGAGGTAATCATTTTCAACACCGCAATGCTCGTGTTAATGAAGACCCATTTGCTAAAGTTAAATTTACCATACCATATTTTGCGGTTATATATGATGCTGAAATTTATCTAGATTGGGAGATGACAGTTGAACAAAAATTTAATGCCCATCTAGTTCCTGAAGTGCATAGAGTCAGACAAGCTACTAGTGAATTTAAAGATTTTGCTATCATTTGGTGGAATCAAATAGTTAATTCTGGCTTAACACCTGATATATGGGATAGATTGAAGGTAGCTATGCGTGCTCGATTTGTTCCTCCTGCTTTTAAACGTGATATGTGTAAGAAATTACAACGCTTAGACCAAGGTAATAAATCTGTCGAGGAATATTATTAAGAATTACAAATAGGCTTGCTACGTTGTAATATTATTGAGGATGAGGAAGATAAGATGGCTCGTTTTTATGGTGGTTTAAAGCGTGAAATTCAGGACATAGTTGATTACAAAGAGTATAATGATATCAATAGGTTGTTCCAGCTTACTTGTTTGGCAGAAAAAGAATTGCAGGGAAGACAACAAATGACGAGGAGCAACTTTGGAAGTACGTCTACATCGAGATCGATGCCGGGACAAGCCGACACAGCCCCACCTCCTGCGTCTCGGTCTTCTGCCCCCTTCATGAGTAGGGCGCGTTCAGCAGCACCGCCACCACCGTCACATGCACCCGAGGTAAGTAAATCTACTAGTGTGCAGGTACCAACGCAGAGCTCTTCATCGGTGGCTTCCACGGGTCGTACGATGGGGATTGTGTGCCATCGTTGCAAAGGGATGGGCTACGTCATGAGAGATTGCCCAAGTCAGCGAGCATACATTGCGACAGAAGACGGTGGTTATGTAAGTGCTAGTGATGTTGAGGATGAATATGCTCTTGCAGCTAACCTTGCAGGTAATGATAATGACCACGAGACAGATAGCGATGGAGATGAAATTTTAGGTGCCGATGCTACAAAGAATTAAAGGACCACCCTAATTGTGCAGCGAGTATCGAGCACTCAAAGAGAGCATGCCGAGAAGCTATAGCTCCATAATTTGTTTCAAATGTTCCTCATCGTCAAGGATTGTCGTGTTTGTGTCATAATTGATGGCGGGAGCTGTAATAACTTGGTGGATTCAGGTTTGGTCAAGAAGCTTGGCTTGACCACACGTGTGCATCCTCACCCGTACCACATTCAATGGCTCAACAATAGCGGTAAAGTGAAGGTAACACAATTTGCGAGAGTGCATTTTTTCATCGGTTCCTATCATGATGTTGCTGATTTCGACGTCGTGCCTATGCAAGCCTGTTCACTTTTATTAGGTCGTCCATGGGAATTTGATACCGATGCAACTCATCATAGTAGAAGTAATAAGTACTCTCTTATGCATAAAGGAAAGAAAATAACTCTCTTACCTTCGACACCCGTTGAAATTGTGAAATGTGAACAAAAGATAGCTAAAAATAAGCAAAAAGAACTTAAACATGAATCTGAAAATCAGCAAGTAGTGAAGAACGATTTCCCACCTAGAAAAGAGAAGCGGGCACATAGTTCTAGGATTGAGGGAATTAATTTAAAGGGTTGTGTCATGCTGGCAACCAAACCTGATCTTGCTGAAAATTTTGATAATGATAAGCCTTGTGATGCTTTGACATGCAAAGATGCTTCAATTTCACTTGATGATATATCTTGCTCTATGCCGTCGATTGTCACTCACCTTTTGCAGAAAAATAATGATTTGGAGACAACGATTGAGTCGAGGACGACTCAAATTCAAGAAAGGGAGGATGATGAGGACATCAACTCTAAGGATGCAACCACTACTTCGACCCGCTGCACGGCATCCTCTACTTCCACCACGTCCTCTCCGATGGGACTTTCAACTACTGCACTGCCATATTCCCCAGTTGGGCCGAGCCACGTCTACTCATACGAGCCGAGCGTCGTCTACATGCCATAGTGTTACGTCTACAAGCCATGGTGCTGTGTCACCAATTATTGGCCCACAAGCTATGTAATATATTGGCCGACAACTTGGCCCATCTATTGGACGACCTGGCCCATCTGATAACCATTCTCCCCTAGGCCTGTACTGTTCATGTGGGTACTATTCACATGTGAACAGTGCTATGAACAGTACCTCGACCTAGGGTTCCCACCTCTTGGCCGCCCTCCTCATATAGGAGCCGTCGCCCTTTAGTTTTGCTTGGGTTTTTCTTTAAGATTATTCTGCTTAGCAGTTTCGCCGCTCGTTCGGTTTGAAAACCCCAACTTTGTGAGCTTCATTTTTATTCGCAATAAAGATTGCATCTTCTACTCTCTTGCTTGTGTTCTCGATTCGCTTGTAGGAGATAGCCTTCTTGGTGAGGTCAACCGCGTTCGGCACGATTGATAATCAACAGAGCAGTGGTGTAGTGATTGCGAGGGGTTCGATCTGTTCGGGTCGGAGCCTTTGGATCATCAACGTCGTGTTCTCCACAATCGACGTATCAGTACCTTTCGGAAGATCGGGTCATACTTTCATCACTTTACCTGCTATTAAATTGTTTTTTCTTTCTCGTGAAGTCATTTTATCTAACTAACCTTACTCTTTTTAGAGAGGTTAATTGAAATAAACAACTCCAAGAGGCTTCGACTTGCATCCAGGAGGAGATGAAGTCGATGAAGATCAATCTTGAAGACAACATTTCGCTTTTGAAAAATGTACTCGATGGGCTTCATGCTGAAAAGGTCACACCTCGTGACGACACGATAGCCGCTCATACGAGTGCCATTGGGGAGCAAGTCGGTACCTTGCAAGAGTTGGTGACTACTCTGAAGACCAACCAGAATGACTCGATAAAAGAAGCGGTCAAAGGAGCTGTAAGCTTTTTTTTAGTAAAGCTTAAAGCCCGTGACCGCAACCTTAACCCTCATTCTGTTGAAGCCGACTTCGACTGTACTAAAGCTGAAGCAGAAAGGTTAATCGAGGATATGCAGTCAGTCGGCGAGAAGGTCGCGGAGGAGATGCAAATAGAATCTCCTTCGTTAGAGTAGTCTGTAATAGGGATCTGTAAAGACAAGCCCTTTCGGTGATATATAAATATATTATCTTTTCGTTTTTCCTGCAAATCATCTCGTAGAGTAGTTAGTAACTCGTAAGATAATAAAAGGAAAAAAATAATCAGACATAATATCTGCAATTCCTCCTTCCTTCTTCCTTTTTCGTGCAAATCATCTTGTAGAGTAGTTACTAACTCGTAAGACAACAACTCGGAAAAAGAAACCAAGACTAAGAATTGAAGTCATGTTTATAACTTTATCCTATCCCCCAACTATTTGCTTAGTTTATTTGAATAAACTAAGAAAATAGTAAAGAAAGGGTTTCTGAAAAAGGAGAGGTTTGTTCGATGTGAGGACCCCAGTTTATTTGACTTGTAATGCGTAACCAACCACCTGGCCCTAGCATCACAAATCAAATAAACCAAGGCCCTAGCATCACAAATCAAATAAACCAAGTCTCGAGATATGCATACCTCCCAGAACAAGTATACACACCTCTTCACAAAATTATGCATCAATTCCATTCAATCGCATGGAACCGAAGCACAACAATAAAAGACATACAATAATAGAGATTTATTACAACAAGGGCCAAACGGCCAAATAGCAACTAAATAACAATTAAACAGCGGAAGCAAAAGGGTCATAAGATGGCAATAAACAAAAGAGCCAATTAGTGTGCCTTTACCCACAAAGCAACCAACCGGGCCGCCAAGCTAGTTGTCAAACCCGAAGCACATCTCACAAAAGGGAAGCCCTTGGGGCTCACCTTCTTCCTCTGCAACAAAAACATTAAGCAAAGCAACTGAGTACAAAAATTGTTTTTGTACTCGCAAGACTAACGTGTAAGGGTAACAGAACTATAATTAACTACATGCAAGCTTTATTTAAGTGGAGGAGGCTCTGGACTTACTTTTAGCATAAAGCAAGTTTTCATTTGCAATAATGTAATAGATTCAAAGCAATTTGACAAACTGTTTGCAATTGTTGAAATAACAGCGATACAAAAATAAATAATAATAACAGTAAAGACAACCTGGAAGTGATTAACCCAATAGTCACCACAACAATAGTATGAACATCCATTCATACCAACCCATCAAGTTTTATTTAAATGTTGTAGTCTAGTTCTCATAGGGCGTATCCGAGCGTGTCCATAACCTAGGACGAGGCTATTCGAATAGATCAAACCCTGCAGGGGTGTACCAATGTACCCACACTTTAGACCGCCTTTCCACCAGGCACGGTTAGCATACTTCCTTTGGTATGCAGGCACGGCTAAGTCTAACAAGACGTTTTCTAATGGATTGAGCTAATCAAGAGTCGCACATATGGGGGTTAACCCTTAGTGATCTGTTGACGAAATATGGATCACAAGGACCCATATGTGTAGTAGGAGACACCGGCCTCGGCGGGTGCTCCACTCCCCACAAACATGTCCATGTTGCATATATCCCATATGCAACCCACCACGCGACTCATTAATTAACACCCCCCAAAATACTTAGTCAAGAGAGGTCCCATACCCTCTAGTGTGGTTAGCACGCAAAAATGCTCAGTACGGTGGCGCAAGTAACTCGGTCCTTAATGACTCGGGCACCAATCATGTCACACCCAAAAACACACCATCTTACCATTGTGCCAAGGTCCAAATCATTTTGGTTTTATTTTTAGTTCTTCACAATTAAACATAGCATAAAAGTTGAATCATAAAGTTATAATAATTTTTGTGTGATCAAAGTTATCGACTATGTCGATAACCGCCCAATTCTACCGGTATCTAAGCATTGCTAAGTATCATATCGTAAAGACAATAAAAGGCCCTAAATCATTCACCGGGCTCTAACTCATCAGTGAGGATAATATTCCTAAGGTAGTGGCAGGGGTGAACAATTTCAGGGCAACAATGCAATAGGATTAACTACCTGTAATCGGCAAAATAATCATTGACACAAAAGCATGCATACATACGAGTAAAACAAAGTATTAGATTTTTAAAAGTAATGGGATTGAGTGGATATGATCAAACTGCTTGCCTTGCTGTAGATCACTTTCTTGCTGCAGAGGATTCACTCACGTAAATAATAATCCCTTCGGAACCTAACGCGAAAAGGCGATAATCAAATAAGAACAAGAACTCCAAATAAAACTTCAACAGCAAGAGTTCTCTAAATACCATAAAATTCATACAGCAGCAAGATTATGATTTTAGACAATTTTAGAAACAAGAATTTCTTCATTTAGACTTAGTATGCAAAAGTTATGGCTAAAATAATTTTTCTCAACCTGACTAATTCCAGATTAATTCCTATATGTTACTGTTCATGGAGAAAATTTCTAGAATGATCTAAAGTCTGAAATTTTTATGGTAGGTAGAATAAGACATTCTAAGAACAGCAAAATTGAGTTTGCACAATTCGGAGTTAAAATGAATTAGTTATGATTTTCCTAAGTTGTAAATCTAGTGCATTACTAATTTCAGTGGCAAAACCCACTAAAAGACCTGTTCTACCCTGAAGCACATTACTAGAGGATTTTAACAAAGTTTAGTTTGCTCAGAATGGAAAAACAGAGAAAAGGTTATGCATTTCATAAAGTTTTAAGAGTTTCTAAACAATATTTTATAATGAAACAAGTTAATCCAGCTTATATCATTTCCTGCTACAGAAAAGTGCCTAAGTTCATTCTCAGTTTGAAGTTCATTTCATTACAAGGCTAAAGCAATTTGAATCATTCAAAAAGGAGCTAAAATGATAAAGTTATGCACATATGAAATTTGAAGCTACAAAATACTAGAAATCTGGAGCTCTCGGGAGGTCCAAAGGCAATTGGAGAACACGGGGAGGTCGTGGCCGCTAAGATCAGATCTAACGGTCCCGACGAGATGGGCTCACGGCGCACGCAAGAGGAGCTCCTCGCGCACCTAGGAGGTCGTGGCCGTCAGATCGAGATCTGGCGGTCCCGAGCACTAGGGGAGGTCCTAGAACTTCAAAACCCACGGAGGAGGTCTGGACGGTCAGGATTTCTCGGGGGAGGTCCTGACGGTCTAGATCTACAGGGGGAGGTCCTACGGCTTAAGTCCACCAAGGAGGTCCCGACGGCTAAGATCTCTCGGGGGAGATCTTAACGGTCTAGATTTACCGGGGAGGTCTTAACAGCCAAGACCTCCACCGACAGATCTAAAGTGCCGAGGAGGTCTAGGCCGTTAGATGGAGATCTAACGATCCAGGGCTACGGGGAGGTCCTTAAGTGAAGGATTTAATCGGAGGAGGTCGGAACGGTCAAGATCTACTAGGGGAGGTCTTGAACGATCCAGATCAACTCGAGGGAGGTCCGATGCAGTGGGGTTTTAGTGAGAGGAGATGCGGGCGGCTCGGATGGAATTGGGAGGTCTGGGCGGTCGGTCGAGGTGGGGAGTGCGGATGGCTAAGATCTCCACGGGGAGGCAATCAATGGTCCAGATCTAACCGAGGGAGGTCCTGTGACTTAGCTTCTCCGAACACAGGACCAGTGGGAGGTCTTGAGGTGGTCTTTGCAAAAATGACCAGGGGAGGTCTTTTTGCAAAGAGGACCCTGAGGTGGTCCTGGGGTGGTCTTTGCAAAAATGACCAGGGGAGGTCTTGTTGCAAAGAGGACCCCAAGGAGGTCCTGCGGCCCTGATTAACTCTAAGGAGGTCCTAAACGGTGGAGCTCAAACTGGGAGGTCGTGAGGGTGGTCTGAGCGGTGGCTTAGATTTCGACAATAGTAGGTTGAGGCCCACGTGTCAGTGGCCTCGAAGACTTTTCCGACAGCACTAACGGCGAGAACATAATAAATACTGGTTCTAGACATTAATTGAGCGCGGGAAGCACCGCGGGGTTTTAAAGACTCGGGCCCATGAGGCAGTGGCTCACGGGCGCGACTTTAAGACCTCATTAACACCCCAATGATTAACACTCACAGCGCAATCAATGTGTCCTAAAACTTTGTAAAGCGGGCGCCTCCGACAACACCAGTGACTTCAGCGGCTTGCGCGGCGACTCGGCCGCGGCGCGGATAAATCTTTGGAATGGACTCGCAATAGAAGCAAGAACCTAGTTGTGGCAACCCCGCTGGCGGCGGTGGTCCAGATCGCCGGCTAGCCGGAAAATCGAAAAGAGGTCTTATACTGCCGACTTGAAAACAGCTAAGGGCTTCGGGGTGGTCTAAAGAAATGTGTGCCCATACCTCTATGGACTAACAAGGAACTACCTGGATGGAGGGAAGCTTTGAAGTTGGCCGGAGCTGGTCCACGGAGGAGCTCGCCGGACTTGAAGAAGAGAGGTGGAAAATGGCACTCTGAGCAAAATGAGTGGTACCCAAGTATCAAAAGAACTTTATTATGGTTCACAGAAGCTACTGGAACAAATAATTTGAAAATGGGCCACTCACCTGAGCTGAGGAAGAAGATGACCAATTTCAGCCAAATTTGAACAAACCCCAAATTGGACAGATCCTGCGAATCAAATCCAAAATTAAGTGAGGGGATATGTTCAAGATAGTGAGGAGGTAGAAATGGTGCAAAGAATTGTGGGGGAGGACCACAGGAGCAGCAAGAACACCAAAGGAGCTTTTCGGGTCAACAATGGTGCATTGTCGGATTTGAAGTATTGAGCTCCAAAAGTGAAGATGGAGCTTGAGGGTGGTCTAAAGAAGGACCAGGAGGTATGAGGGGTGCTTAAAAAGCTCTGAAAGGGTTAGGGTTTGACAGGAAGTCCTTCGGGAGACAGAAGGAGCAAGGCTCGAGACCAGCCGAAAGTGAAAAGGTGAAAAAGAGGTAGGTTAGGGCATGGCATGGCCGATCCTGTCTCCCACAACACTTGATGTCGACTAGGGCAGGTGTAGGGAACATGAAATGACACTGCCATACTCTAGCTACTGCTCACGCATGTCCAGAGGTAGGAGACGACCTATAATGCACTCGGGTGACTGTCGACCGTTGGATCTATCTCGGACGGCCACGATCTCAGAGCTCTGGCGCTTTGAAAACAACAGAGGAGGAGGAGGGGAGGTCGTGGGCCTTTGGATTGAAGATGGGCGGCCACGAGCATTTCCAACCTCAGGAGGTTAGCGCACCCGGCGGAGGTCGTGAGCCTTTGATCCTAAATCCCACGGCTCGCACACGGTTGCTCAGGACCGAGCTCGGGTGCGTCCTGAAGGCTTGGTCCAACCGAGTCAACTGAGTTGGGCTCGGGGCTCGAGCCCGAGTCTGACTCAAACCAGGTATAGAATTTTAGGTTTTTAGGAGAGCTGAACTTTGGGGAAATTGGCTGAGGTAGCAAAACAACTCTAAAAATTCTTAAATTTTTACAGGAGCTTGTTAGCTAGGATAATGACATTGTGTAAAATTTTCAGAGGTTTTGGTGTTGCACATTTTCCCCCAAAAATTCTACAATGCTGCTGGACCAAGGTTTGACCAGAGTTTAAATTGGGTTGACTTGCCTCCAAAGTGTTCAAACAATTTCTATAAATTGCAAAAATTTTCAGAGGGGTCCCACATCAATCCTAGAACTCGGGAAAAGTATTTCCAGGAGATGATCAAAATGTTTGACATGATTATTTTCTTGGAAGCTCAAAGTTTGGACCAAAAGACTTGTGACTTTGTATTTCCATGACTTCTTGTACAAGATTTGTTTGGTACAACAGGAAATACATGATGTAAGAAAAAGTTTTAATTTCTACTCATTTTCTTACATTTGAACCACAAGTCTAAAATTGGGATGTTACATTCGACTTATAGCTTTCGATTCTTGATTATCTTGCACTAGTCGAAAGAGTGGAAACGGATCGACGCTAGGAAGTTCCCTCTAGTGGACAGGACCACGTGCAGAAAGGAAAGTCTTCGACTAGGTGATGTTACCATCTTCGACCAGATTAATCAAATCAATAACGACAGCTTGAGTAAAACAAATATCTAGAGGACCTTAAATATTTATCTGACCTTTTTCAGTGTACTTGATAAGTTTGTCCTGGTAGCAAAAGTAGGAAACAGGACGACGCTCGGAAGTTCCTTCTAGTGGGCAGGACCATGTGCAGAGAGGAGAAGCTTCGACTAGGTGTGTTTCTTCTTCCGACCCATTAAAACCAACCAAGTTTACCAAAAGCAGTCGAACAAATCTCAAAAGGGCACTCTTCTTAGAGTATTTTTTTAAAATGAATAAATAAACTAAGGTGAGAAGAGTTTGCTAAAAACGTTTCGACCATGTTTCTGAACCCAAAAAACTTTGTATTGGCAGCAAAAGCTAGGAACAAGATGATACTAGGAAGCTCCTTCTAGCGGGCAAGACCACATGCAGAGAGGAGAGACTTCGACTAGTGGTTGTATCCTTTCTCCGACCGGTGTAAAGAAAAATTGAGCATATAAAATATGGTCAAAAAGTTATGAAAGCAACACTCAAAGAAGGACAATAAAGATAGAAAGAACCTGATGCTTTATTGTCGTGGAAGTTTGTTACACGTAAAATTTGCGTAACTGGTCGATGTTCCAAGAGTTTGAGAGAACGCAGCCATCCTCCATTGCTAGTCATACCGAACCTGGACGCGTAACTTTGACCACAGTGTAAGGACCTTCCCACTTGGGGGAAAGTTTATTCCGATTAGACTGGGATTGGATAAGCCTCAATACCAAGTCACCTACAGCAAGGTTGAGAGGTTGGACCTTACGATCGTAGTATTTGCGTAGGGCTTGTTGGTAGAATGCTGAACGGATTAGAGCCTGGTTCCTCTTTTCCTCGAGTAAGTTGATGTCATCCGCTCGAAGCTGTTCTTGGGCGGAGTCGTCAAAATTTTCAACTCGCGCGGACCTGATCTTTAGTTCTGGCGGAAGCATGGCTTCTGCACCAAAAACTAGGAAGAAAGGTGTTTCTCCTGTATCCCGACTAGCAGTCGTACGAATCGCCCATAATACTGAGGGTAGTTCTTGTACCCAAGCCCCCGAGCGCTTAACAAGCTGGTCGAAGACTCGAGTTTTGATCCCCTTCATGATTTGGTCGTTTGCCCTTTCGACCACCCCATTGCTTTGGGGATGGGCGACAGAAACATAACATAACTTGGTACCCAACTCGTCGCAAAATTCCTGAAATTTTGCGCTCGAAAATTGCTTGCCATTATCTGTGATGATTCGACTAGGTACCCCAAATCGAGTTATCACACATCTCATTATGAACCTTTTAGCTGCTTCCGTTGTTATCCCAGTTACAGGTTCGGCTTCTATCCATTTTGTGAATGTGTCGATGGCCACAAAAAGGAATTCGAATCCGCTTGGAGCTCTGGGTAACAACCTTAGGATATCGAAAACCCAGGTCGCAAAAGGCCAAGATAGAGGGATTGTTTGTAACGCCTGAGCTGGTTGGTGTATTTGCCTGCTATGAAACTGGCATTGCACACATTTTTTAACCAGCTCCTTAGCATCGTAGAGGGTTGTTGGCCAGTAGAAACCTTGTCGAAAGGTTTTACCTACTAGCGTTGTGTAAGAAGCATGAGTCCCACAGATGCCTCCATGTATATCGTGAAGGAGTTTTAATCCTTCGCTCTGCAGAATGCATCGCATGAGCACCCCTTGAGTTCCTCTTTTATAGAGGACACCTTAGACCAAAGTATACATTTTGACCTTTCGGGATAATCGATCTGCTTTGAGATCGTCGTCGGGTACGGAACCCATCTGAAGATACTCGTAGATGGGAGTCATACAGGTATCCTCGTACTCTAGAGAGGCTGTTTCGATAGGAGGCGTCTCTAGTTCTTCAACTAAGGACGGCTTCTGGAGTTGCTCTAGAAAAACTCCTTTTGGTACTATGGATCGGTAAGAAGCTATACTAGCAAGTTGGTCTGCGAGAAAATTATACTTTCGATGGATAAATTGTACCTCAAAGCCCAAGAAATACTTTTCTAACTTTCGAACTTCCGATAAGTACCATGACATAGTCGGATTAGAGCACTGGTACTCTTTTCTGACTTGATTCACGACTAGTTGAGAGTCTCTTCTCATGAGTAGTCGACGAATCGAGAGCGCTTTCGTGGCCCGTATGCTAGCTAGCAAACCTTCATACTCTACCACGTTGTTAGTAGCCTGAAAGTTTAATTGCATGGCATACTTTAAGATTTCTCCGGTAGGATATTCCAGGACCACCCTAGCCCCCCCAGCCACTTATAGTAAGTGACCTGTCAAAGTACATCATCCACTGGTCGTACGAATCGTACTAGGGATCCTGAACAGGTTCAGGATTTGTCCATTCGGCGATCTGGGATTTAATGGCCGTTCAGGACACGAAATGGATGTCGAACTCCCCAAGTTCAACTGACCATTTTGCCATGCGTCCCGTTGTTTCCCTATTCTGGAGGATCGCTCCCAAGGAAAACTCAGACGGCACAGCTAGTTTGTTTGTCTGAAAATAATGCCGCAGATTCCTCGAAGATATGAGGAGGGCATATAGAAGTTTTTGAACCTGAGGGTAACGCTCCTTAGGCCCGTGTAAAACTTCGCTAACGTAGTAAACTGGTCGTTGTACGTTCTCACGTTCTATGACTAGTACTGCGCTCACTTCCTGTGGCGTGGCAGCTAGGTAAATTAAGATCGTCTCTCCTAGTTTCAAAGAAACCAGAACAGGAGCACTCGTAAGATACCTCTTGACCTCCTCAAAGGCTGCGTTAGCCTCTTCTGACCACTCGAAACCCTCGTGCTTCCTTAGAAGTTTGAAAAAAGTTAGTCCTTTTTCTCCCAGGTGTGCGATGAAATGACTTAATGCCGCCATGCACCCTGTGAGTTTCTAAACTTCTTTTTTTGTGGTCGGGCGCATCTGTATGATGGCCTTTATCTTTTCAGGATTTGCTTTGATTCCTCGTTCGAGACCAGGAATCCAAGCAGTTTTTCTGACGAGACTCCGAACACACAATTCTCAGTATTGAGTTTCAAGTGGTGTCTTGTGAGGACCTCGGTTTATTCGGCTTGTACTACTTAACCATCCACTTGGTCCTAGCAGTACAATTCAAATAAACCAAGCCTCGAGATATGTATACTTCCCAGAAATGCAGTATACACACCTCGATACAAAATCATGCATCAATTCCATTCATTCACATAGAACCGAAGCACAACACTAAATCAAAGACATACATAACATAAAGAGTTATTACAAATAAGAGGCCCATCGGCCAAATGACATACAACTAGATAAGTAAATAGCGGAAGCAAAAGAGCCATAAGATGGCGATAAACAAAAGCCAATCAGTGTGCCTTTACCCACAAGGCAACCAACCGGACCGCTAGGCTAGTCGTCCCAAACACCACCGCAACACAACTCACAAAAGTGAGGCCCTTGGGGCTCACCTTCATCCTCTGCAACAAAACAATTAAGCATAGCATCTGAGTACAAAAAAAAAATTGTACTCGCAAGACTGACGTGTAAGATAACAGAACTATAATTAACTACATGCAAGCTTTCTTTAAGTGGAGGAGGCTCTGGACTTATTTTCAGCAGAAAGCAAGTTTTATTCGCTTGTCTGATAATACATTAAAAGCAGGTTTGCAATTAATTTCTATTTTTCAAATAACAGAGAGACAATTATAATAATAGGTAGAGGACAACAACATCGTAGAAGTGACTAACCCAATAGTCACCACAACAATAGCATGAAGTACCCCTTCATACCACCCATGTCAAGTTTTAAGTTTTTAAAGGGTTTTAGTCTAGTTCTTGCGGGAAATAACCAAGCGTGTCCATAACCTAGGGCGAGGCTATTCGAATAGTTTTAACCTGCGAGGGTGTACCAATGTACCCACACGATAGACCGCCTTTCCACCAGCCACGGTTAGCATACTTCCTTTGGTATGCGGGCACGGCTAAGTCTAACAAGACGCTTTCCAATGGACAATGCTAATTAAGAGCCGCAACTCACGGGAGAAGGACATATTAGGCAGCCAAACCGGTGCGCTAATGCTCCTCACACACCACATACACACACACACACATTTTTAACACACCCACAGACCAGCTCATAATTAACACCTCCCAAAGTACTTAGTCAGAGAGGTCTCATATCCTCTCGTGTGGTTGTACGCAACAATTGCTTGGATCAATGGCACAAGTAACTAGGTCCTTAGGGACTTAGGCACCATTCCACTCACACCTAATAGATCACACCAATATACCATTGTGCCCAAGCCAAATTATAATTTTTGTTTTCAGTTTTTGATTTGCAAATTAGTAAAACACAAGGGCTGGACATAATGGAATAATAATAGCATTTGTGTGATCAAGATCATCGACTAAGTCGATGATCGCCCAATACTACCGATAACTAGGCATGGCTAAGCAATATTTATTCGTAATCTACTAAGTGACAAGAGATCATCCAACGAACTCTAATCACAGCAAATAACCTAGGCTCCGGTAGTAGAGGATAATTATTTACCTACATATTATGCAACTAGAGGATTAACTAATCAATTTAACAACAAAATAGCAATGCATACATACAAGTTAAACAAAGTATTAGACTTTAAAAGTAATGGGATTAGATGGGAAATAATCAAACTGCTTGCCTGGCTGCTGTTGCTCACTATGCTGCAGAGGATCACTCTCAAGGATGGCACAATCGTTGGAACCTACCGCAAGAGCGAAAAAGAACCGATAAGAACAAAGAAAACGAAAAAGACTCTAAAACCAAAATGCTCCAAATGCTCTGAAAATTTTACAGCAGCAAGAGCAAGATTTAAAATGAATTTATAGACAAGAACCAATTGATTTGGACTTTCTATGCAGAAGATATGATCAAAACAATTCAGTTCGGCCGAAATTAAAATTAAATGAGGTTACTGTTCATAAATAATTTTCTAGAGGTTTTCTGGATTTGAAAATTTTATGATAGGTAGCTACTGATATTTTAA